>CM058159.1:3964285-4625000 GCA_030254885.1 Vitis rotundifolia
AATAGTAACCATCTAACCATATCTAGTTAAAACACTAATCCATGTTTTTGAATCCACTATGAAAATGAAATCACTATGAAAATGAAATCATTTTATTTTGTTTTCCGTTGAATTCAAAGGCACAACCATGCAAAGCTATCATGAGAATAGAATGATTAAAAGGAAATGAAACCATAATCACAGATGCTGGTGAAAACTTAAAATCACACATCTTGTAATTGTACTGTTGTTGCCTTATGTGCAACATCATTCACTAAATTTAAATTCTGTGGAAGTAAATAAATAAAGAAATAAATAAAATTGAACTCTTTTGAACTGCAGTTCAAACACTAAAGAATTTATTTCATCCAACTCCTGAAAAGCCCAGGTGAAAATTTCCTATGGAATCTGTTTTTTCCCTAACTGTGAGAGGACCACTATGTAGTATCAATGAATAAAAAATAATAAATTTGGAATATTTTGGCCTATTTTTTTTGATCGAAAGTTCATTTTCACTTTAAATTTATTTATTTCATGATTCTTGTTTATAGTTCAGTCTTTATTTATTTATTTTTTATCAGATATAGTTCAGTCTTGATCATCCTCACTTTATCAGAAAACATTCAGTGATGGTAAATTGCTGTGCAGGGCATGGGAGAGACTTTTGGGAGAGTGACAATTGAAGCAATGGCATTTGGTCTTCCGGTATAACAAGCAACTTGGTTTTGTTCTGTTTTGTTTTTGTTTGCTCATAGGTAACCAGAAATCATGTATTAAAAGAAAGCCCAGCAAAAAAAGGGGCATAATCTCCACACACCAGGAGTATGCATAGAGCACAATTGCACAAAAAAAGCAAAAAAACAGCAAAAGCAAAGTTAACAAACAAAAACAAAACATCCAAAAGAGAAATATCCTATGCTACCTATATAATATCCAAGCCCTCTATGAAATCCAAAAGGGAAAGGTTTGCCTCCCCAACGGTCTTAGCGCAATCAAAGAAAGTCTTTAGAAAAAAATCATTTAATGCTTGATCTGAGCGTTCCTCTTCCCTGAATATTCTGCAATTGAGATCCTTCCCAATAGATCAAAACAAAGGGGGACCAACTTCCAAAATATTCTACTCCTTTTTTGCTATCTAGTCCCCTTTCAGCTTAGAAGTAGCATTCTGATTACTCTGCGAGGACCTACTGTATGTCAAATAAAGCTAGAAGAAGGTCCCAAAGCCTTTGCACTTTGATTCAATGAACTAGAATATGACTAGTTGACTCCTTTACATTGCACAAACAGCACTTATTCATCATTTTCCATCCCCTTTATTCATCAAATGTTCAGAATCTTCTCCCAAGCAGCTTCCCACCTGAAGAAACAGACCCTTAAAGGGGCTTCAGAATTCCAAACCTGATTAACTGGAAGTTTCCCTGAAGTCTCAGAACTTAAGGAAAGAAAATACAACTTGACAGAGAATATCCCACTCACCTCCTCCCAAACTGATCTGTCCTCCCTGGATCCCAGAGCAGCTGCAGTATAAATATGTTCCGGAAAACTTTCCATCTCCCACATCTCTTAATCATGACAATTATTCCTAAAACAAAGGTTCCAAAATCCTCCCCCATCCTCCTCCATCCCAAGCTCTCTCACAGCACCATTTATTTTGAAGACGAAACTAAGCACGAAGAAAAGTAATCTTTCAACGTATGGTCACCACACCACCTGTCAAACCAGAACTTGGTTTTTAGCTGGTTTTCAACTGAAATATTAGTCCTTGACCAAAGCTCATCCCATCCACATCTAATAGCCTTCCAAAGACCCACACTCTAAGCCTCTGCTTTCTCTTCGGAACTGCAACCCTGTTTATTGTTAGAATTAGCTCCATAATGAATAGATATAGCATTGTTTTTTCATTTCAGTTGTCTTTCTACTCTGTTCAATGTTTCTTTTACATAAAAGGTACGCCCATGTGCGCATGGTTGTCATATTTTAACACTGTTGGAGGATGATTGGAACCATCAATTCTAGTTGTGCTAATGACATGATTACTTATAACAATATAACCATGTAACACAAACTGCCTCCTTCCATTAAACTTTGTCATTTCCAATCATAACCTTGAACACACATCACATGTTCCCCAGCTTCTACTTGTACAAGGAATACAGAGTATTTTGGGTGCACTATATGCCAGTAATAGTTAATAGCATGAATTTTTGCCTCCTGATCTGCTTTACTTCTCAGAAAAATGACATTTGCTTGAAATTAAGTCCAATGTTTCCAGTAGGAAATAAATATTCCTTGTCTACAAGATAGGAAATATTATAAAACCTGTTCAGAAACAGCTCTACAAGATAGTCAATACAGTTTCAATTTGCGTATCATTGCATTATACTCTCCACTCCTCTTATCCTTTTGGAGTCCAGTGGTTGTTCTTTGATTAGCCACATCAGTTGAGAAGGAAACTGATTTTTGTGCACTGTCAGCAGATTCTTTGCAAAACTAATTGTGAAGCTTGAAACCTTCAGTCTTCTAACTAAAAGGGGAATAAGCACCAAGTAAAATGGGGGGACCCAACTCGATATAGTGAGCTTGAATCAAATCCCCTAGCATTTTGGGTGGATTGCTTTGAATATCCCCTATTTTCTCATTAGACGGATGACTCTCCCATTTCTGATAAAAATGGGATAGGATCCACTTTGGCAGCTGAACTTTTTTGTCTATTTATCTAGAACCCCTTATCTCTATTTACTGTACTGCGCCTGAGAAAGAAAAGATCCAGTTCGGGGACCCAGGGGCTTTTTTTTGATTGAAGCTCGAACCATTTCTGATGATTAAACCTTTCCTGAGTCAGTGAGAAAGCTCTGCTTTAAGCCTTTCTTCAGAGTTCTAAAGGGTTTGCCCGACTGACTGAATTACACCTTTGTTGATCACGTCCCCTAAAGACACTCAGGCCAGAGAACAAAGTTTTTCACCAGCTCTAGAATGAAGCCCAACGAGCACTCCACTGTTACATCCCACCGGGATCCAATTACCAGATTGGTTTACACCCTCTTTCTCCAGCAAGCCTTTAACTGATTCCCACAGAGTGGCACTGAGCTGCCCTCCGACTTACACCAAATCGCAGAGGACCAGACCCCAAGTGCTCCTATATGGGAACCACCGTAGATAATATAGGAAAGCCTGAGAGTAGATACACAAAATATAAAAATAACCAGCATAAGTCTCTTAGATTCTTTTCTTCAATCTGAAAGTAAAAGAAAAAAAACAAAAGAAGAGTTTCCTGTACTTCTCATAGAATATTGGAGCAATCATGTACTTCATGATACAGTTGGATCTGTAAGTGTGTGATAATGACCTTGGCTTGTTAAAAAATTTACTGCAATCATAGTTCCAGTCAACTTATTTTATTTGGTCCAGTTACAGTTTAGGGAAATCCAACCTTTCTAATCTAAGTTAATCAATTAAGGAAATTAGAAATGCTAAAGTAGTAGTTCTCACTATACTGTAAGAAGTCCATTTCTCATTCTGTGCCTTATTTTAGATTTTTCTCTCTTTTTCTTGATGGTATACTTCAATTCTCTGAAAAGTCTTAGATTCCTAGTTATTCTTCATATTCTGTTTCCCATACAAGATCATGAGGTTCTGAAGCCTAAAGTTGAGATTGTCAAGGAAATCAACACATGGCAAGGTGCTTGAGAATCCTTGCTTTCTATGAGTCAGTCTAACATGGTCCAAGTATTTTGCCATGCTGCATAGACTCAGAAGCACAACAAACAAATGTCAACATTTCTTTTCCTTCTTTCATGGCAGGTGCTGGGAACAGATGCTGGAGGCACAAAAGAGATTGTTGAACAAAATGTGACAGGTCTGCTTCATCCTGTGGGGCATCCAGGAACCCAAATCCTTTCCGAAAATATCAGGTTCTTGCTTAAAAACCCATCAGCAAGGGAGCAAATGGGAAAGAGAGCAAGGAAAAAGGTGGAGAGAATGTACTTGAAGCGCCACATGTATAAGAGATTAGCTGAAGTTCTATACAAGTGCATGAGAATCAAGTAATATCTCCTACTAGACATTTTTCATTCTTTTATTTGTCAGGAATTTGTGAGGTTGCTGCGAGTATATGCGTTACTCCGCCCAACTGATTCAATCGATTACCGAGTTCATCCCTTTTTCAGGAAATGAAATGTTCTTTTTGTTGATGCAAAGCTTTTTGGTTCTGTATTTTGTTGCTCAAGAATTAGCTCCTCAAGACAGGTTCATTAGGTTGGGTGATTGTCACTACAGCAAAAGCAACTGTTATCTAAAGAACTTGGGAGACTTATGTTCTGGGTTGAGAAAATTTTATGTCACTAAACAAGATTAGTATCCTGGATAAAACTTGCTGGAATATCTGGACAGCAAGGGAATTACAAGTGTCTTCTTGTTAAGCTACTCAAAGGTAAAAATCAGATTAGTGTTTATCATACCCTTGGTTAGCATGAAAAAGAAATTGTAGGATTTTGCTATGGCACCGAAAAGTCATTTTGTGTGCCATACTGGAAAGTGAGACCCAATCAAATGTGATCACATGATCATATAAGTTTCATTTCTTTATACCTTCACAATAGGCTCCATTTTTTTGTACTTATCTGTCATTTATTTGTATTTTAAGTCCTATTTTGCTTTGGTACCTTAGTCAAATTTGTTTATGCCTAAGAACCATTATATTGATTTTTTTCTTCAATAGATGAGTCTAATGGTCCATGAGATGATGGTTTCTCTTCAAATTCCTAAAAAAGAAGCTCAATAGGATAAATTATGCTTACCCATATAAAGACAAGTGACAAGGGCCCCTGCATCTGGTCCTTGTAGCTCCTTTCCCCCTTCACACAAATCCTTTCTGCCTCTCTATCCCCACACCACACATTCTTCATTACTCTCACCTAAAATTTCACCTCACCACTGAAAATTAATGGAGTCACTTTCTGATATCTTGGCGCAGCACTCTGCCCAAGAACCTCACACATTGATACATGGACACAGCCTTTCTCCTCTTCATGCCTTTATATTATTAAAGATTGGAAATTAAAAGTTCCTAAAATCAATTAAAAATTGAATATAAGTAAATACATGTAATTGTGTATTATATTTTACTTATATGTATATATATTAGTCTTTATTTAAGTGTGTGTTACTCAATGTTCATACTCTAATTGAATTTAACAATTTTAGAAATAATTTAGAACTCAAAAATTGCACCAATTAATATTATTTCATAGGCAGCATAAACAGCAATTATGAATTTATTTCATATGCAGATCATATATTATAATCCCATAAACACTCTTCCATGTGATCATGCAAATGCATAATTCTTGGTGCACAGCCCTGAGCAGGAATCCACGCAGCTTTCCACTTTCGCCGCAGCTAACAAACAAATCCAAACAACCATATTGTAAGAAATCCACAGCCCATAAAAAAAAAAAAAAAAGAACAAAACAAAGAGAGAAAAAGACAGAGATATGATAAGGTAAGATCCAAAAGGCAATATAGAAAGTGTAATATCCTATATTGGATAGAAAAAAAAGGTTTTTATACTTTTATGTATGAGTTTTTCTTTAACTGTTTTAAAGTTGTAAGAGTTCATTCATCCAGAATAGACAAGTGACTTATTGGATTTAGAGCAATTAGCTCATTGGATCCATAGCAGAGAATGAGAATGAACTCATTGGCCCAAGGTGAATAATGAGCTTATTGAGTCACGGATAAAAAATTAATGGGTTAATAACGGACAATATCTATCCCATTAAGAACGGGGTTTTAAAAAAAAAACGCTTACCGATATCTTTTTTGGTGCTGATATGGGCACATTGGTTCATAGCACAACCAAGCTTGCAATAAGCATGAGGATCTGGCTGAGCCCCAGATTTTTTACCTATACATTTTGGCAAGCACTCAAGAGCGCAATTCTTACGTCCAAAACTCTTTATCACGCAAAGCGCAAAGCATTTGACATAGCAGATTGAAAGAGCTGTTGCGGACTGCCCTGCGAGCATCCCCAACACCAGGCCCACAATTAAAAGTGCCCTAACTCTTCTTGCCTCCATACTGACTTCTTATACAATATCTTCCAAGGGTAGGTTTATTTATATTGAGTTGGGATATGTGGTCGAATCATGAGATGAATGAGCAAAGAATTAATGGTAATTATGAGAGTGAACCTTGTATGGAAAATGAACGAGGTTGATTCTTGTATTTCACAATATGCTTCGTGTTCTATACGAGACATGAATATTTGCCTTCTCCTATTCTTCCAAAAATACTCCAAAAATACTCATTTAATTAAATACTACTTATGATAAATATAATACAAATATAAAGTTCTTAACGCATTAAAAGTGCATTTGAAAGTGATTTTAGAAAGCATTTATAGTATTTTTAATACTTGAATGATAAAATTTTTTAAGTATTAAAAATATTAAAAACGCTTCTTAAAGTCATTAACAAACGGGTTCTAAGAGTCCGTTTGACAGTAATTCTATGAAACGTTTTTAAGTTAAAAATTATTTTTGAAAAAATATTCGGTGTTTGATAAAATTTTGAAAAATTACTTATAGTGTTGAAAAATCACTTATAATATTTTTTAAAAAAAACACTTGATAGGTCTGCTAAAATAACTTTCTAAAAAACACCTTTACTAAAGCCACTTTGAATAAAAATACTCCCAAACACACTCTAATTTTGCTTCAAAAGTCTGGTTTTGTCGAAATATTTTATTTCCAATAATGAAAATTAAACTAAATGCATGTTATATTTAGAATTATATAAACAAAATCCTAATTATTAAATATTATGTAAAATATTTGTAAGAAGTGAAAATGAAATCTTTTGTCATAATGTGAAAATGTTAACAAAAACAAAGTAAATGGTTGCAATTTTTTAATAGTTGGATTTATCACTTATTTTAATTGGGTTATCAACCAACAAAAAATAAAATATTTCTATAATTAGAGGAATTAAAAATCATCAAAAGCCTAGAAAATATATCTTTAAATTAAATCAAAAAGCCAAAATTTAGAGAAGGATGATGTTATATGCACCATTACTTTTACCATCTTCCCAATTATCACATGTAAAAGTTTATTGACACTAAATTATCACATGCTATATTCATTATTTTCCTTTACAGATAACTATCTAAATTATTTAAAGATTAATCCCAAAAATTTAATGGATGATTATGAAAAATGTTAGAAGAATATTATATATTTATGTTTGGACCTCCTTTATGTAGGGAAAAAGGTAAGCATTAGAAGCATAGTTCAACATTCAAAGACAGCTCTCATAGAGCTTTAAAGGTCTTCAAGCTTCTTCAAAGTATAGATTTAGGCTTCTTTCAAGGAGTAAGATTCAAGATTCTTTGGAAAAATTATGAAGGATTCCTTATTGTAGATTCAAGCTTTTCCTAAGATCATTGAGGCTTCTCCCACAATATCCTTAATTAGAATCTTCTAAGGTTTCAAAACGTTTTCCATTTTCAAGATCTTATAGCTTCAAGTTAAGAATCAAGGTCCAAGTTGAGTAAAACTTAATTCAACAAATTAAGCTAAGTCATGAATGTCCAAATATAGTCTTAACCATTACTAGCCCAAACACTCACCCCTATTATGTCGAGGTGTAAATTGTCCATCATTTCTTCTATGTATATATACATGCAATAAAAATGTGAATTATTGATCATTTGTCGCTTTATACAATAAAAAAAAAAAATAGCAACTGGTACTTTGATTAATGTGGCGAAATAGAGCAAAATCGCATAAGGATACAATGATGGCAATAAGAGACGTATGTCAAAGTTATAATTCACCAGGTCCACTGGTTTTTGAAGAGAAGTTGAGCTACACCTTGACTATGAAGTTTAAAAGTGACAAGGTCATGGTTATAGTTTCTTGGCTTTGTATAGGTGAAGGACCATAAACACAATTGAGTGTCAAGGATATATACCACAATTTTTTTTATTTGATATATTTTTAGAATATTGTTAATTTGTTTCCATGATTCCTGGTGATGTTCATGATCTTGGTCATCTATTGTGTATTCATATCAAGGAATATAGCTCTTTTACCTCAATATGGATATGCTAAGATCAAGTTATTCTTAATGTCATTGTTGGCCTACTCTCATACATTATTCCATTATATCCTTCGCAAAGATGTCCAAAGAGGTTTGGAAAATTGTGGTGTTAACCAAAATGTGGACCCAGCATTTTGTCTTTTTACCACATGTAATACTAAATGTTCCTTCTATACTTCTTTCTTGCCTTATAATCATCCCTTGGTAGTCCATTGACACTTGCTCGACTTACTATTTCTTAGCTACCTTCAAGGACCCTTGGTCAAGGACTCATTTGAACCCACATTGTAACCCTTGGCAACCCTAAGTTAGATATATGATTTTTTTATTTCTTTTCAAGATAGCTCAGTTAGACACATTTCTGATTGCCCTAGCCCACTTAGGCATACCTGACCTATCTAAGCACATCTGACCCATTTAAATATACTTCGATCCATCTAGGCACATCTAACTCATTTAGACACACTTTGGTCTATTTAGGCATACCTTGATCCACCTAGGCACACCCAACCCATTTAGATGTCATGCACTTAACTCATCTAGGCATGCCCTAATCCACCTAGACACACCTAACCCATTTAAGCATACCTTGACTTATATAAGCATACTCGACCCATCTAGGCACACCTTGCTCATTTAGACACATTTGGCTTATTTCGACATACTTTGACCCATTTAGGCATATATTGGCCCACTTAGGCACACTCGACCCATCTAAACACACCCGACCCATTTAGGCACACCCTAACCCATTTAGGCTTACCCTGACCCATTTAGACACACTTTGATCCATTTTAGGTACACTTAACCCATCTAGGCATACCCTAACCCATTTAGATACACTTTGACCCATTTTAGGCACCCCTAGCCCATCTTAGATGCATCAGACCAACAATGACCTATCTAATGCGAAAAAGAAAGTACAAGAACAAACAAGATTTATAGTGAGAACTATATCCACTTGCAACCATTGTAGATTTTCACTATGATGAAATTGAGTTTACAAGCAAGGACGAAAATATTGGAATATATCCATGATATCACGTGTATTGGAGAAGATGCATATGATATATAAGTAAGATATATTGATTGATGGAAATATCATATTTTATCGAGAAATATCAATGATATATAGATTATTTTCGATAAATTGGCAACATAACCAAAAAATCGGCCATAAATGGAAAAAATTGTTGAAATTTTGACGATATACTAGTAAAAAAATTGACGATATATCGATGATGTCTAATGCCCAAACTTTTAATTTTTGTCCAATGGGCCAATATTGGATAAGCCTAACCAACCTATACATGATGACTTTTAAATGTTCTTTAATGGCCCAAAAGATGGATGAAGCCCAATGAATTAGAATGTGTTTGACAGTGATTTTAGGAAGTTTTTCTAATACTTGAAAGATAAAAATTTTCAAATGTCGTAAAAACCAAAAATACTTTCTAAAATCACTACCAAACGTACTCTTAATAAATATAAATTTTTAACTGTAGTACGATGGACCAAAGACAGACTTAGATCCCAACTCGTCTATCTATTATGGCAAAGTGTTGTATAAGGTAGCACTTTAAATATAAGCTATAAAGCTTTGCGATTTCTCAAAGTTTTAATGGGGGATTGTGCCATTAAGCCAAACTTATTTTATGATATATATGTGCTTAAAATTGTTTATATATATATATATATATGTAATTATTATATGTATATTTTTATATATTTTATAAATTAATTAAAATAAAAGTATTATAAATAAGTTAATTTTGATTATCTTATAATCTATTTTGTATATTAACTAAATGTAAGACAAATATAAAATCATAAATAAATTTATCAATATTTTTAAAATAAAAATATTTTGTGTCAAAATATCCACCAATATTTTTCCAATATATCTGTGATTATCGATATTTTTATTATTGATTACAAAAGAATCACAAAATGCCTCACACCCTGTAGGTTTTTCTTTATATATTTTTTTTTATCTCTCAATGCACTAATCTAACCAACTCGGCAATCCTAAACATAACATAATTAGGATAATGAAATTACATATATAAAATCCTCAAAATACCTTAATTTAAAATAAGCTTACATACAAAATTTTGTCCAAAAGGTTCCACTCTCTTCAACTCTTAGGGGAGGGGATGGGGGTTTATTATCCCCTTCCAACCCCCTTGTCGACCTTATCGGGAAGGCGTCCATGTGTTATCTATGAATAGGGTCAATCTGCGTTAGGGCAATTATCATCCGGATAATAGTTAGGCTCTACACATCTTAATAGATGTTGCCATGAAAGGCTTCCCAAATTGAGCCATAATTATTCAAGGATAAAATTATGTTTAGGAGAACAAGGGAAGATTATTATTATTTTTTAAAAAACTTTCTTCTACAAAGTTCTCATAAACATTCCCTCCAAAATAATTAAAAAGAAAAAGAGACAGAAATTCTCTCTTTTTTTTTAATGTCAAATTTACCCTACATAAAATATCTTCCATTTTTTTAGTAATGGAATTTCGTATTTTGAAAACTCCTAGTAAGTTCTTTAGCAACGAAGAAGAGGAAGTAAATTCCAACATCCATAATAGGAAAAGAAACAATTTTGGCAATCTCTATTGAAGAGGATATTATAAATTATAAATACTCCTTGTAATGATTTTTAAATATATTGTTGAGAGATTATTTGGATTGAAAAATGAATATGAAAAAATTGTAAAAGTTTGATTTTATTTTGTATAAAAATGAAGAATATTGTTCAAAAAATGAGATTGTGAGTGAAAATGTACGTGTATTTGTCGTGAAAACTTGAGGATGTTTTTGATTTGAAGGTAGCTGGGGATGAAATTTTCATAGGTTTATTATAGTTGAAGGCTTAGAGAAGGACGAAGATGGGGAAAGGTTGAACTTTTGACTTGCCTTTGACAAACCATCTTCCTTAAAATATATATATATATATATATATATATTAATTTTATATTATTTTTAATGATTTTTACAAATAATTTTTTCTTTAATGCGGGGATAAGTTTACTCAGGTCTTTGATGACCTTTCTATTTCTTTAAATTTATTATTTTTATTTTATAAAATTTTAATTTCAATATAAAAGTATTTAAAGTATGAAATTTCATACACAAAAGAATATATACATTTTATTAAGGATAATTTTGGTATTTTAAAAAAATGAGAGAGTTTTTTTTTTTTTTTTTTTTTTTTTTTTTTTTTTTTAATTTATGAAGAGAGAATCTTATTTTAATAAGTTTGAAAAAATAACTTTTTTTTTTCTTTTTAAAATATAACTTTCATACTCTCCTAAACATAATTTTTCATTATATAATTTGGGAGACTCAAATTAAATATTACCTAAAGTAATAATTTATCGGAGGTAATTAACGGAGGTGAGCATGCTTCTAAGCTTTGAAAATGCTAAAGGATTCAAGTAGGAATGACAACAGTGCATGTATGAAATAGAGCACCCTCATCCAAACCTCGCCCCTTTAATTTATAACATTTTCAATCCACCTCCCCTTAAAAAAAATTAAAAAGGGCGGGTGAAGTAGGTTAAAAAACTTTTAATTACATTAAAATAAATAAATAATTAAAATATTATAATTTTTATAATTTATTTTAAAAGTATTTTATTTTATTTTATATATATATATATATATTAAAATAAAAAAAATAAAAATTAAATTAAATTAATTTTATATATAATCTGAGCAAGAGAAAGTGGGATAAGACAATACTCAACCCACCTCAAACCCATCTTGAATTTTAAAAAAAATTTCAAACCTACATTTAACTATTTATTTAAATTTCAAACCTGTCCCATGAGAGGCGGGATAGAGGCGAGTACTTGAAAAAAAACTCATCCCATCGCCACCTTAGATTCAAGAAATTAAAAATTAAAGTTGGAAAGGAAATGTCTATTCTTACTGTGATCATTGAAAACAAATTACTAAAGCATATTAGACATCCAAGTTAGTAGGATTTATTCCTAAGAAAAAATAATGTTTAATTCTAGTTCTTGTGAAATGAGCCACTTCGACAATATAAAATGGAAATTACATTTAATTCCAGTTCTTGTGGAACGAGTCACTTCCACAATGTAAAATGGAAATTACCCAATATTTCATTAAGGCAATGTTTGGTTCTTAAAAATTTGAGGAAAAATGTAAAAAAAAGAAAATACAAAAGAAAAGTATAAAGAAAGAAAAAATGAAAGAAAATAAAAAATAAATTAAAAGTTGATAAATTATTTTTATTTGTTACTTTAAATTATATTTATTTATTTTAACTTATCGATATAAAAATTAAATAATTTAAAAATACATAAAATTTTTATTAATTTTATTTATATTTTTTTATAAGACAACTAAACATAAAAAAAATTATTTTCTTTGACATATTTTTCTTTTCCTTATCATTTTTCAGAAACCAAATACAACCTGAGTAAAATCTCTTATTAATTAGTAGAGAGTGAAGAAAACCAATTGTCTTCACAGTTTATAACACAAATATAACGAGTCTATTGCTGCAATTCGAGGAACGACCAATTCGAATCATAAATATCCAAATTTAAGCGCTTTATTTATTATTTACTATTGGAAAATTAAAATCTATATATCATTGAAAACTGCAATTCAGTGCTTTCATGTACCAATCTGAATGATTTACAGTATAATATAGTGGTGATGAAGACAAGCATAAAACCATGAAGACAGAGTGTGGAGCCAAGAGTAAAGGGACATCTATACGCATCTTTTTGTGAGAAGGAAGAAATTAAAGAAATGGTGGAGCCTACGCAAAAGATATGCTCATATCTCTTTCCGAAAAGAAAAGACAGAATAATTGGCCGACCCAGCTTTACGCATCATTCAACCAACTTTCCTCTTTGAAAAATCATATAGTGGCGTATTGCATCGAGTTGACCCCAGACTCAGTCTCTTTGAATTACCAAACCCCAGTCTCTTCTCTCTTCATTGCAAACCCTCGTCCCTTTTCCTCTTTGGCTGAATTTTGGTCTCCTCTGGTGGTGGCTTGTCTCCCATGTTACTCAAGTTTTCGCTCTGGAGTTTTTAATTAACAAATGCAGTGATTCATCGTTCTTCTTAGTTTGTTCCATCTTTGGCTGAATTCTAATCCTTTTTTCTGTAACTTCCGGAAAGCTATGGAGTTCCTGAGCTCAATCGTGGGTCTGGTCCCCTGCTTCTATGATCACACCTCCAAGCACACGGTCTACATTCGTGATCTGAGAAAAAATCGCCAAGCCTTGAGCAAAGAAATGGTGGATCTGAACAACTTGTATGAAGATGTGAAGGAAAGGGTTGAACGTGCAGAGCAACAACAGATGAAGCGCAGAAGGGAAGTGGGTGGGTGGATCCGTGAAGTAGAAGACATGAAGAAAGAAGTTCACGAAATTCTGCAAAGAGGAGATCAAGAAATCCAGAAGAGTTGTCTCGGATGCTGTCCCAGGAATTGTTGGTCTAGCTACAGGATTGGAAAGGCAGTAAGGGAAAAGCTGGATGCTGTATCTGGTCAAATCGGCAAAGGACATTTCGATGTTGTAGCCGAGATGTTGCCTCGTCCTCCAGTTGATGAACTGCCCATGGAGGCGACTGTGGGCCCACAATTGGCGTATGAAAAGAGCTGTAGGTTTCTCAAAGATCCACAAGTGGGAATTATGGGATTGTACGGAATGGGGGGTGTTGGCAAAACCACCCTCTTGAAGAAAATCAACAATGAATTCCTTACAACATCCAATGACTTTGAGGTTGTGATTTGGGCTGTCGTGTCAAAATCGCCCAACATTGAAAAAATTCAGCAAGTTATTTGGAATAAATTGGAAATCCCACGTGATAAATGGGAAACTAGAAGCAGTAGGGAGGAGAAGGCTGCAGAAATATTGAGAGTTTTGAAAAGAAAAAGGTTCATCTTATTGTTGGATGACATTTGGGAGGAACTTGATCTCCTGGAAATGGGGGTCCCGCGTCCAGATACTGAAAATAAGTCCAAGATAGTTTTGACGACCCGATCACAAGATGTCTGCCGCCAAATGAAAGCTCAGAAGAGTATAGAAGTGGAATGTTTGGAGTCAGAAGATGCCTGGACTTTGTTCCGGAAGGAGGTAGGAGAAGAAATATTAAATTCTCATCCGGATATACCGATGCTTGCAAAGGTTGTTGCTGAAGAATGCAGAGGTTTACCTCTCGCTCTTGTCACTCTTGGGCGGGCCATGGCAGCTGAGAAAGATCCCTCAAACTGGGACAAGGTAATACAAGATCTACGCAAATCTCCAGCTGAAATCACAGGTATGGAAGATAAATTGTTTCATCGATTGAAACTCAGTTATGATAGGTTGCCTGACAATGCCAGCAAATCTTGTTTTATATATCATTCCATCTTCCGAGAGGACTGGGAGGTTCATAATTTTCAACTTATAGAACTTTGGATAGGGGAGGGGTTCTTGGGTGAAGTTCATGACATGCATGAAGCACGTGATCAAGGGAAGAAAATTATTAAAACTTTACAGCACGCATGTTTATTGGAGAGCTGTGGTTCAGCATTCATAAGGGTTAAGATACATGATGTGATCCGCGACATGGCTTTATGGTTATATGGTGAACATGGGGTAAAAAAGAACAAAATTCTAGTATACAATAAGGTTGCTAGGCTTGATGAAGATCAAGAAACTTCCAAATTGAAAGAAGCAGAGAAAATATCATTATGGGATATGAATGTTGGGAAGTTCCCCAAAACATTGGTGTGCCCTAATCTCAAGACTTTATTTGTGCAAAAATGTCATAATTTGAAGAAATTTCCAAGTAGATTCTTTCAATTCATGCTTCTACTAAGAGTTCTAGATTTGTCAACCAATGATAATTTAAGCCAGTTGCCAACTGAGATTGGTAAATTGGGTGCCTTGAGATATCTTAATTTGTCATTCACAAGAATAAGGGAGTTGCCCATTGAACTAAAGAATTTGAAAAATCTGATGATTTTGCTTATGGATGGTATGAAATCCCTTGAAATTATTCCACAAGATGTGATATCAAGCCTTATATCCTTGAAGTTGTTCTCCATGGATGAATCCAATATTACAAGTGGAGTTGAAGAAACCTTACTGGAGGAGTTGGAGTCCTTGAATCACATCAGTGAGATATCAACCACCATATGCAATGCTCTTTCATTCAACAAACTAAAGAGTAGTCACAAATTACAAAGGTGCATGAGTTATCTACATTTACATGAATGGGGGGATGTGATCTCACTTGAACTATCATCTTCATTTTTTACAAGAGTGGAGCATTTGAATGGAATTGGAATAAGCTATTGCAATAAATTGGAAGATGCGAAAATTAATGTGGAAAGAGAAGGCACAAACAATGATATGACTCTTCCAAACAAAATTGCAGCAAGGGAGAAATACTTCCACGCCCTTGTTAAGGCACGTATAAGATGTTGTTCAAAATTGTTAGACTTAACATGGCTTGTTTATGCTCCATATCTTGACTATCTTCACGTTGAAGATTGTGAATCGATAGAAGAAGTGATACGTGATGATAGTGAAGTCTGTGAAATTAAGGAAAAATTGGACATATTCTCAAGGCTCAAATACCTCAAGCTCTATAGGCTGCCAAGATTGAAGAGCATCTACCAGCATCCACTACTCTTTCCCTCTCTTGAAATCATCAAGGTGTGTGAATGCAAAGGTTTGAGGAGCCTCCCATTTGATTCCAACACTTCAAATAATAGTCTAAAGAAAATTAAAGGAGAGACAAGTTGGTGGAATCAGTTGAAGTGGAAAGATGAAACTATCAGGCACTCTTTTACTCCGTATTTCCAAATCCATGAAGCTGAAGCATATTCAACAGACATTGAGAAGTCTGAAACTGGCAGCATAGATGAAATGCAGGAACAACCGGTATCAAATTAACTTCTATCAATCTTTCAGGTATTAATTAACTTTTATCCTATATTTGGAAAATCATTTTCTTTCCTTAATCCCATTCTTTTGTGGAATTTTTTTACTCTATCTATGCTTTGTGCATTAAAGTCTCAACATCAAAATAACTTTCAATGTTTGATCTATCAAGTTTGCCCCTTTTGAAGTAACTGTTATAAAGTTTGCCCAGAAGGGACTTTGAAGGAGGTCTTTTATTTAAACATCTAATGACATTTCCTTTTGGTTACTTAAGAACTTGAAAATATGCAGAGTTCTCAACTATATTATTTATTGTGTCTTAATTTTTTCGATTCATTTCAATGTATAAACAGAAAGAGAGAATAGATGATTTCAACTTAATTCCTTATATTTCAAGTTGAAACAACAAGTGTTTCACAACAACTGTAGGTAAAGATATTCCCTTAAGAATTCTCGCTTTGTTTAATTTATTTACCAGGACCAACTATATGCAATTTCTCTTCTTTTGTTGAGTTGCCTCTATCTGGTTGACTCTCAGTTGTTTTTTTTTTCTTTTCTTTTTTCTATTGCATTCAGAGTTGGGGCTTGTTCCAGAAGTTCTGACAACAGCTGGGATTCAATTAGCTCTTATCTAGTGGGGCCTTGAGTTTTTTGGTTGGATTCTGGTAGGGTCTTGTTCTACAGTTGGGATCTGACCTTCTTCGGCTTCTTTCATTTTGTCCTGCTCTTTTTCCTTCTAATTGGTATAGGCGTGAGCTGGATTATGTTTGCTTGCTGGTCTGAGTTTCTGATATGTTTAGTGGTGGTGTGCTGATTCTCAGAGCATCACTATTCATGGTGCTCGGTCTGCTGGGAAAGTTGCTTAATGTCCAGATGCAGGGGCTCATCTCGGCTGGCTTTGGTTGGGATCCATGTGTTTGCTGGAATTGGATTCTGTGGGTTGCCTTTGGCTTTTGATGTAGGCCGGGTTTATTTTCTTTGTTGAGGCTGGTGGAGTATGGTGGCTCAGAAGCTGCTAGTAATCTGTCTGTTGTATGCTGACGCTGGAATCTTCATGGTGGTTGCTCTGGTGGGTCAATATGATATGGGAATGCTTTTGCCTTTTGAGTCCTTGGGCGTCAGCTGGTTGCTTGTGTTTCCTCTGCGCTTTAGTTCATATACCAGAGTGCATACTTTCTTGAGTTCCATATCCCACTGCCAAGTGTGTTGTCCATGATGTAATGTAAAGAGTTAATTTGTATACTTGGCCTTCAGTTTCTCTGTAGAAAACTTTGAACGCCCTTTATGAATGAAATGTTGTGAGAAAAACTGGAGTTGATTTTCACATCTGAGGTCGTTAATGGTGATTTTTCTTAATGTAATTGTGATTGAAAAGAAATTTGATCAAGGAGTCAAAACTATAAGCAGAGTCGATCTTATTCAACATTGCATTATAATTTGGTACCCCTCACAGATCGCTCCAAATATCATTGAAAAGTACTTTCATTTTCCTTCAGTGGAGGCTTCTTTTTCGTTTCTGGTTAATATTCATAGCTTCAGTGCTTGATGAAATTTCGTTACTTTACATTGTTCTCTCTTGTCCCTCCTGCTCTAATCACAAACAAATGCCCCAATAAATAAGAATGATTTGTTCAAGAAATTTGAAAATACTTGAACAATAAAAGAAAAGAATAAGAGAGAAAGGAAAAAGAAATTCAGAAAGCAAACACTTGGTAGTTTCCATTTCAATTAATCGATCTTTGAAACTAAAATGTAATTCTTGGTAGAATAAAAGAAGACATGCAACATCTTAAGAAGATTCATCTAATGGAACATACCATCCTACAATAGGAAACTGACTAAACAGTAATTTTTGGTACAATAGATGTCGCATGCCAAAAAGAATGTCTTGTAGCTTTGGATGCTTCAAAATTCTTGTACGTATAGCCCACAGACCTTTCGAGATCATACTTATTTCTTTAGGCCTGTGAACATACGGCTCTCGCGGAAGATCTTACAACTTTAGGAGTTCAAAGTGTCCATGAAATCATAAGAAAAGAAATGTATAGTCAAGCTCATGAAAAAATAAAGAGATGGCTTATTAAATTTCACAAGTCTGGGATGTTAAAGTTATCAACATCAGCATATGACTGAGAGGATGTATTGAACAAGTCAAGTTTGTTTTTGTGTCAAAAATATGCCTCTGTTTAGTTTTTCAATAAATTAGGAATTGTTCGAGTCTTAAGGAGGTCGTTGTAGCACGTTTAGAGTGACTGGTTATCTTTCTATTCCTATTTTTTAGTATTTCTATTTCTGTTGATGGTTTTGCCTATAAAAGGCTTGTATCAGGTGAAGTTTAAAATATCACCATATCAATAAAATTATTTTCTTTCCTCCTTTGTGTGTCTCTTTTATAAAGTGGATTCAACATTTGGTATCAGAGCCAGGTTGAAGAGGGATTTCAGAGAGTGTTTGAGAGTCAAACACGTGAGGAAAAGAGAGAGTGAAATGGGTGATCTTCAAGTTATTGGGGGAATAAAAAAGCTCAACAACCAAAATTACAATACTTGGTCAACATGCATGATGTCGTACATGCAAGGCCAAAACTTGTGGGAGGTTGTGAACAGAAGCGAAATTACTCAATCGGAGGCTGAGGATGCTAATGGTATACTGCTGAAATGGAAGATAAAAGCGGGCAAAGCGATGTTTGCTTTGAAGACAACGATCGAAGATGTGCTAGAGCACATTCGAGATGCCAAAACCCCTTACGAAGCTTGGAATATGTTCACCAAGCTGTTCTCAAAGAAGAATGACACAAGGCTCCAACTTCTAGAGAGCGAGTTGTTGTCGGTAGCACAGCATGACTTGACGATCGCTCAGTACTTTCACAAGGTGAAGACGTTATGCCGGGAAATTTCCGAGTTGGATCTAGAAGCCCCAATCGATGAAACCAGGATGAGGAGAATAATCATCCATGGTTTGAGATTAGAATTCAGAGGTTTTGTTGCTGTTGTACAGGGATGGCAAAATCAACCATCACTTGTTGAGTTTGAGAATTTGCTTGCTGGTCAAGAAGCCTTGGCTAAACAAATGGGAGGAGTTTCACTCAAGGGTGAAGAGGAAGCACTTTATGCCCACAAAGGCAGGTGGAATTCCAAGCAGCACACCATCGGCAGAACTAAAAAGAATGAGGACAAGGCAAAAAGTAGTCAAAGTGAAAGGGGTGCTCGTGTTGAGGGAGATTCGAAGAATCCTAGCACCAGGGAAAAATTTGAAGGGAAGTGCTACAATTGCGGAAAGAAGGGTCATATGACAAAAGATTGTTGGTCGAAAAAAGGGCTTGTGGAAAGTAATGCTGCTACTTCCAACAGCGAAGATGAGTGGGACGCTCAAGCATTTTTTGCTGCAATAGGAGAATCAGCTTTTATAGCAACAACGTCTGAACAAATTGATTATGAGAAGAATTGGATCATTGACTCAGGTTGCTCAAATCATATGACGGGTGATAAAGAAAAGCTGCAGGATTTGTCGGAGTACAAGGGAAGACATATGGTAGTCACAACAAACAACTCAAAACTACCAATAGCTCACATTGGTAATACAGTAGTCTCTTCCCAATATAATACTAATGATGTGTCGCTTCAAAATGTCTATCACGTCCCAGGTATGAAGAAAAATCTTCTCTCGATAGCACAATTAACGTCTTCAGGCCATTTTGTTCTATTTGGCCCTCAAGATGTGAAAGTTTATCGTGACCTTGAGATTATGGAAGAGCCGGTGATAAAGGGACGGAGACTAGAGTCAGTCTATGTGATGTCTGCAGAAACCGCATATGTAGACAAGACTAGAAATAATGAGACAACCGATTTACGGCATATGCGATTAAGTCATGTTAGTTATTCCAAACTAACTGTGATGATGAAAAAGTCAATGCTGAAGGGACTTCCACAACTTGAAGTGAGAAAAGATACAATCTGCGCAGGATGTCAGTACGGCAAAGCGCATCAGTTGCCGTATGAAGAGTCAAAATGGAAAGCAAAAGGGCCATTAGAGCTAATTCACTCTGATGTGTTTGGACCTGTTAAGCAAGCCTCTCTTAGTGGGATGAAATACATGGCGACCTTTATTGATGATTTTTCCAGGTACGTGTGGGTGTATTTTATGAAAGAAAAATCTGAAACTTTCTCAAAGTTTAAAGAATTCAAGGAAATGACGGAAGCAAAGGTTGATAAAAGAATCTGTTGTCTGCGTACTGACAATGGGGGAGAGTATACCTCAGATGAGTTTTTTTACTTCCTCTGAGAATGCCGAGTACGCCATCAGTTCACATGTGCCAACACTCCGCAGCAAAACGACGTAGCAGAAAGAAAGAACAGGCACCTAGCAGAAATCTGTAGAAGTATGCTTCATGCAAAGAATGTTCCAGGACGATTTTGGGCAGAAGCAATGAAGACTGTAGCTTTCGTGATCAATAGGCTTCCTCAACAAAGGTTAAATTTTTCATCACCCTTTGAAAAATTGTGGAACATAAAGCCTGCAGTTAGTTATTTTCGAGTTTTCGGATATGTTTGCTATGTCTTTGTACCTAATCATCTACGCAGCAAGATGGATAAGAAGGCTGTTAGGTGTGTCTTAGTAGGATAAGATAGTCAACGAAAAGGATGGAGATGCTGCGATCCTACAATTGGAAAGTGTTACACATCCCGGAATGTGGTATTTGATGAATCATCTTCATGGTGGTCCTCAAAAAAGGAAATATTACCAGATTCAGATGTTTTTAAGGATGAGTTTCAATCTGCTCGAATCCAACTAAGCTTAGGTGAAGCTGAAAATGCAGCCGATGGTGATATCGGAGATGACGAAACTCAAAGTCCTTGGCAAACTGGTGTGCATAGACAACCAAGCGAAGAAGGTGAGCCTAGTGAAACAGAAGCACCAATTCCACTTAGAAGATCAGCAAGAACCAAGAAGCCAAATCCCAAATATGCCAATGTTGCCATAGTAGAAGATGCAAACGCAAAAGAACCAGAGACATTTGCAGAAGCATTTCAGAATCTAGACTGGAATAAAGCTATGAAAGAGGAAATTGCAGCATTAAAACGAAATCAGACTTGGGAGCTCGTGCCAAAGCCAAGAGATGTAGAGCCTATTTCCTGCAAATGGGTTTATAAGATAAAACATCGCACAGATGGATCAATAGAAAGGCATAAGGCTCGTTTGGTAGCTCGAGGATTCTCTCAACAATATGGACTAGACTATGGTGAAATGTTTAGTCCAGTTGCAAAACTTACAACTGTACGAGTCTTATTTGCACTTGCAGCTAACAAAGATTGGGACTTGTGGCAGATGGATGTGAAGAATGCATTCTTGCATGGAGAGTTGGATCGGGAGATCTATATGAATCAACCGATGGGCTTTCAGAGTCAAGGTCATCCTGAATATGTATGTAAGCTGCGGAAGGCACTCTACAGATTAAAACAAGCACCCAGAGCATGGTATGGTAAGATTGCTGAATTTCTAACTCAAGTGGGTATTCAGTAACACCTGCAAATTCTAGCTTGTTTATCAAAGCTAATGGAGGAAAGTTAGCTATTGTACTTGTATACGTAGATGATCTAATCATCACTGGAGATGATGTTGAAGAAATTTGCCGAACAAAGGAGAACTTGTCAGTTCGTTTCGAGATGAAAGAACTTGGACAACTTAAGCACTTTCTTGGGCTAGAGGTGGATCGTACACACGAAGGGATATTTCTCTATCAAAAAAATATGCCAAAGATTTGTTGAAAAAGTTCGGGATGCTCGAATGTAAGCCGATCTCAACACCAATGGAACCAAATGTTAAGATGTGTGAACACGAAGGCAAAGACTTGAAAGATGCAACAGTGTATCGACAATTGGTGGGTAGTTTGCTTTACTTAACTTTAACTAGACCCGATATCTCTTATGCAGTTGGTGTGATGAGTCGATACATGCAAAATCCAAAAAAGCCTCATTTGGAAGCAGTTCGACGAATTTTGAGACATGTGAAGGGTACAATTGATTATGGTCTGTTGTACAAGAAAGGTGAAGATTGCAAGCTAGTTGGTTACTGTGATGTTGATTATGTAGGAGATCACGACACCCGCAGATCAACTACCGGGTATGTGTTTATGCTTGGATCAGGAGCAATTTCTTGGTGTAGCAAGAGACAACCGACAGTATCTCTGTCAACAACGGAGGCAGAGTACCGAGCAGCAGCAATGACAACTCAAGAAAGTACGTGGCTTATACGGCTGATGAATGATCTACATCAATTAGTGGACTATGCAGTTCCATTGTACTGTGACAACCAGTCGGCAGTTCGTTTGGTGGAGAATCTAGTCTTTCATGTGAGAACAAAACATGTGGAAGTGCATTATCATTTTATCAGGGAAAAGGTCCTGGAAGAAGATGTTGAGCTGAAGTAGATTAAGTCAAAAGACCAAGTTGCAGACTTATTCACAAAAAGTTTGAGTGGTAGCAAGTTTGAAAGCTTTTGTCATCAGCTTGGTATGGTAAAGATTTTGGAAGCTGATGTTGAGGGAGAGTTAAAGTTATCAACATCAGCATATGACTGAGAGGATGTATTGAACAAGTCAAGTTTGTTTTTGTGTCAAAAATATGCCTCTGTTTAGTTTTTCAATAAATTAGGAATTATCCGAGTCTTAGGGAGGTCGTTGCAGCACGTTTAGAGTGACTGGTTATCTTTCTATTCCTATTTTTTAGTATTTCTATTTCTGTTGATGGTTTTGCCTATAAAAGGCTTGTATTAGGTGAAGTTTAAAATATCACCATATCAATAAAATTATTTTCTTTCCTCCTCTGTGTGTCTCTTTTATAAAGTGGATTCAACATGGGACATCTAAAACACTTTAATTGTGTTTGGTTGAGTTTCCATTTATGGGGCAATTCCCATCAAGTCTAATGATTGACCACCGATGACTCAAAAATCAAAACATAGAATGTGCCGCATATAATTGATGTTGCATTATTGAGGGTGATTATATTATAAATAGGCATGATAATAGGATGAGTTTGAGATAGGTTGTCTAATTATGATCTTTCTCATTTATATTAATCTATTCTCATTCCTATCATAACAAAAAATTTTAAATGAGGTAGGATGGATATGAGAATTTCTCATACCCGTCTTGTACCATTTATTTATTTATTTATTTATTAGTTTTTAAAAAATTAAAAATAAATATATTTTATAAATAAATAAATATTATAAATTTTACAACTTATTTTATTTTAAAATTATTTTAAAAAATTATTTTATCTGTTTAAAAGAAGAAAACGAAAAACCATAAATTAAATTATTTTTAAATTTAATTATATGGGTTGGAAAGTGGTGGGTTAGGAACTCAGGACAATGCAAATCTTGAGCCTCCCTGACTAACCTTAGTTTTTTAAAAAAAAAATATTGAACTTGTATCTAATCTATTTATCTTCATTTAAATCTATCTTATTAAAGGTGAGTGTCTGAAAAAACTCGTCTTATTGTCATATTAATCATAAATTATTTTAATTTAAATTTAGATACCAACAAATATTTAAATTAAATTAAAAATGCTTATGCAAACAAGGGCTTTTTAGTTGCGGAAAAATTGTGTACCTCCCTTGACATTCTAGATCCAGTTCTTGCTGGTTTTGGAGGATCCACTCGAGGAACAATTGAAATTTATTCACAAATACAATTATTCAAAAAGGCATCATGTTGAACACAAGCAAAATAACTAAAAATATTAATAGAAATGGATGGAAGCAGAGTGCCTTTGGTGAGCTGGATCACGAGCAAGCTCCATGATAAAGCTCCATTAACTACCAAGGATTGCTTCACAACCTCTTTGTATATTATTAAGTCGAAAGCAAAATTATTAAGGTTGTATAAATAGGTGGCAATTTTGATAAGCCAGAATAATACCATTAAAAAATTATATGAATTTTAGCAGGTTCGAATAAGGTGTAATTATATCCGTATAGTAATTATGTCAACTCATTTACTAAATGAACTATGTTGGAACTTGATCACTCGACCTATCTAACTCACTTAACTTGTTTAAATACATGTATGAGATGTATTTGCATTGCCTAATTATAGTTCCTATTAGAGAACGAACTACTATCAATTTCACGAGATGAAATTATAATTAGTCAATATTACTTGAAAGTGAAATCTCTTATTCAAAAATATCCAATTAAATTCAAAAAGCTAAAATTATTAATTAAGTAGAAAGTTAAAAGAACCATCGAGCATGGTTTAAAATTCCAATATAATGTATTTATTGTTGTAATTCGAGCCCAGTATTGATTATTTATTATTAAAAATATAATTTTATATATATTTTTTATATTTAAGATAATTTAGCACATTTGAACAATGTTTTGAGAATAAGATTGGAACATCTAATTTGACTAATTGGATAGCAAATCGAACTAATCCAATCTTATTTTTCATATTTATCCACCTTCAATTCTAGGATTAACATGAACAAAAGTCTTCATACGTTTATAACAATATAACAAAATAATGAGTATAATATTAAATCTAAAATAAAACCAAGTATGATAATCATAAACCAACCCCCTAAGAAAAAGACTTAAATATATAAAAGACTAATAAATAAATGAGAAATGATGTTATAAGATATATATTAAAAAAAATAATCTTTTAATATTTTAATTATTTTTATAATTTTAACTTCTTATATTATTTTAAATTTGAATAATATATGAATTAGATATCCATGTTGTCATGCAGATATCATGTTCAATCACTTGAATCATCGATTCAATCAAGAAATTGTAATGCAATAATTTGCCAATTTAATAACTAATAAGATTTTGAGAACATTGTATTCGAAAGCTCATACACATAAAATGAAAATAAAAGATTATGAACTCTTGCAAAAAAAATGACGTCATAAAAATATGGATACCCCAAACCTTAATTTCTTCAATAATGCTTATCAAAATTTAAAGTTGTGTAATTGAGAATGCTAATGACCCAAGGTTGGAATCAGTCGCTTCTAACCAAACTTGTTCTTATTTTTTAAACATATTCCCATCTTCATATCAAATCTATGGGAATTTACTTTCCTATTTTAAGAAAATTAATTTTTATTTTTATTTTACATGTATTGAAAAAAGCAAAAGAGAAATTAAGGTGAAGTAACATGAATTACTATAAAACCAGAATGACTATATATATATATATAAAAGAAGACAATTTAAAATGTGTGTTTGATGGGCTTTTTTAAGTGTTTTTAGTAGAAGTATTTTTTTAAAAAAAGTATTTTTGAGAGAATTACTTATCAAATATTTTTTTAAAAGGCATTACAAGTGATTTTTCAGTTGAGTTTAGTAATGATTTTAAAAAACGTTTTTATTTTATCTAACACTTAAATGATAAAAAATATCAAATATTAAAAAATTTAAAAACATTTTCTAAAATCACTAGTAAACAGAGTCCTCATCTATTTGAAAGTGTTTTCAAAATTTTACCAAATGCTTAATTTTTTTTCAAAAACACTTTTTAAACTAAAAATATTTTTAAAAAATATTATCAAACGGAATCAAAGTCTTAAAATAAAATCTCAAATGTACCTTGATTTAATTATATTTTTCCAACCCATCCTATTGGGCCCAGGCTTCCTTTAAATACCCACCCCGATAATAATACAAAAGCAAACCACCACCAAAGATATTTAAACGACATTTTAAAGACAACTGAAACCTATCAATGAGACTTTGTCTCATAATACAAATTTCGTTATGGTCACATGTAGAAAGGGACAAATAATTTACAAAATTAAAAATCATATACAACAGAAAGCGTGGAATCAAGAGGGAAGAGAGTAGAAAGTTACGAAGTGGTGGAGCCTCGGCTAAAATTAACAATAGCATTATCATGTGCATGTCTCATCGCTGGATGGACCAAATTTTGCTTCTCCCAAAGCTCTTTGAATATTATAATTAGAGCCCACTTGATGCTTCAAAAAATACATTTGCAACTGATCTCCGTCTGTCAATCAATTAATCTATACAATAAAAATCCACTTGGTGTTAATTAAGGAAAATCATTTTGTTGGTGGTGGCCTGTCTCCCATGTTACTCAAGTTTCAACTCTGAACTTTTCAAATTCACAAAGTGCAGTGATTCATCTCTGTTCCATCTTTGGCTGAATTCTAATCCTTTTTTCTGTTACTTCCGGAAAGCCATGGAGTTCCTGAGCTCAATCGTGGCTCTGGTCCCCTGCTTCTATGATCACACCTCCAAGCATAGAAGTTCCTGAGTTCCTGAACTTCTGGTGTTTTGTAGGTGTTTTCCTTCAAGATCTCAAACTTGGATGACTTAGGAAGATAATTTTAAGTACTGGGATGATTTTAGAGAGTTTAAAAAAGGTTACACAAAGATTTAGAAGCAAGAACAAAGTAGCAAGATGAGTGGAAGCTCACATACATCCTTTGTGGACTCAATTTCAACCAATTTAGAGTTTTCAATTAGTTCATGGCACATAGAGGCGTCCATATTAACTGAAATAAATTTTGAAAACTTCTAAAAGCCTTGAGTAATAAACTTGTTAAATTTTATAAATTTTTGAAGTAGTTTGCTCTATTAGAAAAATCACACAATCTAGAGAAAAAAACTTGGAAAAATTTCTAAAGTTAAATGAAGGGATTTGGGGGTTGATTTCAAACCCAAACACCCTTTAAAAAATGCCCAAAACCTTTTCTATGGGCTAAGGTTTGGATAGGATCTACTTAAACATCTTTGGTGGCTCGAAAAAGGTTATTTCCCATATTTAAAAAGAGGAATGGAGCACACAAAGGGAGAGAAAAACAATGGCGAGGAATAGTTTTTATCAATCAAATGGATTTGGAGAAGCATATAAAAATAATTTATTGAGTTTAAATTTTTTTTTTAATTTCTTTCGCTTTTTCTTATTTTATATTTTTCCTCTTTATTTTTTTCTTCTCAAATTATTCGAAAATCAAACATAGCCCACATAAATTGTTTGGGTATAAAGGTACCCTTGGGATTTACATAAGTCTAGAAGTGTCCCAAACATAGTGAATTAATTATGCCTAGGTCTAGTTCATTTGGTCTCCCAAAAAATTTATAAAGTCAACTTTTACCATGTGCCTAAATAGTTAGTTGCTAGACACATATTGATAACCCTAATTCTTTACTTATTTTTCTTACTTGAGTCTTTAGTTGGGTGGACTTGGTGTTTCTTTTGCTAGATACATGTCCCTTGGGTTTATATTCCTAACAAAATACTTGATAGACCTAATCCTTATTTACATTTTTCAGAATTTGAGGAGGTTCATACAAATTCCAAAACCAAAATCACGGTGTTGAGATTATTCCATAGGAACATGGAAAGAGATGCAAGCTAAAATTTTGATAGATACTTCCTTCTTTGGAGAACATCAATCATACAAAAGAAAATAATGAATTTTACGGTTATATTTGGTTTCCAAAAAGTACTAAAAAAAGAAAAAAATGTTAAAGAAAATAATTTTATCATTTTTTATTTCACTATGAAAAATATACATAAAAAATCAAATATAATTAATTTTTTAGAAAATTCATATATTTTCAAATTATTTAATCTTTATACAGTAAATAAAAATTAAGTAAAATGAGTTTAGAGAAGTATATAAAAATAATTTATTAAATTTAAACTTATTTTTTTTAATTTCCTTATTTTTTCCTATTCTTTACTTTTCCTCTCTATTTTCTTTTCCTCAAATTTTTCGAAAACCAAACATAACCTACATAAAATGAGGGAGACAAGCATGAATTTTATTAATGTTTGAAAACGTTAGAAAGATATAATTCTTGCAAGCGTATATCATGCAATTGAGCCTTGATAAATTATTAATATATCATATTAATTTTGGATGTGTAAATTCTATCAAGCATATGAGAAATGAAAAATCATTCATCAATATTTTAGAATAATTAAAATTTTGATCTTTGGGGCAAATCAAATCCAAAATTATTTAACATTCATAATTAATTTCACCTTTGAATTGAAATGATAGTAAATTAAATAATAAATAACTATAAAAACAAGTGGGAAAAATATGAATAACACATTTTAACATCATTGGGAAATAAAGAAATTTGAGGATTTTAGTGTTTAGTTAGTAAAAGAAATGTTGGATTATGGATTATGATGACAGGATGTTCTTAGAAAAAGAAAAATGAAACAACATCTATTTTATTACAATTCAATGCCACCATGTACCAATCAGAATCATTTAAAGCATAATGTAGCGGTGATGATATGAGACACCCTGTGGAGCCAAGATTAAAGGGGCATCAATGGAGGAAAAAATAAAAGGAGTGGTGGAGGGTGTATTATGCATAGAATTATGATGGACACTGTGGGGGGACCCATAAACAAGATATGCTCAGATATCTCTTTCCCAAAAGGAAGACAGAATAATTGGGCGAGCCAGCTTTATACATCATTCAACCAACTCTCCCCTTTGAAAGATCTTGTCATGGGATATTGCATCAGGTTAACTTCACCCCAGTCTCAGTATCTTTGAATTACCAAACCCTAGTCTCCTCTCTTTACTGCTAATCCTCATCTCTTTTCCTCTTACTGTGCTCTCCTGAAACTTTTGTAGATGGTGGCATAGCTACCTATACTGAAGTTTTAACTCCCGAGTTTGTGATTGACAAGGGCAGTGATTCATCTGCTCCCTCTACTGCAAACTATCCCCTATTTCTTCTATCTTTGGCTCAACTTCAGTCCTTTTTTTCCTCTGATTTCCCGAAAGCTATGGAGTTCCTCAGCTCAATCGCGGGTCTGATCCCCTGCTTCTATGATCACACCTCCAGGCATACGCTCTACATTCGTGATCTGAAAAAAAATCTCCGAGCCTTGAGCCAGAAAATGGAGGAGCTCAACAACTTGTATGAAGATGTGACGGCAAGGGTTGAAGGTGAAGAGCAACGACAGATGAGGCGCAGGAAGGAAGTGGGTGGGTGGATCCGTGGAGTAGAAGACATGGTGAAAGAAGTTAACGAAATTCTGCGAAGAGGCGATCAAGAAATCCAGAAGAGATGTCTCAGATGCTGTCCCAGGAATTGTTGGTCTAGCTACAAGATTGGGAAGGCAGTAAGCGAAAAGCTGGTCGCTGTATCTGATCAAATCGGCAAAGGACATTTCGATGTTGTAGCCGAGATGCTCCCTCGTCCTCTAGTAGATGAACTGCCCATGGAGGAGACTGTGGGCTCAGAATTGGCGTATGGTAGAATCTGTGGGTTTCTCAAAGATCCACAAGTGGGAATTATGGGATTATATGGAATGGGGGGTGTGGGCAAAACCACCCTCTTGAAGAAAATCAACAATGACTTCCTCGCTACATCCAGCGATTTTGATGTTGTGATTTGGATTGATGCGTCAAAAATTAAAAATATTCAGAAAGTTATTTGGAATAAATTGCAACTCTCACGTGATGAATGGGAAAATAGAAGCACTAAGGAGGAGAAGGCTGCCGAAATATTGAGAGTTTTGAAAACAAAGAAGTTCGTGTTGCTGTTGGATGACATCTGGGACCGACTTGATCTCCTAGAAATGGGGGTCCCCCATCCCGATGCTCAAAATAAGTCCAAGATAGTTTTCATAACCCGATCACAGGATGTGTGCCGCCAAATGCAAGCTCAGGAGAGTATAAAAGTGCAGTGTTTGTCATCAGAAGCGGCTTGGACTTTGTTTCAGAAGAAGGTAGGAGAAGAAACGTTAAAGTCTCATCCACATATACCGAGGCTTGCAAAGATTGTTGCTGAAGAGTGCAAAGGTTTACCTCTCGCTTTGGTTACTCTTGGGCGAGCCATGGTGGGTGAGAAAGATCCCTCAAATTGGGACAAGGTAATACAAGATTTGAGCAAATTTCCAGCTGAAATTTCAGGTATGGAAGATGAATTGTTTAATAGATTAAAAGTCAGTTATGATAGATTGTCTGACAATGCCATCAAATCTTGTTTTATATATTTTTCCTTATTCTCTGAAGATCTGGTGATTCGTATTGAAACCCTTATAGAGTATTGGATTGGAGAGGGACTTTTGGGTGAAGTTCATGACATATATGAAGCGCGCAATCAAGGGCATAAAATTGTTAAAACGCTAAAGCATGCATGTTTATTGGAGAGTCACGGTTTAAGAGAAAACTGGGTTAAGATGCATGATGTGATCCGCGGCATGGCTTTATGGTTATATGGTGAATGTGGGAAGGAAAAGAACAAAATTTTAGTATACAATGATGTTTTTAGGATGAAGGAAGCTGCAGAAATTTCAGAACTGAAAGAGACGGAGAGGATGGCATTGTGGGATCAGAATGTTGAGAAGTTCCTTGAAACATTGATGTGTCCCAATCTCAAGACTTTACTTGTGGAGAGATGTCATAAGTTGACAAAATTTTCAAGTGGATTCTTTCAATTTATGCCTCTATTAAGAGTTTTGAATTTGGTAGGGAATGATAATTTAAGTGAGTTACCTACTGGGATTGGTGAATTGAATGGCTTGAGATTTCTTAATTTGTCATTCACAAGAATAAGAGAGTTGCCCATTGAGCTAAAAAATTTGAAAAATCTGATGATTCTGCGTCTGAATCATATGCAATCCCCTGTAACTATCCCACAAGACCTGATATCAAATCTCATATCTTTAAAGTTGTTCAGCATTTGGAACACCAATATTTTAAGTGGAGTTGAAACCTTGCTTGAGGAGTTGGAGTCCTTGAATGACATCAATGAGATAGGAATCACCATATCTAGTGCTCTTTCATTGAACAAACTAAAGAGAAGCCACAAATTACAAAGGTGTATAAGCGATCTACAGTTACATAAATGGGGGGATGTAATCACACTTGAACTATCATCTTCATTTTTAAAAAGAATGGAGCATTTTCAGTACCTTGAAGTATACCATTGCGATGATGTGAAAATAAGTATGGAAAGCGAAATGACACAAAATGATGTTACTGGTCTCTCGAACTACAATGTCACAAGGGAGCAATACTTTTACAGCCTTCGTTACATAGGAATACAAAATTGTTCAAAATTGTTAGACTTAACATGGGTTGTTTATGCTTCATGTCTAGAAGTACTTTATGTTGAAGGGTGTGAATCAATAGAACTAGTAATACACCATGATCATGGAGCTTATGAAATTGTGGAAAAATTGGACATATTCTCAAGGCTCAAATGCCTCAAGCTCAATAGACTGCCAAGATTGAAGAGCATCTACCAGCATCCTCTGCTCTTTCCCTCGCTTGAAATCATCAAGGTGTATGATTGCAAAAGCTTAGGGAGCCTCCCATTCGATTCCAACACTTTGACCAACAATCTTAAGAAAATTAATGGAGAGACAAGTTGGTGGAATCAGTTGAAGTGGCAAAATGAAACCATCAAGGACCGTTTTACTCCATACTTCCAAGTCTACTAAGCTGAAGCATATTTTTGCAGAGGAGTCTGAAACTGGCAGCATAGATGTTGATATGCAAGAACAGCTGGTATCAAATTAATTTCTATCCATCTTTCAGGTATTTATTAACTTTTATGTTATATTTGAAAAATACTTTTCTTTTCTTACTCATTCTTTTGTGGAAATTTTTATTTTGCCTATGTCAAAAGTGCATCAAAGTTTCAAACATCATAATAACTTTCAATGTTTGATCTGTATAGATTACTTCCATAATTTTCAGCCTAGTCCTATTAACTTTCAATCTATTTTTTTCCCTTTTATTTTCTTTCTCTTCTATGTTGCTTTGAATCTTTCGAGATCCAAACAGAGCCAAATCTACACCCCTTTCTATATCATGGTCCTCCCCTTCCAAGATCTTGGATGGGTAATTCAATTCTAGTTGTCCCTTGTGAAATAATTGTTATAAAAGGTTCGCCCAGATGGCACTTTGAAGGAGGTCTATTGTTTAAAAATGGGATCACATTCCCTGTTGGTTACTCGAGAACTTGAAAATAATGCAGAGTTTTAAAAATTATTATTTATTTGTCTTCAATTTTTTTGATCGATTTCAATCTATAAACAGAAACAGATCAACTCCGTTTCAACTTAGTTCCATATATTTCAAGCTGAACAACAGGGTTTCACAACTCTTATAGTTATAGCTATTCCATTATGAATTATTGCCTTGTTTGATGTGTTTACCAGGACCAACTTCACTTACAAGGGCAATTTCTCTTCTATTGTTAAGTTTCCTCTATCTGGTTAGCTCTGATCACTTTTTGCTTTTTATTTTCTTTTTTTCATTTCTCTTTTTGTCGCATTCAGGGTTGGGGCTGGTTCTAGCAGTTCTGGCAACAGCCGGGTTTTCATCTTCTTTATATAGACTGTGTTGCTGCCGTTTTTGCTGATTGGAGTTGTCCTGCTCTTTTTCCTTCTACTTGGAATCTGGGTTTGGTCTGAGGTCTCTGGTATGCTTCATCAGGGAGGCGCAAATGCTGATTCTCAGAGCATTGATATTTCATGGTGCCGTTTTTGCTGATTGCAGCATCCTCTTTGTTTCTGGATCTCAGGAATTGGATTCTGTGGGCAGCCTTTGGCTTTTGATGTTGGGTGGGTTTTGTTTTGTTAATTTGTTGAGGCTGGTGCAGTGAGGTGGGTCTGAAGCTGGCTAGTATGCTGCTGCTGGGTCAATGCCGATGTGATATGGGAATGCTTTTGGATCTTTGGAATTCAGCAGGTTGATTATGTTTCCTCTGCTTACAAATGTTTTATCACCAGATCCTATGGAGATGGGATGGATTGTTGTAGTAGTCATGGTGTGTGTATGTGATATAATCCTTGAGTTTGATATCCCACTGTCAAGTGTATTGTCCATAATGTTATGTTACGAAAACAAGTTTCACCAGTTGTGGATTGAAATGTTTTGTGAGAAAAACTGGTTGATTTTAACATTTGAGGTTGTTAATGGTGATTTTTCTTATTATGATTGTGATTGAAAAGAGTTCTGAGGACTCAAAATGTGATCACTTTTTCTCAAGCATATTTCTTCCCCAATAAAAAGGAAAACTGATGAATGAAAGAGAGCTCTTATTCAACTCAACACTGAATTCTAATTTGGTGTATACATCCCTTCAAATATCATTCATAATTCCTTTCATTTTCATATCTATTTTCTACCTTGCTATATTCAATATCCATTCTGTGAGGTTGAATGACCCATGTTTTAATTTTCTAAGAAATTCTCTATCATTTCATCATATCCCTCAAACAACAACAGAGACAAGAATTTCTCATTTTTCACTCCGGAGCATTTAGATCTCCAAACAGCAACCTGACTGAACATGACCGCAAAATTCCTCCGGCGCCACCAATTTCCTCCACCTGCGACTCTTCAAATCCAACATGTACGCCACATGGGCTTCACCAAAGCTTCTGCACCCAATCACTAACAGCTTCCCCTGCCATGTTGTCATGTAAGCTGTGTCGCGAATCTCAGCTGGCAATTTGTCTACTGTCTGCCATCTGGAGTCCTGCAGTGCCACCACCTCACCCGCATGACACATGTACATCCCCATGTCACCACCGTCCACGCAGGTCCTCGGGCACGTGCTGTCTTCCAGGAAATCCTCCTCTGCCTTGTCCCACTACCAGTTGGCAAAATCGAAGGCTTCCGCGCTCCTCTCGAACCTGCCTTGCATCTCTGTGCAGTACCCGCCGATGACATGAAACTTACCGCGGTGGAATACTCCTTTGCATTCATCGCGCTCCTTGCCATGTCAGGCAGTGGGGCCCACTCATCCTTTGCCACGTCATACACCAGCGCTGACTTCAATGCGTTCTTCTCAGCATCATGCCCACCCGCCACATACACCACCCGCTCCAAACCCGACGTCGCACATCCAAAGAACGACCTCCGCGCACCTGGCATATCCGCTCCCCGTCGCCACGTCGCCGACAGGAAATTGTAAATAAACACAGAGCTCGAAATCTCCCATGTATCCGGATCCCACCCGCCCACCACCACAAGCTCCGAATCGACTCCCACCAGCTGACAGAACATCGGCAATCCATCGGAAAAACCAGGAACCGGCGGTAACTCGCTCCAATTACCCGTTTCGAGGTCCAAAAGCGTGACCCGATAAGCAAGCGTAGGACATTTCATCCCACCAGAACTCCGATTCGGGACCACCCGGGCCTGCGCCATGGCGAAAACGGGTCGAGTATACCCTGCCGTTTTCCTCAGTCGGAAAAAATCAGGGTCCTCAACCTCACTCTTCCAAACCCTACAAACCGCGGCGATGGTGGAGAATTTTCATAAGAAACGCGAATTAAACATTGGCCGGCAACGTCGTCCGGGAGACCCGGAATAAAGTCCATGAACAGAAAAACAGCAAGACTGTGGTGCTATTAATGAAGAGAAACCCAGCCAGAGAGCAAAGATGGGGGGATGAAATAAATTGAGAGAGCAGCTAGCTATAGAAGAAGAAGAAGGAAGAAGAAGATGATGAAGAGAGAAATATTATGAACATAAGATGATGATGATGAGGATTGCCTTTTATAGAGCTTGCCAACAAGAGTGTAATACAGGTTTAAAAAAGGTTAGGCGTTCTAGAAAGTTAAAACGAAGGCGACCATTGGTAATGCCAATACAGAAGACCATACAAACAGCCGTTGTTTCTGTATTTTTTTTCTTTGTTTTTAATGTGATTGGTTCCCTAGAAAATCTGATGCGGATGCCTTTATGTTTATCACTATTTTGAAAACTCATCACGCATCAAAATAATCAACACTCATAATTTAAGCTCAAAACTCAAAACTACGTTTTATCCTTTGCCATCTCACACTCAAAAATTAATAAATGAAAAATCCACGTAATCAACACTTGAGTTGAGCCACAATTAAGGAGACTCAATTAAGGAAGTGGGTCACTAAGGTCGAAAGATAAGAGCAAACTTTAATACGTAGTTTTGTCTGCACATGGCGCCGACCCATTTCGCCCTTTTGTTTATTTCTTTTCACGTCCCAACTTGAGCCACCCCACCCTAAATCCTTTCTAATTTTTATCACTTTCTGTAAATTGAAAGCAACTTTTTTTCAATTATTTTTATTTTTTTACTAAATTTATTTAAATTTTGTTTGATAATACTTTTTAATATAGAAAATGTTTTCAAAAAAAATAATATGTTTAACAAAATTTTAAAAATATTTTTTAAAAATTAAAAATATATATATAATATTTTCTTAAGAAGCACTTTATAGGGATAATTCTTTAAAAAAACTCAAATAAAAATATTATCAAACTTGTTCTAAATTAATAGAACTTATATTATAAGATTTAGGACATACCTGTAAGAGGATAGTTTATTTTTCAAGAAAAAACCAATTGAATATGATATTATATTTATAGAAATTAATCAACCTTACTTACCTATTCAGGAAGTCAACTATATATCACTTAAAAAAACTATATAATATCATTTTACTTATAGGATTATTTTTTAAAAATATTTTTTAGAAAACAAGTGAAAACTACTAAATTATGCTTGCAAAAAACACGGCATTTTATTTATATTTTTAGGAATAAAAAAACTATTTTTTATTTTCTAATTGACAAACATATTTTTTATTTTTTTATTATTTTATTCTTGAAAATAGGAAACTATTTTTTAAAATAGTTTCCAAACATGGTCTAAATTTTTAAAATTTTGCTAAGTCTGGTTTTTCTAGGAAACGATCCTCTTAAAAACATAAATCTGGTTTTCCAAACTTATCTTACCCTCATATTTTTTTTTATTAAATTGAAAAAATAAAACAAAATATGATACCTATCTATTAAACTTTATTTTAAAATTTTTTTTACTTCTTTTGTTAGAACTATCTAATATATTTTTTCAATTTTTAAAAATTAAAATTAAATTTATTTTTTTAATTTTTCTTTTTGTTATATTCTACCTTTGAATGCTTTAATAATAATAATAATAATAATAATAAAGAAAGAAAAATGAGATGAAAGTCACAAAACCTTATCAACTCAAATAAGAGCATTAGAGTTCCTAATGCCGATTTTCATTTATGTATTTATTTATTTATTTATTTCATATTTTAGAAGTTATTAAAAAGTTGACCCAAATTAATTTTAATCAAAATATGTAAAAGAATCAGAGAACGTGGCTTTTTGAGATGCTAACCCTTCTAAATCGAAGTCTTTCATATTCAATGTTTAGGCTACTAAATCCTTTGACAAATGATCAAACATCAATCTAGTCTTAGATTTCACCCCCCAAAGGTTTGGGAGAAAATACAAGAAAAAAAAAAAAAACGGTAAAAAAAAAAAAAAAAAAAAAAAAAAAAAAGCAAAAAAAAAAATTAAACTAGTAAATTATTTTTATATATACTTCAAACTTATTTTTACTTATTTAACTATTTCATATAAAAAATAATTAATTTAAAAATACATAAAATTTTCTTCCTAATTTTAATAATATTTGACTTTCTTTTGTATTTTTTATCATATAATCAAATACAAGAAAATCAGTTTTCTTATTTTTATTTTTTTTCTTTCCTTGTTACATTCCAAAACATAGTACTAATATTTGGATTAAAATTTTTGAGCAAAAATACAAGGAAAACATAGAGAAAAGATGGGAGGAAAAAAAAAATTAAAATCAATAAGTGTATATTTAAGAATATTTTTTAAAATTGTTCTTAAAAAACAATTCCAAAGAACAATTTTCAAAAACAACTCTTAGGAAAAGTTTTCAAAAACAGTTTTATGATATTTTTAAAAACAAAAATTTGTTTGGGAAATTATTAATATTTTCAACTTATTTTGTATATTTTTAAATAGTTGTTAAAAAAATAATTTTAATATGTAAGTGCTTTATTTTTTGTTATTCTTCCTATTTGTCTCATTATTTTTTAAAACAACCATCAAAAAATAAGTGAAATAAATGTATAATAATTAAAATATATTCTCTAAAAATATTATGCTTTCTGTTTTCAAAAATAGAAAATTGTTTTATGATTTTTTATTGCCAAGTGGATTCTAAATTATTGTTATATATTACTTCAAACTCATTTTATTTATTTTAATTATTTCATATAAAGATTAAATAATTTAAAAACCTATAAAGTTCTAGTCAATCTTAATTATGTTTTACTTTTTTAACTATTTTTTATAGTAAAAAAATTATGAAAAAAAATTATCAGTCTTTTTTATTTCTTTAGTACTTTTTTGAAATTTTACATGTAGGTGCTTTATTTTTAATTATTTTTCATATTTGATTCATTAATTTTTAAAACAATCCTTAAAAAATGAGGGAAAATAACTTAAAACAATTAAAATACATCCTTAAAAAATACCATACTTTTTGTTTTTAAACTCGTTTCATTTATTTTAATTCTTTTACATAAAGATTAAATAATTTAAAAACATAAATTTTTTTAACTAATCTTAATTATATTTTGCTTTCCATAATATTTTTTCTATAATGAAGTCAAATATAAGAAAAAAAATTTCTTAATATTTTTTATTTCTTTAATACTTTTTCAAGACCAATCATACAACAATTAATCCAAAAATTATTGCACTACACAACTAAATTTTTTTCTTGAGATAAATTTTAGTAGGCCCCTATGCTTGCTATCCCAATTAATAGAAAGACCCTTGAATTCAAGGCAAGTGGGGAAAATTGGAGAGCTTGATGTTGAAAATTGTGAGGGTGGTCCTTCAACTAGAATGTTTCTCCTTGGAATTATGGAGCACCCAATTCTTGAGCCACCTGCTGGGGCACAAATTGACTTTGACCTTGCCTTTGAGTCTAATTTGGGGAAAGCCTTTTCTTACAAATTTGGTTTTCCAAATTTCAAACTGAACCCTACTTCAAGTTGGGCAAAATTAAGTTCATTTGTCCTACTGATTACCAACTAGTATGAATATAAAGTTTGCATTGTAGAAACATTGAGAGGAAATTCAATTTCAATGCAAAAATACAAAAAGGTTAAAACTAAATATTAATATTAAGACATCACACTAATTAGTCAAGTTTTATTTATTTATTTTTTTTAAAATAAAATCTAAATACAAAGGTTACGTGTAATTCTTGAAATTTTCAAGCGGAAAAAATTATGAAAAATAGTTTTTTTTTTTTTTTTTTTTGTATTTGATTTTATGATGGAAAATTCAGAAGAAAATTAAATATCATTAAAATTTTATATATTTTAAATTATTTAATCTTTTACATAGAAAGTTTAAACTAAGTGAAATGAGTTTAAATTATAATAATAATAATAATAACATATAAAATAAAATTAATTTATTAATTTTATTTTATTTTTTTAATTCACTTTTTATCTTTCTATTTTTTTTTCTTTCAATCACTTCTTTCCTTAAAATTTTCTCAAAACAAACATACCCCAACTAAAAATATTTTAACTTTCATTAAAATTTAAAGTCTTAGTAATACTTTCAGATTTATTTTTAATTCAAATTAGAAGCCCACACAAGTATATTTGGAGTGCGTTTGGAATATTTTCCTATTTTTTGACTTCAACTAGAAGTTAAAACTTAATTAAACTCATAATTTTTAAAGGATAATATGCGCAAAATAAAGTTTTCACACCAATGTTTTTCTAACTTCTATATTAAGTTAAAAAAAAATAATAATAATCATAAAATTTTTGAACAAAAATAGTAAATTTAAATAAATAAATAAATAAACCCACCATTGAAACTCTTATTGAAGTTAAAAAATGAACCTTTATCTTCATATAAGTCCAGCCAAATAAGACCCTAAACTCAGGGGGAAAAGGGAAAAAAAACATCCTAAAATTATGCTAATGCCCACTAGACAATCCATTAAGCCATTGACCCAACTTGATTCTACTTTATTCATGACTTTTCCTTTGAATTTTAGTGCAATGAATTTGGATAAATCAAATTAATTTATGTCCCAATTGATGCCAAGAAATATTCATATGATTCAAATAAATATAAGCTTGATAATGAGAAAAAAGGGTATGACGTTTTGGGATGGGTTTTGCAAGCATTATAATAATTTATAGTTTTTTTAAAGAAAAATTAAATTAAAATCATCAAAATATATTTTATATTTACAAAAGCTCAAAACATAACCAAGAAAAAATCTTTATGCTTTATATTTTAAAAATTAGTAAAAGCAGAAAGGCATATCCAAATCAGCCCCACACATCAAATAAAGCTAAAATTGAAATTGACTAATCATTTTTTTTACTGAGTTGGCAAGCCCTTTTTTACATAAAATAAATAAATTAAAAGAAAATAGTCTAAAGTCACCTAAGGATAAAGATAAGAGTGTAATGACTGATGAAATGTTTTTCCATACTAATCTTTCTTTCACACGCACGCTTAGAGCTGTCCAACAAAAGTCTTTTTTTATTACTAAAATATTTTGAATTAATAAAATAAAATAAAATGTTTTTTCTTCAAAAGATTAAAAAAAAAAAATTAACACAAAGAGAGAAATTATTTGTCTTAACACCCTCAACACACATGTGATTTAGAAAGAATTAATAAAAATAATAAAATATAATATACATAATAATTTTAAATCTTTTTCTTAGGATGGATTTCAGGGTAATTGATGCCTTTTTTTTATATTTATTCATTTATTTATTTTATTCATGTCGGAGAAATGGGCTACGGGAATTCTCCTACAAAAATTTAAAATAAAAATAAAAATTAAATACTCAATAAGTGCAGATTTGGATGGGGATGTGACGAGGTGATTTGAATTATTGGAATGGGCTTTGCCAAAAGTATGTATGAATGTGTCTGATCAATACTCTTAACAATGACATTAGCAATGACACAAGTATGTGGATTTGACATTTTTAATTTTTGCATTCATATTAATTTTTTTTCCTTCACCCCACATTCTCATTCATTCTGACTCAATTTTTTTTTTTTTTAATGAAAAAAAAATTCTTTTTGGGTTTAGAATTTAAACTTTAAGGATTAAAATAAAAATTAGAAAATACTAATTTCATATCTTATGAATATCTTACGAATTTATATTGTACTCTGTAAATTACAATTAATTTTTTATTTCCACTTGAACTTTGAAATAATATTAAAAATGAAAAAAAAAAAGAAAAAAAAAAGAAAAAAAAAAAAGAGGAAGGTTATAGGTTCTGCTAAGACTTTGCCTCTTCAATGGGAAAGTGCTAATAATATAAACCCACATTTGTCAAAACTTAGCGCACCGACGTGACGTTACCTTTCAATCCAACTTTAAAAAATATTTAAAAACCAATAAATCCAAAGTCAATGGTCTCAATAATGTAGTGTAATGGGGTTCCAAGAGATAAAGGCAAGTGTGAAGATCCTAAAATGTCTTTGAGTGTAAGGGTGTTTCCAAAAGATCAAGGAAAGTGTGAAATTCCTTAAAATGTTTTTCAAATTTATATTTCTTGACACGGGTATTCAAGTTGCCTCAAAATAAAGATTTTACTAATTCTTTGATTTAAAAATGAGAAATATATTTAATAATTAAACTTATATAATTAGTGATAAAACCTACAACCTCGAAAATGGGGTCTTTCAATCAATTTAGTTATTTCATATAATATATAAAGTATGGAGGTCAAATGCATGTGTTTAGACTAATTTAAGGAAGGAATAAACCTTATGAGACACCATTCTTGTTATAAGAGAATGGAAAATTGAAGTCCATAAAATGATGAAAATTAATAATTGTCAGGTGATATTCTTTCATGGAATGATAAGATTGTCCAATCGTTGGATTGATCTCGATTGAGCCTTCTTCAAACAATATTTTTCATTGAAAATTTAGTTTTTCTAATTTTGAATTGAACCCAAATTCAACTGAGTGATTTTGCATAAGATCAAATCGTTATCTCAATTAACATCAAATAATATATATAAATAATCCTTATTTGGATAATAGTTGTCGGGTTATATTGATAAGCATTATAAAGACAGACTAGGGTTGGAATTCAATTCCAATGTTTGAAAATGCAAATTTGGTCATTATCTTGTATTAACAAAGAAAATCAAATTCAAATGCCAACTCAGCTATTCATGTTGGTTCTTTATTATAAAGGAGTGTATGGAAGTAAAAAACAAAATATGAAGTCCTATTTGTGATATATTAATAATAAAAACAACACTACGATTGTGTTTAGTAATGATTTTAGGAAATGTTTATAGTCTTTCTAATATTTAAAAAAAAATTATTTTTTAAGTATTAAAAATGTTAAAAACATTTCCCAAAAACACTACCAAACCCACTCGATAACCTGTATGACGGAATATGACAGAATAGGATAGTAAGAAGCTTTTTTTGACATGAAATTCAAAAGAATATAAAATTGATAGGCTAAGGGCCGGTAAGAATTGTTTTAGAGTTCAAGAATGATAAGAAGGGAATTCTAATTTTCCATAATAAATTTTATTTACTTTGCTTAAACAACTAACCATAGTTTTTCTTTGAATTCTATTATAAGCATTTGATTGTTGATAGTTGATATTTAGTTTCTCAATCCATTTAGTATAAGTTAAATTCAACATATAGTAGTGAATATAATCAAATCAATTATAATCCTCTCTGCAAACACTTTTAGTATAAAGAAGTTTTTTGAAAAAAAAAAATTTTAATATTTGACAAAATTTAGAAACTACATTTAAAAATTTGAAAATTCACTTATATCTGCTTTTTAAATAAGCACTTGATAAATGATTCTCTTACAAATGCTTCTGAATAAAACATTTCAACTAAAAGTACTTTAAGTAAAAACTCGTAAACACACTACTCTATTTTATTTAAATTAGAGCAAATTTTATAAAATTATATTTCGGTGTTTATATCGGATGGTTAACTAAATTGAAATATTAAATTGAATTATCTCAAAGATTTATGTCTTGTATGTTCATAGTGTAAGGTTTTTCAATCTATAAAAAGGAAACAAAAATTAAAAAAAAAAAACCCCAAAAAGAAAAATTAAAAATATTTGTATTAAAAATATTTTTATTTTTCTATTCTTTTACTGTTAATAGCAGAAGCCAATAGAAATTGAAAGTAGACACATCATTACATCCATGAGCTTGTGCTTCTAACCTATGTGATTAAAATTTAGTACTTTCAAAAACAAATTTTTTTCTAGAATGTTCTCATAGACCCTGTCTAAGATTTTGATTTTGATTTTTTTTTTTTTTTTGTTGGTCTTTTCTAGAAAATGGTGGATTCCCCGAGTGTGAAGGTGATATTAAAAATTTGAGGCTTTGGCATACTGAATAATTACATTCCCATTCATTGGAATGCTGAACTTCTAGAATTTGTACTTCCAGAACATGACCAATATTGATCTGAGTTCAATTTTATTTTTGAAAATTAGTGTTCTAGAAAGCAAAAATAGTGTTTTCTGTATTTTGAGAATTATTACTTCTTCTCCCATTCATGGTGCTTTGACCTTCATATTTTCATGGTCAAACATGGGTTTTGCTCATTCAAAGGGTTCTAACTGAGAATTATCAATTCCCAAACCCTAATCAGATTATTTAAAAATTATGCATCAAAAATTTAAATATTCAACACAAAGTTGGCGTAAGCTCTTAGCTTTGTTATCAGATCAGTCAAAAGCATATCAAAAAAGAACAAAAAGTTTCCAGAAGGCATGACATGCAGCAGTGTTCTTGTTCCACAAGAAAATGAAACTCAAGGCTATATTCCATGGATGATCAAAGTCAAGTTCAGACACCAATCAAAGAATGTCGCCCTAACATGTGTTTGATTGAAGGTTTGGAGAAAGAAAATAAATAAATTAATAGCATTTTTCTCCTAGTTTGTTGTCTATAAAATAAAATTAAAAAAAAAAAGTTAAATTATTATACATTTAATAGGAATTTTTTTATGAAAAAATATAGGATTTATTTAATAACTATTTTCAAAAACAGTTTTTGAAAATGTTCCATAATGTTTAAAAAATATAGGGTTTGTTTAATAACTATTTTCAACTCTGAACTTCTCAAATTCACAAAGTGCAGTGATTCATCTTTCCTCTTTGTTCCATCTTTGGCTGAATTCTAATCCTTTTTTCTGTTACTTCCGGAAAGCCATGGAGTTCCTGAGCTCAATCGTGGGTCTGGTCCCCTGCTTCTATGATCACACCTCCAAGCATACCGTCTCCATTCGTGATCTGAAGAAAAATCTCCAAGCCTTGAGCAAGGAAATGGTGGATCTCAACAACTTGTATGAAGATGTGAGGGCAAGGGTTGAACGTGCAGAGCAACGACAGATGCCGCGCAGAAAGGAAGTGGGTGGGTGGATCTGTGAAGTAGAAGACATGGTGAAAGGAGCTAACCAAATTCTGCAACAAGGCGATCAAGAAATCCAGAAGAGATGTCTCGGATGCTGTCCCAGGAATTGTTGGTCTAGCTATAGGATTGGAAAGGCAGTAAGTGAAAAGCTGGTTGCTGTATCGGGTCAAATCGCCGAAGGACGTTTCGATGTTGTGGCCGACATGTTGCCTCGTTCTCCAGTGGATGAACTGCCCTTGGAGGAGACTGTGGGCTCAGAATTGACGTATTACAGAATCTGTAGGTTTCTCAAAGATCCACAAGTGAGAATTATGGGATTATATGGAATTGGGGGTGTCGGCAAAACCACCCTCTTGAAGAAAATCAACAATGAATTCCCTGCAACATCCAATGACTCTCAGGTTGTGGTGTCAAAATCGCCCGACATTGAAAAAATTCAGCAAGTTATTTGGATTAAATTGGAAATCCCACGTGATAAATGGGAAACTAGAAGCAGTAGGTCTTCAAATTGATGAATGGTGTTTTTTTTTTCCTCATTCATACTTTTATTTTTTCATGTACAGAGAATATGTAGAGGGTAATCACCATTCTAAGAATGGGAAAGAATGATACAAGGAAAGAATGACATAAGAAAATAATGATACAAGGAAAGCATTCCCCCTCAAGTTGGTGCATAGATGTCACACATGCCCAACTTGTCTAAAAATTTTGAGAACATGTGACTTGAGACAGCTTTGGTGAGGATATCAGCCAATTAATCTTCTGATTGAATCTTAGGTAATTCCACAATCTTATCATCCAACTTCTCCTTAATGAAGAATCTATCCACCTTGACATGCTTTGTATAATCATGTTGTACTGGATTATGAGTAATGTCACATGCGGCTTTATTGTCACAAAACAATCGGATTGGTTGCCTAGATAGGTAACCTAAATCCTGTAAGAGGAGTCTTATCCATAATGCCTCACAAAGTCCTAGAGCCATACCCCTAAATTCCGCTTTTGCACTTGAACGAGCGACGACATTCTACTTCTTACTTTCATGTCACAAGATTACCACCTACAAAGGTAAAGTAACCAGATGTAGATCGCCTATAATCCACTGCACCTGCCCAATCAGCATCAATATATACTTCTATACTCTGATGATCAACATTTTTAGGGAACAAAATTCCCTTCCCAGAAGCATTCTTCAAATACCTCAAAATACGCATGACTGCATTCATATGTTGCTCTCCAGGATTATGCATGTATTGACTCACTACACTTAGTGCATAAGCAAGATCTAGTCTTGTATGAGCTAAGTACATTAATCTCCCTACAAGTCTCTGGTATCTTCCCTTATCGATTGATACGTGATTAGGCTCAACACACAATTTCAGACCTTCTTCTATTGGTGTATCAACAAGTTGACATCCCGACATTCTAGTCTCCTATAAAAGATCTAAGACATACTTTCTTTGAGATAAAAAAATTCCTTCACTTGATCGAAAAACTTCAATCCCAAGAAAGTATTTCAGACGACCTAGATCTTTCATTTCGAATTCTCTAGATAGATAATTCTGTAGAGCTTTTCTTTCTCCAGGATCATTTCCTGTAACTACCATGCCATCCACATATACGATGAGTGTCATAATCTTATCGTGTTGATTTTTCAGGAACAAAGTGTGACATGAACTACTTTGACGATAGCCAAAAGCTCTCATTGACTTTGTGAACCTTCCAAACCATGCTCTCGGGGATTGCTTCAACCCATACAATGACTTCTTCAATTTGCACACCTTCTGACATTGCTTTTCTGACACCATGCATCCTGGTGGAAGATCCATATATACTTCTTTAGATAACTCGCCATGCAAAAAGACATTTTTTACATCGAATTGTTGTAATGGCCAATCCAGGTTTGCAGCTAAAGACAGTAATACTCGAATTGTGTTGATCTTAGTTACAGGTGCAAATGTCTCTATGTAGTCAATTTCATAAGTTTGAGTGTATCCTTTACTACCAGTCTTGCTTTAAATCGTTCAATACTACCATCTGCCTTGTACTTCATAGTATAGATCCAACGACACCCAACTGGCTTCTTTCCTGGTGGACATTCTACGAGTTCCCATGTTTCATTCTTCTACAATGATTTCATCTCTTCATTCATGGCTACTTTCCACCTTGGATCAGCTAAGGCTTCCTGCACACTGTTAGGAATAGCTACAGTAGATAATTGATTTACAAATGACTTATTTGATTTAGATAAACGATGGTTAGACACATAGTTACTCATGGGATATTTGACTTTGGTAGACAATTTAGGTTCATATGTGGGTTTAGGAATACCTCTATTATGACAGTGTGGTAACCGTTTCATGAATGGATCAGGTTCCAAATTAAGAACACCCACAGCAGATGACGATTGGTTTGGTATTTCAATGAAGGCATCTTCGGACCCAAATTGTTCAGATGGTTCAATTGTACTGTCTCTCTCCTCTTCTATCACTTCTTCAGCTTATGGATGGTCATTACTACTTGGTTCCAGAGTTGTACCACTCATATCCAATTCACCCACTTCCTAGTTCACTAGTTCAGATTGTCCAGATTCATCATCCTCAGAGATATGATAATCATAATCGAGAGTCTAAATTTCCTTATGGTACTCCCCCTGAAGTTCAGACTCAAATGAAAAATACATCGAATCTTCATGAAACACCACATCCATTGTAATAAACATTCATTGATTTGGAGAATGGTAACATCAATATCCCTTTTTGTGCAATGCATATCCAACAAATACACATTCAATGCATGGGAAGTTAACTTGGTGAATTGGTGTTTGTGTAGATGCATAAATGCCACGCAACCAAAAACGCGAGGAGGTAGATTTGGGACTGTTAGGGCAACTACAACATTAGTAAGAGCTTAGAGAGGTGTTTGGAAGTCAATTGAGCTGGAAGGTACCTGATTGATCAAGTATACGGCAGATGTGATTGCTTTTCCCTAATAAGATATCGGCATTTTTGCTGCTATCAAGGAAGCACGAACAACCTCTAACAACCTCTAACAAGTTCCGATTTTGTTCAGTGACTCCATTTTGCTGGGGTGTATTGGAACAAGTAGTCTGATGAATGATGTCATGTCCTTTCAAATAATTTTGAAGATCAGAACTTTGATATTCTCCACCATTATCTCTACATAGAACCCGAACCTTTACATTATACTGAGTTTTAATCATTTTATGAAAATTTTGAAACAACAAGTTCACTTCATCTTTGGTCTTCATCAAGCATAACCAGATCATTTTGGTACAATCATCAATAAAGATAACAAACCAACGTGAGCCACTCAAAGTTGGGACTTTGGCTGGGCCCTAAACATCAAAATGAATAACCATAAAAGGAAGTGGACTTTTATTCAAAATTAACAGAAACGAAGCACGATGGCTTTTAGCCAATTCACAAATATCACAACGGAAACCAGAAATATCACTACTTGTAAACAAATTAGGAAACAATTTTTTTAAATAACCAAAGAAAGCATGTCCCAAACGTCGATGCCACAACCAAATTTCAGATTTTTTCTTCTCCCCCTGAGATCCATCTGTCATCAAGGCTTGTCGCAACTTATTGGAATCCTTTGACTGCAAGTCCAAGTAATAGAGTTTTCCCCGCTTAATACCACAACCAATCGTCTGTCTTGTTTGGATGTCCTTAAAAACACAAAATTCAGGCAAAAAAATGACAATACAAGATAAGGTTATAGTGATTTGAGAAACTGACAAAAGATTGTAATCTAAAGATAGAACAACTAAAATAGAATCCAAATTCAAAGTATCAGTAAGAGTTAAAGATCCTTCCCTAATGACTGGGGTTGTGTTACCATTGGCTGTGGAAACATTTTTTTGTGAGAAAGGTCTAAGAGGTGAGACCTGTCTAGAATCAAAAGTCATATGATCTATAGCACCATAATCAATTATCCATACACTATTAATAACAGGTGTAGAAGTATTTAAAAACTTACCACCATAATATGTAGCGGCTACCAATGCAAAGACTTTCTCAGCAACATTAGCCTCTATTTTCTTGGAATTCTTATTCCGTTGATCATGATTATGATCCCACCAATTTGGATATCCCACAATTTCAAAGCAACGACTCTTGGTATGACTAGTCTTATTGTAGTGAGTACATTTGAAGGTTGACTTATCAATATTAGGGCCTGTCTTAGGATGGTTGGTCTTGGATTGGTCCTACCAATTCTGGGTTGATCGTTGTCGGACTATCATAGCTGAGGTGTCAGGATTGTCAGATTCTACTTCATACTAGCATGACGCACTGCCTCTTGTCAAATTAGTGCATAACATTCTTTCAAATCGGGAAGAGGATCTTTGCGTAGAATTTCTCCTCGAACTTGCTCAAATTCACCATCCAATCTAGCAAGAAAGATGTGCACCCGTTGTCGTTCAATGGATTTTCGGTATGCTACAATGTCATCAAGGTCTTTCATGACTACCTTATCCCGATGATCCAATTCGGAAAAAATCTCAGTTAACTCTCCATAATATTCAGAAAGAGACCTGCCGCTTTGTTTGGCAGTGAAGGCTTTTTTATTCAAAGTGAAAACTTGTAATTCATCGCTTCCATCATAGAATGCCTTTGATAATGCACTCCAAATTTCTTGAGCAGTGGGTAAGTGTAAGCAACGCTTCATAATTTCTGGACTCATGGACATTATATGCATCTCCACGAGTTGTGACCAAACGTCATAATTTGATTAAGTCAAAATAATTCCTGAATTAAAAGTACCTTCAGATTGAAAAAAAATAATATTTTTTTCATTCTATTTTTTTTTCACTCCGGTATTCCAATGACTATGGCCCCGTAGGAATAATAATAAATCCAAAATAAAAAAATGAAGGACGGAAGATCAACAAATCGGAAAATTGGGTGACGGAGATTGGAATCTGGATGGCAAATCTGTACGTGAAAGCGTATTGCGGCAGTATGTGAAGGAGGGGTGGTGGCTGGCCTTACCAACAAAATATCCAAGATTTCAGTTCCATGGCTCTGATACCATCTTCAAATTGACGAATGGTGTTTTTTTTTTTTTTTTTTTTTTTCTCATTCATACTTTTATTCGTTCATGTACAAAGAATATATAGAGGGTAATCACCATTCTAAGAATGAGAAAGAATGATACAAGAAAAGAATGACATAAGGAAAGAATGATACAAGGAAAGAATGATATAAGGGAAGAATGATACAAGGAAAGCATTCCTATTATCTCAACAGTAGGGAGGAGAAGGCTGTAGAAATATTGAGAGTTTTGAAAAGAAAAAGGTTCATCTTCTTGTTGGATGACATTTGGGAGGAACTTGATCTCCTGGAAATGGAGGTCCCGCGTCTAGATACTGAAAATAAGTCCAAGATAGTTTTGACGACCCATTCACTGGATGTATGCCACCAAATGAAAGCTCAGAAGTGTATAGAAGTTGCATGTTTGGAGTCGGAAGCTGCTTGGACCTTGTTCCGGAAGGAGGCAGGAAAAGAAATATTAAATTTTCATCCGGATATACTAATGCTTGCAAAGGTTGTTGCTGAAGAGTGCAAAGGTTTACCTCTCGCTCTTGTCACTCTTGGGCGGGCCATGGCAGTTGAGAAAGATCCCTCAACCTGGGATAAGGTAATACAAGATCTGCGCAAATCTCCAGCTGAAATCAGAAGTATGGAAGATAAATTGTTTCATTGGTTGAAACTCAGTTATGATAGGTTGCTTGACAATGCCAGCAAATCTTATTTTATTTATCATTCCATGTTCCAAGAGGACTGGGAGGTTTATTATTTTCATCTTATAGAACTTTGGATAGGGGAGGGGTTCTTGGGTGACGTTCATGACATACATGAAGCACGCAACCAAGGGAAGAAAATTATTAAAACTTTATAGCACGCATGCTTATTGGAGAATTGTGGTTCAAGAGAAAGAAAGGTTAAGATACATGATGTGATCCGCGACATGGCTTTATGGTTATATAGTGAACATGGGGTGAAAAAGAACAAAATTCTAGTATACAATAAGGTTGCTAGGCTTGATGAAGATCAAGAAACTTCTAAATTGAAAAAAACAGAAAAGATATCATTATGGGATATAGATGTTGGGAAGTTCCCAAAAACTTTGGTGTGCCCCAATCTTAAGACTTTATTTGTGAAAAAATGTCATAATTTGAAGAAATTTCCAAGTGTATTCTTTCAAAACATGCTTGTATTAAGAGTTTTGGATTTATCAGCCAATTATAATTTAAGCGAGTTGCCAACTGGGATTGGTAAATTGGGTGCCTTGAGATATCTTAATTTGTCAGATACAAGAATAAGGGAGTCATCCACTGAAATAAAGAATTTGAAAAATCTAATGATTTTGATTATGGATGGTATGGAATCCCTTGAAATCATTCCACAAGATATGATATCAAGCCTTATATCCTTGAGGTTGTTCTCCATTTACAAGTCCAATATTACAAGTGGAGTTGAAGAAACCTTACTGGAGGAGTTAGAGTCCTTGAATGACATCAGTGAGATATCAACCACCATATGTAATGCTCTTTCATTCAACAAACTAAAGAGTAGTCAAAAATTACAAAGGTGCATAAGTTATCTAAATTTACATAAATGGGGGGATGTGATCTCCCTTGAACTATCATTTTCATTTTTTAAAAAAACGGAGCATTTAAAGGGGCTTTATATAAGTCATTGTGATAAATTGAAAGACATGAAAATTGATGTGGAAAGAGAAGGGATACACAATGATATAACTCTTCCAAACAAAATTGCAGGAAAGGAAGAATACTTCCACACCCTTCGTTTTGTGAATATAGAACATTGTTCAAAATTGTTAGACTTAACATGGCTTGTTTATGCTCCATATCTTGAAAGGCTTTACGTTAAAGATTGTGAATCGATAGAAGAAGTGATATGTGATGATAGTGAAGTTTGTGAAATTAAGGAAATATTGGACATATTCTCAAGGCTCAAATACCTCAATCTCAATAGACTGCCAAGATTAAAGAGCATTTACCAGCATCCACTACTCTTTCCCTCTCTTGAAATCATCAAGGTGTGTGAATGCAAAGGCTTGAGGAGCCTCCCATTTGATTCCAGCACTTTAAATAATAGTCTAAAGAAAATTAAAGGAGAAACAAGATGATGGAATCAGTTGAAGTGGAAAGATGAAACTATTAAGCACTCTTTTACTCTACATTTCCAAATCCATGAAGCTAAAGCATATTCAACTGACACTGACAAGTCTGAAATTGGCAGCATAGATGATATGCCGGTATCAAATTAACTTCTATCAATCTTTCAGGTATTAATTAACTTTTATACTATATTTGGAAAATCATTTTCTTTCCTTAATCCCATTCTTTTGTGGAATTTTTTACTCTATCTATGCCAAAGTGCATCAAAGTCTCAACATCAAAATAACTTTCAATGTTTGATCTATCAAGTTTGCCCCTTTTGTAGTAACTGTTATAAAGTTTGCTCAGAAGGGACTTTGAAGGAGGTCTTTTATTTAAACATCCAATGACATTTCCTTTTGGTTACTTGAGAACTTGAAAATATGCAGAGTTATCAACTATATTATCTATTGTGTCTTAATTTTTTCGATTCATTTCAATCTATAAACAGAAAGAGAGAATACCTAATTTCAACTTAATTCCTTATATTTCAATTTGAAACAACAGGTGTTTCACAACAACTGTAGGTAAAGATATTCCATTAAGAATTCTCGCTTTGTTTAATGTATTTACCAGGACCAACTATATGTAATTTCTCTTCTTTTGTTCAGTTGCCTCTATCTGGTTGACTCTCAGTTGTTTTTTTTTTTTTCTTTTCTTTTTTCTATTGCATTCAGAGTTGGGGCTCGTTCTAGAAGTTCTGACAACATCTGGGATTCAATTAGCTCTATCTAGTGGAGCCTTGAGTTTTTTGGTTGGATGCAGAGTAGGGTCTTGTTCTACCTGTTCTTACTCAGTTGGGATCTGAGCTTCTTCGCCTGCTTCCGTTTCATCCTGCTCTTTTTCTTTCTAATTGGTATACACGTGAGCTGGATTATGTTTGCTTGCTGGTCTGAGTTTCTGATATGTTTTGTGGCAGTGTGTTGATTCTCAGAGCATCGCTATTCACGGTGCTCAGTCTGCTGGGAAAGTTGCTTAATGTCCAGATGCAGGGGTTCATCTCGGCAGGCTTTGGTTGGGATCCATGTGTTTGCTGGAATTGGATTCTGTGGGTTGCCTTTGGCTTTTGACGTGGGCTGGGTTTGTTTTCTTTGTTGAGGCTGGTGCAGTATGTTGGCTCAGAAGCTACTAGTAATCTATCTGTTGTATGCTGACGCTGGAATCTTCATGGTGGTTGCTCTGCTGGGTCAATACGATATGAGAATGCTTTTGCCTTTTGAGTCCTTGGGCTTCAGCTGGTTGCTTGTGTCTGTTGTATGCTTTTGCTTTGCTGTGTCATATCCCACTGCCAAGCGTGTTGTCCCTAATGTAGTGTAAAGAAGTTAATTTGTATACATGGCCTTCAGTTCCTCTGTAGAAAACTTGTAACTTATAACGCCCTTTATGAATGAAATGTTGTGAGAAAAACTGGAGTTGATTTTCACATTTGGAGATTTTTCTTAATATAATTGTTATTGAAAAGAAAGTTGATCAAGAAGTCGAAAGTATAAGCAGAGTCGATGTTATTCAACATAGCATCATAATTTGGTACCCCTCACAGATCCCTTCAAATATCATTGAAGAGTACTTTCATTTTCCTTCAGTAGAGGCTTCGTTTTCTTTGCTGGCTAATATTCATAGCTTCAGTGCTTGATGAAATTTGATTACTTTTACATAGTTCACTCTTGTCTCTCCTGCTCTAATCACAAACAAATGCCCCAATAAATAAGAATGATTTGTTAAAGAAATTGGAAAACACTTGAGAATTAAAAGAAAAGAGTATGAGAGAAAGGGAAAGAAATTCAGAAAGCAAATGATGCTAAAGGACTCAAGAAATTGAAAACTACAGTCGGGAAGGAAATGTCCATTCTTAATGTGATCATTGAAAACAAATTACTTAAGCATATCAGACATCCAAGTTAGTAGGATTTATTCCAAAGAAAAAATGGAAAAGATAATTTTATATATCATTGCAAAATGCAATTCAATACTTTCATGTACCTATCATAATAATTTACAGCATAATATAGTAGTAATGAAGGCAAGCATAAAACCATAGTCTGGAGCCAAGACTAAAAGGGCATTAATACGCACCTTGGTTAAGGAGGAAGAAATTAAAAGAAATGGTGGAGCCTATACATTGAATCATTGACAGAATTTTGCAGGGACTATACAAAAGATATGCTCATATATCTTGTCGAAAAGAGAAGACATAATAATTTGGTGACCCAGCTTTACGCATCATTCAGCCAACTTTTTCCTTTGAAAAATCTTATGATGGGGGTATTGCATCAGGTTGACCCCAGACTCAGTCCCTTTAAATTACCAAACCCCACTCTCTTCTCTGTTCATTGCAAACCCTAATCCCCTTTCCTGTTTGGCTAAATTTTTGTCCCTTGTATTAAAATTGATTACGGTAAAAACTTGCCTTCCTTGTTGAACAAAGAAATATGCAGAGTTTGTTAGGTTGTTACAAGTTAGTGGAATTTTTTATTTTGTTATTTTTCATTTTCTAGATGAGCTGGACTCTTCTCGATTGTTCCAAGCCTTCCTATATATGTTGCTATTGTACAATCAGTGGATAAATGGAATCAATGAATTAGTTTTATTTTTCTCTCAGGCCTTTGTTTGCCTTTCTTGCCATTTACCTTTTGTTTTTCTATTATGGTATCAGAGCGTATTCCTTCCGTTTTTCCTTCCTTCTAAGCATGGCTAAGGGCAAACCTCCTCAGCATCCTTTTCAGTCTCCCATGGAAGATCATATTAGTCCCTATTTTCTTCACAATGGTGATCATCCAAGTCTCTCTCTAGTTTCTCTTTCACTTGCTGGATCTGGTTCAAACTATCATTCTTGGCGCCGATCAATGGTTACAGCTCTAAATGCTAAGAACAAACTTGGGTTTATTGATGGAACCATCTCATGTCCTGCTGCAACAGATCTCCTTGCTGGTCCTTGGTCTCGCTGCAACAGCATGGTCATATCTTGGCTCTCTAACTCGGTTTGCAAAGAAATTGCAGAGAGCATCCTCTATCATGAAACAGCCATCGAAATATGGAATGATCTATACGAACGATTTCATCAGGGCAGTGGTCCTCGAATTTTTGAACTCAAGCAAAAAATTCTTGCTCACACTTAGGGATCGGCTAATGTCAATACCTACTATACTCGACTGAAATCCTTGTGGGATGAGCTTCGAGAATTCAAGGTGATACCAGTTTGCAATTGCGGTGGCATGTGTGTTTATATGGAGGATCAACAACGAGAATCTGTGATGCAATTTCTACTGGGTTTGAACGAATCCTTCGCTCCGATTCAAGCTCAAATCCTATTGATGGAACCGACTCCTCCGCTGAACAAAGTTTTCTCCCTGGTTGTTCAAGAAGAACGGCAACGATCTCTTACCACCTCCAACTCTCCGGCATTCACTGCTCCTGTTTCCTCCAGATTTCAAGCGGTATCCAGAGCTTCTTCTCCTACTAATGCCTCTCGATCAAGAAAGGATCGCCCACTCTGTACCCATTGCAACATCTTGGGTCACACAGTTGATCGGTGCTACAAAATACATGGGTATCCACCTAGATTCAGAAATAGGCCCAACTTCAGGCCCAATGGTTCTCGCCCAAATCAAATGCTTCCCTACCCAATAATCTTCACACGAATCAGTTGACTTTCACAGATGGCTCCACCGCCTCTGCATCTCCACCGCCTCTCACTTATGACCCGCACAATCAGTTATTGGCTCTCTTGAGTTTGCACAGCTCGAGTGGCTCCTCTGCCTCATTCGGTGACAGCAACCCGCTTCAACAATCCATTTCCTATTCCCACACATGATGGATTTCGTTATTTTTTGACAATCGTTGATGATTGTACAAGGAATACATGGGTTCATCTTCTACGTGCTAAACATGATGTCAAGACCATTTTTCCACAATTTTTCTTCATGGTTAAAACCTAGTTTGGTCTCACAATTAAAGCAGTTCGTAGTGACAATGCCCCTGAATTAAACCTGTCCAATCTCTTTACCCAACTTGGTGTGCTCCATTTTTTCTCTTGTGTTGAAACTCCTCAACAAAACTCGGTTGTTGAGCGTAAACACCAACACATCCTAAACGTAGCTCGGGCCTTATATTTCCAATCCAACATACCTATAGGATATTGGGGGGATTGTGTGCTTACTTCGGTTTACCTTATAAATCGAATTCCATCACCGTTACTGAACAAAAAAACTCCTTTTGAGCTACTTCATCATAAATCACCATCTTACTCCCATCTCAAATCTTTCGGATGTCTTTGTTATAGTTCAACTCTTCCTAGCACTCGTCACAAATTCTCTCCTCGAGCCTTACATTGTGTCTTTTTAGGATATCCTTTTGGTTACAAAGGTTACAAAATTCTAGACTTAGAGACCAACCGAATATCTGTCTCCCGGAATGTTATCTTCCAAGAATCTGTGTTTCCTTTCAAGTTATCTCAGAATAATAACTCTGTTGCTTCAGATTTCTTTTCTGAAAAGGTGCTGCCTGTTGTACCAGTTTCTACCCCTTCCCCTTCTTTTGATAATTCGGCTTCACATCCTAACAGCCCTGACTCTTCCTCCAATGACACTTCACCTCATACCACCTCCCACACAACCACCAGATCTTCTAGAGTATCCCAGCCACCCAAATATCTCTCTGATTATCACTGTTAGTTAGCTTCTTCTTCTCCTCATTTCGATATATCCAACTCCACTCCTTACCCCTTATCCGATGTCATCTCCTACAATAAACTTTCCCCTTCTTTTTGTGCATTTTCTATTTCCATTTCCACCATCATAGAACCAACAACATATGCTGAGGTAGTCGTTGTACCCGAGTGGCAGCATGCTATGCGAGCTGAACTGCAAGCTTTAGAGTCCAATAATACCTAGTCTTTGTGCACTCTACCCCCTGGAAAAACAGCAGTTGGTTACAAATGGCTTTATCGTGTTAAATATCGTGCTAATGGTTCTATTGAAAGGTACAAAGCACGACTTATTGCCAAAGGGTTCACACAGCAAGAAGGTGTTGATTTTTTTGATACTTTTTCACCTGTTGCCAAGATGGTTACTGTCAAGGTATTACTCTCTCTTGCTTCTATTTACAATTGGCATTTGACTCACCTTGATGTCAATAATGCATTTTTGCACGGTGATCTGTCTGAAGAAGTTTTTATGCATCTTCCTCCTAGTTATCACCGTGAGGGGGAGCCTTTATTACCTTCCAACACAGTTTGTAAGTTACAAAAATCCATCTATGGCTTGAGACAAGCATCTAGGTAGTGGTTTGCAAAATTCTCTAGTGTTCTAATCTCTGAAGGCTTTCAGCAATCTCATTCAGATTATTCTCTATTTATCAAGACAACAGGAAATGATTTTATTGCTTTGTTAGTGTATGTTGATGACATAATAGTTGCTAGTAACAACAAGATTGCTGCTGATAATTTGAAGAATTCTCTCAATAAAAGTTTCAAATTAAAGAATCTAGAAAATCTCAAGTATTTTCTTGGACTTGAAGTAGCTGGATCAGCTAAAGGGATCCTGATAAACCAGAGAAAATATGCTTTGGAACTCCTATCTGAAACAGGCTACTTAGGATGCAAACCTGCCAAAACTCCAATGCAACCGAACATGCAACTTTCTCAAGATGATGGAGAGCTGCTAACAGATCCCAGCATGTACAGAAGGCTCATAGGGAAGCTTATATACCTTACTATCACCAGGCCAGACCTAACTTACTCGGTAAACAAGTTGAGCCAATTCCTAAGTCAACCAAGGAGACCCCATTTGCAAGCAGTCTACAGGATTCTTCAATATATCAAAGGATCACCAGGCAAAGGTATTTTCTTCTCAGCTTCCTCATCCCTTCAATTAAAGGCCTTCTCAGATTCTGATTGGGCAGCATGCCCAGATTCTAGAAAATCAGTCACTGGATTTTGTATATTTCTTGGAGATTCTTTGATATCATGGAAATCAAAAAAAGCAAAGGACAGTTTCAAGATCCTCAGCTAAAGCAGAGTATCGAGCAATGGCTCATGTGACTTGTGAGCTAACATGGTTGATTGCCTTACTCAAGGACTTAGGAGTTCCACACACACAACCTGCTTTGTTGTACTGTGACAACCAAGCTGCTCTACACATTGCTGCAAACCTGGTCTTCCATGAGCGTACTAAACACATAGAGATAGATTGTCATATTGTAAGAGAGAAGATTCAAACAAGCATGCTCAAAACTCTACATGTTGCTTCACAACATCAATTGGCTGATATACTTACCAAACCTCTCTTTCCTGATCAATTCAATTCTCTCATAGACAAGATGGGAATGTATAACATATACATTCCATCTTGAGGGGGAGTATTAAAATTGATTACTGTGAAAACTTGCCTTCCTTGTTGAACAAAGAAATATGCAGAGTTTGTTAGGTTGTTACAAGTTAGTGGAATTTTTTATTTTGTTATTTTTCATTTTCTGGATGAGTTGGACTCTTCTCGATTGTTCCAAGCCTTCCTATATATGTTGCTATTGTACAATCAGTGGATAAATGAAATCAATGAATTAGTTTTATTTTTCTCTCAGGCCTTTGTTTGCCTTTCTTGCCATTTACCTTTTGTTTTTCTATTACCTTGTCTATGGTATCCTCAAACTTTTCCCATGTTACTCAAGTTTTGGCTCTGGACTTTTTAATTAACAAAGTGCAGTGGTTCATCTTTCTTCTTTGTTCCATCTTTGGCTGAATTCTAATCCTTTGCTTTTGTTACTTCCGGAAAGCTATGGAGTTCCTGAGCTTAATCTGGGGTCTTGTCCCATCAAAAACCAAAGCAACTAGCTAGTTTTCAAAGCTAGCTACTAGGAATTTGAATTCAACAACAACAAATCAAACTAAAAACTTCCCATATAAACAAGTATCTTGTTAACAAATATTTCTTCATTTACCCAAGATTTGTGGTTCAACTTAGATAAAATTATTATTAATAATTTTAAGATAATATAAAAATGCGAGCAACTTAAAGTTTATAAAAAATTATTGGTCAATTAATAGAATTAATGGTTTAACCTTTTCTAACATCTAAATCAATCATACAAGAGCACTTAATTATATATTTTTATCCTAAAAAAATATAAAATAAGATAAAATAACATGTCAACAACAAATTGTATTGCCTAGCTTGAAAATGGAGCCAACTATTCCCTCATTCAATTTCCCAACATAAAAATTAATTTAAAGTTAGAAAATATAATATATATAGGTAGTCCAAACAATTAACCCCAAAGTTAAATTATTTTGTTCTAATTCAATTATGATCAATATATTATCAATCTCGTGCACACGATTTCTAATTACACAATTCAACATAGAATTTAATATGGAAGCCACTTAGAAATCCCTGTGTAAAAAAAACCATAGTTAATCTTTTGATAATTGAATAATCCACTAATTATAAAAATAAAAAATAAAAAGTTACACAACTTTACTTGAGCGAATGCTTCCACTCCCTAAAGTTTTATATCATTAGTATCTATGCTCTTCTTCCACTTCCTTGATGCAACTCCCCTATACTTCTTAGTTAATTAGGGGTGACAATGGGTCATATCATGGTGGTTTGTATTGTGTCAAGATAAAAAATAGTAAAAATTTACTCAATTGGAATACAATTTGTTTAAACATCATGTTAAATGACTTGATAAAAATATAGTTAATTTAATAAATGGGTTAAGTTGACCTTTATATGAATTGTCATAGATAACTCGTTAATACGATTCTAACATATCAAACCTATTAACACTCGTTAAACTAATTAACAAGATTGTAATCCATTTAATATGTTAACATGATTCTACCTTGTGGAACATGTGATTACTATTCAAAAGTACAACATTTAGATGATAAATATGGTATATGTTACATCTTTTTGGATTGTAATCATATCTTTTTTACTATGGTACTTTTTCAATTTTACTAACAAATCTTTTAAGTTGTGAAGTGATTTTTTTAAAGATAACTGAAATGAAATTGACATGGAGATATGAAGTAGCATTTTTATGAAAAGAGGGAAATGAGGATGCATCTATAAACCGTTCAATTTTCCATTCTCCAATGAGGTGGGTAGCGTCTTGGAAGGTTTAACCTTTCCTTTAATTAATCCATCAATGCATGTATTTTATTTCTCCATGTTTTATACCTAAGAAATAAATAAGTTAATTGAAAGACTAGGTCTAAAAGGTTGTTGGTCATTATTATTACTTAGATAAATTAATTATTAAACACACTTCTTATTTTAGAAAATTATTATTTTTAATTCAAACAAAAATTGGAAAAAGATTTATTGTTAGGCAACTTAAATAACCACGTAAAAAAAATTATAAATTTAAAAATGTTGTAAAACGAGAATAAATGTGACTTAAAAGTACAGATGGTTATATATTACTTTATAATATATATATAATGGGGAGGAAATAACGAGAAAGAGAATTGAGAGAGTTGAAATAATAAAAGATAGTAAGAATGAGAGAATGAAAGAGAATGAGAGAGAAAGAGAGAGATTTCTTTCTTGCTCGGGATGCATCTTACATGGGGTGTAAGAAGTCTTTTATAGGCTTCATAATATGAACTCTCATTACTCATCTTAAAGATGAGTAAACGGAGTTCATAATGACCATCAATGTGGTCATTCACTTGGTCATTCACTTCTTCATTTACAACACTCCCCCTTGAATGACCACCATATTAAAATAATATACCTCATTAAAACTTTGCTAGTAAAAAACCCTATAGGAAAAACCTAGCGAAGGAAAAAGAATACAATATTCTTTTCTTGGTACATTAGGACTGCCTTGTTAAAAACCTAGCCAATAAAACCCAGTGGGACAAAACCTGGACGAAGGAAAAAAAGAGTACAGTACTCTAACACCCTTTTACAAGCATACTCCCCCTCATGTCAACATCCTTGAGTTGACGCATTTCAATCCTGTGTATTAACTTCTTGAATGTTGAGGTTGGCAATGATTTTGTGAATAAATCTGCTAGATTGTCACTTAAGCGTATTTGTTGCACATCAATTTCACCACTCTTCTGGAGTTCATGTGTATAAAAGAATTTTGGTGAAATGTGTTTAGTTCTATCTCCTTTAATATAACCCCCTGTTATTTGTGCAATGCATGCAGCATTATCTTCAAATAATATTGTCGGGTCACCTTTGATAGAGGAGAGTCCACATGATTCCCAAATATGCTGGATCATAGATCTTAGCCATATACATTCACGACTTGCTTCATGAATTGCCAGTATTTCTGAATGATTTGATGATATGGCCACCATTGTTTGTTTGACAGATCTCCATGAAATAGCAGCACCATTGCAATTAAACACATACCTTGTTTGTGACCTACCTTTATGTAGATCTAAAAGATATCCTACATCTGAATATCCAAGCAATTGTTGTTTTGATTCTCTTAAGTAAAATAAACTCATATCAGTAGTTCCACGAAGATGACATAATATATGTTTAATACCATTCCAATGTCTTCAAATTGGAGAGGAACTATATCTTGCTAATAAATTGACTGAAAAAGCAATGTCTGGACGTATACAATTAGCAAGATACATAAGTGCACTAATAGCACTAAGATATGGTACTTCAGGACCAAGTAATTCTTCATTTTTTTCGCAAGGACGAAATGAGTCTTTTTTCACATTAAGTGATCAAACAACCATTGGAGAACTTAAAGGATGCGCTTTATCCATATAAAAACGTTTCAAAACTTTCTTAATGTATGTTGATTGATGTACTAAAACTCCATTTGAAAAATGCTCGATCTGTAGGCCGAGACAAAATTTTGTTTTTCTAAGATCTTTCATCTCAAATTCTTTTTTCAAGTAATTTGTTGTTCATGTGAGCTCTTCAGGAGTTCCAATAAGATTCAAGTCATCAACATACACTGCAATAATTGCAAATCCGGTTTCTGATTTCTTAATGAAGATGCATAGGCATATAGGGTTATTCACATACCTTTCTTTTAGCAAGTATTCGTTAAGGCGATTGTACCACATGCGTTCATATTGCTTTAATCCATACAAAGATCGTTGTAACTTGATTGAGTACATGCTACGAGGCTTTGTACTATTTGCTTCAGGCAATTTAAATCCTTCAGGGATTTTCATGTATATATCATTATCCATGGATCCGTATAAATATGCTGTAATAACATCCATGAGACGCATATCCAGTCTTTCTGAGACTGCCAAACTAATTAAGAAATGAAATGTGATTGCGTCCATAACGGGACAATATGTTTCCTCGTAGTCAATACCAGGTCTCTGCGAGAAACCTTGTGCTACTAATCGCGCTTTATATCTTATGATCTCATTATTCTCATTGTGCTTTCGTACAAATACCCATTTGTACCCAACAGGCTTTACATTTTCATGTGTTTGGACTACAGGTCCAAAAACTTCTCTTTTTGTTAATGAGTTTAACTCTGCCTGTATAACTTCTTTCCATTTTGGCTAATCATTTCTATGTTGACATTCTTCCACATTTCATGGTTCGGGATCTTCATTATTTTTTAGGATATCGGAGGCCACTTGGAAAGCGAAAATATTGTTAATAACAATATTATTTCGATCCCATTTTTCTTCCGTGTGTACATAACTTACTGAGATCTCACAATTTTTAGGTACTTATGCCTCTTCAGGGGCTTTCTGCATTATTTGTGCCTCTTCTAGGGCTATAGATTTATCAATTTTAAACAGATCAGTCATTTTGATGGCCTCTTCTAGAGTGCCAAGTTTTTCTTGGGTTCTCATCTTCTAGGAAGTTATATCCTTTGAGCCAATAGGTCTACCACGCTTTAGGCGTATCTTAGATTCATTTGTTAACTGTCCTACAGGGACATCAATCCGTGTTGGAGTATTTGCAGTCGGAATATGTGACTTTGTCACTTTTTTTGTATTAATGAATGCATCTGGTAGTTGATTTGCAAGATTTTGCAAATGAATGATTATTTGAACTTCTAGTTCACATTGATTTGTACGAGAATCAAGATGGGACATAGTAGATGTCTTCCAACTAATTTCTCGTCATTCTTCAGGAATCGACTTTTCTCTCCCTAATGATGGAAAAACACTCTCATTAAAATGACAATCCGCAAAGCGGGCTATAAAAACATCGTCTGTCAAAGGTTCAAGATATCTTATGATAGATGGAGAATCAAAACCTACATAAATCCCAAGTATTCGTTGGGGACCCATTTTAGTGCGTTGTGTAGGTGCAATTGGTACATATACTGCACAACCAAAGATTTGTAAATGAGAGATATTTGGTTGTTTTCCAAGCACAAGTTGTGAAGGGGAGTATTCATGGTAAGTTGTAGGTCGAATACGGACTAAAGCTGCAGCATGCATAATAGCATGTCCCCAAGCAGAAGTAGGTAATTTGGTTTTCATTAGTAATGGTTGAGCTATTAATTGGAGATGTTTGATGAAGAATTCTGCTAAACCATTTTGGGTATAAGTATGAGCAACAGGATGCTTAATATTTATCCCTACTGACATGTAATAGTCAATGAATGTTTGAGAAGTAAATTCGCCAACATTATCAAGACGTATTGTCTTAATTGGATAATCTGGAATTGTGCTCATAATCTGATTATTTGTGCAAGGAGTCTAGCAAAGGCAACGTTACGTGTAGAAAGGAGACAAACATGTGACTACCTAGTAGAAGCATCTATTAAGATCATAAAATAACGGAATGTTCCACATGGTGGATGGATAGGCCCACATATGTCCCCATGTATTCTTTTTAAAAAGACTAGTGACTCAGATATGACTTTAGTAAAAGATGGTCTAATTATCAATTTACATTGTGAGTAGGCAGCACATGAGTATTCATTAGGCAAAAGAATCTTCTGGTTCGTTAGTGGATGCCCACGTGAGTGTTCGATTATTCGACGCATCATTGAAGACCCTGGGTGACCTAGCCTGTCATGCCAAAGGACAAAAACTTTTGGGTCGTTGAACTTCTGGTTCACGACAACATATGATTTAATAGGCTTTATAGTTGTATGATACAATCCAGAGGAGAAAGCCGGGAGTTTTTCCATTATAAGCTTCTGGCCAGATATAATGGAAGTAATGTAAAGATATTCTACATTATCTTCATGCATAGTTTCAATATGATATCCATTTCTGTAAATATCTTTAAAACTGAGCAAATTTCTTCTAGATTTACTAGAATATAAAGCATCATTTATATGGAATCTAGTTCCATTTGGCAACGTTATGTTTGCTCTTCCAGAGCCTTCAACTAAGTTTGTAGTACCAGATATGGTATTTACATTAGCTTTTATTAATGTTAATTCGAGGAAATATCTTTTATCTCGAAGAATTGTGTGCGTGGTCGCATAGTCTACGAGACATACATCATCCTCATTCATCTTGAGACCAAATAACACATGGATTTCAGATATAAGTAAAAAAAAAAAAACAAGGCATAATGTAAATAACAAAGAAAATCATATGTAAATATAAGACATAATAATATCTTATTTCATATATAAAGTAACATCAATTAATGTTAATTTTTTCATCATTTATCAAATGGTTTGTTTTTTCATTAGGACCTCCAAAGAAATCAATGTCATAGTAGGTTAGGTCCAATCCATCATCATCGGTAAAGTTCATATCTATCTTTTTTTCTTTTACTTTTATTGATGTTTGGTAAAGGTCGACCAAATGTTTGGGCGTACGACAGGTACGCGACCAATGCCCCTTCATACCACATCTATAACAATTATTCTCATGGTTCTTAGGAGGTTTATCTTGTAAACGCTTCCCATTTTCTTATTTTGCCTCAGTATTATTCCACTTCTGGTGGTGCAATGAGGCTTTCATTTTCTGAGAATTATTACTATAAGAACCGTGGTATCAGAGATTTCTTCCACGACCACGACCATGTCCTCGTCCACGTCCACGAGTTTGGAACGATATTGCATTCACTTCAAGGAATGGTTCATATCCAGTTGGATGAGACTGGTGATTTCTAATCAAAAGCTCTTTTTTTTTTTTTTTTTAAACCTTCATAGAGATGATAACGAAGGAAAATCAGTGTTTTTACGCGATCCTACAGGGATGTTTGATTTCCTTCTTTGATCATAGCTCCAAGGTTCATTGCATCAAGATTTATTTCAACATTAAGGATCCAAGATAGATAGTTCTTTCCTGAAATGTCAATTGCCACAAATTCGAGTTTTGTGAGATTCGACATTGTCAAATAATTTCAAATATATATCAAACAATATTATTATAATCAGTTATAATAAATGGATAGCATTGGTATAACTTTGATTATAAACAAAATCAAATAATTTGTTTATAACTTTTAACAATATGTAACAAAACAAATCAACAATAATATAAATATATAAAATTTTATTCTATATAAATAACTTCAAGTTTAAAATATGAGAATTACCTTCAAAGCAATTCATGCTGATAACGTGTTGTAAAACGAGAATAAATGTAACTCAAATAAAAGTACAAATGGTTATATATTACTTTATAATATATATAATGGGGAGGAAATAACGAGAAAGAGAATTGAGAGAGTTGATGAAAGATAGTAAGAATGAGAGAATGAAAGAGAATGAGAGAGAATAAGAGAGATTTCTTTCTTGCTTGGGATGCATCTTACATGGGGTGTAAGAAGCCTTTTATAGGCTTCATAATGACCATCAATGTGGTCATTCACTTGGTCATTCACTTCTTCATTTACAACATAAAAACATTTTAAGGAAATTCATACTTGTTTTTATCTTTTGGAAACACCATTACATTTAAAAACATTTTAGGGATCTTCACACTTGCCTTTTATCTTTTGGAAATGAAACCCCACTATATTCCATAATCAAGATGATCGACTTCGGAGTTGCTGGTTTTTAAATACTTTTTAAAGTCTTTTGAAAAGTTATGTTACATGCACTCCACTTTGAAAAATGTGGGTTGCATTATTAGTACTTTCCAATTGGAAAGCGAATTAAAACATAATTTGCTATAATTTTTTTTTTTTTAAATTGATTTTATTTTAAAGTGTGAAGTGGGCAAAATTATAATTTGCAAAGGACAAAATAAATAGAGTAAGAGATTTATAAAACATGAAATAGCTTTATCTATAAATCAAAATAAATCTTCAATAAGAAACCGTATTTTTTTTTTTCATTTTAAACACTTCAAAAAATAGATTAATTGAAACGAAAAATTTATCTCGAAAAATAGAAATAAAAAATCCAGTTCTATAGTGCAGTAATTTTTGGATTACTTGTTATATGCTTGGTTTTAGAAAAGTAAAAAATTAGTAAGGAAGGTAAAATATAGTTAAGATTAATTAAAAATTTATGTGTTTTAAATTAATTAATCATTATATAAAAAATTAAAATAAATGAAACAAATTTGAAGGAGCATATAACAATAATTTAGTATCCATTTGACAACAAAAAAATATAAAGCACTTTTTTGTTCTTAAAATAGAAAGCATGATATTTTTAATAGTTTAATTGTTTTAAGTTATTTTCATTTTATTTTTTTAATATTGTTTTTAAAAAAATGAAAAAAAATATGAAGAATAATTAAAAATAAAATACTTACATATAAAATTTATTTTTAGAAAAAAAAATTAAAATATAAAAAATAAGTTGAAGACATTTGAAATTTTCCAATAGATTTTGGTTTTTAAAAACATTAAGAAATTGTTTTCAGAAATTGTTCTTAGAGTTTTTTTGTAAGAATGATTATAAAAAGAGTTCCCAATATAACAAACATCAAGGATGAAAATTGTTCTTAAGAATTATTTTTTAAGAACAATTTAAAAAATGTTCTAAAAAATATCCTTATTGATTTTAAATAATTTTTTTTTTTTTGTATATTCCTTCAATTTTTTTTTTCTCTTGTATTTCCTCTTTGTTTCCTTGCATTTTTTCTCAAAATTTTCACACCAAATAGTAGGGCTATGTCTACTATTTGATTCATGAAAAATATTAAAGAAAGAAAAAAAAATGATTTTCTAATATTCGATTTTACTATGAAAAATATAATAGAAAGTCAAATATAATTAAAATTACTAAAAAATTTATATATTTTTAAATTATTTTATCTTTATATAGAAAAATTAAATAAGTAGAATATAAAATAATTTATTAATTTTAAATTTATTTTTCATTTTTGTTCCTTCTCCTTTTCTTCTCTATTTCCTTTTCCTTATGGCTATATTTGGTTCCCGAAAAGTACAAAGGAAAGAAAAAAAATGCTAAAGAAAATGATTTTCTCATATTTGGTTGTCCAATGAAAAATATCAAAGAAAATCAAATATAATTAAAACTAATTAAAAACTTATGTATTTTTAAATTATTTAATCTTTATATTGATGAGTTAAAATAAATAAAATGAGTTTGAAGTAACAAAAAAAATAATTTATCAATTTTTAATCTATTTTTTTATTTTCCTTCACTTTTTCTTTCCTTCTACTTTTCCTTTGTATTTTCTTTCCCTCGCATTTTCCCTCAAATTTTTCGGTAACCAAACATAGCCTATATCTCCTCTCAAACTTTCCAAGAATCAAACATAACCTAGATTGATGTTTGATCATTTGTCAATGAATTTAGTTTTACTAATTTTTATATTTTATATATAAGTTTTGCTAATTTTTATTTTAAAGATAGAAAACATGAGATATATCAAAATAAAAACATAATTTTCAAAATTTAGAAAATCATTTAAACTATTTCCGAACTCTTGTTTCTTTAATTCATTCATTTTTATATGATATATTATAAAAAACACAATTTTTCATATTTTACATTTAAATGTTGACATACTTTTCATATTTGTTAAAACTTTATTAACTCATGTTTACTAATAGAAGAACTTGGACTTAAATAATGAAGATAGGAATAGGATGGGTTAAAAGAATTGGAATCCAAAGCATGAAAAATATGATAGTCATTAAGGTGTGGATTATGTGGATTTTTTAATCATGAATTTTTTATAGTGAGAAGGCAATGGATAAAAATGTATTTTTGAGCTTCATGTTTTTAATATATGATGATTTTGATGTGTGACGAATTTTCAAAGTAGTGATTAACATAGACCCATCCACATGGACTCACATGGTTTCCAATTTAGGTTATCATGAATCTGGGTCACTGACTCACATCAGATATTTTTCTAGGGAACCAACCACATTAAAAACAAATAACAAAATATAGAATCAACGGCTGTTCGTATTTAAATAATCCATGGTGGCCTTCATTTTAACTTTCTGGACCGCCAAGCCTTTTTTAAACCTGTATCGCAGTCTTGCTGGCAAGGCAAGCTCTGTAAAGGACAATCCTCATCATCATCTAACATTCAAATATATCTCTCTCCTTCTTCTTCTTCTATTCTGTAGCTGTTATTTCAACCCCCATCTTTTTCAGTAATATTATTTGTAGGACAGCTATTAAATAATGGAAATGTGTGATGAGGTATAGCACTATAAAAATGACAAATAATAATCAAATTTACCCCATTTCAATTGGGAAGAGCAAAATAAACTTTATTTCACTTTAGAAGACACTGCAAAAAAAAAGTTAAATATTTACCAATAACAAAATATAGAAGTTAATATAGTTGAGAAACATGAGTAACATATAATAATAGAGTTGAGAAACAAGGAAATTTAAGGATATTCTTAGAAAAAGCAAAATGTAATAACATCTCCTTTATTTATTTTTTCTTTAAAAAAAATGTTATAAATTGTACAAGTTACATGCATAATTCAAATTTTGGCAATAAAAATTCAATTCAATGCCACCATGACCTATCAGAATTCTTTAAAGAATAATGTAAAGTATAACGCAGTGGTGATGAATGCAAGCATAATTAAAACAGTTGTGCAGCCAAGAATGATCATGGACACAGTGCGGGACCCATAAAAAAGATATGCTCATAACACTTTTTTTTCTAACTTTGATTTGCAACAAACATATCAAACAAACAAGGACAAATTTTTCGAGAATGCATAAGAAGAAGTTGATCTGAGGTTTTTCACGGAAGCTTTAATGGGTGAGATGAGGAGAGTGTTGAGAGCAAAGATGGAGCAGGTTCATGAACGGATAGGTCGGGTAGAGAATGCATGTATGGAGCAGCCACAAAACGTTCCTAATATGCATAGGAGACAAAGAGTTCAACCTAGGGAAGTGAGAGTTGAAGATGAAGGGTATTATGGGGGTAGTTTTGATGAAGAAGATGATCGGGATTCAATTGTTGGCAATAGGAGATATAGTGGGCGGTTTAGAGAGGTTAGGAATTGAGAAGATAATAACTTGGATAGTATTAAGATAAAAATTTCGTAGTTTCAAGGCAAAAACGATCCCGAAGCTTACCTTGAGTGTGAGAAGAAGATAGAATTAGTATTTGATTGTCACAATTATTCCGAGTTTAAAAGGGTAAAACTTGCAACCATTGAATTTTCCGATTATGCGATTATTTGGGGGGATCAACCAGTATTAAACAGGAGAAGAAATGGAAAGCGTCCAATAGAAACGTGGGAAGAGATGAAAACCGTGATGAGGAGAGGGTTTGTTCCAAGCCATTACTACCGTGAGTTGTACCAAAAATTGCAAAGTCTTACACAAGATAATTGAAATGTGGAGGATTATTATAAGGAGATGGAAATCTCTATGATCCAAGCAAATGTAGAGGAGAACCGAGAGGCTACTATGGCTAGGTTCTTAGTTAGTTTGAACTGGGAAATTACTAATTTGGTGGAATTACAACATTATGTGGAGTTGGAAGATATGGTGCACATGGCTATCAAAATTGAGAACCAACTCAAGAGGAGGGGCAACAGTCCACAGCAAAACCTTAGCTCAGGATCATCATGGAAGTCAAATTTTGTGACAAAAGAGGAAAAACAAGTCATTGTCAAGCCCAAAATCAAGCAAAAACAAGAAGCGACCAACCATAGAAATCAAGGTAAATCTTATTCTTCCACCACTTAGAATCATGATATTAAGTGTTTTAAATGCCAAGGCAAGGGTCACATAGCGAGCTAATGTCTAAACAAAAGACTTATGATATTGCGAGATAATGATGAGATTGAATCCGATGATGAAGATGACACCAAATCTATGCCACCATTGGAGGATGTGGATGATGAGGAATACGTTGTCCAAGGTGAATTGTTGGTTGCAACGAGAGCTCTAAGTATGCAGGTCAAAGAAGATGACAAAGTGCAGCAAGAAAACATCTTTCATACTAGATGTCACGTGCAAAACAAGGTATGTAGTGTGATTATTGATGGAGGTAGTTGTACTAACATTGCTAGCACTACAATAGTGGAGAAATTAGGGCTGCCAATAATTAAACATCCTCGGCCTTACAAGTTGTAATGGCTTAATGATAATGGTGAGGTGAGGGTTACTAAACAAGTGTTGGTATCTTTTCGCATCGGGAAATATGAAGATGAAGTTTTGTGTGATGTAGTTCCGATGCAAGTTGGACACTTATTACTAGGCCGACCATGACAATTTGATCGGCATGTTAAGCACAATGGTTTCACCAACAAACACTCATTTGTGTTTAATCAAATGACAATCACTCTAATCCCTTTGTCACCAAAGCAGATCTATGAAGATCAAGTGATGTTACAAAAAAAAAGTGATCTAAGGAAAAAGAGTGAGAAATAGAAAACAAGTGAAAATCATAAAGAAAAAAAAAAGGCCGAGAAAAATGAGAGAGAAAACAAGAGGACAAATTCGGCCATTGAGAGAAAAGTAGGGAGAAAAACAAATTTCTATGCAAAAACGAGTGAAATAAAAAGAGTGATGTTTTTAAACCAACCAATAATTGTACTTTTGTACAAAGAGGCGTATTTAAACACTAACAAACTTAACACATCTTTGCCTCATTTAGTTGTTTCTCTTTTGCAAAAGTTTGATGATGTATTTCTTGAGAAGGTTCCATATGGTTTATCTTTTATTCGGGAAATTGAACATCAAATCGATTTTGTGCCCGATGCTTCTATTCCAAACTAACCAGTCTATCGAAGCAATCCCGATGAGACAAAGAAGCTACAAAGACAGGTTAGTGAATTAATGGAAAAAGGGTACGTAAGAAAAGCATGAGTTTGTGCGTCGTGCTTATGATTTTAGTTCCTAAAAAAGGTGGGACGTAGAGAATGTGTGTTGATTGTCGAGTAGTCAACAACAAAACAGTAAAGTATCATCATTCTATTCCTCACTTAGATGATATGTTAGATGAATTATATGGTGCTTGTGTATTTTTTAAGATTGATATAAAGAATGGGTATCATCAAATAAGAATGAAAGAGGGCAATGAATGGAAAACTGCTTTAAAACGAAATATGGTTTATATGAGTAGTTAGTTATGCCATTTGAATTAACTAATGCACTAAGTACTTTCATGCGATTAATGAACCATGTCTTGCGTGCTTTCATAGGCAGATTTGTTGTTCTTTATTTTGATGATATTCTTATATATAACAAAAACTTAGATGATCATGTTGTGCACTTAAATTCAGTCCTGGATGTACTTAGAAAAGAGAAGTTATTTGCTAACTTGAAGAAGTGCACCTTTTGCACCGATAAGCTTGTGTTTCTTGGTTTTGTTGTGAGTGCACAAGGAATACAGGTTGATGAAGAAAAGATCTATGCGATTCAAGACTGGCTGAGTCCCATAAGTGTAGGTCATGTTCGTACTTTTCATAGACTTGCTAGTTTTTACAGGAGGTTCGTGAAAGACTTTAGTAGCATCACCATACCGCTTACTGAAGTCATCAAGAAAAACATTGGATTCAAATGGGAAGACGAACAAGAGAAGGCATTCCAATTGATCAAGGAAAAATGAACTCATGCTCCTTTACTTGCTTTGCCTAATTTTACTAAAATATTTGAAATTGAATGTGATGCTTCAGGTACGAGTATAGGTGCAGTTCTTATGCAAGAAGGAAGACCAATTACATATTTCAATGAGAAGTTAAGCGGGACAACCTTAAACTACCCTACTTATGATAAAGAATTGTATGTGTTGGTTCGAGCATTGGAAACATGGCAACACTACCTTTGGCCTAAGGAGTTTGTGATTCACACCGATCATGAGTCCTTGAAGCATTTAAAAGGCCAATACAAATTGAACAAGAGAAATGCACAATGGGTGGAATTCATTGGGACATTTCATTGGGACACTTTCTCGAAGATACATATTAATTTTTACTCTTGATGCAAAATTACTTGGTTTTGAGCATATTAAAGAATTGTATCCTTTAGACCATGATTTTTGTGAGGAGTCTCGGGTTTATGAGAAAAACACAGTGGGTAAGTTCTTTAGGCATGAGGGTTTCTTATTTCAGAAAAATAAATTGTGTGTGTCGATTTGCTTTTTATGTTAATTGTTTCTAAGGAAATCCCATGGTGAAAAGTTAATGGGACACTTTGGAGTTGCTAAGACCTTAGCCATTTTGCAAGAACACTTCTATTGACCACACATGAAAAAAGATGTTGACAAAATTTGTGGTAGATGTGTCACACGTAAGCAAGCAAAATCTCGAGTGCTACCCCATGGTTTATACATGTCATTGCCTATTCCTAGTAAGCCTTGGATTGATATTTCGATGGACCTTGTGTTTAATTTGCCTAGGTCTAAACGTGGTAGGGATTCAATTTTTATGGTTGTAGATATATTTTCTAAGATGGCACATTTCATTCCATGTCACAAAACCGATGATGTTTCACATGTTGCTAATTTGTTCTTTAGAGAAATTGTAAGATTACGTGGTATGCCTAGGACAATAGTTTCAGATAGAGATGCTAAGTTCTTAAGTTACTTTTGGAAGACTTTGTGGTGTAAGTTAGGAACTAAGTTGTTTTTTCTACTACTTGTCACCCACAAACTGATGGTCAAACAGAAGTAGTGAATAGAACTTTGTCTACTTTGTTGAGGGCTATTATTAAAAAGAACATAAAAACTTGGGAAGAGTGTTTACCACACGTTGAGTTTGCTTATAATTGTACTATTCATTCTGCCACTAAGTTTTCACCATTTAAAATTGTTTATGGTTTTAATCATTTAACTCCATTGGATTTAACACCATTACCTTTGTCTGAACATGCTAACTTAGATGGAAAGAAAAAGGCTGAATTTGTTAAGTAGATACATGAGAAAGCAAGACTCAACATTGAAAGGAAAATAGAGCATTAAGTAAAACAAGCTGATAAAGGGCGCTAATAGCTAATTTTTTAACCCGGAGATTGGGTTTGGTTGCACATGAGGAAAGAAAGATTTTCAGCACAAAGAGGATCTAAGTTGCTTCCGAGAGGAGATGGACCTTTTCAAGTCCTTGAGCTCATCATTGACAATGCAGATAAGTTGGATTTGTCAGGTGAGTACAATGTTAGTGCCACTTTCAATGTTACTGATTTAAGTTCTATTGATGTAGGTGACAATTTGAGGACAAATCCTTTTCAAGAGGAGAGGATTGATGAGGGCACAACTAAAAAATGGAATGCAAACCCTATTCAAGTTTCAGTTGGTCCAATTACAAGGGTTCGAGCTAAAAAGTTCAAGGAAACTCTCAATGGACTTATTCAAAACATTTGGGTTGAGGTATATTCGTGGAGGTCCAAGGAAGATTCTCTACATGTTCCACAAGGTTGGACTTCCATTATTCAAGCTTTGGAATAATCTAAAAGAATCCCTCAAAGAGAACAACTCACAAATTGTATGGATTGAATGAAGTTTCCTAAATTGGTGATTACCCAATTTTTGACTCATCAAGGAGATTGGCTGACGCAATCTAAAGCAATCTTTTAAGATTGCTAAATTACATTTCTTATTTATTATTATATTTTAATTTTCAAATTTTATGGGGAAGTAATAAATTAAAAATTCCCTTGTTCTCTTTTTACTTTGGGGTTGGCATAATTTTAGGAAATAATGGATTCAATTTTCAGAATCCAACTCGGGATATTTTAGTTTCCCTTTTCTAGTTGTCTGCGAATCCTAAGTAGGATATTTAGGAACTTCTTTGTATTTAAATAGTCATCAACTTATTGAAAAATAATACAAATTTTATTCATAATTTTGTGAGAGAAAATTCTCTTTGGTTCTTTTAGAACTCTTTGAACTTATCGAAAATATTTTCGTGATATTCTCCTTCGACTTATCAATCAATTATTTCATAATTGATTGTGGTGTCTTTATTATACTAAGGTTCTTGCTTCCATATAAGCAACGGGTCGCGTTTCATACAAATTTGTTTTTAGACGATCTTGGAACCATTATTGATCAATAAATTTCTTAGTTTCATGGTGTGGATCATATCATGTTGTGAGAAAAACCGGAGTTATTTTCACATTTGAAGATTTTTCTTAATATAATTGTGATTGAAAAGAAAGTTGATCAAGAAGTCGAAATTGTAAGTAGAGTCAAACTTATTCAAAGTCGCATTATAATTTGGTACCCCTCACAGATCCCTTCAAATATATTGAGAAGTACTTTCATTTTCCTTCAGTGGAGGCTTCTTTCTCTTTGCTGGTATTAATTCATAGCTTTAGTGCTTGATGAAATTTCACTACTTTACGTTGTTCACTCTTGTGACTCCAGCTCTAATCACAAACAAATGCCCCCATAAATAAGAATGATTTGTTAAAGAAATTGGAGAACACTTGGGAAATAAAAGAAAAAAATAAAAAAGAAAGGAAAAGAAATTAAAAAACTAGAGGACTCAAGAAATTAAAAACTAAAGTCGGGAAGGAAATGTCCATTCGTAATATGATTATTGAAAACAAATTACTTAACCATATCAGACATCCAAGTTAGTAGGACTTATTTCAAAGAAAAAATGATGCTCAATTCTAGTTCTTGTGGAATGAGCCACTTTCAGAGTGTAAAATAGAAACTGCCCAATGTTTCACTAAACGTAAAATCTCTTATTGAAAAATCAAAATTAATTAGTAGAGAAAGAAGAAAATCAATATTATTCATAGTTTATAACTCAAATATAACGTAATTCGAGGAATAAACAATTCAAATCATAGATATCCAAATTCAAGCACTTTATTTATTATTTACTATTGAAAAAAGGATAATTCAATATACCATTGAAGAATGCAATTCAATGCTTTCATGTACCAATCAGAATGATTTACAGTATAATATAGTGGTGATGAAGACAAGCATAAAACCATGGAGACAGTGTGGAGCCAAGACTAAAGGGGCATCAATAAGCATCTTTGTTAAGAAGGGAGAAATTAAAAGAAATGGTGGAGCCTATACATTGAATTCTTTGCAGAATTTTGTGGGGGACCCATACGAAAGATATGCTCAGATATCTCTTTTCGGAAAGATAACATACAATAATTTGGCGATCCACCTTTACACATCATTCAACCAACTTTCTCCTTTTAAAAATCTTATGATGGGGGTATTGCATCAGGTTGAACCCAGACTCACCCCCCTTGAATTACAAAACCCCACTCTCTTCTCTCTTCATTGCAACCCTCATCCCTTTTCCTCTTCGGCTAATTTTTGTCCCTTGTCTGTGGTATCCTCAAACTTTTCCCATATGTTACCCATGTTACTCAAGTTTGGGCTCTGGACTTTTTAATTAACGAAGTGCAGTGGTTCATCTCTCTTCTTTGTTCCATCTTTGGCTGAATTCTAATCCTATTTTCCGTTACTTCCGGAAAGCTATGGAGTTCCTGAGCTCAATCTTGGGTTTTGTCCCATGCTTATATGATCACACCTCCAAGAATACCGTCTACGTTCGTGATCTGAAGAAAACTCTCCAAGCCTTGAGCAAGGAAATGGTGGGTCTTAACAACCTGTATGAAGATGTGAAGGCAAGGGTTGAAGGTGCAGAGCAACGACAGATGATGCGCAGAAAGGAAGTGGGTGGCTGGATCTGTGAAGTAGAAGTCATGGTGACAGAAGTTCAAGAAATTCTGCGAAAGGGTGATCAAGAAATCCAGAAGAGATGTCTCGGATGCTGTCCCAGGAATTGTTGGTCAAGCTACAAGATTGGGAAGGCAGTAAGCGAAAAGCTGGTTGCTGTATCTGGTCAAATAGGCAAAGGACATTTCGATGTTGTAGCCGAGATGCTGCCTCGTCCTCTAGTAGATGAACTGCCCATGGAGAAGACTGTGGGCTCCGGATTGACATATGACAGAATCTGTAGGTTTCTCCAAGATCCACAAGTGGGAATTATGGGATTATATGGAATGGGGGGTGTGGGCAAAACCACCCTCTTGAAGAAAATCAACAATGACTTCCTCACTACGTCCAGCGATTTTGATGTTGTGATTTGGGCTGTGGTGTCAAAACCGTCCAACATTGAAAGAATTCAGGAAGTTATTTGGAATAAATTACAAATCCCACGTGATATATGGGAAATTAGAAGCAGTAAGGAGGAGAAGGCTGTCGAAATACTGAGAGTTTTGAAAACAAAGAAGTTTGTGTTGCTGTTGGATGACATCTGGGAGCGACTTGATCTGCTAGAAATGGGGGTCCCGCGTCCCGATGCGCGAAATAAGTCAAAGATAGTTTTCACAACCCGGTCACGAGACGTGTGCCACCAAATGAAAGCTCGGGAGAGCATAGAAGTGACGTGTTTGTCGTCAGAAGCGGCCTGGACTTTGTTCCAGAAGGAGGTAGGAGAAGAAACATTGTCTCATCCACATATACTGAGGCTTGCAAAGACTGTTGCTGAAGAGTGCAAAGGTTTACCTCTCGCTTTGGTTACTCTTGGGCGAGCCTTGGCGGGTGAGAGAGATCCCTCAGATTGGGACAAGGTAATACAAAAGTTGAGCAAATTTCCAGCTGAAATTTCAGGTATGGAAGAAGAATTGTTTCATACATTAAAAGTCAGTTATGATAGGCTGTCTGACAATGACATCAAATCTTGCTTTACATATTGTTCCTTATTCTCTGAAGATTGGGAGATTCATAATGAAAACATTATAAGATATTGGATAGGAGAGGGATTTTTGGGTGAAGTTCATGACATACATGAAGCATGGAATCGAGGGCATAAATATATTAAAGAACTAAAGCGTGCATGTTTATTGGAGAGTTGCGGTTTAAGAGAAAAACGGGTTACGATGCATGATGTGATCCATGACATGGCTTTATGGTTATCTAGTGAATGTGGAAAGGAAAGGAACAAAATTTTAATATACAATGATGTTTCTAGGTTGAAGGAAGCTCATAAAATTCCGGAATTGAAAGAGATAGAGAAGATGTCATTATGGGATAAAAATGTTGAGAAGTTCCCTGAAACATTAGTGTGTCCCAATCTCAAAACTTTAATTGTGAAGGGATGTTATAAGTTGACGAAATTTTCAAGTGAATTTTTTCAATTTATGCCCCTAATAAGAGTTTTGGATTTGTCAAACAATAATAATTTAAGTGAGTTACCTACCGAAATTGGTAAATTGGTTGCCTTGAGATATCTTAATTTGTCATACACAAGAATAAGAGAGTTACCTATTGAGCTAAGGAATTTAAAAAATTTGATGATTTTGCTTCTAGATGATATAAAATCCCTTGGAAGTATTCCACAAGATGTGATATCAAGCCTTATATCCTTAAAGTTGTTCAGCAATTATGCAGGCTCTATTTTAAGTGGAGTTGAAACTATGTTGGAGGAGTTGGAGTCCTTGAATGGCCTTAGTGAGATAAGTTGGATCACCATTTTCAATGCTCTTTCATTCAAAAAATTGAAGAGCAGTCACAAATTGCTGAGATGCATAAGTTGTCTACAGTTTCTAAAATGGGGGGATGTGATAACACTTGAAATATCATTTCCATTATTGAAAGGAATTGAGCATTTACATGAGCTTATTATATCCCATTGCAATGAATTAAAAGCCATCAAAATTAATGTGGAAGGAGAAGGGACAAACAAAGATGTCACTCCCCCAAACTACATTGTCCCATGCCAAAAATATTTCTACACCCTTCGTGAGGTGGGTATAGATCATTGTTCAAAATTGTTGGACTTAACATGGCTTGTTTATGCTCCAAATCTTGAAGTACTCTACGTTAAAGATTGTGAATCAATAGAACAAGTGATACATTATGGAATGGAGGAAAAATTGGAAATATTCCTCAGGCTCAAATACATCAAACTCAGCAAGCTACCAAGATTAAAGAGCATCTATGGGCATCCATTGCGCTTTCCCTCACTTGAAATCATCAAGGTGCGTAAATGCAAAAGCTTAAGGAGCCTCCCATTCGATTCCACCACTTCAAACAAAAACCTAAAGAAAATTAAAGGAGAGAAGAGTTGGTGGAATCAGTTGGAGTGGAATGATGAAACTCTCAAGCACTCTTTTACTCGATATTTCCCAGATGATATGCAGGAGCAATTGATATCAAATTAATTTCTATCCGTCTTTCAGGTATTAATTAACTTTTATGCTATATTTGAAAAATAATTTTTTTCCTCGCTCCCATTCTTTTGTGGAAATTTTACTTTATCGACGTTAAAGTGCATCAAAGTCTAAACACCATAATAACTTTCAATGTTTGATGTATACAGACTACTTCCATACTTTTCAACCTAATCCTAATAATTTTGGTGTGGTTATAATTTTTTCCTTTTTTTTTTTTTCGTCCTAATCTTATGCCTTCATTTTGATGACAAACATAATTAAGAAAGGAAATCCAAATCTAAATCTATATTTTTTTTCTTTTCTTTTTCTTCTATGTTTCTTCAAATCTTTCAATTTTTGATCTTCTTCATATAGATTGGGCTGTTATGTTTTTGCTGATTGGAGATGTGCTGCTCTTTTTCCTTATATTTGGTATTCCGGTGAGAGCTCGATTATGTTTGCTTGCTTGCTGGCCCGAGTTTCAGATATGTTTTGTCACGGTTGCATGAGCGCTGATTCTCAGAGCATTGATATTCATGGTGCTCAGACTGCTGGGAAGGTTGGTGTACTAATGATGGTTGCAGCATCCTTTTTGTTTCTGGATATCAGGGATTGGATTCTGTGAGCTCTCTTTGTCTTTTGATGTTGGGTGGGTTTTGTTTTGTTGATTTGTTGAGGCTGGTGCGGTGTGGTGGGTCTGAAGCTGCTAGTACGCTGCTGCTGCGTCAATGTCATGTGATATGGGAATGCTTTTGGGTCTTGGGGCTTCAGCAGGTTGCTTATGTTTCCTCTACTTACAAATGTTTTATCACCAGATCCTATGTGGAGATGGGATGGATTGTTTTAATAGTGATGGCAAGTGTGTGTGATGTAATCCTATCAATATAGCCACATGCTTTGGTTCATATAGCAGAGCACTGCATACTTCCTTGAGTTTGATATGCCACTGCCAATTGTGTTGTCCATAATGTAAAGAAGTTTGTATGCTTGGCCTTGAACACACCCATTATGAATGAAATGTTGTGTGAAATGTGTTTCCGATTATTTGATTGTGGAGATACTGCTACTATGAAATGAATGTACAATGGACTTCTCTTTTCGATCACTCTTTTTATTTTGTGGGAAACTTGGAGTTGATTTTGACATTTGAGGTAAATTCATACATAAAACTAATTCGTTAATGGTGATTCTTCTTATTATTACGGTGATTGAAAGGAAAGTTGATAAGGAGGTGGAAGTATAAGCACAGTTTTGAGGACTCTTAAGCGTAGTACTTGTCATACATAAGCATATCTTCCACTTTCCTCGCAGCATTACTGAATTCTAGAGGGTTTAACACTACCGAAATTGTTAAAGCATGAACAGTTTAAAATTATGTGAAACTTCAGATCACATTCATTATATTTGGTTTTCTTTCTGCCTTTCATGAGAAACTAACCATTAATCTTTCTGCTCTTTTGTCTTGTACTTGGCATTGGGGTTATCTGGATTAGGTTTGCTTGCTGGTCTGAGGTTTGGTCATATGTAGTTTCTGGTATGTTTTCTCACGGCAGCATAAATGCTGATTCTCAGAGCATTTCTATTCATGGTGCTCAGACCGCTGGGAAGGTTGCTGTATCTATGATGGTTGTAGCATCCTTTTACTCCGGACCAGCCTGATGAAAGAAAAGAAAACCATAGCCTACAATCCGATTCCAGCAAACACAAGGATCCAGAAACCAAAGCCTGCTGAGATTAAGAGGGCATCCAGAGTAAAAGGATGCATAGGCAGGGGTGCATCTTGGGCGGGTTGGTCTCATCCGACCTGAACCCAACCCAATGATCGAACAGACTTGGGCAAACACTTTCAATACCCAGGTTGAGCTTAAATGGGTTAGGTTTTCTTAACCCAAACTCAATTTAGGTTAGGCTCAGATCAAGGTCCGAACACCTTGAGTCCAACTTGAATTCGATTTAAAGTTTTTATAGTATTTATAATGTTTATTATTTCTTTTTTAGATTTTGTTTTTTAAAAAATAAAACTATAATTATATCTCTTCTTTTTTTTTTTCATTTTATTAAAAAGATACATGAGTTTATTTTACTTTCTTATTATTGAATGCAAATTCAATCAACCCAACCAACCAAAGTCTAATCTAATCAACCGAGTTTGTTCAAACCAACCCGAATTTAACTCAATCAGTTTGAATTCAACCAAGTTTAGAAAAATGAGGTTGAATTAGATTTTTGGATATCTCAGGTTAAAAGTTGAGTTGGGTTGATTATTTCTTAATTTGGATTAGGCTTGAATTAGTCATAAACCCGACCAATCAGCCCAAGTTGCAACCCTATGCATAGGGGATTGTTATTTTTATTTTATTTTGAGAAAAAATGGTATTTATTTAGACAATTTAGAACAATTTATGCACAAAACTAATTTGCTAATGGCAATTTTTCTTCCTTTTTTTTTTTTTTTTTTTTTTTTTGTACAATTTTCTTTGAAAGAGAAGTCCATAAAGTGGGTGGAAGTACGACCATAGTTTTTGAGGACTCAAAATATGGTTTTTCTCTTATAGGACATACTATATTTCTCTCTTATTTGGAAGGCAAGACAAGGCACTAGAATGGTTGAGCTTTAACATGCAAGTCAATAACAGAAATTACTTGGATGGTCTAAAATATCAAGATTTGGGGCAATGTGCAAATTTTTTAATTTTACGTTAGCTTCCTTTGTTATTGATTTCTTTAGAACTAATATTATTTCTCAGTTCAATATACAAAGCTTCTACATAAGTGATGCTATTAATTTACGGTAGTCAACCAGTGAATGTGTATGCTTTTTTAGAAGTAATAGAGAAATTGAAAAAAGTAAATGAAAGAGAAGAAAAGAAAAAGTAAACAAAGGAAAAATATAGTGGTGGTGGAGCCCAGCATAAAGTTAATGGCACCGTGTGGAACCCACATCAAAGTGACAAACAAGCACCGTGAGGAAAGAAGAAAGGAAGGGGAAACGCCACCTGCCGGTCCTGTGCATGCAGCTTTACTGGAAACCATTCATGACTTCCAAGGAAAGCCTTCTCATGTTTTTGTGGCTTGTCTCCTAAGCCCTAAGTAACTTTGAACCCTTGGGTGGTGGTTGTCCCCAGTTTTTTTTAATTAACAAAGGATTGTTACAATCAATTGTCTTCTCTCATTATTAGTAATTACTTTGCTTTACAATTTGGTTGAATTTCCTGAAAGCCATGGATTGTCTCAGCTCAATCTTGGGTCTTGCCCCTTGCTTGTATGATTGCACTTCGAAACGTGCAGTCAACATTTCTGATCTGAAAGAAAATGTGGAAGCCTTGAGAGGGGCAATGGTGGAGCTGAACAATTTGTCTGAAGATGTGAAGACGAGGGTTGAAATCGCAGAGCAACAACAGATGATACGCACAAGGGAAGTGGACGGCTGGCTCAATGGAGTAGAAAAAATGGTGAATGAAGTTGATGAAATTCTGCAAATTGGTGAAGAAGAAATCCAGAAGAGATGTCTCAGAAGCTGTCCCAGATGGAATTGTTGGTCCAGCTACAAGATCGGGAAGAAAATAAGTGAAAAGCTCAATGCTGTCTCTGTTCAAATCAGCGAAGGACGTTTTGATGAGGTGGCTGACATGTTGCCTCGTCCTCGAGTAGATAAAATGCCTATGGAGGAGACTATGGGCTCAGATTTAATGTATGAGGAGGTTTGTTGTTGTCTCCGGGATGAAAGTGTGGGAATGATTGGATTATATGGAATGGGTGGTGTGGGCAAAACCACCCTCTTGAAGAAAATCAACAATCACTTCCTTGCAACATCCACGGATTTTGAGGTTGTGATTTGGGCTGTGGTGTCAAAATCGCCCAACATTGAAAACATTCAGGAAGTTATTTGGAATAAATTACAAATCCCACGTCGTATATGGGAAACTAGAAGCGGTAACGATGAGAAGGCTGCAGAAATATTCAGGGTTTTGAGTACAAAGAAGTTTATGTTGCTGTTGGATGATGTATGGGAGCGACTTGGTCTCCTGGAAATAGGGGTCCCCTGTCCAGATGCTCAAAATAAGTCCAAACTAGTGTTCACGACCCGATCAAAGGATGTGTGCCACCAAATGAAAGCTCAGAAGAGTATGGAAGTAGCGTGTCTGGCATCACAAGCTGCCTGGACTTTGTTTCAGAAGGAGGTAGGAGAAGAAACACTAAATTCTCACCCACATATACTGATGCTTGCCAAGGTTGTTGCCCAAGAGTGCAAAGGCTTGCCTCTTGCTCTTATTACTCTTGGTCGGGCCATGGCACAGGCGAAAGATCCCTCAAACTGGGACAAGGTAATACAAGACCTAAGGAAATTTCCGGCTGAAATTTCAGGTATGGAGGATGAAGTGTTTCGCCCATTGAAACTCAGTTATGATAGGTTGTATGACAATGTAATCAAATCTTGCTTTATTTATTGTTCAATCTTCCCAGAGGACTATGCGATTTATAATGAACAACTCATAGAACTTTGGATAGGGGAGGGGTTTTTGTCTAGAGTCCATGACATAAATGAAGCACGTGATCAAGGGCATAAAATAATTAACAATCTAAAGCACGCTTGTTTGTTGGAGAGTTGCCACGATGAAATGGTTAAGATGCATGATCTGATCCGAGACATGGCTTTATGGTTATATAGTGAATGTGGGATGGAAAAGAATAAAGTTTTAGTATGCAATAAAGTTTCAGGGATGAAAGAAGTTCAAGAAATTTCAAATTGTAAAGAAGCAGAAAGGATGTCATTATGGGATAGGAATGTTGAGAAGTTGCCTGAAACATTGTTGTGTCCCAATCTCAAGACTTTATTTGTGAGGGAATGTTACAAGTTGAAGACAATTCCAAGTGGATTCTTCCAATTCATGCCTCTATTAAGAGTTTTGGATTTGTCCAGTAATCATAGAATAACTGAGTTACCTGCTGGGATTGGTGAATTGAAAGCCTTGGAATATCTTAATTTGTCATCCACAGGTATAAGAGAGCTGCCCATTGAACTTAAGAAATTGAAAAACCTGGCAAGTTTGTTTCTGGATGAAATATATGAGCTTGAAATCATTCCGTCGGGAGTGATATTAAGCCTAACGTCCTTAAAGTTGTTTAGCATGTGGTATGATTCTGGGAAAAGCAACGGTCTGCGTGGGCATGAAGAAACCTTGCTGGAGGAGTTGGAGGCCTTGAACGGCATCAGTGAGGTAACTATCTCTATAACCAGTGCTCTTTCAATCAGCAAATTAAAGAGTTGTCACAAATTACAGAGGAGGATATGGAATCTCTTTTTAGTTGGTTGTGGGGATCTGATCTCACTTGAACTATCATCTTCATTTTTGGAAAGAACGATCCAGTTGGAAAGGCTTGATATATCCAACTGTGATGAATTGAAAGATGTGAAAATTAATGTGGAAAGGGAAGGATGGCAAGGAGTTGTACTTGATGATGTTCCTAGCCCAATCTTCACTGTTGCAGGGGGCCAATACTTCCACATCCTTCATAGAGCATTTATTGGATATTGTCCAAAATTTTTGGATTTAACATACCTTATTTATGCTCCCTATCTTGAATCACTTACTGTTACTTGTTGTGAATCAATGGAAGAAGTGATACGAGATGATGGTGGAGTTTCAGAAGTTGAAGCAAAATCAGCGATATTCACAAGGCTCAAAGACCTTAGGTTGTTCTCTCTGCCAACCTTGAAAAGCCTCTACCAGCATCCACTGCTCTTTCCATCCCTAGAAACTGTGGAAGTGTACTCGTGCCCAAGGTTAAGGAGGCTCCCATTTGACTCCAACACTGCAACTAAAAGGCTAAAGAAAATTGAAGGAGAGGAAAGTTGGTGGAATATGCTGCAGTGGAAGGATTCAACCGTCAAGGACCTTTTTACTCCCTACTTTCAGACACGGTAATAGCAAGTATTTGTCTGCCTGTATTGATGATTGGGAATAGTGGTCATCAAATTCACTTCAATCCGTCTTTCAGGTATTTTCTCTTCTTTTTCTTATCAAAATAATTTGTATGCATTTCATATGGCATTAGCTTCACTCTTCCCTTAATCCTCTTTCAAGTTAAGTAATGAGTCTGACAACAACCACAGGTAATTGTGTATTGTTTCATGTGTTTGATTACTAGGACAAACTTCTTTGACATGGGTAATTTCTCTTCTGTTATTCAGTTGGCTCTGTCCAGTTCGCATCACTGTGATTTTGGATTGCATGCAGACATGGTGCTGCTGCTTTTGCTGATTGCAGGATGTCCTACTCTTTTTCCTTTGGGATTGTATTCGTTTTCAGGTGCCCAGGTTCCCTTCCCTTGGGGGCTACGTCTCGGTCTGCTTCTAGTTCTGTCTGTTTGGTGGAGTGTGGCTGTAGGTTTGAAGTAACCCTACATTACTCTTTTTCTTTTTATTTCCTTTTATTGTAAACTTATTTAAACTCTATTTGTGTTGTATATATTTTTCAAATAATCATAATAAAGAAAAAAAAAAACCCTAAACCATTTTCTCCTTTTCTCTATTATTCTTTTGAATCTCACACCTCTGGTGGACAGTTCGCACAATATTCATTTGGTGTTTTGTAGATGTTTTCCTTTAGGTTATGTTTGGTTCCCGGAAAATGAGAAAGAAAGAAAATTAGGAGGAAAAATGGAAGGAAAGAAAAAGCTAAGGAAAGGAATATAAATTTTTTCACTTGTTTGGTTATCCATGAAAAATTTAAGGGAAAAAAAAAAAGAATTCATTTTCTTTTGTTTGGCTAACGACGAAAAAAAGTCAAGGAAAAATGGAAGGAAAACAAAATCAACAATTGTCTTAGATGGTTATCAATTTGTTGAATAATAAAATAAATTTTGTACTCTTATTATCTAAAAATCAGTTTTGCAAAACTATTGCAGAAACATATAACCAACCCACATCTTAACTCAAAACATTGCTCCTTACTCACAAGAATTTATGTGAAAATCAATGCTTAGATAACCAAATTCAATAATCCTAGAAATCACACGCAAACAACCAAATTTTCAACAAATTAACATTGCATTTATGCTCTTATACTACAAATTAACATTACATTTGTACTGCAAATTTTTTTTCCTTTCCTTAGCATTTTTCGGGAACCAAACATAAAAATTAGCATAGAAAATGGGGTCATTACAACTTAAATAAAGAAAATGTAAAATCGTTAAATGTTAGTTACCCAAGTTATCTTATATCACAAGGCACAATTCAAAGGTTGGAGAAACTAATTAATTTAAAGCAATTGATTTATTTCACCATAACTAATTGATATTGTTGCAACTGTACTTCAGGCTCCCAAATGCCTCGCACACGCTCCTGCACACACTGTCGTCTCCAACCTTCAGCTCCGTTGGACAGCCCTGGTGTACTATACGCGCTACTGCAACTGTGCTCCGGGCTCCCAAATGCCTCGCACGCGCTCCTGCACATGCTGCCGTCTCCAACCTTCAGCTCCACCAGACAGCCCTGGTTCAGATCCACCGTGCAGCCTGTTGACGCGCACATTCCCGACCAAGCACTCCCTTCCACTATCATCGACAGGTTGCAGCTATCGACGAGGTTCACGTCGTAGAAGTCCTGCCTACCAGTGCCGAGAGTGAACTCCACTAGTGTTGCCGGCGGGGCAGCATCGGCGCCGTTGCATTCGATGGTCCCTGACCCACAGTCGCCAGTGACGCAAGAACCCAACCCATCAAAGTTGCACCCTGTTCGCCTCCAGAACCTACCGGACCAACCTGATCTGAAGACAAGTATCTAAATACCACGAGCCCGATAAAATTTCCCCCCTCTTTTCTCTTCTCTTTTTCTCTTATTTTCCTCAATATTTTTAAAGGAAAATAGTTGAGAAAATATCGTAATATTTTCCCTACTATTTTCCTTTATATTTTTTTCCCTTATATTTTTCATATCATCCAAATTAAAGAAAATCATTTTCCACATGATTTTTTTTCCTTTCCTTAGCATTTTCCGGGAACCAAACATAGCCTTAAGATCTCAAACTTGGATTACTTAGGAAGATAATTTTAAGTACTATGATGATTTTAGAGAGTTTAAAAAAGGTTACACAAAGATTTAGAAGCAAGAACAAAGTAGTAAGTTGAGTGGAAGCTCACATACATCCTTTGTGGACTCAATTTCAACCATTCTACGTTTAATGATTGTTTTCATAACTTTTATCATGTTTTCAATACTTTCTATGTTTGGATAAATTATTTGTTAGGGTATAAAGGTACCCTTGTGATTTACATAAGTCTAGAAGTGTCCCAAACATAGTGAATTAATTAAGCCTAGGTCTGGTCCATTTGGTCTCCCAAAAAATTTATAAAGTCAAGTTTTTCCATGTGCCTAAATAGTTAGTTGCTAGATACATATTAATAACCCTAATTCTTTTCTTATTTTTCTTGCTTGAGTCTTTAGTTGGGTTGAACTTGGTGTTTCTTTTGCTAGATACATGTCCACTGGGTTTTTAGTCCTAACAAAATATTTGGTAGACCTAATCCTTATTTACATCTTCCAGAATTTGAGGAGGTTCATACAAATTCCAAGACCAAAATTGTAGTGTTGAGATTATTCAGTCAAAATTGTTTTCATTGTCATCAAAAGACAAAGGTAAAGCATGGTTGCTATGTTGTCTCCCTATTCCATATATAGGAACATGGAAAGAGATGCAAACTAAAATTTGGAAAAGATACTTCCTTCTTCATAGAACATCAATCATATGGAGAAAAAAAAAAAAAAAAAAAAGATGAATTTTACAACAATGTTTGGTTCCCAAAAAGTACTAAGAAAAATAATTATTTTCTTATATTTGATTGCATCATGAAAAATATAATCAAAAAAATCAAATATAATTAAATTTGTCAAAAATTGATATATTTTTAAATTATTTAATATTTATATAATAGAAAAAAATTAAGTAAAATGGGTTTGGAGAACCATATAAAAATTATTTTTTTAATTTTCTTCGCTTTTTCTTATTTTTTTACTTTTCTTTTTCTTTTTTTCTCTTAAATTTTCGAAAAATCAAATATAGCCTACATAAAATGATGGAGACACGCATGCATTTTATTAATGTAAGAAAACGTTAGAAGGATATAATTCTTGCATGCCTATATCATGCACTTGAGCCTTGCTAAATTATTAATATTTGTAGACCCCTGTTTTTTATTATTATTATTTGAGCTTTTCCTGCTACCTTTGTGGAACACCCGGGGAGGAGCCAAGTTTTCTTCTTATTCTTGGAGAGGTGGGGGACGACTTCCATAGGCGAGCTGCTGAGACGTGTGGCAGACATCACCATCTTGCCATGGCGGTGGTTGAAGAGGGTGACCTATTTTCTGAATCATGCACAGTGGAGCGGGTAGTGGCTTGCGGTAGAAGAGAAGAAAGAGGAGGAAACAAAAAGGGAGGGGGGGGAGGCAGGGGATCGGCAGGGTGATTGGGGGAACGGGGGTAGAGAAGGGATAAGGATTTTTCTGCTGTGAACTTCCAAGTAAGGTTACTACGAACTTGTCATTTTCTCCTATTTCCTAAGATTCTATTTCATTTTCAGTTGGCCGACGAGCATGGTTCGGTTGTTCACTTTGTCCATCGAGAGTTTCTAAGTTGTCATGGTTGTGTCTGATTGTTTATGAATATTACTCTGTTTTGGATCCCTATCATATTTTTGATCTCCTGTTGCAAATGGTCGGATTCATGTTTGGGTTCAGGTTGGTGTTTGATGGTCATATTACTATTTTCCGTTTGTCTCACTAGTTTTCAGTCTATAGATAACTCATGAAGCCAGGCTGTACCGAATAAATCCTCAGGTCTCTCGTCCTTGCTCTGTCCCTTAGCAATTTCTTTCTTCATACCCTTCATGCAACCCATTTCCTACCCATGCACATAGAAACTGCATATCCGCTCCTATCCTCCATTTTCCTTCCTACTTTCCTCCCGTTTTCTCACTTCCCGAACACCAGAAGAAGATGACTACCAAAACAGCAGCCAGTGATGCTCAAAAACTCAAACCCCACTTCGAACTCAACACCAAAGCTCCAAGATCCTGGCAATGGAGAGATATCCACTTACCGCCCACTTCGAACTTGTGACGACATCAACAACTCCTACTCCACCCCTGCACCGACGTTCCATCCAGCCCCAGACGCGGTTCTGGAAGCACAAGGTTCTCTTACAGCGCTCCGGCGAATCCCATGCACTTCGCATTCGAAGCAATGCCGCCGCCGTCAACTCTCACCTCAGCGTCGCCATCCATTGAAGCCGAGCTCGCATTCCCCATGCAGCTCGCCTGCTGCAGGAATTCGGTGGCAGCGACGTCGACGACGACGTCTGCGGCGAGCTCTCCCTCAAGCGGCCAGATTCGTCCGATGGAGCTCTCCGCCGCACCCACGCCTTTGTTCGCCTGCCCATGCGGTGGCTCACGAGTGGCAGCTCCCATCCCCTTTCTCCATTTCATCACTGCCATCATCAATGTGCAGCCTTTGTTCCTCACCGTCAGCCTGCCACCCATTGACCTTCAACCTAGAATTTAAAAAATGGGGGTGAAATCATTCTTTGATCTTCATGGTGGATATATTGAGCAGTGGGTTTTGTTGGTGGGCTCGCAAGGCATTGAGTTGTGGGTCAAAGTTGGTTCATGTGGGCCTTAAGCCCCATTCTTTGAGTTTAGGCTTGATTAGTTTATATTCAGGTTGGGCTTTGCATGATTGGGCTTCACTGCAGGCTACTTGGCATGTTGTTTTTCTTATTGCTCTGAGTCCTTATTCGTTTGGTGTAGACCCCGATGGGCCAAGTATTTGGCCCTCTCAAGTCTTCATTTTTTTTTTTCATGACACAGATGTAATTTTTATAAAAATTCTATCCTCAAATAATCTTTCAAAATTCACTTTTTTTTATATACATTCCAATTTTCAAATCTTTTTCCGAAATTCCAATTTTCAAAGTTTAGTTTAAAAAACTTTAATTCTCGAATATTCAATTTTCCAAAACTCAATTTTTAAATTTAATTATACAAAATACCATTTTCGAAATAATTTCCTAAAATTTAATTTTAAATTTAGTTTATAAAACTTTAATTCTAGAAGATTCAATTTTCCAAAACTCTAATTTTTAAGCTTAGTTTTCAAACCTTTAATTTTTAAAACATTAATTTTCAAATAATCTTCAAAACTCTAATATCCAAAATTCCAATTTCTTTCAAATTTAATTTCCAAAATCCTAATTCCTTTCAAATACAATTTCCAAAATTTTAATTTTCACATTTATTTATCTAATCATTATTATTTTCATTATTATTATTATTCTTTTTTAAAAAAAATTCCATCTTTAAATAATTCTTCAAAATTCCGATTTCCAAATTTAGTTCTCAATTTCTGAAATTCCAATTTTTCAATTTCCGAACTTAATTTCCAATTTCCAAAATTTCAATTTATTTATTTATTTATTTATTTATTTATTTATTTATTATTATTATCATTATCATTTTATTTATTTATTTATTTTTAAAAATTCCACCTTCGAATGATTTCCAAGATTCCAATTTTTATAATTTAATTTTCATAGTTCCACTTTTCAAATAAGTTTCAAAATTCTAATTTCTTTCAAATTTAATCTCCGAAATTCCAATTCTTAAATTTAATTTTCAAAATTCCAATTTCTTTCAAATTTAATCTCCAAAATTCCAATTCTTAAATTTAATCTTCAAAACTCTAATTCTCAAATAATTTTAGAAATTCCAATTTCTTCCAAATTTAATTTCCAAAATTCCAATTCTTAAGTTTAATTCTCAAGACTCTAATTTTCAAATAATTTTCGAAACTTCAATTTTCAAATAAATTTTAAAAATCCAGTTTTCTCTCCAACAATTTTAATTTCACTCTGGTTTTCAAATAATCTTCTATTTTTCTTTATTTTACATAAGTAAGAATGAATTTTTCATAATTCTAAAACAATGGAATTTATGAGACCAATTCATGAAAGATAAATTGGGCTTTGGGTCCAACATCAAAAGAGTTTTACTTAAAATAAAAATGAACTTGAGTAAAATGTCATATGTGTCATTAGTGATTTCATATTCTGTTTGGCGATGCATGTGATATATTTTATGCTCATTCTTGTGTACTAACCCCATTTCATGATAGCACATTACTCGTTTGCTACCAAGGTATGCACCCGCTCTCACTCTAACCATTCTCTATGCTTTGTTTTGGCTCTCAGTGTATGATCATCTTTTGGTATTCACGTTTAATCAATCAATTACCCCACGTACTTCATCTTATTTAGTAGAGACCCGTTTTTAGGGACTTAGAGGGGTGCTTTCGGTCTCTTACCGTACCTTCCCAATAAGTAATTTAACCTTCGGACCAGACTCGATTTTTCATTGACCTATTTTTTTTTTCCTTTAAGAATCACACTAAAGGTTTTTTATTTCTTATTTTGTTTTGTTCTTTAAAAATAAAATAAAAATAAGTGGCAACTCCAAATCTTTTTCTAAAAATCATAATTTTCACCAAATAAATAAAAAGTGAGTTGCGCCATCGCATGGGAACGCATCGAGCAAAATATTAGGTCCACAATATCATAATAATTTTGGATGTGTAAATTATACAAAGCACATGAGAAATGCAAAATCATTCATTAGTATTTTAGAATAATTAAAATTTTGATCTTGGGCAAATCAAATCCAAAATTATTCAACATTCATAATTAATTTCACCTTTGAATTGAAATGATAGTGACTTAAATAATAAATGACCATAAAACAAATGGAAAAATACAATTCAATGCCACCATGTACTAACCAGAGTCATTTAAAGCATAATGTAAAGTATAATGTAGTGGGTGATAATATGAGACAGCGTGTGGAGCCAAGATTAAAGGGGCATCAATACGCATCTTTTTTAAGAAGGAAGAAATTAAAGAAATGGTGGAGTGGGGACCCATAAAAAGGTATGCTCATATGTCTCTTTTCAAAAAGGACACAACACCCAGCCTTACCTATCATTCAATCCGCTTTCTCCTTGGAAAAATCTTATGATGGGGCATTACATCCATGATTGGAATTCGTGGTATCGGTCATTTACTTGGAGGGTATTAAGACTTATCGATCTCAATATCTTAACTCGATATCAGACCACATGTAAAATAAAATAATTAAAAGATTAAAAAGAGTTTTAAAGAAATAAACAAACTTAAATAAACTTACAAAATTAATAAACTTAAAAACATATTAATATAATAATATTTAATTTATTTTTAACAATAAATTAACATATAAAATAATACACTATCCATGATACTATTATCATATAAGGTGTTGATTTCAACATTTTGAGACCAATTTATGCATATAACAAATTCGTTAATGGCAATTTGTTGCTGATTTTGCTGGGTTTGGAATGTTCTGCTCTCTTTCTTTCCTGTTGGTGTTAGGGTTGCTTCATTGGTGTTTGGTCTTGGTGCTTGTCACAGAATTTTTTTAGTGATATTATTTGCAAGATATTTTTAGAAAAAGGTAAATGTGATAGCATCTCATTTATTTATTTTTATTTTTATTAAAAATATATATTATAAATGGTAGAAGTTACATGAATAATTCAAAATTTGGCAATAAAAATACAATTCAACGCCACCATGACCAATCAGAATTGTTTAAAGAATACTGTGAAGTATAATGTAGTGGTGATGAATGCAAGCATAAAACCATTGTGGAGCCAAGATTCAAGGGGCGTCAATGGAGGAGAAAATTAAATAAATTGTGGAGGGTGGTGTATGCATAGAATTATCATGGACACAGTGCGGGGGGCCATCTCTTTCCCCAAAAGGAAGACAGAATGATTGAGCGACCCAGCTTATCTTATGATGGGATTTTGCATCAGGTTAACTTCACCCCAGTCTCAGTCTCTTTCAATTACCAAACCCTATTCTCTTCTCTCTTTACTGCTAATCCTCATCTCTTTTCCTCTTACTGTGCTCTCCTGGAACTTTTGTAGATGGTGCCATAGCAACCTATACTGAAGTTTTAACTCCGGAGTTTTGGATTGACAAGGGCAGTGATTCATCTGCTCCCTGTACTGCAAACTATCCCCTCTTTCTTCTATCTTTGGCTCAACTTCAGTCCTTTTTTCCTTTGATTTCCCGAAAGCTATGGAGTTCCTGAGCTCAATCCTGGGTCTGATCCCCTGCTTCTATGATCACACCTCCAGGCATACGCTCTACATTCGTGATCTGAAAAAAAATCTCCGAGCCTTGAGCCAGAAAATGGAGGAGCTCAACAACTTGTATGAAGATGTGATGGCAAGGGTTGAAGGTGAAGAGCAACGACAGATGAGGCGCAGGAAGGAAGTGGGTGGGTGGATCCGTGGAGTAGAAGACATGGTGAAAGAAGTTAACGAAATTCTGCGAAGAGGCGATCAAGAAATCCAGAAGAGATGTCTCAGATGCTGTCCCAGGAATTGTTGGTCTAGCTACAAGATTGGGAAGGCAGTAAGCGAAAAGCTGGTTGCTGTATCTGATCAAATCGGCAAAGGACATTTCGATGTTGTAGCCGAGATGCTGCCTCGTCCTCTAGTAGATGAACTGCCCATGGAGGAGACTGTGGGCTCAGAATTGGCGTATGGCAGAATCTGTGGGTTTCTCAACGATCCACAAGTGGGAATTATGGGATTATATGGAATGGGGGGTGTGGGCAAAACCACGCTCTTGAAGAAAATCCACAATAACTTCCTCCCTACATCCAGCGATTTTGATATTGTGATCTGGGATGTGGTGTCAAAACCGTCCAACGTTGGAAAAATTCAGAAAGTTATTTGGAATAAATTACAAATCTCACGTGATGAATGGGAAAATAGAAGCACTGAGGAGGAGAAGGCTGCCGAAATAATGAAAGTTTTGAAAACAAAGAAGTTCGTGTTGCTGTTGGATGACATCTGGGAGCGACTTGATCTCCTAGAAATGGGGGTCCCCCATCCCGATGCTCAAAATAAGTCCAAGATAGTTTTCACAACCCGATCACAGGATGTGTGCCGCCAAATGCAAGCTCAGGAGAGTATAAAAGTGGAGTGTTTGTCATCAGAAGCGGCTTGGACTTTGTTTCAGAAGAAGGTAGGAGAAGAAACATTAAAGTCTCATCCACATATACCGAGGCTTGCAAAGATTGTTGCTAAAGAGTGCAAAGGTTTACCTCTCGCTTTGGTTACTGTTGGGCGAGCCATGGTGGGTGAGAAAGATCCCTCAAATTGGGACAAGGTAATACAAGATTTGAGCAAATTTCCAGCTGAAATTTCAGGTATGGAAGATAAATTGTTTAATAGATTAAAAGTCAGTTATGATAGATTGTCTGACAATGCCATCAGATCTTGTTTTATATATTGTTCCTTATTCTCTGAAGATCTGACAATTCATATTGAAACCCTTATAGAGTATTGGATTGGAGAGGGGCTTTTGGGTGAAGTTCATGACATATATGAAGCGCGCAATCAAGGGCATAAAATTGTTAAAAAGCTAAAGCATGCATGTTTATTGGAGAGTTACGATTTAAGAGAAAAAAGGGTTGTGATGCATGATGTGATCCGCGACATGGCTTTATGGTTATATGGTGAATGTGGGAAGAAAAAGAACAAAATTTTAGTATACGATGATGTTTTTAGGTTGAAGGAAGCTGCAGAAATTTTAGAACTGAAAGAGACAGAGAGGATGTCATTGTGGAATCAGAATCTTGAGAAGTTCCCTGAAACATTGATGTGTCCTAATCTCAAGACTTTATTTGTGAAGAAATGTCATAATTTGACGAAATTTTCAAGTGGATTCTTTCAATTTATGCCTCTAATAAGAGTTTTGAATTTGTCAAACAATGAAAATTTAAGTGAGTTACCTACCGGGATTGGTGAATTGAATGGCTTGAGATATCTTAATCTGTCAGCCACAAGAATAGGAGAGTTGCCCATTGAGCTAAAAAATTTGAAAAATTTGCTGATTCTACTTCTGGATTTTATGCAATTCCCTGTAACTATCCCACAATACCTGATATCAAATCTCATATCTTTAAAGTTGTTCAGCCTGTGGAATACCAACATTTTAAGTGGAGTTAAAACCTTGCTTGAGGAGTTGGAGTCCTTGAATGACATCAATGAGATAGGAATCACCATATCTAGTGCTCTTTCATTGAACAAATTAAAGAGAAGCCACAAATTACAGAGGTGTATAAGGGGTTTACAGTTACATAAATGGGGGGACGTAATGACACTTGAACTATCATCTTCGTTTTTAAAAAGAATGGAGCATATTCAGTGGCTTGAAGTACACCATTGCGATGATGTGAAAATAAGTATGGAAAGAGAAGGGACACAAAATGATGTTATTGATCTCTCGAACTACAATGTTTCAAGGGAGCAATACTTTTACAGCCTTCATTACATAGGAATACAAAATTGTTCAAAATTGTTAGACTTAACGTGGGTTGTTTATGCTTCATGTCTAGAAGTGCTTTATGTTGAAGATTGTGAATCAATAGAACTAGTACTACACCATGATCATGGAGCTTATGAAATTGTGGAAAAATTGGACATATTCTCAAGGCTCAAATGCCTTAAGCTCAAAAACCTGCCAAGATTGAAGAGCATCTACCAGCATCCTCTGCTCTTTCCCTCGATTGAAATCATCAAGGTGTATGATTGCAAAAGCTTAAGGAGCCTCCCATTCGATTCCAACACTTCGAACAACAATCTTAAGAAAATTAAAGGAGAGACAAGTTGGTGGAATCAGTTGAAGTGGAAAGATGAAACCATCAAGGACCGTTTTACTCCATACTTCCAAGTCCACGAAGCTAAAGCATAGATGATGACATGCAGGAATAGCTGGTATCAAATTAATTTCTATCCATCTTTCAGGTATTAATTAACTTTTATGTTATATTTGAAAACTACTTTTCTTTCCTTACTTTCATTCCTTTGTGGAAATTTTTACTTTACCTATGTCAAAAGTGCATCAAAGTTTCAAACATCATAATAACTTTCAATGTTTGATCTGTATAGATTACTTCCATAATTTTCAGCCCAGTCCTAATATCTTTCAATCTATTTTTTTCCCTTTTATTTTCTTTCTCTTCCATGTTGCTTTGAATCTTTCGAGATCCAAACAAAGCCAAATCTACACCCCTTTCTATATCATGGTCCTCCCCTTCCAAGATCTTGGATGGGTAATTCAATTCTAGTTAATTGTCCCTTGTGAAATAATTGTTATAAAAGGTTCGCCCAGATGGCACTTTGAAGGAGGTCTATTGTTTAAAAATGGGATGACATTCCCTGTTGGGTACTTAAGAACTTGAAAATAATGCGGAGTTTTAAACTATATTATTTATTTGTCTTAATTTTTTTGATCGATTTCAATCTATAAACAGAAACAGATCAACTTCGTTTCAACTTAGCTCCATATATTTCAAGCTGAACAACAGGGTTTCACAACTGCTATAGTTATAGATATTCCATTAAAGAATTATTTCCTTGTTTGATGTGTTTACCAGGACCAACTTCACTTACAAGGGCAATTTCTCTTCTATTGTTAAGTTACCTCTATCTGGTTGCCTCTGATCACTTTTTGCTTTTCTATTTTCTTTTTTTCATTTCTCTTTTTGTTGCATTCAGGGTTGGGGCTTGTTCTAGCAGTTCTGGCAACAGCCGGGTTTTCATCTTCTTTATATAGACTGTGTTGCTGCCGTTTTTGCTGATTGGAGATGTCCTGCTCTTTTTCCTTCTACTTGGAATCTGGGTTTGGTCTGAGGTCTCTGGTATGTTTCATCAGGGAGGTGCAAATGCTGATTCTCAGAGCATTGATATTTCATGGTGCAGAGACTGCTGGAAAGGTTGGTGTACTTATGATGGTTGCAGCATCCTGTTTGTTTCTGGATCTCAGGAATTGGATTCTGTGGGCAGCCTTTGGCTTTTGATGTTGGGTGGGTTTTGTTTTGTTAATTTGTTGAGGCTGGTGCAGTGTGGTGGGTCTGTAGCTGCTAGTATGCTGCTGCTGGGTCAATGCGGATGTGATATGAGAATGCTTTTGGATCTTTGGGCTTCAGCAGGTTGATTATGTTTCCTCTGCTTACAAATGTTTTATCACCAGATCCTATGTGGAGATGGGATGGATTGTTGTAATAGTGATGGTGTGTGTATTTTCCATAATGTTATGTTACGAAAACAAGTTTCACCGGTTGTGGATTGAAATATTTTGTGAGAAAAACTGGTTGATTTTAACATTATTTGAGGTTGTTATTGGTGATTTTTCTCATTATGATTGTGATTGAAAAGAAAGTTGATGAAGAAGGTGGAAGTATAAGCAGAGTTCTGAGGATTTTTCCCAAGCATATTTCTTTCCCAATAAGAAGTTTTATTCAACTCAACACTGCATTCAATTATCATTCATAATTCCTTTCATTTTCATATCTATTTTCTACCTTGCTATATTCAATATCCATTCTGTGAGGTTGAATGACAAGACTTTCTCATTTTTCATTCCGGAGCATTTAGATCTCCAAACAGCAACCTGACTGAACATGACCACAAAACTCCTCCGGCGCCACCAATTTCCTCCACCTGCGACTCTTCAAATCCAACGTGTACGCCACATGGGCTTCACCAAAGCTTCTGCACCCAATCACTAACAGCTTCCCCTCCCATGTTGTCATGTAAGCTGTGTGGCGAATCTCAGCTGGCAATTTGTCTACTGTCTGCCATCTGGAGTCCTGCAGTGCCACCACCTCACCCGAATGACACATGTACATCCCCATGTCACCACCGTCCACGCAGGTCCTCGGGCACGTGCTGTCTTCCAGGAAATCCTCCTCTGCCTTGTCCCATTCCCAGTTAGCAAAATCGAAGGCTTCCGCGCTCCTCCCGAACCTGCCTTGCATCTCTGTGCAGTACCCACCGATGACATGAAACTTACCGCGGTGGAATACTCCTTTACATTCATCGCGCTCCCTTGCCATGTCAGGCAGTGGAGCCCACTCATCCTTTGCCACGTCATACACTAGCGCTGACTTCAATGCGTTCTTCTCACCATCATGCCCACCCGCCACATACACCACCCGCTCCAAACCCGACGTCGCACATCCAAAGAACGACCTCCGCGCACCTGGCATATCCGCTCCCCGCCGCCACGTCGCCGACAGGAAATTGTAAATAAACACAGACCTCGAAATCTCCCATGTATCCGAATCCCACCCGCCCACCACCACAAGCTCCGACTCGACTCCCACCAGCTGACAGAACATCGGCAAACCATCGGAAAAACCAGGAACCGGCGGTAACTCGCTCCAATTACCCGTTTCGAGGTCCAAAAGCGTGACCCGATAAGCAAGCGTAGGACATTTCATCCCACCAGAACTCCGATTCGGGACCACCCGGGCCTGCGCCATGGCGAAAACGGGTCGAGTATACCCTGCCGTTTTCCTCAGTCGGAAAAAATCAGGGTCCTCAACCTCACTCTTCCAAACCCTGCAAACCGCGGCGATGGTGGAGAATTTTTCATAAGAAACGCGAATTAAACATTGGCGGGCAACGTCGTCTGGGAGACCCGGAATAAAGTCCATGAACAAAAAAACAGCAAGACTGTGGTGCTATTAATGGAGAGAAACCCAACCAGAGAGCAAAGATGGGGGATTGAAATAAATTGAGAGAGCAGCTAGCTATAGAAGAAGAAGAAGGAAGAAGAAGATGATGAAGAGAGAAATATTTGAATATAAGATGATGATGATGATGAGGATTGCCTTTTATAGAGCTTGCCAACAAGAGTGTAATACAGGTTTAAAAAAGGTTAGGCGTTCTAGAAAGTTAAAACGAAGGCGACCATTGGTAATGCCAATACAGAAGACCATACAAACTGCCGTTGTTTCTGTATTTTTTTTCTTTGTTTTTAATGTGATTGGTTCCCTAGAAAATCTGATGTGGATGCCTTTATGTTTATCCCTATTTTGAAAACTCATCACGCATCAAAATAATCAACACTCATAATTTAAGCTCAAAACTCAAAACTACGTTTTATCCTGTACCATCTCACACTCAAAAATGAATAAATAAAAAATCCACGTAATCAACACTTGAGTTGAGACACAATTAAGGAAGTGGGTCACTAAGGTCGAAAGATAAGAGCAAACTTTAATATGTAGTTTTGTCGGCACATGGCGCCGACCCATTTCTCCCTTTTCTTTATTTCTTTTCACGTGCCAACTTGAGCCACCCCACCATAAATCCTTTCTAATTTTTATCACTTTCTGTAAATTGAAAGCAACTTTTTTCAATTATTTTTATTTTTTACTAAATTTATTATAATTTTGTTTGATAGTACTTTTAATATAGAAAATGTTTTCAAAAAAAAAATAATATGTTTAATAAAATTTTAAAAAATTTAAAAATAAATATAATATTTTCTTAAGAAGCACTTTATATGGATAATTCTTTAAAAAACCTCAAATAAAAATATTATCAAACTTGTTCTAAATTAATAGAACTTATATTATAAGATTTACGACATACCAGTAAGAGGATAGTTTATTTTTCAAGAAAAAACCAATTGAATATGATATAATATTTATAGAAATTAATCAACCTTACTTACCTATTCAAGAAGTCAACTATATATCACTTAAAAAAACTATATAACATCATTTTACTTATAAGATTATTTTTTAAAATATTTTTTAGAAAACAAGTAAAAACTACTAAATTATGCTTTCAAAAAACACGATATTTTATTTGTATTTTTATGAATAAAAAAATTATTTTTTATTTTCTGATTAACAAACATATTATTTATTTTTTTTATTCTTGAACATAGGAAACTATTTTTTAAAATAGCTTCCAAACATGGTCTAAATTTTTAAAATTTTGCTAAATCTGGTTTTTCTAGGAAGCTATCCTCTTAAAAATATAAATCCAGTTTTCCAAACTTATCTTACCCCCATATATTTTTTTTTATTAAATTGAAAAAATAAAACAAAATTTGATACCTATCTATTAAACTTTTATTTTTAAAAAAAATTTACTTCTTTTGTTAGAACTATCTAATAAATTTTTTCTATTTTTAAAAATTAAAATTAAATTTATTTTTTAAATTTTTCTTTTTGTTATATTTTACCTTTGAATGCTTTAAAAAAAAAATAATAATAATAATAAAGAAAAAAAAATGAGATGAAAGTCACAAAACCTTATTAACTCAAATAAGAGCATTAGAGTTCCTAATGTCGATTTTCATTTATGTATTTATTTATTTTTTTGTTTCATATTTTAGAATTTATTAAAAAGTTGACCCAAATTAATTTTAATCAAAATATGTAAAAGAATCAAAGAATGTGACTTTCATATTTAAATGAGATGCTAACCCTTATAAACCAAAGTCTTTCATATTTAATGTTTAGGCTACTAAATCCATTGACAAATGATCAAACATCAATCTAGTCTTACATTTCACTCTCAAAAGGTTTGGGAGAAAATACGAGAAAAAAATAAAGAAAAAGCGAAAAAAAAAATTAAACTAATAAATTATTTTTATATGTACTACAAGCTTATTTTTACTTATTTAACTATTTTATATAAAAAATAATTAATTTAAAAACACATAAAATTTTCTTACTAATTTTAATAATATTTAACTTTCTTTTGTATTTTTTATAACATAATCAAATATAAAAAAATCACTTTTTTTTCTTCTTTTTTTTTTCTTTCCTTGTTACATTCCAAAACATAGTACTAATATTTGGATTAAAATTTTTGAGCAAAAATACAAGGAAAACATAGAGAAAAGATGGGAGGAAAGAAAAAATTAAAATCAATAAGGGTATATTTAAGAATATTTTTTAAAATTGTTCTTAAAAAACAATTCCTAAGAACAATTTTCAAAAACAACTCTTAGGAAAAGTTTTCAAAAACAGTTTTATGATATTTTTAAAAACAAAAATTTGTTTCATATTTTTAAATAGTTGTTAAAAAAATAATTTTAATATATTAATGCTTTATTTTTTGTTATTCTTCGTATTTGTCTCATTATTTTTTAAAACAACTGTCAAAAATAAGTGAAATAAATGTATAATAATTAAAATATATTCTTTAAAAATATCATGTTTTCTATTTTCAAAAATAGAAAATTATTTTATGATTTTTTATTACCAAGTGGATTCTAAATTATTGTTATATATTACTTCAAACTCATTTTATTTATTTTAATTATTTCATATAAAGATTAAATAATTTGAAAACCTATAAATTTTTAGTTAATCTTAATTATGTTTTACTTTCTTAACTATTTTTTATAGTAAAACCAAATATGAGAAAAAAATTATCAATCTTTTCTATTTCTTTAGTATTTTTTTGAAATTTTACATGTAGGTGCTTTATTTTTAATTATTTTTTATATTTGATTCATTAATTTTTAAAACAATCCTTAAAAAATGAGTGAAAATAACTTAAAACAATTAAAATACATCCTTCAAAAATACCATACTTTTTGTTTTTAAACTCGTTTCATTTATTTTAATTCTTTTATATAAAGATTAAATAATTATAAAACATAAAATTTTTTAACTCATCTTAATTATATTTTACTTTCCTAATTATTTTTTTTACCATGAAATCAAATATGAGAAAATTATTTTTCTTTATATTTTTTATTTCTTTAATACTTTTCCGAAACCAAACATACAATAGTTAATCCAAATATTATTGCACCACACAACTTCTTTTTTTTTTTTTTTTTTTTTGAGATAAATTTTAGTAGGCCCCTATGCTTGCTATCCCAATTAATAGAAAGACCCTTGAATTCAAGGTAAGTGTGGAAAATTGGAGTTGCTTGATGTTGAAAATTGTGAGGGTGGTCCTTCAACTAGAATGTTTCTCCTTGGAATTATGGGGTACCCAACTCTTGAGCCACCCGTTGGGGCACAAATTGACTTTGACCTAACCTTTGAGTCTAATTTGGGGAAAGCCTTTTCTTAAAAAATTGGTTTTCCAAATTTCAAACTGAACCCAACTTCAAGTTGGGCAAAATTAAGTTCATTCATCCTAATTAATACCAAATAGTATGAATATAAAGTCTGTATCGTAGAAACATTGAGAGGAAATTCAATTTTAATACAAAGATACAGAAATGTTAAAACTAAATATTAATATTAAGACATCACACTAATTAATCAAGTTTTATTTATTTATTTATTTATTTATTAAAAAAATAAAATCTAAATACAAAGGTTACGTGTAATTCTTGAAATTTTCAAGGAGAAAAAAAATATGAAATATATATATATATTGTATTTGATTTTATGATGAAAAATTCAAAAAAAAATTAAATAGTATTAAAATTAGTTAAAATTTTATATATTTTAAATTATTTAATCTTTTGCATAGAAGATTTAAACTAAGTGAAATGAGTTTAAATTATAATAATAATAATAATAATAAAATATAAAATAAAATAAATTTACTAATTTTTAAATTTTTTATTTTCATTCACTTTTTATCCTTTTTTTTTTTTTTTTTTCTATTTTCTTTCAATCACATTTTTAGTTAAAATTTTCTAGAAACAAACATACCCCAACTAAAAATGTTTTAACTTTCATTAAAATTTGAAGTCTTAGCAATACTTTCGGATTTATTTTTATTCAAATTAGAAGCCAATACGAGTATATTTGGAATGCAATTGGAATATTTTCCAATTTTTTTACTTTAACTAGAAGCTAAAACTTAATCAAACTCATAATTTTTAAAGGATAATAAACGCAAAATAAAGTTTTCACAGCAATGTTTTTCAAACTTCTATATTAAGTTTTTAAAAAAAAATTAAAATTTTTTTTAACAAAAATAGTAAATTTAAATAAATAAACCCACCATTGAAACTCTTATTGAAGTTAAAAAAGGAACCTTTATCTTCATAGAAGTCCGGCCAAATAAGACCCTAAACTCACGGAGAAAAGGGCAAAAAAGACATCCTAAAATTATGCTAATGCCCACTAGACAATCCATTAGGCCATTGACCCAACTTGATTCTACTTTATTCATGACTTTTCCTTTGAATTTTAGTGCCATGAATTTGGATAAATCAAATTAATTTATGTCCCAATTGATGCCAAGAAATATTCATATGATTCAAATAAATATAAGCTTGATAGTGAGACAAAAGGGTATGGTGTTTTGGGATGGGTTTTGCAAGCGTTATTATAATTTATAATTTTTTTAAAGAAAAATTAAATTAAAATTATCAAAATATATTTTATATTTACAAAAGCTAAAAACGTAACCAAGAAAAAATCTTTATGCTTTATATTTTAAAAATTAGTAAAAGCAAAAGTATATCCAAATCAGCCCCACACATCAAATAAAGCTAAAATTGAAATTGATTAATCATTTTTTTACTGAGCTGGCAAGCCCTTTTTTACATAAAATAAATAAATAAATAAAAAGAAAATAGTCTAAAGTCACCTAAGGATAAAGATAAAGTGTAATGATTGATGAAATGTTTTTCCATACTAATCTTTCTTTCACACGCCCACTTGAGCTGTCCAACAAAAGTCTTCTTTTATTACTAAAATATCTTGGATTAATAAAATAAAATAAAATATTTTTTCTTCAAAATATTAAAAAAAAAAATTTAAGACAGAGAGAGAAATTATTTGTCTTAACACCCTCAACACATATCTGATTTAAAAAGAATTAATAAAAATAATAAAATATAATATATCTAATAATCTTAAATCTTTTTCTTATGATCGATTCAGGGTAATTGATGTCCTTTTTTCTATATTTAATTAATTATTTATTTATTTATTTTATTCATGTCGGAAAAATGGGTTGTGGGAATTCTCCTACAAAAAATTTTTAAAAAAATTAAAAATTAAATACTCAATAAGTGTAGATTTGGATGGGGATGTAACGAGGTTATTTAATGTAGATTTGGATGGGGATGTGATGAGATGATTTGAATTATTGGATTGGGTTTTGCTAAAAGTATGCATGAATGTGTCCGATCAATACGCTTAACAATGACATTAGCAATGACACAAGTATGTGGATTTGACATTTTCAATTTTTGCATTCACATTAATTGTTTTTTCCTTCACCCCACATTCTCATTCATTCAGACTCCAATTTTTATTTTTTGTAACGAAAAAAACGGTTCGAAGTTTAGAATTTAGACTTTAGGGTTTAAAATGAAAATTAAAAAATGATAATTTTATTCGATTTATAGATAAAACTATTTCATATCTTATGAATATTTTACGTATTTATATTGTACTCTGTAAATTATAATTGATTTTTTATTTTCACTTGAACTTTGAAATAAAATTAAAATTGCAAAAAAAAAAAAAAAAATGTTATAGCAAATTATGTTTTGTTCGACTAAGACTTTGCCTCTTCAATGGGAAAGTGGCAATAATATAAGCCCACATTTGTCAAAACTTAGCGCACCTACGCGACGTTACCTCCCAATCCAACTTTAAAAAATATTTAAAAACCAATAATTCCAAAGTCAATGGTCTCAACCATGTAGTGTAATGGGGTTTCCAAAAGATAAAGGCAAGTGTGAAGATCCCTAAAATGTCTTTTGAGTGTAATGGTGTTTCCAAGAGATCAAGGCAAGTGTGAAATTCATTTATATAATTAGTGATAAAACTAACAACCTCAAAGGTCGGGTCTTTCAATCAATTTAGTTGTTTCATATAATATATAAAGTATAGAGGTCAAATGCGTGTGTTTGTACTAATTTAAGGAATGGATAAACCTTCTAAGACGTCATTCCTCTCATAGGAGAATGGAAAATTGAAGTCCATAAAATGATGAAAATTAATAATTGTAAGGTGATATTCTTTCATGGAATGATAATATTGTCCAATTGTTGGATTGATCTCGATCAAGTCTTCTTCAAACAATATTTTTCATTAAAAATTTAGTTTTTCTAATTTTGAATTGAACCCAACTTCAACTAAGTGATTTTGAATAAAATCAAGTCGTTATCTCAATTAACATCAAAGAATATATATAAATAATCCTTGTTTGGATAACAGTTGTCAGGTTATATTGATAAGCATTGTAGAGACAAAGACTAGGGTTGGAATTCAATTCCAATGTTTGACAAATGCAAATCTGGTCATTATCTTGTATTGACAAAAAAAATCAAATTTAAATGTCAACTCAACTATTCATGTTGGTTCTTTCTCGCGGAGGATTGTATGGAAGTAAAAAATAAAATATGAAGTCCTATTTGTGATATATTAATAATAAAAACAACATTATTTAGTAATGATTTTAGGAAATGTTTATAGTCTTTCTAATACTTTGAAAATTTTTATTTTTTATATATTAAAAAAGTTAAAAATATTTTCTAAAAATACTACCAAACTCACTCAATAACTTGTATAAGGGAATAGGCTAGTAAGAAGTTTTTTTCGAGATGAAATTCAGAAGAATATAAAATTGATAGGCTAAAAGCTAGTAAGAATTGTTTTAGAGTTCAAGAATGATAAAAAGGGACTTCTAATTTTTCATACTAGATTTTATTTACTTTGTTTAAATAACTAACCATAGTTTTTCTTTGAATTCTATTGTAAGCACTCGATTGTTGATAGTTGATTTTCGATTTCTCAGTCTACTTAGCATAAGTTCAATTCAACATATAGTAGTGAATATAATCAAATCAATTATAGTCCGCTCTGCAAACACTTCTAGTATAAAGATATTTTTTGAAAAAAAAAAATTTAATATTTGACAAAATTAAGAAACTACTTTTAAAAAGTTAAAAAATCACTTATACCTGTTTTTTGAATAAGCACTTGATAAATTATTCTCTTACAAATGCTTCTGAATAAAACATTTCAACTAAAAGTACTTTAAGTAAAAAGATTCGTGAACACACTACTCCATTTTATTTAAATTAGAGAAAATTGTATAAAATTAGATATCGGTATTTATATCGGATGGTTAATTGAATTAAAATATTAAATTGAATTACCTAAAATATTTAGGCCTTGTGTGTTTATAGTATAAGGTTTTTCAATCTATAGAAAGGAAAATAAAATTTAAAAAAAAAAACCCAAAAATAAAAATTAAAAATATTTTTATTTTTCTATTCTTTTACTGCTTAATAGCAGAAGCTAATAGAAATTGAAAGTGAACACATCATTACATCCATGAGCTTGTGCTTCTAACCTATGTTATTAAAATTTAGTACTTTCAAAAACAAATTTTGTTCTAGAATGTTCTCATAGACCCTGTCTAAGATTTTGATTTTTCTTTTTTCTTTTTTCTTTTTTTTTGGTCTTTTCTAGAAAATGGTGGGTTCCAGAGTGTGAAGGTGATATTAAAAATTTGAGGCTTTGACATACTGAATGATTACATTCCCATTCATTGGAATGCTGAACTTCTAGAATTTGTACTTCCAGAACATGACCGATTTTGATCTGAGTTCAATTTTATTTTTGAAAATTAATGTTCTAGAAAGCAAAAATAGTGTTTTCTGTACTTTGTGAATTTTTATTTCTCCTATTCAAGGTGCTTTGACCTTCATATTCTCATGGTCAAACATGGGTTTTGCTCATTCAAAGGGTTCTAACTGAGAATTATCAATTCCCAAACCCTAATCAGATTATTTGAAAATTATGCATCAAAAATTCAAATATTCAACACAAAGTTGGCGTAAGCTCTTAGCTTTGTTATCAGATCAGTCAAAAGCATATCAAAAAAGAACAAAAAGTTTCCAGAAGGCATGACATGCAGCAGTGTTCTTGTTCCACAAGAAAATGAAACTCAAAGCTATATTCCATGGATGATCAAAGTCAAGTTCAGACACCACAGAGAGCAGGAAAATTGGAAAAAATCAAAGAATGTCGCCCTAACATGTGTTTGATTGATTGAAGGTTTGGAGAAAGAAAATAAATAAAATAATAGCATTTTTCTCCTAGTTTGTTGTCTATAAAATAAAATTAAAAGAAAAAAGTTAAATTATTATACATTTAATAGGAATTTTCTTATGAAAAAAATAGGGTTTGTTTAAAAACTATTTTCAAAAGCAGTTTTTGAAAATGTTCCATAATGTTTCAAAAATATAGGGTTTGTTTAATAACTATTTTCAACTCTGAGCTTTTCAAATTCACAAAGTGCAGTGATTCATCTTTCTTCTTTGTTGCATCTTTGGCTGAATTCTAATCCTTTTTTCTGTTACTTCCGAAAAGCCATGGAGTTCCTGAGCTCAATCGTGGGTCTGGTCCCCAGCTTCTATGATCACACCTCCAAGCATACCGTCTACATTCGTGATATGAAGAAAAATCTCCAAGCCTTGAGCAAGGAAATGGTGGATCTCAACAACTTGTATGAAGATGTGAAGGCAAGGGTTGAACGTGTAGAGCAACGACAGATGCCGCGCAGAAAGGAAGTGGGTGGGTGGTGTTGGCCTTTGTGGAGCCTAGTTTAATTAGGAAGTGTCCCAAATTTCTAATTAGTATAGTTTTCTTATTGTTTGTAAATAATATTATATAGAATATTTCCAGGTTGATATATTATTGTAATATTAGACTTCTTTATATAATAAGGAAAGTTATTGGAAATATCTCTATAAATATGTTAGGTAATGATGGGATGATATTATGATAACCGTGGGTTGTACTCTAGATTCTTCCCTGATAATAGTGATATTCTTGCAACTCCGTGGATGTAGGCAAATTGCCGAATCACATAAATATTGTCTTGTGCATGTGATTTTTTTGGCGTGTGTTTTCTCAATTTGGTTTCTCACAGATTGGGAATTCGGTTTAATTCCCTACAACTGGTATCAGAGCCTAAGGTTAGGTTTGAGTGGGAGCAATAGCAGAGGAAGCAGGAAAAGCGTCTGGAATAGAAAATTTTGATGGCACAGACTTTGCGTATTGGAGGATGTAGATTGAAGATTATCTCTATGGGAAGAAATTGCATCTGCCTCTTTTGAGGACAAAACCTGAGAGTATGAAGGCTGAAGAATGGGTGTTTCTTGACAGACAGGTTTTGGGAGTTATTAGGTTAACTCTATCTAGGTATGTTGCACAAAATGTTGTAAAGGAGAAGACCACAACAAATCTAATGAAGGCTTTGTCCGGTATGTATGAAAAACCGTCCGCAAACAATAAGGTGCATCTGATGAAGAAATTGTTCGATTTGAAGATGGCAGAGAATGCATCAGTAGCACAACATCTGAATGAATTTAATACAATCACAAATCAATTGTCATCTGTAGAAATTGATTTTGATGATGAGATTCGTGCTCTAATCGTCTTGCCTTCTTTACCAAACAGTTGAGAGGCAATGACAATGGCAGTAAGCAATTCTACGGGAAATAAAAAGCTCAAGTACAATGATATATGAGATTTAATTCTGGCTGAGGAGATTTGCCAAAAAGATGCATGCGAAACCTTAGGATCTGGTTCTACCCTAAACCTTGAAACAAGAGGCAGAGGTAATGACAGAAATTCAAATCGGGGTAGATCAAAATCCAGAAATTCTAATCAAAACGAAGCAAATCTAGATCAGGCCAACAATTACAATGTTGGGATTGTGGGAAAACAAGTCACTTTAAAAGGCAATGCAAAAGTCCTAAGAAGAAGAATGAAGATGATTCTGCTAATGCTGTAACAGAAGAGGTACAGGATGCATTACTTCTTGTAGTAGATAGTCCACTTGATGATTGGGTTTTGGATTCAGGAGCTTCGTTTCATACCACTCCACACTGAGAAATCATACAGAATTATGTTGCAGGTGATTTTGGTAAGGTGTATCTGGCTGATGGTTCAGCCTTGGATGTTGTGGGTCTGGGAGACGTCTGGATATCGTTGCCCAATGGGTCTGTTTGGTTACTGGAGAAGGTTCGACATATTCCTGACCTAAGGAGGAATCTGATTTCTGTTGGACAACTTGATGATGAAGGACCTGCAATACTATTTGTTGGTGGTACTTGGAAGGTTACAAAGGGAGCTAGGGTATTGGCTCGTAGAAAGAAGACTGGTACTCTGTATATGACCTCATGTCCAAGAGACAAAATTGTAGTTGCTGATGCAAGTACTGATACAAGCTTATGGCACCGCAGACTTGGTCACATGAGTGAGAAAGGGATGAAGATGCTGTTGTCAAAAGGAAAACTACTAGAATTAAAGTTCATTGATTTTGACATGTGTGAAAGTTGCATCTTAGGAAAGCAAAAAAAGGTGAGCTTCTTGAAAACTGGCAGGACACCGAAGGCTAAAAATTGGAATTAATACACATTGATTTGTGGGGGCCTTCTCCGGTCGCGTCCTTTGGAGGTTCAAGGTACTACATCACTTTTATTGATGACTCAAGCAGAAATGTATGGGTTTATTTTCTGAAAAATAAATCTGATGTATTTGAAACTTTTAAGAAGTGAAAGGCCATGGTTGAGACAGAAACAGGTTTGAAAGTAAAATGTTTGAGGTCAGATAATGGAGGAGAGTACATAAATGGAGGGTTCAGTGAGTATTGTGCTACATAGGGAATTAGGATGGAGAAGACCATTCCTGGGACACCACAGCAGAATGGTGTGGCTGAGCGCATGAACAGAACTCTAAATGAGAGTGTTGGAAGTATGAGGTTGCATATTGGACTACCAAAAACTTTTTGGGCTGATGCTGTTAGCACTGCAGCTTACCTAATAAACCGAGGACCATCAGTTCCCATGGAGTTCAAACTTTCTGAGGAGGTTTGAAGTGGTAAAGAGGTAAAGTCTTCACATTTAAAAGTTTTTGGTTGTATTTCTTATGTTCATATTGATTCTGATGCTCGTAGTAAACTTGATGCAAAGTCAAAAATATGTTTTTTCATTGGCTATGGTGATGAGAAATTTGGCTATAGGTTTTGGAATGAACAAAACAGGAAAATCATCAAAAGTAGAAATGTGATATTTAATGAACAGATTATGTACAAGGACAGGTCAATTGTAGTGTCAGATGCTACAAAGATAGATCAAAAGAAATCTGAGTTTGTCAACTTAGATGAGTTGACTGAAAGTACTATCCAAAAGGGGGGTGAAGAAGATAAGGAGAATGTAAATTCACAGGTAGATCTAAGTACACCTATAACTGAAGTTCGCAGATTTTCCAAGAACATTAGACCTCTACAACGTTATTCACCTATTTTAAATTATCTCTTGTTGACTGATGATGGTGAGCCAGAATGTTATGATGAAGTCTTGCAAGATGAGAATTCAAGCTAATGGGAGTTAGCCATGAAGGATGAGATGGATTCCTTGTTGGGGAATCAGACATGGGAACTGACTGAATTGCCAGTAGGAAAGAATGCTTTACACAACAAGTGGGTATACAGAATAAAGAATGAGCATGATGGTAGCAAACGTTACAAGGCCAGATTAGTTATTAAAGGGTTCTAGCAGAAGGAGGGCATTGACTACACAGAGATATTTTCTCTAGTTGTGAAGATGTCAACAATCAGACTTGTACTGGGAATGGTGGCTGCAGAAAACTTACATCTTAAGCAGTTAGATGTGAAGACAGCATTCCTTCATGGTGACTTGGAGGAAGATCTTTACATGATTCAACCAGAAAGGTTCATTATTCAAGGACAAGAGAATCTAGTCTGCAAACTGAGAAACAACTTGTATGGCCTTAAACAAGCTCCTAGACAGTGGTACAAGAAGTTTGATAGTTTTATGCATAGAATTGAGCTCAAGAGATGTGAAGCTGATCACTGTTGCTATGTTAAGTCTTTTGACAATTCTTACATCATATTACCGTTGTATATGGATGATATGCTTATTGCAGGGTCTAGCATTGAGAAGATTAATAATCTAAAAAAACAATTGTCCAAACAGTTTGCAATGAAGGATTCGGGAGCTGCAAATCAAATCCTTAGTATGAGAATCATTAGAGACAAGGCTAATGGTACATTGAAGCTTTCGCAGTCAGAGTATGTGAAAAAAGTTCTTAACAGGTTCAACATGAATGAAGCTAAACCAGTGAGCACACCCTTGGGTAGTCATTTCAAACTAAGCAAAGAACAGTCACCAAAGACAGAAGCAGAAAGGGACCATATGAGCAAGGTGCCCTATGCCTCAGCTATTAGCAGCTTGATGTATGCTATGGTGTGTATAAGGCCAGACATTGCACATGCAGTGGGAGTTGGGAGCAGATTCATGAGTAGGCCTGGAAAGCAACATTGGGAGGCAGTCAAGTGGATTCTAAGATATTTGAAGGGTTCAGTAGATACATGTCTTTGCTTCACAGGTGCAAGTTTGAAACTGCAGGATTATGTAGATGCTGATTTTGCTGGTGATATTGATAGTAGAAAGAGTACTACTGGATTTGTTTTTACTCTAAGTGGTACAGCTATATCATGGGCTTCAAATCTACAAAAGATTGTTACTTTGTCTACTACAGAAGTTGAGTATATTGCAGCAACTGAAGCTGGAAAGGAGATGATTTGGCTACATGGTTTCTTAGATGAATTGGGTAAGAAGCAAGAGATGGGCATTCTATATAGTGACAGTCAGAGTGCAATTTTTCTTGCCAAAAATTCGACTTTTCATTCAAAGTTGAAGCATATACAAACAAAATACCACTTTATATGTTACCTTGTTGAAGATAAACTGGTAATACTTGAGAAGATTTGTGGATCTAAGAACCCGACAGACATGTTGACTAAGGGTGTCACTATTGAGAAGTTGAAGCTGTGCGAAGCTTCAATTGGTCTTCTAGCTTGAGGACAAGAGGATGAATTGCAGGGATGAGGGATTGTTTCTTGGGGATAGCAGTTTGATATTGGTGATTGAACTAGTCTCCAAGTGGGAGATTTGTTGGGCTTTGTGGAGCCTAGTTTAATTAGGAAGTGTCTCAGATTCCTAATTAGTATAGTTTCCTTATTGGTTGTAAAGAATATTATATAGAATATTTCCAGGTTGATATATTATTGTAATATTAGACTTCCTTATAGAATAAGGAAGGTTATTGAAAATATCTCTATAAATATTTTAGGTCATGATGGGATGATATTATGGTAATCATGGGTTGTACTCTGGATTCTTCCCTGATAATAGTGATATCTCTGCAACTCCGTGGATGTAGGCAAATTGTCGAACCACGTAAATATTATCTTATGCATGTGATTTTTTTTGGCGTGTGTTTTCTCAATTTTGTTTCTCACAGGTTGGGAATTCGATTTAATTCCCTACAGGTGGATCTCTGGAGTAGAAGATATGGTGAAAGGAGCTAACCAAATTTTGCAACAGGAATTGTTGGTCTAGCTACAGGATTGGAAAGGCAGTAAGTGAAAAGCTGGTTGCTGTATCGGGTCAAATCGGCAAAGGACGTTTCAATGTTGTGGCCGACATGTTGCCTCGTTCTCCAGTGGATGAACTGCCCTTGGAGGATACTGGGGGCTCAGAATTGACGTATTGCAAAATCTGTACGTTTCTCAAAGATCCACAAGTGAGAATTATGGGATTATATGGAATTGGGGGTGTCGGCAAAACCACCCTCTTGAAGAAAATCAACAATGAATTCCTTGGAACATCCAATGAATTTGAGGTTGTGATTTGGGCTATGGTGTTAAAATCGCCCGACATTGAAAAAATTCAGCAAGTTATTTGGAATAAATTGGAAATCCCACGTGATAAATGGGAAACTAGAAGCAGTAGGGAGGAGAAGGCTGCAGAACTATTGAGAGTTTTGAAAAGAAAAAGGTTCATCTTGTTGTTGGATGACATTTGGGAGGGACTTTATCTCCTAGAAATGGGGGTCCCGCGTCCAGATACTGAAAATAAGTCCAAAATAGTTTTGACGACCCGTTCACAGAATGTCTGCCACCAAATGAAAGCTCAAAAGAGTATAGAAGTTGCATGTTTGGAGTCGGAAGCTGCTTGGGCTTTGTTCCGGAAGGAGGTAGGAGAAGAAATATTAAATTCTCATCCGGATATGCCGATGCTTGCAAAGGTTGTTGCTGAAGAGTGCAAAGGTTTACCTCTCGCTCTTGTCACTCTTGGGCGGGCCATGGCGGCTGAGAAAGATCCCTCAAACTGGGACAAGGTAATACAAGATCTGCGCAAATCTCCAGCTGAAATCAGAGGTATGGAAGATAAATTGTTTCATCGGTTAAAACTCAGTTATGATAAGTTGCCTGACAATGCCAGCAAATCTTGTTTTATATATCATTCCATGTTCCGAGAGGACTGGGAGGTTTATTATTTTCATCTTATAGAACTTTGGATAGGGGAGGGGTTCATGGGTGAAGTTCATGACATACATGAAGCATGCGATGAAGGGAAGAAAATTATTAAAACTTTAAAGCATGCATGTTTATTGGAGAGGGGTGGTTCAAGAGAAAAAAGGTTAAGATACATGATGTGATCCGAAACATAGCTTTATGGTTATATGGTGAACATGGGGTGAAAAAGAACAAAATTCTAGTATACAATAAGGTTGCTAGGCTTTATGAAGATCAAGAAACTTCCAAATTGAAAGAAACAGAGAAGATATCATTATGGGATATGGATGTTGGGAAGTTCCCAAAATCATTGGTGTGCCCCAACCTTAAGACTTTATTTGTGAAAAAATATCATAATTTGAAGAAATTTTCAAGTGAATTCTTTCAATTCATGCTTCTACTAAGAGTTTTGGATTTGTCAGCCAATTATAATTTAAGCGAGTTGCCAATTGGGATTGGAAAATTGGGTGCCTTGAGATATCTTAATTTGTCAAATACAAGAATAAGAGAGTTGTCCATTGAAATAAAGAATTTGAAAAATCTGATGATTTTGATTATGGATGGTATGAAATCCCTTGAAATTATTCCACAAGACATGATATATATATATATATATATATCATGTTAAAATCAACAAGTTTTTCTCACAATCAAAATCATTAGATTTTTCAAATTCTGAGGTGGAAGTATAAGCAGAGTTCTGAGGACTCCAAATGTGATCACTTTTTCTAAAGCATATTTCTACCCCAATAAAAAGGAAAACTTGTGTTTATTTGTGCACGGGTTTGGCACCAACTGATGAATGAAAGAGAGCTCTTATTCAACTCAACACTGCATTCTAATTTGGTGTATGCATCCCTTCAAATATCATTCATAATTCCTTTGCTATATTAAATATCCATTCTGTGAGGTTGAATGACCCATGTTTTAAATTTTCTAAGAAATTCTCGATCATTTCATCATATCCCTCAAACAACAAGAACATAGACAAGAATTTCTCATTTTTCATTCCAGAGCATTTAGATCTCCAAACACCAACATGACCACAAAACTCCTCCGGCGCCACCGATTTCCTCCACCTGCGACTCTTCAAATCCAACATGTGCGCCGCATGGGCTTCACCAAAGCTTCTGCACCCAACCACTAACAGCTTCCCCTCCCATGTTGTCATGTAAGCTGTGTGGCGAATCTCAACTGGCAATTTGTCTACTGTCTGCCATCTGGAGTCCTGCAGTGCCACCACCTCACCCGCATGACACATGTACATCCCCATGTCACCACCGTCCACGCAGGTCCTCGGGCACGTGCTGTCTTCCAGGAAATCCTCCTCTGCCTTGTCCCACTCCCAGTTGGCAAAATCGAAGGCTTCCGCGCTCCTCTCGAACCCGCCTTGCATCTCCGTGCAGTACCCGCCGATGACATGAAACTTATCACGGTGGAATACTCCTTTGCATTCATCGCGCTCCCTTGCCATGTCAGGCAGTGGGGCCCTCTCATTCTTTGCTACGTCATACACCAGCGCTGACTTCAATGCGTTCTTCTCACCATCATGCCCACCCGCCACGTACACCACCCGCTCCAAACCCGACGTCGCACATCCAAAGAACGACCTCCGCGCACCTGGCATATCCGCTCCCCGCCGCCACGTCGCCGACAGGAAATTGTAAATAAACACACAGCTCGAAATCTCCCATGTATCCGGATCCCACCCGCCCACTACCACAAGCTCCGACTCGACTCCCACCAGCTGACCGAACATCGGCAACCCATCGGAAAAACCAGGAACCGGCGGCAACTGGCTCCAATTACCCTTTTCGAGGTCCAAAAGCGTGACCCGATAAGCAAGCGTAGGACATTTCATCCCACTAGAACTCCGATTCGGGACCACCCGGGCCTGCGCCATGGCGCAAACGGGTCAAGTATACCCTTCCGTTTTCCTCAGTCGGAAACAATCAGGGTCCTCAACCTCATTCTTCCAAACCCTACAAACTGCCGCGATGGTGGAGAATTTTTCATAAGAAACGCGAATTAAACATTGGCGGGCAACGTCGTCTGGGAGACCCGGAATAAAGTCCATGAACAAAAAAACAGCAAGACTGTGGTGCTATTAATGGAGAGAAACCCAACCAGAGAGCAAAGATGGGGGATTGAAATAAATTGAGAGAGCAGCTAGCTATAGAAGAAGAAGAAGGAAGAAGAAGATGATGAAGAGAGAAATATTTGAACATAAGATGATGATGATGATGAGGATTGCCTTTTATAGAGCTTGCCAACAAGAGTGTAATACAGGTTTAAAAAAGGTTAGGCGTTCTAGAAAGTTAAAACGAAGGCGACCATTGGTAATGCCAATACAGAAGACCATACAAACAGCCATTGTTTCTGTATTTTTTTTATTTGTTTCTAATGTGATTGGTTCCCTAGAAAATCTGATGTGGATGCCTTTATGTTTATCACTACTTTGAAAACTCATCACGCATCAAAATAATCAATACTCATAATTTAAGCTCAAAACTCAAAAGTACGTTTTATCCTTTGCCATCTCACACTCAAAAATTAATAATTAAAAAATCCACGTAAGCAACACTTGAGTTGAGCCACAATCATATTTTGCTTACTGTAGCACAAAATGAAGAAAAAACGGTATGGAAAAAAAAGTGAAAAAAAGAAAAAGAAAAGAAGATTTAAAACTAATAAATTATTTTTATATATACTTTAAACTTATTTTACTTATTTAATTATTTCATATAAAGAATAATTAATTTAAAAATACATAAATTTTTTACTAATTTTAATAATATTTGACTTTTTTGGTTGTATTTTTTATAACATAATCAAATATAAGAAAATCATTTTTTTTATTTTTATTTTTTTTCTTTCTTTGTTACATTTCGAAATATAGTACTAATATTTGGATTAAAAATTTTGAGCAAAAATACAAGGAAAACATAGAGAAAAGATGGGAGGAAAGAAAAGAAGATTGAAGGAAAATAAAAAGAAAATTATAATCAATAATGTTATATTTAAGAATATTTTTTAAAATTGTTCTTAAAAAACAATTCCTAAAACCAATTTCAAAAACAACTCTTAAGGAAAGTTTTCAACAACAGTTTTATGATATTTTTAAAACAAAAGTTTGTTTGGGAAATTTGTATATTTTCAACTTATTTTGTATATTTTTAAATATTTTTTGAAAAAATAAATTTTACATATTGTTGATTTAATTTTTTTTTTTTATTTTTGGTATTTGTCTCATTATTTTTTAAAATAATTGTCAAAAAAAAGTGAAATAAACATATAATAATTAAAATATATTCTCTAAAAATATCATGGTTTCTTTTTTCACAAATAGAAAATTGTTATATGATTTTTTATTGCTAAATGGATTCTAAATTATTGTTATTATATATTGCTTCAAACTCATTTTATTTGTTTTAATTCTTTTATATAACAATTAAATAATTTAAAAACACGTAAATTTATAATTAATCTTAATTATATTTACCTTTATTTATTATTTTTTATAGTAAAACCAAATATAAGAAAAATAATTTTTTTATCATCTTTTTTATTTCTTTAGTACTTTTCTAAAATTTTATATTAGATGTTTTATTTTTAATTATTCTTCATATTTGCCTCATTATTTTTTTAAAATAATCCTAAGAAAATAAGTGAAAATAATTTAAAACAATTAAAATACATCCTTTCAAATACCATGCTCTCTATTTTTAATAATAGAAAACTATTTTTTATTTTTTTTTCAAATATATCCTAAATTATTGTTATATACTACTTCAATCTGATTTCATTTATTTTAATTCTCTTATATAAAGATTAAATAATTTGAAAACACAAATTTTTTTTTACTAATCTTAATTATATTTTTACTTTTCTTACTATTTTCTTTTAACAATAAAGTCAAATATAAGAAAATTATTTTTATTAAAAAAATTTAATTTTTTAATATTTTTCTGAAACCAAACATACAACAAGTAATCCAAAAATTAAGGCACTATACAACTCAATTTTTTTATTTTTTGAGATAAATTTTAGTAGGCCCCTATGTTTGATGTTTAAAATTGTGAGGGTGGTTCTTCAATTAGAATGTTTCTCCTTGGAATTACAGAGTACCCAACTCTTGAGCCACCCCTTGGGCACAAATTGACTTTGACCTAGCCTTTGAGTCCAATTTGGGGAAAACCTTTTCTTGAAAATTTGGTTTTCCCAATTTCAAGTTGGGCAAAATTAGGTTCATTCGTCCTAATTAAATCCAAACGGTGTGAATATAAAGTTTGCATCGAATAAACATTGAGAGGAAATTCAATTTCATTACAAAAAATACAAAAAGGTTAAAACTAAATATTAATATTAAGACATCATAATAATTAGTCAAGTTTTATTTTTATTTTTATTTTTAAAAAAAAAAATCTAAATACAAAGGTTATGTGTAGTTCTTGAAAATTTCAAGGGGAAAAAAAAAGAAAAATGGTTTTTTTTTTTTATATATTTGATTTTATGATAGAAAATTTAGAAGAAAATTAAATATAAGTAAAATTAGTTAAAATTTTATATATTTTAAATTATTTAATATTTTATATAAAAGAGTTAAACTAAGTTAAATGAGTTTAAATTATAATAATAATAATAATAATAATATATGAAATAAATAAAAAAATTCATTAACTTTTTATCCTTTTATTTATTTTTTTCCATTTTTGTTCTGTTTCATTTTTCTCAAAAATTTCTAGAAACAAACATACTCCAACAAAAAATGCTTTAACTTTCATTAAAAATTGAAGTCTTATTAATACTTTCACATTTATTTTTATTCAAATTAAAAGCCAATACAAACATATTTGGAATGCATTTGAAATATTTTCCTATTTTTTACTTTAACTAGAATTTAAAATTAAATCAAACTCACAATTTTTAAAGGATAATATGCAAAACAAAGTTTTCACATCGAACAACGTTTTTGTAACTTCTAAATAATCATAAGATTTTTGAACAAAAATAGTAAAAAAAAAAAAAAAAAAAAAAAAAAAAAAACCATAGAAACTCTTATCAAGGTTAAAAAAGAAACTTTTTTATCTTCTTAAAAGTCTTACCAAATAAGACCCAGGAAGAGGAAATATATATATGTTGGAAAACCCAGCCATTATTCATGACTTTTCCTTAGAATTTTAGAGTGATGAATTTGGACAAATCAAATCAATTTATGTCCCAATTGATGCCAAGGAATATATCCATATGATTCAAATAAATATAAATTTGGTAGTGAGACAAAAATGTATGACGTTTTTTATGGGTGTTGCCAGCATTATTATAATTTATAGCTTTTCTAAAGAAAAATTAAATTAAAATTATCACAATATATTTTATATTTACAAAAGCTAAAAACATAACCAAGAAAAAATCTTTATGCTTTATATTTTAAAAATTAGTAAAAGCAAAAGCATATCCAAATCAGCCCACACATCAAACAAAGCTAAAATTGAAATTGACTAATCATTTTTTTTACTGAGCTGGCAAGCCTTTTTTACTTTTTCTTTTACTGTGCCAATGAGAAAAATGATTCATATTAAAAGTGATAAAATTAATTAATTAAAAGAACAAACCAGCCTACTGCTTGCTACCTGATTGGTGATTGTGAATGCTTTTGGGTCTTGCTGGTTGTGTGTCTTCCTTCTGGTTTTATTGCATTCCTCTGCTTACAAATGAAATATCACTATATATTCTGAGAAGAGAGGATGGAACATAGTTTACAAACTTTTGGCTTTAGTTCCTCCCTTGAAATTTTGATCGCTCATTTTAAATGAAATGTTGTGAACGTGTGTCTACTGAGGCTTATGATATATGGAATTCTTTAATGGTGAAGATACCAGTAAAATGAAATGGATGCATAGGGACTGTTTTCTCATTCATTTTTTTTTTTTTTTTAGACCAATTTATGCATAGGACTATTTCATTAATGGTAATTTGTTGTTGATTTTTCTAGGTTTGGAATGTTCCTTTCTTTTTCTTTCCCATTGGTATTAGGGTTTGCTTAATTAGTGCTTGGTCTTGGTGCTTGTCAGATAATCATTTTTAGTAATATTATGTGTAGGAGTGCTATTAAATATTGGGAAATGTGTGAAAATGTGTGATGAGGTATAACACTATAAAAATAACTAAAATAATAATCAAACTTATCTAATTTCGATTGAGAAGAGTAAAATGAATTTTAAGAAATGATACTTAGAATGATAGAAATATAATGAAATATACCATCAACCAACATTCATCAAATTTAAAAAATAGTTAGAAGAAATTATTCGATCATCTTATTTTTATTTCTCAAACTAAGAGATCTATGAATTATGATAAGTATTTCACATTTGCAATGAAATTTATGTGTTACTTGTTATTCTGTACAAAAGAATATTGACTATCATTGGAAGATATTGAACTTTTGTATTTGAAAAATGTTTTATAAGGGATCTCTAAAATAGATGGAGTAGATAGAGTAATCTTTAACCATAATTTTCAATATGAGTACCACATCCAATATGAAATTTGTGATTGATAATAAAACATTGATTCTCCTATTGAGACTTGATTCTATCGTCATACCAAACCAGTAAAGCTATCTTTCTTTTGTCACGGTAACACAATTTCAATTAGTATCAAAATGAAATGTTAGAAAACTTCTTAGCTCAGATTTCTGGCCGATTCTATTTTTGGTAGCTTGACCAACCCTTAAAACAAACTATGTAATATACTTTATTTGCTACATTATAGGTAGGTATTTTTTTAGAGGTTTCTATTGTATAAATCTACCATAGAAGACACCTTGCAAAAAGGTTAAATATTTACCAACAACAAAATATAAAAGCTATTAGTTAAATAATTTATTCCAATATTTACTTAGAATATTCATAAAACAAGTAAAAAGAAAATACTTATTAATAAATAATAACAATTTTGGATATGTAAACTATAAAGCATATGGGACAGCAAAATCATACATCAATTTATTAGAATAATTAAAAATTTATGATTTCCTTTGAGCTGAAATGGTCATAAATTAAATAATAAAGTGACTATAAAACAAATGGAAAAATATGAGTAACATATAATAATATAGTTGAAAAACAAGGAAATTTAAGGATTTTAGTGTAAAGTTGGGGAAAGAAAAGTTGGGTGATGGATTATGATGATAAGATATACTTAGAATAATGTAAAGTATAATGTAGTGGTGATGAATGCAGGCATAAAACCATTGTGGAGCCAAGATTCAAGGGGGCATCAATGGAGGAAAAAAATTAAAGAAATGGAGGAGGATGGTCCATGCATAGAATTATGAGAAAGTTGTGTTTTCATGGGCCAATATGGTAATAATATTGTTTTTGGAACCCAGGTATGTGAAATATGAAAAACATCTGTTAATGTGGAAACTTATATCAGATTCATGCACTCTGAGCCAGCTGTGTTTTTTCTACCGAGCTTGCCCCTCCAGGTATCCAGGTCAGCAGCCCATCTCAGCACGGGCTGAAACTGAACCGATTTTCTATTGCAAAATCAAACACAAAAAACACCCTAGGCGACTGACCGTTGTTCCTCCCTCTGTCTCATTTGGTACCCATTCCTCTCATCTTTTTACACTCTATCACGGAGGCGAAGCAGAGGTTCCCACAAGAAAACCCTAGCGTTCAGCCGTTCTTTCTTCCCTCTCTCTTATTTTGGCAGCCATTCCTCTCATCTGTCTTCACTCCGTCACCGAGGCGAAGCAGAGAATCTTGTATATTTTTCAACAATTTCTGAAGCCTTTAATCCCAAACTCCAATCTAGTTTTCTATCTTCAGCCCCTTCTCCTCTCAAAGTCCTAACCATTTGGACCCGATCATCCCAATTTCGTCACCCCTCCGGATCAAAGAGGGTGTGAAAATTTGTAAAATTTCACACATTTGAAAGTATAAACCTTTACTTGAAAACCTGAATCGAAATTTTTGTTGCTTGTGGTAATTGTGAAGAACCAAATGGAGCACTTCATCGAAACAAGGTCGAGTTAAGAAGACGGCTTGAGGAGGGTACGTGTTGACTGAAAATCTGGTTTAGGATAGCGAAACGGAATGGGAACGACAACTCTGATATATTGGGTTCATGAAGAAGAAATCTCGTGTTCTTCTCATTGGATCACATTTTTCTGTAACCTTCACATCAAATGTGAAGGTAATTAATTTGTATTTAGGGTTGTTGTTTTAATATTTTTTTTTGTTTAAAATGGAGCAGAATAGTGATTTTCGAATGGTTGTTGTATTTGCAATTTTTCCTCCATTGGTGAGGGCATAGGTTGAGGCGAATGTCGATTTTGGATCGCATGATCGGCTGTTCGATCTCAATATTTTTGTGTATTGGAGACTCATGAAATGGAAAAATGTTGTGGACATATTTAGAAATTGGGTGGAAACCTGTGTATTTATTCAGATTTTTAGACTGATGGTAATAATTGATAAATATAATTAGGCAATATCATATATTGGCGAAAAACTTGATAATTCAATCATATATGTTGAGAATAATAATAATAATAATAAAATTAAAATGCATAAATTATGTGTTGGTTAGTAGAAATTGTTGGTACTGTTTGTCAATTTGTAATGTTTGTTGGAATTTGTAGTGTACATCTTTTGTCAACGAAGACAGAATTGTTTCATCGGATCAGGTACTACCTTAATGCAAAACATGTACTACCTTAATGGTCTTGAGGTACTACATTAATGTACATCAGGTACTCTCTTAGTGCATATTTGAGAAATGTTGTTGTTGTGTGACTTAAGACACAATTAGTTCATTTCATTACACATTGCAGCATGACATTGTTTTGTTCTCATAGGTTACTCCATCGATGGCGTATGTAATCATAACAAATTTCATGTACTACCTTAATGAACCTCAGGTACTACCTTAATGGTCCTGAGGTACTACATTAATGTTCATCCGGTACTACCTTAATGCACCTGCGAGAAATGTAGCTCTTCTATGACTTCAGACACAATTAGTTCATTTCATTACCTATTGTAGCATGACGTTGTTATGTTGTCATAGGCGACTTCATCGGTAGCTTATGTAATCATAAGAAATTTCAGGTACTACCTTAATGCACTTAAGGTACTACCGTAATGGTCTTCAAGTACTACCTTAATGTGCCTCAGGTACTACCTTAACGCACCTGCGAGAAATGTAGTTATTCTGTGACTTCAGATTTTTATTAGTTCATTTCATTACCTATTGTAGCATGACGTTGTTATGTTGTCATAGATGACTCCATCGACCTGATGTAATCATAAGAAATTTCAGGTACTACCTTAATGCACATAAGGTACTACCTTAATGGTCTTCAGGTATTACCTTAATGTACCTCAGGTACTACCTTAACGCACCTGCGAGAAATGTAGCCATTCTGTGGCTTCAGATTTTTATTAGTTAATTTCATTACCTATTGCAGCATGACATTGTTATGTTCTCATAGGTTACTCCAACGGTACCTTATGTAATCATAAGAAATTTCAAGTACTACCTTAATGCACATAAGGTACTACCTTAATGGTCTTAAGGTACTACCTTAATGTACCTCAGGTACTACCTTAACGCACCTGCAAGAAATGTAGCCATTCTGTGACTTCAGATTTTTATTAGTTAATTTCATTACCTATTGCAGCATGACATTGTTATGTTCTCATAGGTTACTCCAACGGTACCTTATGTAATCATAAGAAATTTGAGGTACTACCTTAATGCACATAAGGTACTACCTTAATGGTCTTCAGGTACTACCTTAATGTACCTCAAGTACTACCTTAACGCACCTACGAGAAATGTAGCCATTCTGTGGCTTCAGATTTTTATTAGTTAATTTCATTACCTATTGCAGCATGACATTGTTATGTTCTCATAGGTTACTCCAACGGTACCTTATGTACTCATAAGAAATTTCAAGTACTACCTTAATGCACATAAGGTACTACCTTAATGGACTTAAGGTACTACCTTAATGTACCTCAGGTACTACCTTAACGCACCTACGAGAAATGTAGCCATTCTGTGACTTCAGATTTTTATTAGTTAATTTCATTATCTATTGCAGCATGACATTGTTATGTTCTCATAGGTTACTCCAACAGTACCTTATGTAATCATAAGAAATTTCAGGTACTACCTTAATGCACATAAGGTACTACTTTAATGGTCTTCAGGTACTATCTTAATGTACCTCAGGTACTACCTTAACGCACCTGCAAGAAATGTAGCCATTCTGTGTCTTTAGATTTTCATTAGTTAATTTCATTACCTATTGCAGCATGACACTACCTTAAAGCATATTCGATAAATTTTGCTCTCTCGACAATTTTTCACTCTCAGTATTTATTTAATCATACTATTGTTTTCTCATTTTTCTGGTTATGTCAAGTTACGATGGTTTTGGTTGGATACGGAAGGTGATCATGCGAAGCAAATATTTATTGGTTTTTTACCACATTTATTTTTTCTATAACAACCTGTACATGGTTTGAAGCACAAAATTAGCAAAATGCACAATCATTTAGGAACCTTGAGTAGCCCTTGCCAATGAGGATGCGCAATAGTCCTGAACCCTGGTAGATCAGCATTTGAAGGGCACCATTGCAAACTATTAGTATACCAGCAAACTGTTTCTAATGTAGTAAATCAAACCAAACAAACCTCCCAACTTACCAATAACATTAACAGAAGATGTTATGTAAAAGCTTACACAATAACTAAATATGAAAGGAAAGCCGTCAAACAATTTACTAATGTGAGTATAGAAGGATAAACTGAAACTGCATCAGTGTACAAACAAATAGGTTCCAGTCTATGTTTGTTGTTCTCTTATGAAATTAGTACCATACCCCATAATAAACCTATCACTTTGAATCACATCTTACAATCACAGCTGTTGTCCAATCAGTCGCCAATACAACACTGACCAACACCCTTAACTATAATAAAAGAACAAATACTGAGTGTTGTCCATGTTCCTACTCCCTTCCTTTACAATATTGAAGGAAAAATGAGCAATCCTATTACACTGCTGTTATTGCGTCCCATATGCTCCAGCAGCAGCATCACCAGGTACTCTTCCTTTCCCTTACACGTTGGCCATTCTTGTACATAAAGTCCTCATATTCAGCATAACCCAACTGCCACTGTTACAATGAGATGTGGAATACTTCATCAGATACATCACATATAGAACATAAATAATGGTTTTACAATTGGAACAAATCACATCAGCACACAACATGATATGAATTAATAAATTTTGGACAAACTACAATCAACCCTTGGTCATTTTGGTACGTAGCAGCAGATAGGAAGAAACTTATCATGAACTATGAAGTCACAAATGACATGTAGCCATAATTGTATCTCTGACACTGTTGCGTTCATTGAGCACTAGTTGCAGTACTAGCTGGAGTCTGTACATGTTCGTCTTGTCCTACGGAAATGGGAAAAAATTATTCCATGCGGTTGGGAAAAAAACAAAGAAAAACAGTTCAAGTTTGACAGTGTAAACCAACTCTAACCTCTGCAACTGAAGTAGTTAAGGTCGCCCCATTCCAAAATTTCATGAACTTTAGAACGAGGACACCACAATCGGACCTATAACACATCAAAAATGTGTTAGATGATAGAAATCTGATAAAGAAAATTATTTAGAAATGTTTGTTTTCGTTGGAATATCTGAATACTTTACTCATTCAACTGTTGGAGAAGGTGTAGTTGGACATGCACAAAACTTGAGACATCCGCATCCATATGGATTCTATATGCATGCAGTGCTTTGTGGAGTGTCATTGATAATCGTCGCGTTGCAGCACTGATGTTGTTGCCCCGCCTTAGGGGTAATGACGAAAGTATCTCAACTCTTCCAGCTGCAAAATTAACAACATGCACGTGCCAGTGATTATTCTCGCAAACCGGGATGAACATCTGCATAACAATTCAAGAGTTATTAGCTTTTATGTCATTACTTTATAGTCTTGCATTTATTACTATGGAATTGAACTTTAGCTATGTTCATTTACCATGTCACATGAATTAAGATCATGGCCCAATGTGTCAGGATCCAGATACATAGCGCATCTTTCGAGGATGACTTCCGTGGTTGCATTAGATTTGAGGTTGCTCAAAACAACCTGTTCAAGGGTGAGGTGAATCAATACAAACATCAACATCTACTCTTCTAATTTCAGACCAAGTGAATTTAGGATATTAGAGGACTTACCGAGAACGAAGGCTCAAAAAAGTGTGCGCGAGCTGGTGGTGCTTGCTGTCCATTCATCATGCGAGAGACAATCGCAACAATCTGCCAAAGTTGTGTAAATTAACATATTTTACAACCTCCATCAACACTTTATCGATTTATATGACTTATTAATTGTGAATTCAGTAAGGCATAAGGATAAGTAACCTACCATTGAATTAACCCACCGCCCTGCATTTAGACAAGAAAGTTCCTCCCGTGTAATGTACATCCCATACATGTCGCACAAAATCTCACTACAATGACATGAAAGTAAATTTGTCATGATGATGTAGAGTTATTAACTTATAAAATGATTATAAGAATGAGTTTTAGAAAACTTAAGTGTACCTAGGATCACCCATTTCAGCCAAAGCATAATCTGCTACTACCCGATCTGCATGAGGTATTTTTGGGAATTGTTTAACACATTGGGCGACAAACGGACTTTTGCAAGCGGGAGGACGCTTGACAATCCTCTTGGCAGTCCGCTTATATCTCTTCATCGATGAAGGTTTAGGGGCTTGGTTGCCACTCCCACCTGCGCCTTCACCTTCTTCCGCATCCTCTACTGTCACTACTGTCACTTCAGCTGGAAGGGATGCCTCTGCCTGAGACTGTGGGACCAGTGGCTCAGAATAAGTGGGACCTAGTGATGGTCCCATTCCAACTGGCGAATGGGGGGTTGGTACGAGGCTGTCTTCTGGTTCAATTTCCTCAGCTGATGGCTGCCCCACTGGTGTTGGCCGCATTGGTTGATCTTCAGTGTGGTGCTCTGCCGATGGGCAAGGGACGGAAGAATTCCCCTCTGATCCACCGCGCTGGCAACGTAATGCACCCACATCCCACACCAAAGACATAGCTAATCTAAGCATAGTCTCTGATGTCTCACTGATGCGGGCTTCAATTACCTATTATAAAGTGGAACAACAAATATTATAAGCATAGTATTGTATGGAGTCTGTATGGAACAACATGTATGAGTAGTTAGTGGCTATGCAATACCTCTATAGCATCGTCACCGGTTGTGGAGGTCGAGGCTACTGATGGTACCTGCATGTGAGGTGTGCTTTGGGGCTGCTCCTGTGCCTGCACAATGCAATTAGAGAAGCAACAAATTGGGACTGACTTGAATAAACTACTATGGTCATTTAACTAATACGAAAAGCTATGTTCATTTATAGCATACATCCACATGCCCATATCCACTGAAAGTTGATATTTCAGCCGCTAAGCGGCACTTTATGACATCGTCACTCCATGCAGCAGCAAGCGGCCGAGTCACCTCAACAATAACTGATGGCATATAGAAGAATGCCATATAAAAGAGTTGTACAAGGGTAGTATACGAAACAATAAGCATTAAATTATGGAATTGCAGTAACGATGAGTTTTAAAATAAAATGTAAACAAAGTTGAACCTAATTACAGAATATTGTGGACCCTTGACTGTACCTGGAGGAACATGAGGCAGCCTCGAATGTAAGTAGGCTGCTTTTGCCGATATTCCCTAATGCCGTCCTCTAAGTGTTGCAGCAGAAACTTAGCCCAATTCCTTTGGACACCAAGATCAGAATCCCATATGGTGTCCCATAGGTCATGGCTTCCTTCAAGTTTGGAATTAGGTGTCAGTAGAGTGGCACAAGAAAAAATTAAAAATGATTTTAAAAAATCATCACCAACGGGCAGATTGTCAAGGTTTTGCTCCGAAACCCTGAGAGTGTATGTGCGGTTGGAGGGGCCTGTTCTCTTAACAATAACCAAGTCTTCCCCGGAGTTAGGGATGCCCATGACTTGGCTGACATGTTGTTCATTAACATTGACAGCACTGCCAGTTGCCATTTTAAGCCTGTGGTAGGTAAAGTCATATTGAGATATGAGCCACCCGCACAGCTCATATCTCAACCCTGACAGGCAAATGTTAGCAGGCCCCCAAATCCCATATCTGTGATGGCTTGGTGTTTTTCTGGTGGTAAGCGCGCAATCACAATAATGACTTTCCTTCCAGAACATCGGGACTTTGGGAGCTTTTCCTACAGTTAAAATTAAATATTGGTCAGTGATAGGAAAATAGAATATATGGAAATATGCATTAAAGGTGAAATTAAAGATTGAATGCATTGTTGAATGAAATCCGTGTTGCCGACATGTGCACATGTTGCAGGGACATGTTCCTTCCTTTTCTTCCTTTCTGTTGCCATGCTTAGAATAAGATGACCTTCTCGTTCAGATGGATATAATGGAAGCGCAATTAATTAAACCTGCAAAGTAAGAACTGTTAGCGTACAGTTGTGGCTGGTATTGCACAAGCCATGAAGAAGTGTGGTGAAAATTAAATTTTGTTAGAGTGCATGAAAAATGAAGCAAAAGTTAGGGCAAAAATTGGTTTGATCGCACTCTTCAAACCATGGGGAGTATAAAAGAAAATAGTACTCAAATCAAAGGACAAATATGCAGATAATTAAATGAAACAGGCCAGCTGACACTGATATTAGCAACCAGCCTCTGAAAATGCCACCAAATGATGCCACTCATTCAAAGTATTTATTTTCGGATAAGATCTTTTGTTGCTATTTTGAAGGAGTATTTTTCTTCTTTCCAAGCATTTGATGGTTAGCACTTTCACCCACTCAACTAAAAGGCCTCTGAATTGAGATGTAGACACGACAGTGAGACCTGAATTGAGATAACTAAAGAACCATAGAAGCTGGAAAATATGGACAAATACTAACCAATGCTGTCAGTGGGAAATAATCGAATAAATTGTAAAGATCATCCAAACATTAATAGTATTGTCATACTTGGAAATCCACCAAAAACAAACAAAAATATCAGCACTTAAAGAACACAGACCTGCAAAGACACATGTAGTCTAAGGGACGTGATATGAGATCACACAAAGGTGTATCCCTCAGGAGGGCTCGAATGTGTCTCTGCAAAATAAATTTAATTCAATAGAATGCTATCACACTGTGTTTTACAAAGCTTCCATTCAAACTCATCAATTTAAGCAATATTTAGAATTTATGCAAACAGATTCCAAACACAAGTCAGAAATTCCAAACGAAATTATTTAAATTTATTTAATTATATTGAAACATGGGACCAAAGCAATCAGGATGCTAAAGAACTAACTTTCCTAGGCATTCATCATAAAACCCATAAAGTTGAGTGATATGCAAGAAGACACATAAGCCATATTAACTTCGACTATATGATGCTAGTAAAAAATCATTTATAACCATTAAAAAATAGTTATAAAAGGCACTATATAGCAGGCACTATATAGCACAGGAAATGTGTAATATGCCAAAACTTCTGGACTCATATAGACTATCTTTTCTACTTATGGGAAGAATGATCCAAGAAAATTACAAAATAAGCAATATGTTGTTGCCCCATCTCAAAGTGAATGCGTTTTTCGTTTCTGACGCCTGAAAAATGAACCATGAAAGTCAGCAGATTTTTGTTATTTTCCCAGATTTATAGCTCATGTTTAACTATTATCAAGTCAGTATGCAAGAATGAACATACCAGAATTGTCCAAACTATGACAAGATTGAAAAACCATATAAGGAAGAATATATTTTAGGTTAGTGCCCTTCATAAAATTCCAGCCAGTTACTAAACCCCAGGGCTAGTAATCTTATGAACCATGTAAATGATTTTGAGAGTGAACACTCTTACCAACTAAAAGTTACATATCTATATAAGAAAAATAAAATTATTTTTTCCACTATATCAAATTTATATATGCAATCTAAAGCGAAATTGTTCTTGTGAATTGGAACAATGAACATTACATTTAGCAGTGGCCTAAGCTGCACATCTATTCTGCATTAATTCATAAGAACATAAAAAAGTGGGATAATAACCACCATGCATGTAGTTAGACAATATAAGATGTGGCGGCATTAGTCTTTATAAAGGGGAAAACAAAGAATAACAAAATACATGCATTCAATGGTTAAAATTTAAGGTTGTTGGATTCGCGTAGTATATAGTACAGTCCAGCATTAGTCTTTATACATGGGAACACAAACTGCAATATGGTTAAAATGGCTTAAGCAATGTAATCTTAGCAAATACATGGGATTTGAGTAAATACCATTAAAACAAGATGTGGTGCAAACATAGTTCGGACTTTGTGAAAAAACTGAATCAGCAGAGAAATATAATGTAACTCAATGAACATTACAGGTGAATGGAAAGGTACAAAACATTCAAATAGTAACGATGATTGGGTGACAACCAGTTAAATTACGTTAGTTGAAATAGAGTAATACAAGATCAGCATAATGCAATAAGTAGACAGATATGCATTTAGGGCAAAGGATTTTTGCAGGTTTTTCTATTGTGGCCGGACATATGACAACGAGAGTAATAAACAGTCTGTTTATCTCGAAATTGAGACTCAATGCGCTTCTTCCTTGGCCTTCCGGGAGCGCGCTTTGTATATGGAGGCTTTAGAGAGAAGAACACCTCCCCGGTGATAGATCGAACCAAACCATCATCGTCCATAGTAGGCATGTCATGGGTCTCTATGCCGGAGAAAGAGCCCCCATATATCAACTCTTGCATTGGGTATTTGTAGCAATCATTGTCGAAACCAGTAACATTTTGACCAATGGAAATAATGACGGCTATGGCATGCTCACAAGGGATTCCCAACATTTGCCAACCCCTACAAGTGCATGTACGGTTCAGAATGTCTACATTCAACAAGGCTCTCCCGATACATACCCCAAATACTTCATTCATGAATGGTGTGACCGGATACACCGCACCCTTTGCAATATTTTCCTGCACCTTAGCTTCAATTTTTGGCCCTATACACCCTTTCCAATTCTTGGACTCTTCTTGATGCTTCACAAGCATACAAGCTAACTTGGACATATGCTCCAATAAAAAGTTACAAATAGAGTGATGTCTTTCAATCCGTAACCAAGCATTAAATGACTCGGCAAGGTTCGTAGTCATTTTATCCCATCTTTGTTTTGGGAATTTTGACATAGCCCATTGGTGCGGCGCATTTTCTTCAGCCCATGTGGCTAAAGCCTCGTTGTATTTTTTTAGTTCAAACATGGAAACGTTATAATCATGTTCTAACCTTCCATACGCAATGCTATCTAGGAATTGCAATGCATTTTCTTTACCCTTGTTCCCTCGTGTGTTATGCTTAGACAAGAAACTACTAAAATTCTCCTTCAGGTGACGGTAGCAATAAGCATGGTTTTCAATGCCAAACACCTCAAGGACACTACGAAGCAAAGCAGGATGTCTATCTGAAATAATAATAACTTCCTTGTTTCCCACAACTATCTTCAGTTTTTCCAAGAACCATAACCAATCTTCATAATTTTCCGAGCTCATCACTCCAAAGGCTAAGGGGAACATGGAGTCATTAGCATCGTAGGCGGTGGCTGAAAATAGAGCACCGCCATAAGGCCCACTCATATAGGCCGAATCAATTGCAATGATTAGTCGACACCCCTTTACAAACCCTTCGATAGATATTGAATGAGCAACAAAAAGCTTCTCAAAATGGTCGTCATCGGAATAACTCAACTCAACACTCGATCCCGGATTTGTTGCAAGCATTCTTTCACACATCCATGGCAACAATTTGTAATAATTCTTGGGTTGTCCATAAATGCGCTCCTTAGCCTTCTCCTTCATTTGCCATGCTTGTAGGTAAGTTAACTGGATGCCATGTTGCCTTACAAAGTCCTTACAAATTTGGCGTGGTTGGTATTCAGGAGTAGATCGAATGACATCATCAATGACCAACGATGCACGAGTGGATCTCACTAAAGGCTGAGACAAGGCAACATCTTCCAAGCAATGGTTATGCACATTTCGGAATGTGTGTACTTGAACAATGTTTGAATCCCCTATTGCACGCGTAGTGATTTTCCAAGGACAATCTTCAATTGTGCATACTACGGTCATGTGTTTTGGACTATTCCTTTTGTAAGAATATCGAAATTTTTCAGCCAAAGACATCAAATAGATTGCATCTCGAAACTCTGATGCAATTGGGAAGGTATGTCCACTACCTACAATTGAATGTTCGAACCGGCTTGGTTGAAGTTGAACGGTATTTGTCTTAGCACATCCTTGGGAAAACCCAAATGACTCAATTGTGGGCGACTCATTAGAGATGTGTAATGGGGGCTCGCCAATAGAGGAAACATGAGCTGAGTTTGAAGTAACAATGGGGGTTGGGCCACTGCAAAAAACATAAGGAAAGAATTTGATCCTCCATCAATCTAAGTGTGAAAAGCGATTATACAAAAGGGAACATTATTGTGGAAGGACATTAGGTACCTAGTAGGGCAAATGAGGTCATCACCACATTCAGTACATTGGGAGATGTAGACATGACAAAACATGTCGTTGAATTTGAACATATTGACTATGTCGCCATCATTATGCAGTGGCAATAGACATGATGGGTCAAACTTGACTGTGAATTCCAATTTAATGGAATTAGAATCCAATTTCAGTTCACCACATACTTTTGAAACGAATTCAGAATGTGAGATATTCTTGCTAACAACACTGCAATTGGTCCGACCTCCCTTATATTCAATGGACCCAATAACAGTCTTAACAAGCTCACCACCTTCATGAATGTAACAAAACATCTCCTCTTCCATTTTCTTATTGACATAAAGATTTGTTAAAAACAATACAACAACGAAAGATTGAGGAATTATGCATGTTGATTCCATAGACTTTAAGGTTCAAACATGCTAATTGGCTGATGCACACAATTAAGGTTCAAACATGCTAATTGGCTGATGCACACGAGTAGTGTGCAAGTCCAACTACGGTAGTACCTAAGGATATCTAACCTAGTACTTAAAGATTACTAAGGTTAGACCTAAGGTTAATTAAGATAGTACCTATGGTACAGTCTCAAGTAAAGATAAGGGGAACCAAATGAGCAGAGTAGTCAAACACATAATGTCATGATAGCTTGTATGTGGAAGTGAATACAATTTAATTTATGCATGACTTGAAAACAGCCTGTAGGTCCTATGTTTGACAAACTGAACCCTATTGGGTTAACAATAAAGACAACCTTTATTCACATATGAATTATTTGAATATTAAAAAATGAAATTTTCAGTCGTCACACAGCTTGTACCCAAGGTTGGCTCAGGTAGTACCTGATGTTGACTAATGCAGTACATATAGTCCATTAAGGTCGTACATTCAGGAATAATTAGGTAGTACATAAGCTTAACTTACCAGTACAATAAGGTTAACCAACTGATCACCAAAACAAACAATATATAGATAAAAATGCATTTCATCCATTCTGACCAGCATTCCCTATTTCCTATTTATGTTATGAAGGGAATTAAACCAACGCATGGATACCAATAGTTCCTATATAGCCTTTCCTATTACCATCTTCTAAAACGGATCTCTGAATCAATATCAATTACTAATCAACAAGAACATTAACATATAGTAACCATACATATATTATTATATGTTTGAAGAAATGGGACGTGATTTGAAACTATACATATAAAACAAAAACAAAAAAACACAACGAAAACTTTAGCACCCATCAAGCATCAATATCACAAAAAACCCAAAAAACTGAGTAATTTAGAACAACTTTCCCATCTAAAAATCACCATTTCTTAAGAACTTTTTTCGCTCTCAAAATGAAAACTTCATCCCAAAAAAATGTTCCCTTTTGGTCATCCACTGCATAGCTCAATCCAAAAACACAATCCAATAAATGGGTTTCACTAAAAATGCATTGTTTCTCAATACCCAAAAACACCACTGGAAAAAAAAATTCCTTTTTCGCTAATCAATTCAAAATATGTTTTTCTCAATTCTAAACCAAAACCAAAACAAATGCCTTTTTCAACGAAACAATTCCCGACCCATATTCTTGCCTTCACTTTATATCAAAACAACAGAGTTGTGATAATTTGCCAATCCAAATAAAACAATAAAAAATCAGATTTGAAAAAGACGATGATGATTCATTACCAACAGATTTAAAATTCCAGTACCAACTCCTAAATGCCAACATTTGAGCCACGCCTGGTTTAAAAAAAACCCACACAAACAGCAGATTTTCATGAATGAGAATGCGAATGCAAAACACGGAACGAATGGCTTACCTCGACAGAGAAAATCTGAGATGTGATAAATCGGATTAAGGCCTTCTCAATTGAAATCCGCTTCGCCTCGGTGACGGAGTGAAGAAATATGAGAGGAATGGGTATCAAATGAGAGAGAGAAAAGAAAGAACCCTCGGCTACACTATTTTTATGGGATTTTCTGCTTCGCCTTGGTGACCGAGTGAAGACAGATGAGAGGAATGGGTGCCAAAATGAGAGAAAGGGAAGAAAGAACGATCAATCGGCTAGGGTTTTCTTGTGGGAACCTCTACTTCGCCTTGGTGACGGACTGCAGAAAGATGAGAGGAATGGATACCAAATGAGAGAAAGGGAGGATGAACGGTCGGTCGCCCAGGGTGTTTTTGTGGGAAGCTCAATATTTGATTTTGCACAAGACAACCGGTTCAGTTTCAACCCGTGCTGAGATGGGCTGCTGACCTGGATACCTGGAGGGGCAATTTCGGTAGAAAAAACACAGCCGACTCAGAGTGCATGAATCTGATATAAGTTTCCATATTAACAGATGTTTTTTATATTTCACAAACTTGGGTTCCAAAAACAATATTATTACCATATTGGCCCATGAAAACAAAACTTTCCCTAGAATTATCACGGACACAGTGCGGGGGGGCCCATCTCTTCCCCAAAAGGAAGACAGAATAATTGAGCGACCCAGCTTAGCTTATGATGGGATGTTGCATCAGGTTAACTTCACCCCAGTCTCAGTCTCTCTGAATTACCAAACCCTAGTCCCTTCTCTCTTTACTGCCAATCCTCATCTCTTTTCCTCTTACTGTGCTCTCCTGAAACTTTTGTAGATGGTGGCATAGCTACCTATACTGAAGTTTTAACTCCGGAGTTTTTGATTGACAAGGGCAGTGATTCATCTGCTCCCTGTACTGCAAACTATCCCCTCTTTCTTCTATTTTTGGTTCAACTTCAGTCCTTTTTTCCTTTGATTTCCCGAAAGCTATGGAGTTCCTGAGCTCAATCGTGGGTCTGATCCCCTGCTTCTATGATCACACCTCCAAGCATACGGTCTACATTCGTGATCTAAAAAAAAAATCTCCAAGCCTTGAGGAAGGAAATGGCGAAGCTCAACAACTTGTATGAAGATGTGAAGGCAAGGGTTGAAGGTGCAGAGCAACGACAGATGATGCGCAGAAAGGAAGTGGGCGGCTGGATCTGTGAAGTAGAAGTCACGGTGACAGAAGTCAAAGAAATTCTGCAAAGGGGCGATCAAGAAATCCGGAAGAGATGTCTCGGATGCTGTCCCAGGAATTGTTGGTCTAGCTACAAGATTGGAAAGGCAGTAAGCGAAAAGCTCGTTGCTGTATCTGGTCAAATCGGCAACGGACATTTCGACGTTGTAGCCGAGATGCTGCCTCGCCCTCTAGTAGATGAACTGCCCATGGAGGAGACTGTGGGCTCAGAATTGGCGTACGGCGGAATCTGTGGGTTTCTCAAAGATCCACAAGTGGGAATTATGGGAATATATGGAATGGGGGGTGTGGGCAAAACCACCCTCTTGAAGAAAATCCACAATAACTTCCTCCCTACATCCAGCGATTTTGATGTTGTGATTTGGGATGTGGTGTCAAAACCGTCCAACGTTGAAAAAAATCAGAAAGTTCTTTGGAATAAATTACAACTCTCACGTGATGGATGGGAAAGTAGAAGCACTACGGAAGAGAAGGCTGCCGAAATATTGAGAGTTTTGAAAACAAAGAAGTTCGTGTTGCTGTTGGATGACATCTGGGAGCGACTCGATCTCCTAGAAATGGGGGTCCCCCATCCCGATGCTCAAAATAAGTCCAAGATAGTTTTCACAACCCGATCACAGGATGTGTGCCGCCAAATGCAAGCTCAGGAGAGTATAAAAGTGGAGTGTTTGTCATCAGAAGCGGCTTGGACTTTGTTTCAGAAGAAGGTAGGAGAAGAAACATTAAAGTCTCATCCACATATACCGAGGCTTGCAAAGATTGTTGCTGAAGAGTGCAAAGGTTTACCTCTCGCTTTGGTTACTGTTGGGCGAGCCATGGTGGGTGAGAAAGATCCCTCAAATTGGGACAAGGTAATACAAGATTTGAGCAAATTTCCAGCTGAAATTTCAGGTATGGAAGATGAATTGTTTAATAGATTAAAAGTCAGTTATGATAGATTGTCTGACAATGCCATCAAATCTTGTTTTATATATTGTTCCTTATTCTCTGAAGATATGGTGATTGGTATTGAAAGCCTTATAGAGTATTGGATTGGAGAGGGACTTTTGGGTGAAGTTCATAACATATATGAAGCGCGCAATCAAGGGCATAAAATTGTTAAAAAGCTAAAGCATGCATGTTTATTGGAGAGTTACGGTTTAAGAGAAAAAAGGGTTGTGATGCATGATGTGATTCGCGACATGGCTTTATGGTTATATGGTGAATGTGGGAAGGAAAAGAACAAAATTTTAGTATATGATGATGTTTTTAGGCTGAAGGAAGCTGCAGAAATTTCAGAACTTAAAGAGACGGAGAAGATGTCATTGTGGGATCAGAATCTTGAGAAGTTCCCTGAAACATTGATGTGTCCCAATCTCAAGACTTTATTTGTGAAGAAATGTCATAATTTGACGAAATTTTCGAGTGGATTCTTTCAATTTATGCCTCTAATAAGAGTTTTGAATTTGGCAAGGAATGATAATTTGAGTGAGTTACCTATTGAGATTGGTGAATTGAATGGCTTGAGATATCTTAATTTGTCAGCCACAAGAATAAGAAAGTTGCCCATTGAGCTAAAAAATTTGAAAAATTTGATGATTCTACTTCTGGATTTTATGCAATTCCCTATAACTATCCCACAAGACCTAACATCAAATCTCATATCATTAAGGTTGTTTAGCCTGTGGAATACCGACATTTTAAGTGGAGTTGAAACCTTGCTTGAGGAGTTGGAGTCCTTGAATGACATCAATGAGATACAAATCACCATATCTAGTGCTCTTTCATTGAACAAATTAAAGAGAAGCCACAAATTACAGAGGTGTATAAGTCGTCTACTGTTACTTAAATGGGGGGATGTAACCACACTTGAACTATCATCTTCATTTTTAAAAATAATGGAGCATTTGCATGCTTTCGTTGTACACGATTGCGATGATGTGAAAATAAGTATGGAAAGAGAAGAGACAAAAAATGATGTTAATAGTCTCCCGAACTACATTGTAGCAAGGGAAGAATACTTTTACAGCCTTCGTTCCATACTAATAGATTATTGTTCAAAATTGTTAGACTTAAGATGGGTTGTTTATGCTCCATGTCTAGAATTGCTTCAAGTTGAAGATTGTGAATCAATAGAACTAATACTACACGATGATTATGGAGCTTATGAAATTGTGGAAAAATTGGACATATTCTCAAGGCTCAAATACCTCAAGCTCAAAAACCTGCCAAGATTGAAGAGCATCTACCAGCATCCTCTGCTCTTTCCCTCACTTGAAATCATCAAGGTGTATGATTGCAAAAGCTTAAAGAGCCTCCCATTCGATTCCAACACTTCAAACAACAATCTTAAGAAAATTAAAGGAGAGACAAGTTGGTGGAATCAGTTGAAGTGGAAAGATGAAACTATCAAGGACTCTTTTACTCCATATTTCCAAGTCCACAAGGCTGAAGCATATTTTGCAGAGAAGTCTGAAGCTGGCAGCATAGATTTTGTTATGCAGGAACAGCTGGTATCAAATTAATTTTTATCCATCTTTCAGGTATTAATTAACTTTTAGGTTATATTTGAAAATTATTTTTCTTTCCTTATTCTTTTGTGGAAATTTTTACTTTACCAATGTCAAAAGTGCATCAAAGTTTCAAACATCATAATAACTTTCAGTGTTTGATCTGTATAGATTACTTCCATAATTTTCAGCCTAGTCCTAGTAACTTTCAATCTATTTTTTTCCCTTTTATTTTGTTTCTCTTCTATGTTGCTTTGAATCTTTCGAGATCCAAACAAAGCCAAATCTACACCCCTTTCTATATCATGGTCCTCCTCTTCCAAGATCTTGGATGGGTAATTCAATTCTAGTTGTCCCTTGTGAAATAATTGTTATAAAAGGTTCGCCCAAATGGCACTTTGAAAGAGGTCTATTGTTTAAAAATGGGATGACATTCTCTGTTGGTTACTTGAGAACTTGAAAATAATGCAGAGTTTTAAACTATATTATTTATTTGTCTTAATTTTTTTGATCGATTTCAATCTATAAACAGAAACAGATCAACTTCGTTTCACCTTAGTTCCATATATTTCAAGCTGAACAACAGGGTTTCATAACTACTATAGCTATAGATGTTCCATTAAAGAATTATTGCCTTGTTTGATGTGTTTACCAGGACCAACTTCAATTACAAGGGCAATTTCTCTTCTATTGTTAAGTTACCTCTATCTGGTTGGCGCTGATCACATTTTACTTTTCTATTTTCTTTTTTTCATTTCTCTTTTTGTTGCATTCAGGGTTGGGGCTTGTTCTAGCAGTTCTGGCAACAGCCGGGTTTTCATCTTCTTTATATAGACTGTGTTGCTGCCGTTTTCGCTGATTGGAGATGTCCTGCTCTTTTTCCTTCTACTTGGAATCTGGGTTTGGTCTGAGGTCTCTGGTATGTTTCATCAGGGAGGCGCAAATGCTGATTCTCAGAGCATTGAAATTTCATGGTGCTGAGACTGCTGAGAAGGTTGGTATACTTATGATGGTTGCAGCATCCTCTTTGTTTCTGGATCTCAGGAATTGGATTCTGTGGGCTGCCTTTGGCTTTTGATGTTGGGTGGGTTTTGTTTTGTTAATTTGTTGAGGCTGGTGCAGTGTGGTGGGTCTGTAGCTGCTAGTATGCTGCTGCTGGGTCAATGCGGATGTGATATGAGAATGCTTTTGGATCTTTGGGCTTCAGCAGGTTGATTATGTTTCCTCTGCTTACAAATGTTTTATGACCAGATCCTATGTGGAGATGGGATGGATTGTTGTAATAGTGATGGTGTGTGTACTTTCCATAATGTTATGTTACGAAAACAAGTTTCACCGGTTGCGGATTGAAATATTTTGTGAGAAAAACTGGTTGATTTTAACATTATTTGAGGTTGTTAATGGTGATTTTTCTCATTATGATTGTGATTGAAAAGAAAGTTGATGAAGAAGGTGGAAGTATAAGCAGAGTTCTGAGGATTTTTCCCAAGCATATTTCTTCCCCAATAAGAAGTTTTATTCAACTCAACACTGCATTCAATTATCATTCATAATTCCTTTCATTTTCATATCTATTTTCTACCTTGCTATATTCAATATCCATTCTGTGAGGTTGAATGACAAGACTTTCTCATTTTTCATTCCGGAGCATTTAGATCTCCAAACAGCAACCTGACTGAACATGACCACAAAACTCCTCCGGCGCCACCAATTTCCTCCACCTGCGACTCTTCAAATCCAACATGTACGCCACATGGGCTTCACCAAAGCTTCTGCACCCAATCACTAACAGCTTCCCCTCCCATGTTGTCATGTAAGCTGTGTGGCGAATCTCAGCTGGCAATTTGTCTACTGTCTGCCATCTGGAGTCCTGCAGTGCCACCACCTCACCCGAATGACACATGTACATCCCCATGTCACCACCGTCCACGCAGGTCCTCGGGCACGTGCTGTCTTCCAGGAAATCCTCCTCTGCCTTGTCCCACTCCCAGTTGGCAAAATCGAAGGCTTCCGCGCTCCTCCCGAACCTGCCTTGCATCTCTGTGCAGTACCCACCGATGACATGAAACTTACCGCGGTGGAATACTCCTTTACATTCATCGCGCCCCCTTGCCATGTCAGGCAGTGGAGCCCACTCATCCTTTGCCACGTCATACACTAGCGCTGACTTCAATGCGTTCTTCTCCCCATCATGCCCACCCGCCACATACACCACCCGCTCCAAACCCGACGTCGCACATCCAAAGAACGACCTCCGCGCACCTGGCATATCCGCTCCCCGCCGCCACGTCGCCGACAGGAAATTGTAAATAAACACAGAGCTCGAAATCTCCCATGTATCCGGATCCCACCCGCCCACCACCACAAGCTCCGACTCGACTCCCACCAGCTGACAGAACATCGGCAAACCATCGGAAAAACCAGGAACCGGCGGTAACTCGCTCCAATTACCCGTTTCGAGGTCCAAAAGCGTGACCCGATAAGCAAGCGTAGGACATTTCATCCCACCAGAACTCCGATTCGGGACCACCCGGGCCTGCGCCATGGCGAAAACGGGTCGAGTATACCCTGCCGTTTTCCTCAGTCGGAAAAAATCAGGGTCCTCAACCTCACTCTTCCAAACCCTACAAACCGCGGCGATGGTGGAGAATTTTTCATAAGAAACGCGAATTAAACATTGGCGGGCAACGTCGTCTGGGAGACCCGGAATAAAGTCCATGAACAAAAAAACAGCAAGACTGTGGTGCTATTAATGGAGAGAAACCCAACCAGAGAACAAAGATGGGGGATTGAAATAAATTGAGAGAGCAGCTAGCTATAGAAGAAGAAGAAGGAAGAAGAAGATGATGAAGAGAGAAATATTTGAATATAAGATGATGATGATGATGAGGATTGCCTTTTATAGAGCTTGCCAACAAGAGTGTAATACAGGTTTAAAAAAGGTTAGGCGTTCTAGAAAGTTAAAACGAAGGCGACCATACAAACAGCCGTTGTTTCTGTATTTTTTTTCTTTGTTTTTAGTGTGAATGGTTACCGAGAAAATCTGATGTGGACGCCTTTATGTTTATCCCTATTTTGAAAACTCATCACGCAACAAATTAATCAACACTCAGAATTTAAGCTCAAAACTCAAAAGTACGTTTGATCTTTTGCCATCTCACACTCAAAAATGAATAAATAAAAAATCCACGTAATCAACACTTGAGTTGAGCCACAATTAAGGAGACACAATTAAGGAAGTGGGTCACTAAGGTCGAAAGATAAGAGCAAACTTTAATACGTAGTTTTGTCGGCACATGGCGCCGAACCATTTCTCCCTTTTCTTTATTTCTTTTCACGTGCCAACTTGAGCCACCCCACCATAAATCCTTTCTAATTTTTATCACTTTGTGTAAATTGAAAGCAACTTTTTTCAATTGTTTTTATTTTTTACTAAATTTATTATAATTTTGTTTGATAGTACTTTTAATATAGAAAATGTTTTCAAAAAAAATAATATGTTTAATAAAATTTTTAAAAATTAAAAAATATATATAATATTTTCTTAAGAAGCACTTTATATGGATAATTCTTTAAAAAACCTCAAATAAAAATATTATCAAACTTGTTCTAAATTAATAGAACTTATATTATAAGATTTACGACATACCGGTAAGAGGATAGTTTATTTTTCAAGAAAAAACCAATTGAATATGATATAATATTTATAGAAATTAATCAACCTTACTTACCTATTCAAGAAGTCAACTATATATCACTTAAAAAAACCATATAATATCATTTTACTTATTGGATTATTTTTTAAAATATTTCTTAGAAAACAAGTAAAAACTACTAAATTAGGCTTCCAAAAAACACGATATTTTATTTGTATTTTTATGAATAAAAAAATTATTTTTTATTTTCTGATTAACAAAGATATTATTTATTTTTTTTATTCTTGAAAATAGGAAACTATTTTTTAAAATAGCTTCCAAACATGATCTAAATTTTTAAAATTTTGCTAAATCTGGTTTTTCTAGGAAGCTCTCCTCTTAAAAATATAAATCCAGCTTTCCAAACTTATCTTACCCCCATTTTTTTTTTTTTATTAAATTGAAAAAATAAAACAAAATTTGATACCTATCTATTAAACTTTTATTTTAAAAATTTTTTTACTTCTTTTGTTAGAACTATCTAATATATTTTTTCTATTTTTAAAAATTAAAATTAAATTTATTTTTTTAATTTTTCTTTTTGTTATATTTTACCTTTGAATGCTTTAAAAATAATAATAATAATAATAAAGAAAGAAAAATGAGATGAAAGTCACAAAACCTTATCAATTCAAATAAGAGCATCAGAGTTCCTAATGTCGATTTTCATTTATGTATTTATTTATTTTTTTTGTTTCATATTTTAGAATTTATTCAAAAGTTGACCCAAATTAATTTTAATCAAAATATGTAAAAGAATCAAAGAATGTGACTTTCATATTTAAATGAGATGCTAACCCTTATAAACCGAAGTCTTTCAAAAACAGTTTTATGATATTTTTAAAAACAAAAATTTGTTTGGGAAATTAGTAATATTTTCAACTTATTTTGCATATTTTTAAATAGTTGTTAAAAAAATAATTTTAATATATAAGTGCTTTATTTTTTGTTATTTTTTGTTATTTTTCGTATTTGTCTCATTATTTTTTAAAACAACTATCAAAAAATAAGTAAAATAAGTGTATAATAATTAAAATATATTCTCTAAAAATATCATGCTTTCTGTTTTCAAAAATAGAAAATTATTTTATGATTTTTTATTACCAAGTGGATTCTAAATTATTGTTATATATTACTTCAAACTCATTTTATTTATTTTAATTATTTCATATAAAGATTAAATAATTTGAAAACCTATAAATTTTTAGTTAATCTTAATTATATTTTACTTTCTTAACTATTTTTTATAGTAAAACCAAATATGAGAAAAAAATTATCAATATTTTCTATTTCTTTAGTATTTTTTGAAATTTTACATGTAGGTGCTTTATTTTTAATTATTTTTCATATTTGATTCATTAATTTTTAAAACAATCCTTAAAAAATGAGTGAAAATAACTTAAAATAATTAAAATACATCCTTAAAAAATACCACTTTTTGTTTTTAAACTCGTTTCATTTATTTTAATTCTTTTATATAAAGATTAAATAATTTGTAAACACAAATTTTTTTTAACTAATCTTAATTATATTTTACTTTCCTTACTATTTTTTTTACCATGAAATCAAATATGAGAAAATTATTTTTCTTTATATTTTTTATTTCTTTAATACTTTTCCGAAACCAAATATACAATAGTTAATCCAAAAATTATTGCACCACACAACTTTTTTTTTTTTTTTTTTTTTTGAGATAAATTTTAGTAGGCCCCTATGCTTGCTATCCCAATTAATAGAGAGACCCTTGAATTCAAGGTAGGTGTGGAAAATTGGAGTTGCTTGATGTTGAAAATTGTGAGGGTGGTCCTTCAACTAGAATGTTTCTCCTTGGAATTATGGGGTACCCAACTCTTGAGCCACCCGTTGGGGCACAAATTGACTTTGACCTAACCTTTGAGTCTAATTTGGGGAAAGCCTTTTCTTAAAAAATTGGTTTTCCAAATTTCAAACTGAACCCAACTTCAAGTTGGGCAAAATTAAGTTCATTCGTCCTAATTAATACCAAATAGTATGAATATAAAGTCTGTATCGTAGAAACATTGAGAGGAAATTCAATTTTAATACAAAGATACAGAAAGGTTAAAACTAAATATTAATATTAAGACATCACACTAATTAATCAAGCTTTATTTATTTATTTATTTATTTATTAAAAAAATAAAATCTAAATACAAAGGTTACGTGTAATTCTTGAAATTTTCAAGGAGAAAAAAAATATGAAATATATATATATATTGTATTTGATTTTATGATGAAAAATTCAAAAAAAAATTAAATAGTATTAAAATTAGTTAAAATTTTATATATTTTAAATTATTTAATCTTTTGCATAGAAGATTTAAACTAACTGAAATGAGTTTAAATTATAATAATAATAATAATAATAAAATATAAAATAAAATAAATTTACTAATTTTTAAATTTTTTATTTTCATTCACTTTTTATCCTTTTTTTTTTTTTTTCTATTTTCTTTCAATCACATTTTTAGTTAAAATTTTCTAGAAACAAACATACCCCAACTAAAAATGTTTTAACTTTCATTAAAATTTGAAGTCTTAGCAATACTTTCGGATTTATTTTTATTCAAATTAGAAGCCAATACGAGTATATTTGGAATGCAATTGGAATATTTTCCAATTTTTTTACTTTAACTAGAAGCTAAAACTTAATCAAACTCATAATTTTTAAAGGATAATAAACGCAAAATAAAGTTTTCACAGCAATGTTTTTCAAACTTCTATATTAAGTTTTAAAAAAAAAATTATAAAATTTTTGAACAAAAATAGTAAATTTAAATAAATAAACCCACCATTGAAACTCTTATTGAAGTTAAAAAAGGAACCTTTATCTTCATAGAAGTCCGGCCAAATAAGACCCTAAACTCACGGGGAAAAGGGCAAAAAAGACATCCTAAAATTATGCTAATGCCCACTAGACAATCCATTAGGCCATTGACCCAACTTGATTCTACTTTATTCATGACTTTTCCTTTGAATTTTAGTGCCATGAATTTGGATAAATCAAATTAATTTATGTCCCAATTGATGCCAAGAAATATTCATATGATTCAAATAAATATAAGCTTGATAGTGAGACAAAAGGGTATGGTGTTTTGGGATGGGTTTTGCAAGCGTTATTATAATTTATAATTTTTTTAAAGAAAAATTAAATTAAAATTATCAAAATATATTTTATATTTACAAAAGCTAAAAACATAACCAACAAAAAATCTTTATGCTTTATATTTTAAAAATAAAAATTAGTAAAAGCAAAAGCATATCCAAATCAGCCCCACACGTCAAATAAAGCTAAAATTGAAATTGACTAATCATTATTTTTACTGAGCTGGCAAGCCCTTTTTTACATAAAATAAATAAATTAATTAATAAATTAAAAGAAAATAGTCTAAAGTCACCTAAGGATAAAGATAAAGTGTAATGATTGATGAAATTTTTTCCATACTAATCTTTCTTTCACACGCCCACTTGAGCTGTCCAACAAAAGTCTTCTTTTATTACTAAAATATCTTGGATTAATAAAATAAAATAAAATATTTTTCTTCAAAAGATTAAAAAAAAAATTAAGACAAAGAGAGAACTAATTTGTCTTAACACCCTCAACACACATCTGATTTAAAAAGAATTAATAAAAATAATAAAATATAATATATCTAATAATCTTAAATCTTTTTCTTATGATCAATTCAGGGTGATTGATGTCCTTTTTTCTATATTTAATTAATTATTTATTTATTTATTTTATTCATGTCGAAAAAATGGGTTGTGGGAATTCTTCTACAAAATTTTTTTAAAAAAATTAAAAATTAAATACTCAATAAGTGTAGATTTGGATGGGGATGTAACAAGGTTATTTAATGTGGATTTGGATGGAGATGTGATGAGATGATTTGAAATTTGAATTATTGGATTGGGTTTTGCCAAAAGTATGCATGAATGTGTCCGATCAATACGCTTAACAATGACATTAGCAATGACACAAGTATATGAATTTGACATTTTCAATTTTTGCATTCACATTAATTGTTTTTTCCTTCACCCCACATTCTCATTCATTCAGACTCCAATTTTTATTTTTTTTAACGTAAAAAACAGTTCGAAGTTTAGAATTTAGACTTTAGGATTTAAAATAAAAATTAGAAAATGATAATTTTATTCGATTTACAGATAAAACTATTTCATATCTTATGAATATTTTACATATTTATATTGTACTTTGTAAATTACAATTAATTTTTTATTTCCACTTGAACTTTGAAATAAAATTAAAATTGCAAAAAAACGAAAAGAAAAAAAAGAAAAGGTTATAGCAAATTGTGTTTTGTTCTGCTAAGACTTTGCCTCTTCAATGGGAAAGTGCTAATAAAATAAGCCCACATTTGTCAAAACTCAGCGCACCGACGTGACGTTACCTTTCAATCCAACTTTAAAAAATATTTAAAAACCAATAATTCCAAAGTCAATGGGCTCAATAATGTAGAGTAATGGGGTTCCAAAAGATAAAGGCAAGTGTGAAGATCCCAAAAATGTCTTTGAGTGTAATGGTGTTTCCAAAAGATCAAGGCAAGTATGAAATTCCTTAAAATATTTTTCAAATTTATATTTCTTGACACGGTTATTCAAGTTGCCTCAAAATAAAGGTTTTACTAATTCTTTGAATTAAAAATGAGAAGTATGTTTAATAATTAAATTTATATGATTAGTGATAAAACCTACAACCTTGAAGATCGGATCTCGCAATCAATTTAGTTATTTCATATAATATATAAAATATGGAGGTCAAATGCGTGTGTTTGTACTAATTTAAGGAATGGATAAACCTTCTAAGACGTCATTCCTCTCGTAAGAGAATGGAAAATTGAAGTCCATAAAATGATGAAAATTAATAATTGTAAGATGATATTCTTTCATGGAATGATAACATTGTCCAATCGTTGGATTGATCTCGATCAAGTCTTCTTCAAACAATATTTTTCATTAAAATTTAGTTTTTCTAATTTTGAATTGAACCCAAATTCAACAAAGTGATTTTGAATAAAATCAAGTCGTTATCTCAATTAACATCAAAGAATATATATATATATATATAATCCTTGTTTGGATAACAGTTGTCGGGTTACATTGATAAGCATTGTAGAGACAAAGACTAGGGTTAGAATTCAATTCCAATGTTTGACAAATGCAAAATTGGTCATTATCTTGTATTGACAAAGAAAATCAAATTCAAATACCAACTCAGTTATTCATGTTGATTCTTTCTCACGGAGGATTGTATGAAAGTAAAAAATAAAATATGAAGTCCTATTTGTGATATATTAATAATAAAAACAACATTATTTAGTAATGATTTTAAGAAATGTTTATAGTCTTTCTAATACTTCGAAAATTTTTATTTTTCATACATTAAAAAGGTTAAAAATATTTTCTAAAAATACTACCAAACCCACTCAATAACTTATATGAGGGAATAGGCTAATAAGAAGTTTTTTTCGAGATGAAATTCAAAAGAATATAAAATTGATAAGCTAAAAGCCAATAAGAATTGTGTTGGAGTTCAAGAATGATAAAAAGGGAATTCTAATTTTTCATAATAGATTTTATTTACTTTGCTTAAACAACTAACCATAGTTTTTCTTTGAATTCTATTGTAAGCACTCGATTGTTGATAGTTGATTTTCGATTTCTCAGTCCACTTAGCATAAGTTCAATTCAACGTATCGTAGTGAATATAATCAAATCAATTATAGTCCGCTTTGCAAACACTTCTAGTATAAAGATGCTTTTTTAAAAAAAAAAATTCAAATATTTGACAAAATTAAGAAACTACTTTTAAAAAGTTAAAAAATCACTTATACCTGTTTTTTAAATAAGCACTTGATAAGTGATTCTTTTACGAACGCTTTTGAATAAAACATTTCAACTAAAAGTACTTTAAATAGAAAAGATTCGTAAACACACTACTCCATTTTATTTAAATTAGAGAAAATTTTATAAAATTATATATTGGTATTTATATCGGATGGTTAACTGAATTAAAATATTAAAATATTAAATTGAATTGCCTAAAATATTTAGGTCTTGTGTGTTTATAGTATAAGGTTTTTCAATCTATAGAAAGGAAAATAAAAATTAAAAAAAAAAACCCCAAAATGAAAAATTAAAAATATTTGTATCAAAAATATTTTTATTTTTCTATTCTTTTACTGCTTAATAGCAGAAGCTAATAGAAATTGAAAGTGAACACATCATTACATCCCTGAGCTCGTGCTTCTAACCTATGTGATTAAAATTTAGTACTTTCAAAAACAAATTTTGTTCTAGAATGTTCTCATAGACTAAGATTTTTTTTTTTTTGTTTTTGTTGGTCTTTTCTAGAAAATGGTGGATTCCCTGAGTGTGAAGGTGATATTAAAATTTTAAGGTTTTGACATACTGAATAATTACATTCCCATTCATTGGAATGCTGAACTTCTAGAATTTGTACTTCCAGAACATGACCGATTTTGATCTGAGTTCAATTTTATTTTTGAAAATTAGTGTTCTAGAAAGCAAAAATAGTGTTTTCTGTACTTTGAGAATTCATGGTGCTTTGACCTTCATATTTTATGATCAAACATGGGTTTTGCTCATTCAAAGGGTTCTAACTGAGAATTATCAATTCCCAAACCCTAATCAGATTATTTGAAAATTATGCATCAAAAATTCAAATATTCAACACAAAGATGGCGTAAGCTCTTAGCTTTGTTATCAGATCAGTCAAAAGCATATCAAAAAAGAACAAAAAGTTTCCAGAAGGCATGACATGCAGCAGTGTTCTTGTTCCACAAGAAAATGAAACTCAAAGCTATATTCCATGGATGATCAAAGTCAAGTTCAGACACCACAGAGAGCAGGAAAATTGGAAAAAATCAAAGAATGTCGCCCTAACATGTGTTTGATTGATTGAAGGTTTGGAGAAAGAAAATAAATAAATTAATAGCATTTTTCTCCTAGTTTTGTTGTCTATAAAATAAAATTTAAAAAAAAATTAAATTATTATACATTTAATAGGAATTTTCTTATGAAAAAAATATAGGATTTGTTTAATAACTATTTTTCAAAACAGTTTTTGAAAATGTTCCCTAATGTTTGAAAATGTAAAATGTTTTAAATCTATTTTTAATATTTTTATATATATATTTTAAAAATAATTTTTATATTTAGTGTTTTATTTTTAATTATTATATATGTTTGTATAATTATTTTTTAAAATAGTCTTCAGAAAACAAATGAAAAAGATAAAAAACAGTTAAAAAAATGTTTTCTGAAAACGCTTTAATTTCTATTCCTAAAAACAAAAAAATAGTTCATAGTTTTTTCGTTTTAAAAAATAAAAAACTATTCTAAAAAACAATTGTCAAACAAGTCCATAAATACTATAATTAAAAAAAAAATTCAAAATTTTCAAAAAAAAATTTAATTACATAATATTTTTTTCTATATATAAGAGTTTTTGTATTTTGTATAAGAATTTTTATTTTAAAAAAAAAATAGGATATATATATTTAACTATAATTTTTACAAATATTTTATTAATCAAAAATCCATATTGAATTAAATAGGAAAAAATGGGTGTGTTTGGCCAACCATACGATGATTAACCTTTCATGAAACTTTCATAAATGTTTGGTGGGTGAGAAAACCACCATATGATTAAAGATTGGAGCTTCAATTATACAACCACCTTCCACCCCATGTGCAAGATTCCGCAGACAAGCAACACTAATTAACAAAATAATAATAATAATAATGAAGAATGTATTCATTCTTATCTGTCCTACATCTGTAATGGATCTTATTGTTTATGAATTTGGTAGCACCCACTATAAATAATGATGCAACTACTTGTTAGTTTATTCGACCGAGAGGCAACACTAATAAATCAACTAGAGCACCGACTCTAATCCCTAAGGGTATTGGGTAGCTCAGAAACATTCTAAGCGTACATTAATCTTGTTAGATATACATCCACGGGGAAGAGTATCTTAAGTGTTTGATTAATTTTAACCAATTTTAATAACTAATCATATAAATGACAAAGTAGACGAGTGTTAGGAACGGAGATGCAGATAGAGTTGTATAGTGGTTTAACGCAATGTTGGTTCATGTCCATTCTCCTCAAGCTTCAAAACCAAGTCACGACTCGTCTAATTTTCAATGTTTCAATCAGACCTTAATTACCCTTACATTTGGATTTAGGATTTTCACGGTTCTTCTATAATTTTCTACTAAAGAAATGTTTCACTCTTAAACTTTCTCACAAGCTTACTATGAAGAGTACATAAACAATAAGATCCAAACACTGATTTGGCTCAAACAAATGCAAAGTGAAACTATGATTGAAAGGTGCACTGAGTTATGCAAGTTTTGATTCAATTTCCACTTGGAAAGCAATATATTAGCTCTTAAGATAGACGAACAATAAATTCAAGTTGCTTTCTTTTACATAGATGAAGTTTAAAATACTTATATCTAAGATGCATTAGAAAATAAGCCATTTAGATACAACTTACTTTGATAAGTTGACCTAGGCAATCAACCATGCCACTAGCATCGGTGGCATGAAGGGATAGCAAGTAGTTGTTGCCTTGTTGGAGCCTACAGAGCTCAAGCAATTGACTTGAACATTCAATCAATAGCTTGACCAATTGAGCTTCCCAACTTAACGGATGGCTACCAACAAAATAAGGTTGAAAGATTGAAAGTCTACCAATTGACCTAGGCGATCAACTGGCATCCATATATGAGGAATCCTATAACTTATTATAAACAATGTCAACGAGTTGAGAATTGTTTTGTATTGTAAAACTTCCTAATATGTATCACACTTGCTTTCTTTAAAATCTTCTCTTCCTATGAGCTCTTAGTTTTCATTTGGAGGATTTTTAACCAACTTTTAAGGTGGTTAGACATGCTTGCCCTAAAATATAAAGAGGTTTGCTAAATTGAGAAAAATAGAAATTATAAAAAGTTACTTATTATTATATTATAAATTTTTTTGTCATTTTTTTTACTTCATCAATTATTACTTTATATTTATTTGAACTCTTAAGGATTTCAAAAAAAAAAAAAAATTATTATTTTATATATTTAGTGAGGTCATCAATTTAATAAAATTGGTCTAATTAGAAAATTCTATTATTCAAGCGACATTAATCTCATAATGTGAATAATTAAATAAGAATAAATTTTATAAAAATAAAATATTTTAATTATTTATTTAGATCTTAAATTTTTAAAATCTTAAAATTAGAACAGAGGAGAAACCATGGTGAGGCCGGGGTGGGCTCGGGGGGGCGGTGGGGGTGTTCCTAATCAATGAAGGTGTTTTTCACTTTTAAAACTCAAGGGGACATATGCCCCACTGAACCTACGTTGGCTTGCCCGTGCCAAGATCCCTTTTGGGATGATATCCCGACCGACCTTATGGTCAATGATGGATTTTCAAACCATATGTTAGAGAACTTAAAGTGACATTCAAAATTCAATTATTCAAATGAATGTTGGCGTGAGCCCATAGCTATTAGATAACTCACACTACAAAAAATTTCCTAGCAAGGCATGGAATGCGCCTTTGACCCATTGTTTATGAAGAAAATGAAATGGAAAGCGACTTCAAGAGGAGACATTGAATGTAGCAAAGCTCTATTCTATGGATGATCCCTGAATTTTTTGTGTGACCACGTGAGTGGCAACACCATATGCAGGAAAAATGGGAACATCATAAATCTCGCCCTATATTTCAAATTTTATTTTAAGCCCGGAAAATACTAAGATACAAAATTGATACTTACTAAAAACCAAAACCATTGAATGAGGATACAAACAAATAGGATTCAAGTAGAGGGTCATGAGACCCAAAGGTATATGTATGGTATTACCTGACTGGTTGTGACTTTTTCAATAGTGACCAACCATAGTACTTTCGGATATTGTAGAAGGACCTGTTGAACCCTAATAGATTAGAATATCAAATCAACATTTTTGCCCTGTTTCAACTTTTCTATGACCTTCTGCAGACAAGAAAGGGCACGAGGTTATCGCTTTGACATCAAAATCGAAACAAGATGCAATGAGGTCACAGTGACTCAATCCAAACTCAGATGACTTAAACTAAACAGGCTGTGTTTTCAACCATGGCTGCAACCTGGGTTAGCATAAAATAATCATTTGACCAAAAACAAGTAAGCAAAACGTTTGATATCCATATTAAAAAAAAAAATTGATGAGGTTTGCTGGAATCTTAGTTCAGCCAACCATACACAACTAAACTTGGAAGTTTTTTATCAGTGTGTCGTGATGCATCATCTCCAGTGGACCAAAATAATTTTTGGGGTTACATATAGTGATGGCATCGTAAATGCAAGTCCTACAATCATGTTGCATTTGGCAAACAAGAATCGAAGTAACAGATCATAAGGTACATTTTGAGGCAATGAGACACTTGGTGGCGTTGGGAAATGCAGATATGCCCCATGAATTGACTACACTTCAACTAGGCAAACAACCAAGGGGAAAAGACGAATGTTTTTAGGCATATTGAAATTAAATGAGAAGAAACATCCTTTACATGGGCACAAGTATTCTTCAAGTGTATATAAGAAATATCTTATCTAGCCTACTCATATCAAAGAAGTGAGCAACACCCACCCCCTCTCCCCAACACCCACCCCTTCACCAAGATTCAGGATTATCAGTAATGTGTTTTCTCCAAGGAACAAAGTTTCAAGCACAACCAAGTGAGCAACACGTCAAATTGCTTTGGAAACTTTTCACAAATATTAGCTAGTGGAGTATCTGATCAAAAAAATTATTGGCTAGTGGAGAAGGGATGCAAAAACAAAACGTCCTATATAAATAAACATTGCAACTTCAATTACAAAACCACCTTCCATATATTGATCATTATATCCAAGATTTAGACAGATACTAATTAACAACTAGTCATGACTCACGAGGTGTGCCTTCTTTCCACTATTAGATGCAAAGTAAGTAAACAGGTATTTGGAAATGTAGCAACCAAGAAGACTCACAAGCGTATCTAATCATGTTCACACGAAACAAGGTGATCTCAATGTAAAGCTGCTAGATCAACAAGCTCCTTATATTCATCAGAGACATAAGACTTCACTTTGATAGTGGGTTTTCCACCACCCTTAGCTGGAGACACATACTTTACCCCAATTACTGTTGTCAAGCCTGCAACAAGATAAAATCTAGTTCATTGTAATTGATCACATGAAGACATGTCTTTCACGGTTTTCACTGACTAAAATAATTAAATTTAACAAGATGGGCTTAAAGAAATAAAAATGTCTTTTCTTGCACACACAACTAGCTGGTTATGAGTTATTCTTCTAGTGTAAGAAAATTATACACACTTTCCAGAGCGTATAGATCCCAACAGTTGTAATAAGCAAATAGCCATGTAGCACAAACACTCTCAAAGCAAGGCATTGTACTTGTTGGACATTACCATCCTTCAATACTCCATTGGACACTTTCTCAGATGTGTCAACAACATTAAGATCACCCGTTTCTTTTCTTTTGATAGGCAAATGTCATATATATATTAACAGTGCAACAATGTTAACATAACCTCAAACGCATTCCACATATTGTCTACACAGCAGATGTGTTATTTTACTTCAAGATGCAAAATCTACAATTTTGAAGAATATATCAAAAGAGACTATATGTGCTCTAGACAATTTGTAAATACCTGAACTTCTTCCAAGTTATACAATTGTTAGCATAGAAATTTAGATAAACTAATACAGGCTTATATATTTTCTATGTATAATATAATTATTCATAAAAATCTAGTGCTATTATTAGAGGTCAGTTTCTATCCTTGGTATCATATCTCCTTTCTGACACATCAAATGATGCAAGTAACTATTCCTTACCCTTATAGTAAAAGTAAGTAAAATAATGGGATAAAAGAATAAATAAAAATAGTGGGCACCCCAGAAAATATACTTAAATTTCTCTCAACTCCTCTCTTATAATCAAATTACACACCTTATTAGGGCATTAGACATATAACGTCACTAGGTTTTTCTCAACTTCTTCTCATCTCTTATGATCGCATGTGTTACAAGAGCATGGTTATGTGTCGAACCTCATAAACTTCTCTTAAGATTGCATGCTTTACAAGGGAATGTTGGTGTTTTACAACCCTTGTAATAGATACATGCATCTAGTCTGTAAAAAATATATGGATGTGTCCATGATTTCCCATTTTAGCGTATCCTTGTTACTCATGTTGAATACATGCTATGCATAAAGAAATATATAGGACATGAGCATCATATTCCAAGAAAAACAAAAACCATATTTTATTTTGTTTACAAATTCTTAATTTAGAATAATTCAAAGAAGGAAGTGCTCACTCTGATGTACGCGTCCGTACAAAAACCTTTCGCCTTTCCAATACTCCAAGGGTCTCATTTTGATTCTGGTGCTTCGCCTCACCCCAGAACTCCACAATGTTCCAGCCCCTGGAGGACAACATAAGTTCAATGATCCCAACAGAATATCCAAAAATTACAATAAAGCACATCAAATCAGATGCATGAATAAAAACCTGCAAGACTTTGCCTCCCAGAAATTTCTTTTCTTTTGCGTTCTCGGCGAGGAGGTGTTTTTGCTTTGCTTCTCTTATTCAGTGATTCACCAGAAGGTTCCAGAATTTTCTGTAGCATAAGAAAAACCAAAAGCAAAATGCTGTCAGAACATCTGGCACTCGTCACCAGAGAGGGCATGAATCAGTTCATGCATTCCTAACAAGTTCATGCATTCCTAATAACTGTATAAATTCTAGAAAATAAACACAGGTTAACAAGCCCGTCATTTGGAAAGTAACAAAGATCCTTGCAATATCTTCCACTGACATTAATCTCCTTTTTTTTGAAAAAGCAATCAGTTCAACATTTGACAACAAACGGAACTGAGCACATCATTTAATAATTTAGGTCCAAAAAGTGCTTCACTTCCAGACGCCTGCGCAGGTGCTTGTGGGTGCGGAATGAATGGAGGAAGACATAGCAATCAATATCAAATTCCATAAATATATTCTTCCACCAGGGAGATGACAAATATAAAAATAATCATTTTATTATCTCATTCCTCCAGAATACATTCTTCAACCCACTTCCCCTAAAGCTAACATAAAAAACTTATGCCTGTTTTTATTCCATTTTGCAAAATAGAAAAGCAAAGTTTAGATTCATCATCAAAAATCCAAAAAACATCAATATCAGACTGCATGTTTGGTTAATCATTAGCTTTCAACAGAGGAATGCTATTGCATTTCACACCAAGCTTTCACTGACATTTAAATCCATGGATTAGTTAGAATATCAGTGCCTACTAATTTCATTAACCCATGACATTGATATTAGTATAATATGACCAAAACAAAGTATGTACAAGATTTAGAGAAGAGGAAAAAAGGAAAACAAACTCATAAACAACAAAAAGAATTGATGATGCATCATCAATGTAAATCCAGTGTCACTAAGTACATAAACTGTAAAGGTGCTTAAGGACTCTTGAATGATACACACCAACTCCAAAATTAAGTTCAGGAAAGGAGGTGACTAACCTCAGTACACTGTTCTGGATCATCGTCTCCAGTTTTGGAGGGTCCATCCATGTCATGGGCTTCAACTACAGCAGGAGTTGGTTGATCTGTCATAGAAAATAAGAAATGCACAGAACAAACTACAAATTAAGACCATCCCAAGAAAATTGAAGATGAAATAAAAACAATCTAATACACTCAAAAAAGGAAAAAAATTGATATGATTCCTGAAATTTCATAAGAATAATTAAAGTGTATAAACCAAGGGAGAAAAGCTCTTGAAACATGAGAATTTTCAGAAGTCCAGGGATATTATAGACAGTTCCATGAGAATTCTTTTGAGAACGTAAAACTAGGCTCCATCCCTCCGATAGGTTAAATTAGTTAGATTGGTGCCATATGTAGATGGAAAATTGGTGCAGAACCAATAACCATTTGATAAATTAGAAACTAGGGAAAGTTACTCACAATAACATTCGATGGAAAATCAGAGCATTGAGGAAAGGCATGAAAAGGAACCTAAAAGCCAAGGCTTTGAAAGAATACTAAAAACAATAAGAGGACATTGAATGACATAAGTGAGCACGGGAATTATGATTTATGATCATAAATCAGTCTATAGCAGCAAACATGTAGCTCCAATAAGGAATGGTGTAAAGGGCAAATCTAGAATCAATGTTTAGAACACTACCAAAAAAAAGAAGGCGGCATAGACAATGGAGGATACTAAATGGCACAAGTGAAAATACTAAATGGCAGCCAAGAAGTAGCCCAGATATGTGATACAATGTTGGGACAATAATTAAAATTGTTCGCTATGTCTAACAGATAAAAAATACTGCAAAAAAATAATAAAATAACAAAAATAGGAATGTAGGAAAGCGGAGCAAGGAAATGATCTTATTGTAGTAAAATCATAAAACATTATGTAGCCAACACCAGGAAATACAATTGATGGTCGTGGCAATGCTGATGATGATGATTGAATATTTTGTCCCTAAACTAAAACACCAAGTGAATAAGAACATTGCTTTGACTATTATTTCAATATTTTGATGGTACAAGCATGGTTTAATTAATAACAGAACTCCAGTAGCTTTGCAAAAATCCTAATGGTAGCCCTCAAATTTCTGACATAACGTGTACAACTCCCATCTAAGAGAAAGAATCCAATACCTGCATGGCACCACATTAGCATGTCGATGCGGTACAACTATTAATTCATATTTTGTCAACTCAAAACTTAAAAATAAATAAAAATAATATTATTTGGATTTGAAAATGATTAAAAAAAAATTAATTACTACATAAACGAATTTTAAAGTTTATTCTTCAATGGAATACTTTATCATTTTTTATGTTTTTTGCAGTCAACTAAGTCTCAAAGAGATGGCTGAATATAAATGAATAATTGTCCCACATCAACTTTGTTTCTCCCCATATAAACACTTTTTCATGTCCATGTCATTTAATACCTTCCCTCCAGACACTGTTGTGAAAACCCACAAACTTAAGGGGAGAAGCAATACTGGAAACTTAATTAATATTCAAAGGTTATTTAAAACTATGGAGACTATCTAAGCGAAGAAATCTTGAGGTATTCAGTATTCATGAAAAACCACAGGTAGTTTTTTATACAATCTCAATCATTACCATTTACAAAATTCACTAATGCATATCTTTAACAACACCCATAACCTCTGAAGAAAGCAAATTTCTGTTATGAGTGACACTAAACATAATTTAAAGCAATTTTTCATCATCCATCGGTCAGAACATTAACAGTTTTCCAGAAAGTATTCAGGCAATTTTGGATTATATCACATGAGTCTGATCCCCACATCAAATCCTATTTTGATTCTGCATTGTGATATTAGTACTCAACTCTGTTGCAGAGGCAATTCAGATCTCGTTAATGAAAGCACAAAGTGTCAGGCCGAAATAGAAATTAAGGCTGTCACCAGAGAAAATCATCTTCAAAACCCATGAAATGTGTTTGAGAACCCAATAATGACCAAACAACACCAAATAGACATTAAATGGGCTCAACTAACACACACCAACTAATTCCTCAGCCTTTTGGCTCCAATAGTATATAAGATTATATATGCGAAAGTTTCTTAAAGTCCAAGCAGATAAAAACAACCATACCCCCTTGACTCTCACTGCTGTTCAACTTCTCCAAAGTTGAATCTTCAATATTCTGATCTGGGTGTGCACGCGGTTCTGCTTCCTGCAACATATCTCCAACCTGCATCATTCACAAATACCATGACCTAGGATTCAAAATCACTACTTTCTACAACCTAGTAAATGATTAAAGATCAACACATCTAAAGGAGACTCACCTTGTCCTCCAATTCATTTGTTCTATTTATTTGAACATCACTGTCAGCATTCAGCCTGCTTAAATCATCCACATTATTGCTTCTAATGTTACCAACCAAGTCAGCATGAGATCCACTCAACCCACTATTGATTCCAACACCAAGTCTTCTCAAGTCGTTATTCACAGCTTTCCCAGATGGAGGAGTTGAATCTCCTGTTATCACATGTACCACCTCATGTGAACTCTTGTTTGCAACAGCAATATCATCTCCTTCAAGTATTACTGATTTCAACTTTGCAGAAAAGCTTAGCTCCTTTCCATTGTCAATCTGATCGGATTGTTTATCACTAGATAGTTTATCATCTCCTTCTGCTTCCTGCAACATATCTCCAACCTGCATCATTCACAAATACCACAACCTAGGATTCAAAATCACTACTTTCTACAACCTAGTAAATGATTAAAGATCAACATATCTAAAGGAGACTCACCTTGTCCTCCAATTCATTTGTTCTATTTATTTGAACATCACTGTCAGCATTCAGCCTCCTTAAATCATTCACATTATTGCTTCTAATGTTACCATCCAAGTCAGCATGAGATCCACTCAACCCACTATTGATTCCAACACCAAGTCTTCTCGAGTCGTTATTCACAGCTTTCTCAGATGGAGGAGTTGAATCTCCTGTTATCACATGTACCACCTCATGTGAACTCTTGTTTGCAACAGCAATATCATCTCCTTCAAGTATTACTGATTTCAACTTTGCAGAAAAGCTTAGCTCCTTTCCATTGTCAATCTGATCGGATTGTTTATCACTAGATTTGACAGCAGAAGAATTTCTGGCTGGTGATAGATTAACCTTGAGAACAGAAAATGGATCCCTTGTTAGATTTGACTGCAAAATGTGCCTCTTTAATAGAGATATTGAGGCAAAAGGACTCTTTGGTGGCGTCGGTGAAGCCAAAGTATGAACAAAGCTTTCCACCACTTGCCCTTTCTTTATGGGCGTTTTACTACTTAGCCCTTTTAACATAGTCTTTATATCTGACAATGAGTCCCCATGCCTGAGCCAGTTTCCTCCTGAAGACTTGAAATCATTCTGTTGGATGTCATGCAACTCAGGGAGGCATAATTTGTCCAGATCGATGGGTTTGATCTGCAAGCGCTCCTGCAAAAAATTGAGTGCCCCATCCCCATCTAAATCTTCACAATTACCTGATAGTAATTCATCCAAAATTTCATTTACTTTGTTCTCTGCCTGGGTCACTGAAACTGTTCAAAGTGCAACCATAGCTGTTAGAAGGCATAAAAGCAATAATAGAATAGAGAGGAGGGGAAGCATATGCAGAGAGAGAGAGAGAGAGAGAGAGAGAGGTTACAACAACAATTGACGATTGATATCAGTCAACATTTTTATTCAATTGTATTTGCTCACCAGTTAATTCTTTTTCCAATGATTCGACACTTGGATCTACAGTTTCTGTTTTTGAACAAAGGGAAAAAAAGGGTCATGACGACATTGACTGAAATTGGTATCACTCAACATCTTTATTCCATAGTGTTCACTCACCAGTTAACTCTCTTTCCTGTAAAGCAACATTTGGATCCACCATTTCTACTTGTGAACTATAATTAGAAGGACTAACAATCTTCCGTTTCACTGTTGCTGGAGAGGGCATCAAGTTCTCATCATTATCAGAAACTAATGATGAGTAGTGATGCTTATAACTAACAGACCTCCTGGAATAGGAAATATTAAGGTCATATTATACAGCATCCAAAGATAAGGATTCCATGGAATGAAATAAGCATAATCACATCATAAATCTTGAGAAATATTGATGATACCCTAAAATTCCTGGTCGACGATGCCGTGCAGTAGTAGATAGATTGTACTGATTTAAATCCATTAAAACACCACCTCGCTGTCTCTGTAATTCCTTTTTGGCATCTACAAACCAATCGCGAGACATGGTGAAAATAGCCATCAACAAGTCATTCATCCACCATTTAGAAAGATTAGAAAAAGGTGTGACTTACTTTCGAGCTTTTCATGGGCCAAGAAGTACTCCTCTGGGTCTTGGAGTTTATCAATGTCCAAACTTGGTTCCAAAACCATAGTAGGCTGACTGCCATATAAAGATATTTCACAATTCCATTACAATTTATTTCTCAAAGATAAAAGTTTGTGGAGCAAAGTATACATTGACATCATATGCTCTTCCTTGTACCTTGAATCAGGCTTTAAAGAAAACCGAGCCCGTTTACGGCCTAAGGCGGGCCTTCGCTCTGGGGGATTTTCCTTGAGCTTTTCAGAAATAGGTCCACAGTTGTCTTCTGATGCTACATCACTTGGGATGTTAGGATTCAATAGTTCTGAACCACCATCTAAGATGGACTTTGCCTGCTCTAGGAGCTTAGTGGGACTTCTTAATGCCTGACAGAAGATAAAAAAAATTAATTAAAAAAAAAATGAACTTCTATGGTTCCTTTGTAATTAGGCTGGTTTAGGAATTTAGGAGAAAGAGAACCCAGGATTAACATGTTCTGATGTTATGCTATGAATTACTTCAGCAAATAATTTTCAAGGATGCTTCGTTTGGCCAGTGAAAAACTGCAGGTGGAGAAAACTAGTTAATTTTAAATCTCTGCTCAACTAAATCTATTACAATTGCATTGGATTGAGTTTCTCATTCTATGGAAACAAAAATATGGACATGTTTGGTTAGACTGGGAGTGCTGGAAACTGCAGGAAAGTAGCGTTTTTTCACGTTTCACCAAAACTCCATTCTAATCATTTGGGAACATTATAATTCAAAATTAATTCCATTTAATTTTCCTCCATTTTCTCCACAACCAAAATGACCCAAGAACAATTTTTTGGGAAAAAAATTGTATATATAAACTTAACACTCACAGTTTACCGAATAAGGAAATAAATGAATATAGAGAACAACTCCCTTCATGCTACATTTTAAATAATGCAACACGCGTATAAGTCAATACATGCTAAATTTTAGATAAAACCATGGGCGTATGGAGAATTTTTCAAATCATAGAACTGCAATAACCATGATTTTGCCAAGCTCCTTTGGTTTCTGGCAAAATATCAAGAAGCAAACACTTCAACCCTTCGGTTTCTTTCTCAGAAAAATACTGAGGAAGCCAAGCAAATGCTAAATAATGCCAAAGAAGCAAAGCCAGGAGTAGAATCTAAAATTCTGAATCGATAAAACAAAAACCCCCGCCAAAGCAAAACAACTTAATACTAAATCCAAATTTTCAATTTCCTCTTTTTCCATCAATTTTCTGAGGAACCAAACAGATGGCGAAGGAAAATCGAATCAGACGCCCTCAACATCGAACTCAGCGCACAGAATAGCAACATGACAAAAAATACCGAAGAAAATAAGCCAAAACATAACCGAAATTTCCGAAACAAGAAAACAAAACCGCCCTTCACTAAACCAGCATAAAACACAGAAATCAAAGTTTCGTCACTCTCCTCTTTCCGTCGATTTTCTCTGAAACCAAACATAATGCAAAGAAATTCTGAACTTAAAAAACTTTAACACGGAGCTACGGGATGAGGATACCATGGACTTGAGGTAAGAATGGAGGGATTCGATATTGTCGTGACCGGACGGCTTAGAAACGGTGGAGGAATCCCTAAATGTGCGGGGGAAGAGAGAAAGGCCGAAGTAGCCGAGAAGCGGATCCGCCAGATCGGAGCTTCGGCTGTCGCTCGCCATCGTCTGAAGAAGTGAGATTGAAACCCTAGCGGAGAGTTGGACTTGGGAAAGACTCCGTATTTCGAAATGGGAGAGTGAGCGGGAGTAGCCATGAGGATCGGGGGGTGTTTTTGATTTATTTTTTTACCGTTATTTGTCTTCTTCTTTTTTTTTCTTTTTTTCTTTTTTTTGCCCCATTCCCCCTTAGAACCAAGGAAAGTACATGTTTGGCAAAGTGGGAAATTTATGGAGTTTTGGGGGCAAAATAGCCCTTTTATGGGAAAATAATTAGGAATGGTATATATTTGTATGTTTGATTTCCATCAAATATTGAGAAAAAAATATTAAAGTAAAATGATTTTTTTTGTTCCAAAGAAAATTAAATATTATTAAAATTAATTAAAATTTCATATATTTTTAAATTAATAATACTTAAAATTGATTTTAATATAAATAAAATTTTTCATTTTTAAATAAAAATAAAACATTTAAAAAAATAATAATATAGCTTTTTTTATCCAAACAAAATTTTGTTTTTTTATTGCTAAACCGTGTTTTTTTAATCTTATTTAAAAAAAAAAATTAACTTATGACTAGTTTAAAAAAACATGGTCAAACTGACTTATGTTTTTCTTTTATTTTTAAAAATTTGTGAAAAATAACTCCTATTTATTCTTTATAAATTATTTTATATTTTACTTTATTTTTAAATTTTGTTTCAAGATATGGATGGAGATGACGGAAGGAAGTGTTGTGTTTTACAAATAAATTCAATGAAAATTTTAACATAAATCTAATAGGGTCAAATATTGGATTGGTAGAATATGGGTAAAAATGTCATTTCAATTTTCATATTTGAGGAATAAGTTATACATCAAACTTTTTATGTTGCAACATTTGTGATATCAAATTCATCCGCATGCAAGTGTGATATTACATTCAACTCATACAAGTATGATCTCATTCATTCATTATGCAAACAAAATGTCATTTATGTTATGTGTTACGAGGTAATAGGGCTATTTATATAGACAAATGGCATTTACGATAGTAGACAATGCTATAGAAATCGATTATAGCTACCGCTCACAATAATTCAAATGTTTATAAAACTTAAAAAATATTAATTAGATTTTAACATGGTTTTAGATATGGTAGTTGTCATTAATCCTCAATATAATATGTAGTTTGTATACTTGAATTATAAGAAACTTTATAGAAATGATTCCCTTGAATTTCAATGTGTTTGATGTATGAGTCAAAAGTTATTTACAACACTTACTATAAGTGCTCTCTCTCTCGTGAGTATAAGAGCCCGTTTGGAAGTGTTTTTAACCCTAAAATTACTTAAAAGCAATTTTAAGGTATAAAATGGGTGTTTGACAATATTTTGAAAATATTCATAAAAATTTAGAAAAACACTTTAACTGTTTTTTAGATAAGCAATTTGGAGATATTTTTTTAATAAAACACTTCATAAAATTTCATATATTCATAAAATACCATTTTTCATTATTATTCATTTTCCTTTCACACTTCACTTTCTTCTCACTCTCATTTTCTTTTTTCACTTCATTTTCATAAAAATAAAATTTTGATTTTTTTTTTTAAATAATATAAATGTTTATATATATTTTTTGTAATAAAAGTTTTTGGTTTTATAATAATATTTTTATTTTATAATAAAATGTTATCTTTAGTAATTTATTATTATTAAAAATGTTTTTTAAGAGTGTGTTTGATAGTGATTTTAAGATTATTAATACTTGACAATTTTTATATTTTAAGTATTAGAATTACTAAAAACACTTTATAAAATCGCTATCAAAACCAATTTAAATCTTATCAAATACTTAATTAAAAATAAAACACTTTTTATGCAAAAAAAAAAAAAAAAAAAATCATTATCAAATAGACTATACAAATCAGATCGGAAGATGACAAAAGAGAAGCATTATAACTTTTTTTTTGGGTATTTTTTTATAAATTGTCATAATAAAAATTAATAGAAAATGCAAATTTATTAAAATAATTATTAAAAATTTGTTATTTTACTCATTATTATATATTATGAAAATGTTTTACTTTTTTACGAAGAGAAAATAAAATTAGAATTATTGAACATGCTTCATTTATAATAAATTAAAACATAATTTATTTATTTTTAATATCATTTTTGTTAATTAATTTTTTTTTAAAGAGTCTGTAAGATAAGATATTTAATTATTTGTAAAAAACTTTATAGATTAAAAGATATGAAATGATTCAAAAATTATAAATCTAACCCCTTATATATTTGAATTTTAAAAATAATATATTTTTTAATATTTTAATTATTTATACATAAGTTTTTAAAGAAAATATTATTTATTTTCATTCCTTTTCAAGAAGTAACCTCTGCAAAATTTGCTTGAAGAATCATTTGAAACTAGAGGCGCTATCGGAAAAAGCACTGAAAATTGGGGCAGAAAGACAATAGCGAAAATTATCACCGATCAAACCCCGAGATTGCGAGGGCTTAGAACGACGCCGGTAGTCGCCGTGGTCGATCCGAGGTACTTCTCTTTCTTCATTTCCGTTTTTTTGGCCGGGAAAATGTTGGAAAAGAAAAGCAAAGAACTTCAAGTTTTGAGTCCTGACGTATTTGTCATCTGGGCCCTGAGAAAAGAAAGCCCTCTACACCCCACATGATTCTAAAATTCTCGTTATTGTCCATTTTCTTGGTATTTCACTGCAATCGAACTAGGGCTAGTAATTTTGAGTCCGAGTATCTTTGCACAATCGGATGATCCTAAGGTACAGTCCATGACAAATAATACTTCCGTTTATTTTCATTGAATTTGCATAGTTATTTGTTGAACCCTAGCTTTTGCGTTATCAAGTGATTGGATAATGTATTTTTAGGTTCAAGAGATGTCATTGATGTTGAAAAGATTCCATTCTCGATTTTGTTTGGTAGAGTTGGACTGCGCTGGTGCAACTTGAAAACGTGCATTGCGATATCAGTTGCTCTGTACAACTCTGTTTTGAAAAGAAAATCGTGGAAAAGAGTACAAAATGAGATTTTACTTTTTCTGTTTTGGTGCTCCAAAAAATGAAACAACACAAAGTCACAAACAGTTGATTTGGTCTAAATTGGATGGAGGTTTTCATGATATTGTATCCTAAATAATGACAAATATACTATTTGCTATTTTATCATGTTTTCTTTTCCTGAATTTTCTCTCGCCAACTACGTACAGATATTGATTGTGGTCTTCAAATTTTCCCTGTAAAGAATTGTGCTTTTACCCGCATCCGATGAACAGTAATAATTTGACCAAAGACTTTTGATGGAATGGTGGAAAATATTTTTTGTTCTTCCATTATCATCAGTGGGATAAGGCAATAAACAAATTTTGTTACTATACTGATGTGACTGTTTTAGTTCTAAATTTATATGCCTTTTCATGGCATTGGTTGCTTCTTCAATCTGTTTATTTGCAGCATGTTGTCTGGTGATTGATTTTGCACTGGCTTGCATTATCCAGGTTGTTATGTCTTCCCTATTAGCTTACTGTTACAGTATTTCTGAGGAGAATGTAACGTCATTGCATTCTATTTATTCTTTTTGTGTAAGTGGAATTCTGAACCCCTATTAGCCAACTCATCTCTATTAGTTTACTATGTATTCAGAGGACTTGTGGATGGTGAGATTTGTTCTTCCACATGTCTGATTCAAAGTCAAGCCCTGGTGACGGTGCTAATAAAACTGTGAAGAGAAGTCTTCCTTCGTGGATGAGTGATAGAGAAAATGGAAGCAAAGCTCGTGGAAAGAGATCAGTTGATGGTGGTGGACAGGAGGATGAGAAGCCTGAACAAGCTAAAGGTAATGGTGGCAAAAGCAACAATAGACCAGGAGCATCCAATTTTAGTACCTCAAACTTCTCCAATCTCCTGGTACTTAACTCAACCAAGTTTGGATTTATAAATGGGATGACTTTGTGTATTAGTTATTAAAGAAAAGTGAGATACAATTTTACTATGTGCAGGAAGGGGTAGTCTTTGTATTATCAGGGTTTGTTAACCCTGAGCGTAGTACACTCAGGTCTCAGGCCCTGGAAATGGGAGCAGAATATCAGCCTGACTGGAACTCAAATTGTACCCTCCTGGTCTGTGCATTTCCAAATACTCCAAAGTTTCGTCAAGTTGAGGCAGATTGTGGAACAATTGTTTCAAAGGTCTCTTTCTTTGTTCAAGTTGCATTTTGTATTATTAGAACTATTGATGTCCTTGAACTTATTTGGTGTTAAATATCTTAAAATTGAAGAAGAATATGCTGTCACTGTCACTTTTGTCTCAATAAAATCGTTTTTTTTTCTCAAAAAGTAAAGAAAGAATTCATTTGTGCAACTCTTTTCAACCATAGAAGTATATTATCTGGTGACCTTATGGTTCTCATCCTCTGTTTATTTTCTTTTGGAGCCAGATAATTATGAATTATCATCTTACTAAAGCTTTGTTGTGATAAGTGTTTGTTGAGTTGAGTTTTCAGCCAATGACCTGCATACTTTCTCTTTGCCTTTTTTCATTTGTTTATTTTAAAATGAACTCTTCAAATAAGCAGGAGTTAGCAGGTAGTCCCAGTGCTACAATAGTTTTTTTTTTTTTAATTGTAATTTTTTTAAATCAGAGACAAACATTCTATTGCCATGAAATAAGTAAATGCAAAGGAGGGATGGGAAATCCTTTCCCCAAACACAGCCACTACATAGCTTTGATCAAAAGTGAGATTTTATATAGTCTAAGTGTTGATGAAAATGCACTATTAATAGTGATTCCAGCTATAAACTCAAAACCTCGTGGGTAGAAAATTCCCTACAAAAGAGATCAATTGATTGATTCCCCATTTTGCTAACATATCTGATATATGCTGCACTAGGAACTTGGGGACATGACCTAAATTTTGTCCCATTACCCACTCCATTTTTGTTATTCTATATAATTATATGATGATATCTTATGCTATGGTTTTTCTCTTAACTTACCCCATTTTTCCTTTCTATTTCTTCTCTTTTATTGCTTGTGTTAATGACTTTGTGGTCCAATCCTCAACTGAATTTTCTTGGAATTTCAACTTTGCTCACAAATGCCAATTATTTGGAAACTTTGGACGGTATTTTTAACTTTGCATGCAAATTCCAATTATGCAGAAACTTTGGATGATGTTTTCTCCTGTAAGCTGTTTTGATTCTCTTTATTTTGAAGTACCCTTATAAATTTCTTTTATGATATATATAGCTCTATGGGTACCATAAAGTTAAGCTTTATCTCACACCATTAATTTAAATAAGACATATGACCTTCTAGAAAAGCAGAGGGGACATAAGGTTATCTCCACTAGCAATTGTGTTTTTGTTGAAAAGCAGGGAAGTCAGGATATTACCTCTTCTCCATCTTCATTTGACATTGAATGTGCTGTTCCATCTTGAATCTGGTTACAATTTACTGAGCATGGTAATTTGAAGTTTCACAGTTGTAAGGGTAGTCCTCTATTGCCTTGTGGTTTTTGAAGTGAATAAATTATAAGATTTTAATCCAGGTATGGGAGCATTGTTCTGGTTTTTGAAGTGAATAGATTATAAGATTTTAGTCCAAGTATGCGAGCATTGTTTCAATGTTTGGAAAGTTTAGGATTAATGCCTCTCTTTAGGTTTTGATGCCAAAAGAATTTGAACAAATTTTTTTGTTTTGGGGTGGTTGGCAGGTAGTGAGTGGGCTGTGGGGAGGGGAATGTATTCACCATGCAGAAACCTTTAAGGTGACAAAGTCTTTTTTAATTAGTTGGATGGGTGAGAAACTCTGCTAAGTTGCTGGTTATCCCCAGGGGATTAAAAGAGTCAAGTGCTGAGGCCCAATGGGATTTCTATTGAAGGAAATCTGGAAATTGTTATTTAGTGAAGCCCAGCATGCCAAAGACATGTTGTTGCTGTAATTGTTGATTGTTCCTTTTGAGTCCTTGAGATTGGGAAATTGCAGGCCGATTCTTTAGCTAAAGCAAGACCTCATCTTAGTTGTTTAGTGGGTCTATCTTAACATCTTAGAATACACTGTGCGGCTTTCCAAACTTTCAGCTATTTTCTGTTTTTTCATCTCTTTCAGTCAATTCTTCATTCACCATAAACAAGTAAAAATATTCATCACATTTTGTGCTCTTCCCTGTTCTCTTTGTTTAGGATCTCTTAGGTAAATTCTTGGTAAGGTCAAGGAGGTGTTGTTAGGGTGGCATGCGGAGTTCATGTGAAAGAGGTGCAAGAAGTTGTGGAGACCAGCCCCATTTTGTTTCTTTTGGTGTTTGAGGGAAGAGCAAAACCAAAGTATTTTTAAGGTTAGAGGGCTCTCCTTTGTTAATGAAAGATTCCTTATTAAATCCTTGTTTGCTTGGTCTCACTAGTTGGTATGGGTTAACAATGTTGCTTATTTAGATTTCTTTGATAGTTTAGCTAGAGCTCATTGGGAAATTTGTTTCTTAAATGCTTATTTTTTTGGAGTCATAAATTCTTAGGAGGTCAATAACGTTGCCTATTTAGATTTCACTGATAATTTGGGTAGAGACCTTTGGTGCTCTCTGTATATTCCTGCTGTGCCTGGATTTGATATGTATCTTCCCTATCAAAAAATAAATGTTTTCCGATTAACAAAAGCCTACTTTTTGTTCAATTTTTGGTTAGATGTTCACGGTGTTGTGAACTAATTAGCTTTACTACCATTTGCTGCATTGACTAATATTGTAGGAGGAATTCCCATTACAGTGAGATGAAATCATGCTTGATTTTTTATCTGCTGCTTCTATGAATGTTAATTGATGATGAGTAATGATCTAATGAATTTTAGCCTGTTTTTCCAGGAGTGGCTATCGGAATGTTACAACCAGAAGAAGCTTGCTGATATTGAAATTTATCTTATGCATGCTGGGAAACCATGGCGGAGAAGCAATGTTCCCCATGAAGCCAAAAATGGTAACATTGATCTGTACAAATAGTTTATTCCTTTTTGTTTATACCACTTTGACTGAGATTTGTTGTTGGTTGTGATGAATGTATTTAATGTTTTATGCATGCATCCCGGTTTGACTATAAAGACTGGTTTCATGAATAAAAAAGGTGTATTAGCTGGTGTATGAAACTTGAGCTAAGTCATAACCACAAGTTTTTTTGTAACCGCATAATGATCGGATGGGACTATTTAGATTTCAAATTCTTTAATTATGTCAATGCCTTTGGATTTTTAAAGCTGTGGCAGTTATTGCCAATATTTCAAATGGCATGTAAAATCCATTTACCCTAGGTGGTTTGAACACAATGTCCAAAATTGCTGTTTGTTTGAAGCTTATATAGATTTCACTAATATACAAAGAATGATCTCTTTTGTTGTTTCTTTTCTCATAGTGAGTATACAAGGTGCTGTTATCTCATATGAAACTTAAAAGTATATGCTTATTTGTATATCATGTACAGTAAAACCCCTATAAAATAATACTCTTGGGACCAAGAGAAATTATTACCTTAGCGGGGTTATTGATTTATCGATAAATGAATAATTTATTAGTTTATCAATGAATGAATATTTATTAATTTATAAAGAGTATTATGTTTTTACTGTACAATATTTTCACATGTATGACTTGTAAATCTAAAAACAATGGATGTGGTAGAAAGTTAATACATAAAAGCCTAAGAGACTCTAAAAAAATAAAAGATAATTATTAATTGTAAATGATAAAAAGACTTCTAAAAAGAAGAGGTCTGGTGTTAAAACTTAATATCCTAGAAGATAAAAGAAGTTTCAAATATGTGATTATTCCAGAGTGAATTAAAAAAATGAAGTTACTCAATATAGATATATATATATATATATATATATATATATATATATATATATATATATATATATATATATATATATATATTATGTGTGTGTGTGTGTTTCATCAAATTTTAATTTATATTTTCTTGGGCCCTTAAGGATTTCTAAAATTATTATTATTTTATTCATTTAGCGAGGTTATTAATTTAGTTCACTGGTCCAAGTTGGGACTGGAAGATTATATTATTTAAACTCAGGTTATTAATTTGTCGAACATTCATTTATTGAGGTTTTACTGTATTTAGAGAGGCCTTGTTTTTTGAATGGTCTGTGTTCTGATCTGAATGAATGGTTGCAGATGAGGAAGCATCCCCACCTAGTAATTCTAAAATGCAAGTTGAAAGAGGATTGCGTTCAAAGTCGATTGCCTCCAAGGTTATTATAGCTCTTTCCTTCCATTATAGTGACATCCTAATCTCTGCATAAGTCCCAGGGATTTAGAATGAAGTTGTGTATTATTTCTTCAGTACATATTTATATATTTACTATGTTTTTTTTATTGTTTTTTGTGCTATATGTTGATCAGAGTGGATCTAATCCAGCTAAAGATCTCTTTTCTCCTTCAGAAGTGAAGAAATGGGCTATTGATGATTTGCATAAAACCATCTCTTGGCTGGATAGTCAAGAAGAAAAGGTTAGTGGTACTTTATTGCCTTGTTGTTTCCTGGGATTTTAATCCAGTTTGCAAGTAGCTTTTTTGATTGGACATACAGTTAATTACTAACATCCATCTATATTTTACCTCCGTCAATGAATTTATAATCTTATTTTAATCTGTAACTTGCCATTGTAGTTTTACTTCCAGATTTCATAGAGCTCTTCTTAACAACTTCCTTCTTGCCTGTGACATGGACCTCCATGTTTCTCTTTAAAATGTTTGATTTTAACACTAATATTTCTTTCTCTATGCTGTGGAGTGGGTTCTTCTGTGAAGAAACTAGTACCTTCTAGACTTCGAATATAAGAAAGTCTCATAAGAAATATTTTCTAATTTGAAAATGCCTGTTTTCTGACTACATGGCTAGATGGTTAGAAGATAGCCTTTATATTTTTCCTACTTTATTGTGTGTAAGATTGGCATTATCTTCCATATGAATGTAATCCTGGTTAATCTTACATATAACAGCCAGAGCCAAGTGAAATAAAGAAAATAGCGGCTGGAGGGATATTAACTTGTTTACAAGATGCCATAGACTCTCTTGAGCAAAAGCAGGTATGTTTTACCAAAGTATATTTTTCCTTGTTAAAATGCATATGGAACTCTGTTTGATTCGGCTTAAATCCCATATTGGAAGCTTTTGTTTTGTGCACATGCATATGGGGCTGTGGGATCCACAAGAATGGTGAAATATATCTAACAAACATAATTTCATCTTTCAATGTTTACCATTAGACTTTGACCACTCTTGTTGACAGCCAAAATATTTTACTAAGATCCATCAGTCTTTAAACATGATGTATGGAATATTTTTCCAGGAAGTGTGAACAAGGATGTGTACAATCATCAATGAGATTAAAGTACAGCTTATATTTTACCTTAATTTAGGATGTTAATTCTTTCCTCTTTTTCTTCTGGGAATTGGACCTGAAAATTCTCATGTTCCCATCCCAACCCCTTTCCAGTTGAGCCTGTCCCCAGAGGGATTCCCATACATGCATAGAATCCTAAAGTGAGATGAAATCAAATGGTAGTCAATAGCTTTGTTGCATAAATTTTTCAGTAACTAATGTCTAGTGTCACTTGGTATGGCCATAATTCTCATTTCTCTCAAATTTAAAAAAAATGCTTATGAGTTGAGATAAATACGTATAGACATCAGTTGATACCTAGGAAACTGGTCTGACTGATCATATGAGCCAAATGCTGTGCTCCTGATTGGCACAGTGTCAGAACTGGTATTTAAATGCTAATCTCATTTCTAATCAACTTAGATACATGTTTGCTTTAGAACTTCTACTCGTCAATGCATTTGTTCTCGAAAGGATTGCCTCTTTTATTTCAATATTAGAGATTGACAAAAAGTTTAAACTATCTTCATGGCAAAAAAATCCATGTTTGGATTGCTGGTGCAAATTTTTAAACCATATCTTCTATAGTCAGAATGTTCTAGGTAAAGCATGAGGAATACAGAAGTTGCTGTTCCATTCATTATTAACTGTATCGAACAAATTGGTTTTCAGGATATCTTGGAAATGACCAAAGAGTGGAACTTTATCCCACGGGTGGTTGAGGAGCTGGTGAAGCACGAAAGCACCAGAAACAGCCATTCCTCTCTCTCAAAGGCAGATCTCTACAAACACACAGTCACCTGTAAAGAAATTTACGAGGCAGAATTCAGCAGTTTAGATGATGATGCATTGGCAAATAAGAAACAACCAAAGACCGGTAGAGGAGAGAAAGGGAAGAAGAAGATGACCAAAGTCACGTCCAGCAATGCAGCTGGCTACGACAGCGATGAAACTATTGAGATGACAGAAGAAGAAATCGACCTTGCTTACAATACTGTAGCATCTGCAATTCGTAAATAGAGAGTAAACTAAAAGCTGGGTGAAACTGCCATGGAACTTCTTTTGTGAAAGTGAATGGTTTCTTATGCTCACTTCAATGAAAAGTAAAGTTAAAGCAAAACTCTTTCTGCAGCTCTCTATTCTTTTCATCCAACAAGTGATTCTATCCTTACAGGATTATTTATCTTCGTATTATTTTCATCATTTCTCAATTTTCATTGTCCTAATTTCTCTTTTCAATTATTCAAGCAGGCTACAGGATTAAGTGGGCAAAGGAGCGCACAGGTCCAAGGGCAAGGAAGTTTACGACCCCATTTGAAAACAATTCTGCAAAACAGTTTTTGAAAACTATTTTATAATATTTCATTGAATAGCTTAAATGATTATGAAAATTGAGTTAAAAGTTATTTCAATTCATCCCAACTATGAGGTACTTCGATTCCTAGTACAAGTTATTTTTAAAAATAATTTTCAAATATTTAAAGCTAAAAGCTTTTTTTGGATAAATTATTTTTAAAAATAATTTTTTATTTTGATTTTATAAAAAAAACACAAATTATAAATTCAATTTATATAATATAAACTAAATTTAATTATGTCTTATTAAAAATAAAAATAAATTTTAAATTAGAAATAAATTCAAAATAAATAATTTTTATTAAGACATAATATTAGTAATATAATAAAATCATAGATTGTTTTTTATAATATATTATAAAAATATAGATATTAACATTACTTGATTTATTTTGTTAAAAATAAATAATAATAATTCAAGATTAATAATTTTTAATGCCTTATACGAATTTATAAATCTTATAAAATTATGGATATTAACATCTCATAACAGCATAACTAATTTATTCTGTTAAAAATAAATAATAATTATTTAAAAGTAAAAATTGTTAATACTGTTCTATTTTAAATGTATGTAAAATTTAAGTTAAATTTTTTTCATTATATACATATATTTATTATTCAATTATTGTCATCTGAATAATTTTATTTAATCTATAATTAATTAATCAATTTTTAAATTTTCATTTAAATAATTTAAAGCACTAATTATGTCTGTTCATTTTTATACTCATTATATATATTTTCATAGTTTTGACTTATTAATAATAAATTAAATAAAATACAAAGTATCATTTTATTTTGAAATTTATTTTTTCTAGTAAAAAAATTCGAAGAACATTTTTTTATTTTACTTTGTTTTTAAAAATTATTTTAACAACCAACAACTAAATAATGATTTAAATTTTTAAAAATAATTTTGTTTTTAAACCATATGCCCAAACGAGTTTTTATTATTTAGTAAAAAACTTTCAAATATTTTTTTAATGAAAATAAATAATTATTTCAAACTCTATATAGTATGAGATTTTTTTAAATAAAAAAATAAAAAATAAATAAATTATCAATATTACTGATATTTTATTTTTTTGTTTATTTTTTCATTTCCATTTTTACTTAACATTAAGATATAAATAAATTATTATTTTAACCTTATATTTTTTATACGCAATTAAGTGGAACTAATTATTTCAGATCTCATAATAGTCATACATCTGCATTAAATAATATCCACTTGTGGTGGTCCCTGTTCAGGAAATTATTTAAATTGATTAAAGATAAAATTGTAATTATTTTATGTGACAATGAGTAATATTATTAAAGAATTAAGTAGAACTAGTTCTTCATATTTTTATACACATAAAAAAAATAAAATATCAAATAAATTATTATTCAATAGGGGATAGAAATATAAATAAAATATTAATTCTCATTTCTCATTGTGTTATAAAATATGGAAAATTTCAATTTGGGATTGTAATTATCTTAAAAAACTTTTTTTATTTTTTATATTAATGTGTTGAATTTAAGGTAGCCTGGTTTGAAAACCTCAAATTGTGACCAATTCACAGTCTTGGCCCATAGCGAGACTATTGACTTCCAATTTGACCTCATTATAATTCCAATATTTATTAGGATAACATAATGTTACTAAAATGAATTTCAAAATATTTTTTTTTTACTAAAAGTTAAAAGGTAAATTCCCCCATTTCACAAATAAACATAAAATATAGTCATCATTTAGCAATAATCCATATCAAATAAATTTAATTAAAAAAAGAAAAAAAAAAAAAAAAAAAACCCCAAAAGAGGAGAGGAGAGGTGGGTTTTGTAATATAGCTTCTTCAATTTTGGTAGGGTTGCAGCAGATAAACGCCACCACTTCCCCACACTGTCTCTCCTTTTTTCGCAGCCCTCATCAGTCTAAAGCCCTCTTTCTCTCAATATCTGTATCTCACTTATCTGCTCTTTCTCTCTCAGCCCCAAAAATGGGTGCTTCGCTTCCTCCTAAAGAAGCCAATCTCTTCAAACTCATCGTCGTAAGCTCCGATTCTCTCTGTATCTCCCTTTCAGCGCTTGTTTTTATATATATAGGGACACATACATCGCTGTCTCTTTCGTTTTGTTTTTGTTTCTCCCTTACTAAATCGACTTTCTAAAACCCTCGATTTTATTCCGATTGTTTTCCGTTTGGTTTCCGGGAAATCGGAGGATAATGAAAGGAAAATTTAAGCCACAGATTTTGTCTTGTTTTGGGTATTTAATAAAAATGGAAGAATCAAGTCAACTGAGTTTTTTCTGATTGTTTTGGTTTGGGCTTTTGGGTTTTTGGGTTTTTTTGGTTGTGAAGTTGAAAACTTGAAGCGGGATTTGTTTTGAGATTGTGTTTGTTTGATTTCATTGGCAAGTGAACTGGGGCTGGGTGCTTCTTTGTCAGCAAGTGGATGTTGATGTAGGGTTTGGATCTGCGTTTTTGGTACTGGATTAAGCGTCGAGAATTGGGTGGTGTTTGAAGGATCTTGTTTTTGTCTTTGTTATGATTGTTTTCATTTTACCCGAAGTTGTGGATTGATCGTTGTGTGCTTGTCATTGCACTGACACGCAGTTTGGTTGGTTTCCGAGAAAATGGAGGAAAGGGAAAGAATCTATGAATGCTGGTTCTATCTTTTATGTTGTCTTGGATAGAAAAAACTAACCTATCAATAAGAAGGAAATTACTTATGATTGTTTTTTTGCTTGAGAACCCGAAAAGTGACCATTGTGTAATTTCACTGACTTGCAATGAGTAAAAGGGAAGAAAGATAAAATTAGGAGTCCTGTGTTTTATGCTATTTTTGATGGAAGAAACTGGATAATCAATATGACTATCCAACTGTATTGTCCTCAGTTTGAATGGAAGTTAACCTTTATTGGTTCCCAAACGATAAAAGAATATGTATTCATTTTTTTTGCTCTGTTGCTTTCTATCCTTGCAAAAATGGTGCTGCAAGACTTCCAGCAACATTGTAAGGGAAGTTTAAGTGTGAATTCTGAATTGCAGCATTCATGTGGCCATTTTATCATCAACCATTTCTATTGTTTTTTCTTTCCTTGCATGCATCCTCGTAGGGTTTTTTTTTATAGGCAAACAGGAAAAACATGTATTAAAAGCAACTAAAAGAAGGTGTAGCATGGCACGCACAAAGTATACAAAAATGGCTAGTTGCGATCAAAAAAAGGAACAAAACAGGGTTTGCGTTGTTTTCATTAATTGAGTTAGTTTTTGTGAGATTCCTTATCTCTCTCTCTCTCTCTCTCTCTCTCTCTATATATATATATATATATATATATATGCGTGCATGTATGTATGTATGTATGTATGTATGTATATGTATACACACATATATGTATATATATTTTTAACTACATTCTAAATGTGCAATGGTCAAATGAGGTCTCATTTTAGTTATTTTCATTTGTTTTTTAAATAAAAATGGAGTGGTTAACAAAAGCCTTTCGAGCCCTTTATATTTAGTCTAGAATTTGTCTGTTCTGGTTGAGTTTGACTTATGTGCTTGTCTCCAGTATCATGGTTGGTGGACCAACAGAAACTGTGGGTCCTATTTGATATAGTTTCTCCTGTTTACCGGGGTTGCACCTTCCCTTTCTTGACACCTTTCATATTTTGCCTATAAAAGATACGAATCCTTGATATCTTTGCTCAGTTATTGTTGTATGTCATCCTGCAGAAATCATATGAAACTAAACAGTATAAGAAGGGATTGAAGGCAGCAGATGCTATATTGAAAAAGTTTCCAGATCATGGAGGTATGTGCAACTTTATGCATTTCTAGTTTTGTCGCCATATTGATGTATGAATATCGATCTAAGCTTTTCTCCATGCTTAGTTTTTATACACTCCTTTTGCTTGTATAATTGAAACTGAGGGATTAGTGAAAATTTTGGTGAACAGTCATGGGAAGGAGTACCTAGATGGTGAATGGACCAAAAACAAATTCCAAATGTACTTGAAATTCTGTAGGAATGTAGTCATACTATATGGAATTCATGGTGTTATAGGCTGTTAAAAAATTCTGAAACGGTAGACAAGTCCAGTTTATATAGCAATTATCATAGATGAGTCTCACCAGAGTTGCAACTCCATGTTGGAAGTTAACTCGAGTCTAACTTGGTCTAAAAGACCTGTTGCCTGAAATCTGAACCAACCTGGCTTCTAACTCAAGATTCCCTACCCAAGCTCATGTTAGGTTAAATGGGTTTGCACAGGCTATATGCTAAGCGGTCTAGATTTGCTTGGAGTAGCTTAAAGTTATGTGGGTTGGATAAGTTGGGGCTAGTTTGTGTTGAGTTTGCATGAAAAGTTACATAATATTACCATTTATTTGAGTTTCTCTTGAGAAGTACAGAGGGTAGCTTTCTACTTTCTTTTCATTGGCAATATATAACTAAGAAGTACAAAGGCAATGAAAATGGAGTTTCTTGGCCATTGGAAAGTGAGAGCTGGAGAGGAAGGGATCTGTTAGGTTTCTTTCTTTGGGAAACTGTAATGGAGAAGACAACAGTGATAAAATACAGCTCCTAGGGTGTAGTTTGGTGGGTAAAAAATGAGACATGGACAAAAGAAACCTCATTTAATTTTCTTCCCAGAAAAGTATGGTTAAGAATTGATGTTAGGCAAAACTAATGCAGCCCTACAATAAAAAATAATGGAATCTCACCTTGGAAAGAGGAAGAAAGAAATAGATAAGCCTTAAGAGTCTCACTAGCCCCCCTAGAAATTTCACATACATGAGAAAAAATTGGAATCTTATCATTGAGGTTTGTAAATAAGTAAAGGTTTGTTAACATCTCCTTTTCTTTCTTTTCTTGAACAATCTTGAGGAGTTTTGAATAGAATGGGAAATAAAGATGGTGATGGATGTCCTAACTGTGTGGGTTGGCAGCTAGAGAACAAGAAACAAAGTGGAAAAGGAGTTTTTGGAAAATTATAGCATAAATCAATGATTTTTTATTTTTATTTTATTTATTTGACAAACTAGTATTATGATACTAAATATTTTTTTTTTGATAGATAAAAAGAAATGTATTCAACGAAAAGAGGAAGCATAAAAAACAATGCCCTCAAAGTATACAGGGAGTATACAAAAGCAACCCAAAGGCTCGAAACCCCTACTTAGAGCCTAGCCAATCCAAAAAACTAACAAGAGGAGAAGGGCTCAAAACTATAGACACTCTAACTCAAGACCAAAGATTACATACAAAAGAATATTTCAATCTATGAAGTGAAAACTCATCATTCCCAAAAGTTAACAAGTTCCTTTCCTTCCAGACTGACCAAAAAATACATAAGGGGGCCATTTGCCAAACCTTTTTACGAGTTTTCCCCACAATTATGATACTAAATATTAATAGGTTTATTTATTTATAACCCTAAGGGGTAGCTCAGTTGGTCCGGCCTTGGGTTTGCTCCCCAATGGTAACTAGTTCGAGTCCCCTCAGGGCCACTGGAGGGTTTACCCGGTCGTTAACTTCAGGGCCCCGTGGGATTAGTCAAGGTGCGCGTAAACTGACCCGGACATCCACGGTTATCAAAAAAAAAAAAAAAAAAAAAAAAAAAAAAAAAAAAAAATAATAGGTTTATTTATTTATTTATTTGAAAACTAGTATTATGATACTAAATATCAGTAGGTTAGACTATGGTTGGTCAAGCCTTTCACTCTAATTATGTCTGAACTATTGTGGGTTGATTTTTTAAACCATCTTATAGATAGATCTGCCCAAGCTGCATCAATGCTTGGTTGCACCTAGCTTGGGTTAGATCATCAACCCAATTGCAGACCTAGGTCTTACTGAGGCCCTCAATGAAATGAGATTTGTCTAGTCCATTGTGCATGGTTACTTCTCAAGATGATACAAAAGTAAAGGTTGCATTCCTAGCAAGATCCTTAAGACAACAACTAGGGATAAATCCATCAAAAACTTCTCATGCTCTTTGTCTCTCTAGACACTTCCAGTTTACCTTGTGAGTACTTGATCATGTTAAATATTCTGCTTACACTCCATTTATGCTGAGCTATTGGAAACAACTTAAGAAGTTCTGAGTACTACAACTTCTCTCTAAGACTACTAGACTTGTAGCCTCTAACGAGGTGCTAATTCTTGATATCTCTAAAAGTAATATAGCCAACACAAAATAAATCCCTAACAGAACCTCATGTCCTAAGGGCCTAGAATCTCAAACCTTGAATATCCTCAATTGCAGAACTAACATGGTCATAAAGGTTAATTCCTTTTATCTAGTTTTCTAAATGCTCCGATCACCTTGTTGTTGATCTTAATCAACTTAGCTTTTTTCAAATCAAAATATCCATATTAATCTTAAGTACAACCTCCTTAATTGCCCTTGTTTTCTTCTTGGCAGTTGACTCCCTAGCATTCCAACTAAAATTTATCTCAATGGGAGCTTTAAAACACCATAACAATCCCAATGAAACCCCATTCTATGGGAGTGAGACTCTGCATGCATTTTAGGCCTTCCTATGTTTGAGGGTCTTCACTCATCTAGAAATTTGGAAGTTTCCTCATTTGGGTCCTGATATGGAAATTGTCATCTATTTCATGACTCAAATATAACTTGCAAATGCTCCTATTTTGTGAGGAAGAAAGGTGCTGAAGTTGTTACCTCATGTGGTAACATTCCCAAAAGGGTTGGTTTAGGGGAAATCTGTCCACCTTGGAGAAGTTGGAGTATCTGATATAACCAAGTCTTTACCTAATCAAGAGTAAATAAGGTTCTTGGGATTCTTGGTAGGGTAAAAAATACTCGAGAAGGGATTTTACTTATGATTTGAGGACAATTCATGCTCGGGGATGGAGGGAAACAAAAATGCGTTTTTCTTCCCATAAGATAACGAATGCCCATAGAAGGAGAAACTGGTTGGCCAAGGGAGGTACCAGTAGTTGAGACATTTGTTGATGCTATTAGGAAAGATGTAGGAGTGGCAAGAGATGCTGTTTGGTTGCAACTGGGGGAAATTGAGGTTCACGGTAGAGAGGAGCTTTTTAGATGATGTTTAGTTGGGTGGTTTGGGGAGAGTCCTTAGCCTCTTCTCGAGTTGTCCTTGCTGAAACCCTGTCTACTCAATCTTTGGTATGTGAAAGGGGGGATGAAGATTTCTACTTTTAGGGGTGCCCTATTGTTGTTTGAGTTTGAAGATCTCATTGAGGTAGAGAGGGTGTTTACAAAAGGTTCAAGAAGGGTTAAGGAGAACTTGTTGCACTTGGTCAAATGGATGCCGGAGGTAGGCTGTTTGCTTAAACAGGGGTTGATCAAGGAGATGTGGGTAAGGGTTTTGGGTCTTCCTCTGCATTTGTGGAGCAGGAGGTGATAAAGAAGATAGGGAATGTTTGTGGAGGGTTCATTACTGTGGATGAGGACACTACGCACATGACCAATCTTCAATGGGCAAGGATCCTGGTCAAGTTTGTTGGGAAAACTTTGCTTGGGGAGTTGCATGTGGTAATAGGCAGTGCCAACTTCTCGTTTAAGTTATGGTGGGAAGCACCACCCTGTTTTTCGCGAGTGGTGCTGAGAAGTTATAGCAACGAGCATGGCTTGTTGGAGGATAAGAATGATGGGGCGAGTGGCTCATGCGCTAGCTTTAATGTGGAGAACATAGTTTTAAAAGGCGCACCAAGGCGCAAAGTAGTCCTGAAGCTTGAGGCGCAAGATGTAGGCTTTAGTGAAGTGAGGCGTACCTTAATTTACATATATTTTTCCTCTATTTTTCCTCCTCTTCTTGGTCTTCTTCACTTCTCCATTGCACGGCTGAGGTTAGGGCAAAATTTGGGAGAGTTGTCGGGTTGAAAACAACCAGAAAATGGGGCTGGAAGGGAAAACAAGGCCTAAACGGCGCTGTTTTGGCCTGTTCTTTTTAAAATAAAAAGGGCCAAAACGACATTGTTTTGGACCTTTTAAGGCCAAAACGACGTTGTTTTGGTCCTAAAAGAAAAATAAAAAAATTAGGGCTTCTCTTTGCCCTCTGCAACCCGACGCCGAAGAAGAAGAGAAGGAGAAGGAGGAGGAGGAGGAGGTAGGGGATCAAGGCACACTTGTGGATCGCATCGGGCCTAAGCAGCACCTTCGTGAAGGGGCGTCGCGCTGCTCGGAGCCTAGGTGCACATTTCACAACTATGGTGGAGAAGTCTTTGCAACCTTTGCTGACTAGGAATGGGGACATGCAATGTTCGTATGAGACGTAGGTGATAAGAGACGCCACAACAGTCAAGGTAACTGCAGAAGGAGGGGATTTTGGTGATGGTGACAAGAGGGTTATAACTGTTACAGATGGGAGACATTTGGTTGAGTTGGAGGTCAACAAGGGTTTAAGTGGGTGGGTTTTTGGGTCACATCCTTTGGGCTACCGGGTGGGGGAGGAGGTCCAAGTCGCAAAAGCTATGGACTTGGCCCATGTGGAGTCTGTCAACAAAGGAGGGGCCTCTTTTAGACTGGGTCAGGCCCAAGTCTCCTTAAGTTGCCAAAAGGGATTGGATTCAAGGGAAAGAAGCTATTGTAGGGTTCCTGATGGAGTTTTGGCGGGGGGGGGGGGGACTTTTCCCTATTATTGAGGATCGAGAGTCGTCTCAAGGGGGCAACGAAACTATAGCGATTGAGAGAAGGGAAGGAGGGGACAACAGGACTGTTGTGGCCTTGGAGCTTTTTCCTGTGGCCGTAGGAAGGATTGAGGGGAGCGGTGAGGGTGTTTGCCTTGACTCTTTAGTGCCCTTAGGATTCCCGGGTAGCAATCATGGAAGAAGCCTTTTTGGTTGAGGCAAATTGACACCCTTTTGCTGCGATCTCTTTTTTGGGATCCACGACGCAAGATGGGGCCTTGAAGGTGATGAAGGGGTCGTCAATTTTGGAGGCCAGGGCTGAGTGGGTGGACCCTCCAAGGGTTGCAAGCGTAGGTGGCATGGAAGAGAGGGAGGAGTTTGTGTGCCTTCCTAGAGGTTTTGTCGAGTTGTCCAACTGTTTGGGGATGCCAATTTCGGGCTACGAAAAGGAAATTAGTTGTCTTCTTAGAAAATTGGAATCGAAGAAAAGCGAGGGGGTTAAGTTGTTAAGGGGAAGGAGAAAATCCTAGTTCTCTTCTTGGCTGGGTAAGGAAATTCGAAGGCTCGAGTGTTCTGTCAATTACAATAGTGTGCTGTCCATAGAAAAAGGAAAAAGGAAGAGTGTGGGGTCTTAGGGGAAGAGGCTTTACAGGTCTTTGGGGTGCTTTCTGTTAAGGGTTTTTCTTGTTGCTTCAGATAGAAGGTTTTTTGCTTTAGGTCTATGGGGTGTTTTTTGTTAGGGGTCTTTTGAGGTTTTTTTGGTCTCCCGACCCTTTGGGTGTTGGTGGGAAGGTGGGTTTTAGTTCTTCCCTTTTTCTTTTCTTGCTTGCCTCATGGCCTTATTTGTATACTCTGTGTGTACTTTTTGTGCGTTTTTGCAAGTACTTTTAATGCATTCTGCTTATTTACTTGTAAAAAAAAAAAAAAGAAATTGGTTGGCCAAGGTTAAAGTGAATGACAATTGGCTCACGAAGGAGAATGAAATTAGAGATGGTGTGGTTGGGGCTTTTTAGAACCTTTCGACCAAGGAAGGGTAATGGAGACCTAACATTGGAGGCTTGACTTTTGAGACACTAGGAGGTTGTGAAGTTGCAAGGTTGGAGCTCCCATTTTTAGAATAAGAGGTCTTTGCTACTCGCTCAGACCTAGGCAAGGAGAAAACGCTAGGTCTAGATGGGTTTAGTTGGGAGTTTGTGAACGAAGGGGTGATGGGTTTTTTTTGCTGCGGGCGGGGGGGTGGGGGGAGATTTGTCAAGTCTTTGAATGCTATTTTTTTGGTTCTAATTCCGAAGAAAGGTGGTGTCGAATACTTGAGAGATTTTAGGTCAATTAGCCTTGTGGGCAACCTCTATAAGCTATTGGCTAAGGTTTTAGTCAATAGACTTAAGAAGGTAATGGGTAAAGTAATCTTTGAATTCCAAAATGCTTTTGTTAAGGGTAGATAGATTTTGGATACAACTTTGATTGCTAATGAGGTTGTTGATTCAAGGCTGAAATGTAGTGAATGTGATGTTCTTTGTAAGCTTGACAATGAGAAGGCGTATGATCATTTAAATTGGAATTTCTTGTTGTCAATGTTGAGGAAGATGGGCTTTGGGGAGAAGTGGATTTAATGCATAAATTGGTGCATCTCAAAAACAAAATTTTCTGTTCTTGTCAATGGAACCCTATCTGTTTTTTTTTCAAAGTACTAGGGGTTTGAGACAGGGGGATCCCCTCTCTCCCTATTTGTTTGTGATTGCTATGGAGACTTTTAGTTGTCTTTAGTTGTCAATCCAAAGGATGAAAAATTCTTTTGTTTATAATTTGTGGTCTTGGTCTAAGGTGCCTATGGATATGGGCCCTAGGTCTCTTGCTAGCTTTTTTGATTGGCTAGGTTCTAATCGAGGGCAAGTGATGTTTTTGGTTTCTCTCCCTCTCCCACTTGGGTGAGCCTTTGGGTGGCCAGTGTATATTTCCTATATACTTTGGGAGGCTGTTCTGGCATTTCCTTTTTTATATATATACTCTCTTATCTATCCAAAAAAAAGAATTAATTGGTTCATTGCACGAGAAGAAAATTTTCTTATAGGAACAATGGTCTTCATCTTTATCAACAGGAAAAATATTTGAGACTATAACAAAGTTATTTTGATAGGAGAAATGGAATACATTGAGGTAGGGATCCTACTAGATTTTTCTGTTGGTGAGTGATTTGAGTATTTGTAGTTATTAAGAAGGTATTTTACTTTTATTTTTTTTGGGGATGTGATCAATGCAGTAAAGTAAATAAAAATTGTATGTTGTGCATCCTTTCTTTTACATCGTTGAAACTATTGTATCATCTGATTCTGTGATTTTGTAACTTTCATGTAAAGGTATTTATGATCTGCATTTTTCCTTTCTTTGTTACTAGAAACTTTGTCAATGAAGGGATTGACTTTGAATTGCATGGATCGCAAATCAGAAGCATATGAACTTGTCCGGTTAGGACTAAAGGTTGGATGTCCTTTTCAAGCCTTTTAGCTTAAAGTATGGTTGTTTTCTCAACATTGTTTGTCCTTCTTAAAGAGGTATTATAAGCCTTAAATTCTTGTCTTAATGCAGAATGACCTCAAAAGCCATGTTTGCTGGCATGTCTATGGTCTCCTTTACCGATCAGACCGAGAATACAGGGAAGCGATCAAATGTTATCGGAATGCCCTGAAGATTGATCCAGATAACATTGAAATACTACGGGACCTCTCCCTCTTGCAGGTGAATTTGTATTATGTGCTATCTTTCCTCTGTTATGGTCATTTGCAGCCCATAAATCAGGAGAGAATATCTCGACATCATCCATTCCCATATATATTTTGTATCAAGGACAGTGATTTTTGCATTAATATTTTCAAATCTGACTTGACATGAAAAACGCAAAATAAGTTTTGTCATTAGTGTTGGTGCATGTTTTATTTTTAGGAGAGGAGGACTAAATAGGAGTATCCCTGTTGCCTAGGCTACTAATAATATTGAAACTATGGATTCTGCCCTGGTTTTGTTATACTTGTTTTAATATATTTGGAAACATATATTGGATTCGGATGGGCTGAAAAGTTTTAGGTAAATTTTATTAATGTCCATTCTGTGTAATGGTGGCAAAATCTAATAACCATAGCTCAGAAAGTAGTCAATGAGATTCCAGCATGCCCTTGTATCAAATTTCTTTGTTCCGAATGCCAAAATCAGTGGCAAGGAGGTTAGAAAAGTTGCAAAGAGACTTTTTGTGGGGAGGAGGCAAGTTGGAAAGAAAAGCACACCTTGTCAAATGGGAGGTGGTGTGTGGGGATAAAGAAAAGGGAGGGTTGGGTTTAAGGAAGCTTGCTCGCTTGAATAAAGCTTTGCTAGACAAATGGATTTGGAGGTTTGCTTGTGCTAAGGAGGAACTTTGGAAGAAGGTGCTTGAGGCAAAGTATGGGCAAGAGGATTTTGGTTGGAGGATAAGGAAGGCAAATGGGGTATTTGGAGTAGGGTTGTGGAAGGAGATCTTGAAGGAATCTGATTGGTGTTGGGAAAATATGGCGTTCAAGGTGGGAAAAGGTAACAAAATCAGATTTTGGACTGATCAATGGTGCGGGAGTCATGTGCTGTCCCGTAGATTCCCGCATCTCTTTGCCATGGCTGTCCAAAGGAACGACACGGTGGATGAAATGTGGGACCAAAATTTTGGCCAAGGTGGGTGGAATCTAAGGTTTCAAAGGGATTTTAATGATTGGGAGATGGATATGGTGGGTAGTTTGCTGGATGTGTTGAGGGAGTAACGGGTTATAATGGAGGAAGACGCGGTGTTTTGGAAAGAGGGAAGAGACGGACTTTTTAAAGTTAAGAAAGCTTACAGCTTGTTGACAAGCCCTATAGTAGCCGTTTTCCCGAACAGCAATATATGGGTGGATAAAGTTCCAACCAAAATGGCCTTCTTCGCCTGGGAAGTTGCTTGGGGAAAAGTGCTCACTCTTGATAGGCTCCAGAGAAGAGGGTGGCAATTTCCTAATCATTGTTTTTTGTGCGGTTGCGAAGAGGAAACGATAAACCATATCTTAATTCATTGTACAGTTGTCAGAATATTGTGGGATATCATTCTTGGGTTGTTTGGTGCTCAGTGGGTCTTTCCAGAATTTGTAAAGGAGGTGTTGTTTAGTTGGAAGGGCTCTTTTGTGGGAAAAAAAAGGAAAAAGCAGTGGAAGTCCATCCCGCTGTACATTTTTTGGACAATTTGGAAGGAGATGAACAAGTTAGCTTTTAAGGGGGGGTGTTAGCAATTCAGAAGTTAAAAACTTCTTTTGTATGTAATTTATGGGGTTGGGCTAGATTGTACATGGGAGTGGAGCCGATCTCCCTTATAGGCTTCTTGGAGTGGCTAGCCTCCAATTAGGGGCTTGTGGGTTTTGTTCTTTTTGTTTGTGAGGTCTTAGTTGCCTCGTATACTTCCTGTATGCTTCGCGCCTTTTTGCCTCTTGTTAATATATTCTGCGTTTGCTTATCAAAAAAAAAAAAAAAAAAAGTAGTCAATGAGATTGCAAATGAATGTTGTGCTGTTACAACTTCCGTGTCATTTTATTCCAGTGTGCCTTTTATATCATCTACTTCTTATCAAGCCTTTCTTGTGAAAATTTGATTACCTTGTTGGTTGATGTAGCTGTTCCTCTTTTGTCTGTTAATAGTGCCTTTTTATCTTCTGTTGTACAGGCACAAATGCGGGACTTGGCAGGTTTTGTTGAAACAAGACAGCAACTTCTGACTCTGAAACCAAATCATCGGATGAATTGGATAGGATTTGCGGTTGCTCATCATTTAAACTCAAAGTATGCTTTGATCCTTGGATATTGACAATTCTTAACATTTAGCAAATGTTGATTTTTGTTGCCCTTTTTACTTTTGTGTCTGTTGTAGATAGAAGGAGATATAAAATAATTTATCTGCTGTATTAAACAAGTAGTTTGGTTCTTTTCTGACCCTTCCTATTAGTCAACTTCATAAAAAAAATCACATAATTTGGTGTCGGCCTTATTCTGTTATGTGCCAAATTTTATTTTTATCAAAAGGTCAGATATATTTGAGAAACTATTTAATTGGAGCTCCTGTAGAAACGTTGCTTCTGTTCAGCATAAGATTACAGAATTTTAACCTTTTTTGTTATCAGCTGACCTTTGTTGAGAGCATTATAATAACTAGGTTATGAGCTTTGCCAAACTACTATTCAATATTGATGCAGAAATTAGAATCAGCATCTTTTCTGTCCTTGTTGGGAGCAAAAATTTTACTTAATTTTTATTTTTTATTCATTAGGAATCTGTGGTATATATCTTCATTTTGATGTGGCCTATTAAAAAAAAATAAAAAATCTCCATTTTGATGTGTGTTGTTTGAACTGTGTCTTTTGAAGTTGCTAAATTCCATAAATCAAACTGACATAAATAACTGGTGAACAACATGTTTTGGATAATTTTTTTTCTGAGAAGATATACTCCTGTGGTTTTTGTGTGATTATTTTTTTCTGAAAGATTTTATGCACAGCTGTAACAAAAACCACAAGTCAACTTAAGAAAGATAAACAATGTGGTGAACTGAAATGAACTATATAAATGCTTGGAAGAAAGAGAAAACCAGGGAAAAAACAGAATGAAAATATCTTAGGGCTGATTGGTAGCAGAAATGAGAACTGTTCTTTATTTGAAAAAGAAGGAAATGTAAATAACATAAAACATGCTTGGTGACAAGTTTTTAAAAGTTGTTTTTGCTGACATCCTTATTTTTAGAAAATGTCAAAATGTTGTTTTTCATGCGTTTTAAAAAATGTAGGTGCTTTGACAGTTGAAAATGATCCAAAAACATGCATTTTTTATTATCAGGAAAATATGCATTTTTTATTTATTTATTGGAAAAACATGCATGGTCAGTGCTTTCATTTTTGAAGATGATAGTGTTTCCATTTCAGCTACCAAACAAGCTTTGTAGTTCTAGTATGAAGAAAGAAGGAAGCAAACTATATTTTGGATATCCAGATTGTCATGCATGCGTGTTTACATGTTTCATGTGTGTATGTGCATGTGTATGCTAGTTTCTGTGCATGTGTTTGTTTTGCTAGGTGCTTTGCTAGTAAATTCTATTTCTCCTATATATATATATATATGATTTTGTGTGTGTGTATATATTATGTTTTATAAATGTGGAGACCTTGGCTATGTTTTCCTTAGCCATGGCACATTAACATCTCCTCCAGGTATGAGTTATTAAAATCCACATTGGGTTTTATTTTATTTTTTATTTTTTAGAATTATGTATTTGTATTTATTTTTTGGGTTTGCTCCTTCCAATTACATCCAAAAAATAGAACTCAAACTTTTGCTTTTCAGTAAATGTACTTTGGGACTGTTAAGAGTTTTTCACTTTAAATGAAGGGATATTTTTCCTTCTCATGGTAAAAAAGGCTGGATTTGAGAGATTTTAGACAAATGGATTGAAAAGGAAATGAGTATAGCCATATTGGTTCTCAAACAGAACAAATTATGCCCTGTCTATGTTTACAAGGTCAAGTAACCATGGACATGTTTTCAATTTTACTTGCATTCTAGTCATAGAAGTTGTGGAAACTCAACAATAGAAAGTATTATCTACCAAGGGTGGCTGAAAACCGATATAAAATTCAATACCTTGCATGAAGTCATGCTTATATGTTGAATGAAATTCATTAAGAAAAACTAGTTTGGGAGATTCCAAGGTCAAAACAGGCAGGTCGCTACAACTGCAAAAAGGAAAACACAGAAGATCACAATCCGCCATCACCATTAACATGATGACCACAACAGGACCTTGGCGACAAAAGCAGTCTAGAACCATGGTTGCAATATACATTTATTTGTTCTTAACTTCACTATACTGAACCATGTAATCCTTTGGCATATAGTTTCTTGCAAGCAGTTGATATGATATTCATAATGGTTGCTTGCATGCTTAAATTACTCTGAACTAGTTTTTGTTTTCTAGAAGGCAAAATTGCTCTGAACTAGGAAACAAAACACATCTATCTTGCAAATTTTTATTATGTATTTATTTGATCAGAAAAATGACTCTGAACTGGTAAACAAACTACATGTATCTTGCATGGTTTTATTTTCCTTCATGCTCCAAAGCAGTTTGATAGTTGATTTTAGTAAATAAAGATGACATGCTCTTTCTTTTTAGGTTTTGGGTTGGTTGTTTACTCTTGCTTTATTTGTTATTAGTGGTGCAAAAGCAATTGAAATCCTTGAAGCATATGAAGGGACATTAGAAGACGATTATCCTCCAGAAAATGAACGCTGCGAGCATGGGGAAATGCTTTTATACAAGGTAATTGCTTTGACGTGCAGTACATATATTTGCACTTCTCATTCAGACTATGCTTGAGAGTTTTTTTAATAGTGATATGCATTTGTTGTTGTATAGATTTCCTTATTAGAGGAGTGCGGCTTTATTCAGAGAGCTTATGAGGAGTTGCTGAAGAAAGAGTTTAAAATTGTAAGTGCATATTATATTTATCACTGCAATAGCTGTCTAGTTGGACCTTTTAACTTCCTAATTCCGGGACTTAGTCACTGATTAGTTTTGTTTTCATGCCTTTCTAGGTTGATAAATTAGCTGTCAAGGAGCAACTTGTTTCTCTTTTTGTGAAGCTTGATTGCCTAGAAGAAGGTGATAAATTGTACAGGGCATTACTTTCCATGAATCCTGACAATTACAGGTGATTATCTTTTGAAAATTATGGTTGAATAGTAGTACAAATGATATGCATGTATTAACTATATAGCCATATTCCAATAAATTTGTGATTAGAAGAAAAAAGATGCTTTTCTATTTTCTCCTTGTTGATGGCTTTGTTATTAGCACAACTACAAAGCACTCCCATGTAAACTTCCAATGTTGATGACTTCATTATAGATATCAAGCATAAAGTGCTAATCAGAGGCAATCGATTTGATTTTTATACACTAATTTTCAGGGTGAATGCTGTCTCTGGGTCCCTCCAACCATATTTATTGTTATGAATTTTCTTCATTGGTCTGTCAGATGTCATTTTAGTGTATGAACCCTTTTATATATGCATTACTATATAACTGTTTGGATTGCCTTGGTTGGGGTGTAGCGGGCTATGATTTGTGCAGCTAAATTCAAAACCCCTAGGAGCTTGAGATTATGCTTGAATGATGATGATGGATCACAGTTTCCATATTTGAAGTTTCAATCCTAGAACAAAATTAGCTGAATGCCATACACGAATGAATTTTAAAAAGATATGCAAATAATTCAACTTCATTCTGATTGTAATATTTGTGATTCTCTTTCTGTACTTATAGTTGTATTAATAATGCCTGTATTATTTTGATTTTGTTTCTAATTTTCTGAAATGAACTAATTTTTTTTCTCTCTCTTCAGATATTATGAAGGCCTGCAAAAGTGTGTTGGACTTTTTTCAGAGAATGGTCTGTATTCTCCTGATGAAATTGATCGTTTAGATGCCTTGTACAAATCGCTTGGACAGGAATATCGTTGGTCATCTGCTGTTAAGGTTTACTCCCCCCTTATGCTCCCTCATGGATCCTTTACCTTTTTGACTTTCTCTTGTCTTGAAAATTTATATGCAGCTTGATGTGCGGGCAATGTGAAGAAAATGTTCTCAAGAACTAACTAATAGATGAGCGCTCTCCTGAGGGTGTGAGGGTGCTACGAAGTGCACAACTTTAGTTATCGAGACAAATTCTATGTTACATGCTCTCATGAAGATATGGATGAGTCTTATCAATTCATGTATACATAAATATAGGGATGATAATATGGTTAAATATGATTACTAGAAAGCTTTGATGGCTGGGTTGGTGTTGAGCTACTTTCAAATGAGGGGAGAAATAATCTATCTCAAATGACATGGTTTAAGTTCGAACTGCTTAAACTTCATTGACCTTTCTAAATATGTTGTAAAAGATTTTATTTTAGCAATGGTATGTCATTAATCTTTCAGGACATTTTTTGGAGTTGGAGACATGCCTTTAAAAGAGAAGGTTTTTGGAAATAGGTTATTCAAAGAAAATATGGAGAGGGAGAAGGGGTTTGGAGTTTATGCATTAGAAAGGGGTGGGACCTTTTCAACAGTAGAGCATCCTTTGAGCTTTTGGGACTGCATTAGAATGTCTATTGGGGATTTTTCCTTGTTATTGTTAGACTTTGTGAATTGATTAGGCTCTGTGTTGGGCATTATTGCCTGTTTTTGTGCCTTTGTGCTGTTTTTTTTGGGCCCTTTTGGCTTCTATGTATGCATTGTGCATACCTTCATGCTTTTTCTTTTGTTGATAATACAATCTTTCCTCTTTTTTTTTTTTTGATAGATAAGAATATAAATATATTAAAAAGGAATGCCAAAAGAGCGACCGATGGTATATCGAATATTTATACCAACAGAAAAATGATACAACATCCTTTGGGGTGGGTGATGGGTGGAAGGTGAAGTTTTGGGAGGGTAGATGGTGTGGGGAGGAACCCTTATATGTGTATTTTCAAATTTGTGTATGCTTAAGTTTTGTATAAAGAGTCTTCGATATAGGATATTTAGGAAGAGTGAGGGGAGGGGTGAAATTGGAATCCTTGTTTCACTAGACACTTGATCAATTGGGAGCTGGGCAATCTAGAGATTTTTTTCTCAAGATTGCTAGGAAAATATGTGACAAAGGAATAGAAGGATAAGGTGGTGTTGATGGACTTAAGGAATGGTGTCTTTTTGGTCAAATCTCTATATTCTATGGTGGAATTAGAATGCTCATTTCCTTTCCTGGAGAGCATTATTTGGACTTGTGGGTCTTGTCTAAAGGGAGGGTTTTTTTTTCTTTTTTTTGGTGTGTGTTCTTAGGAAGCTAGTTTGGTTGTAGGTATTGACCTAAGATCAACTTTAGAGACGAGGATGGTCATTGGCCAACATATGTTACCTATGTAAAAGCGAAGTGGAATCAATTTATCAAATTTTACTTTTTTCCGAAAAGTTGCATTTGGGTGGATAGAGTTCCAACCAAAGTTGTGTTCTTTGCTTGGGAGGCTACGTGGGGGAAGGTGCTTACTCTTGACAGGCTCCAGAAAAGAGGGTGACAGCTCCCTAATTGTTGTTTTTTGTGTGGTTGTGAAGAAGAAACTGTAAATCATATTTTTATACACTGTATAGTGGTTAGAGTCATGTGGGATATCGTCCTTTGGTTATTTGGTGTTAAGTGAGTCTTTCTAGAAACTGTAAAGAAGGTCTTAATTAGCTGGGTGAGCCTTTTTGTGGGGAAAAAAAGGAAAAAGATATGGAAATCCATCCCGTTGTGCATTTTTTGGACGATTTGGAAGGAGAGGAATAGATTAGCCTTTAGGGGGGGGTGTGTTAGATATTCAGAAACTCAAGAATTTTTTTGTTTGTAATTTATGGAGTTGGGGTAGATTGTATATTGGAGAAGAGTCTCTCTCCCTTATAGGCTTTTTGGAGTGGTTAGCATCCACTTAAGGGGTGGTGAGGTTTTTTTGGCTTTCTTTTTTGCTTGTGAGGCCTTAACTGCCTTGTATACCCCCTGTATGCTGTGTGGCTTTTTGCCTCTGGTTTAATACATTTCTGGCTTACTTATAAAAAAAAAAAAACAATTTATCAAATTTTACTTCATTGTTTCAAAGCCAGGGTGTTATGATAGCTTATTGTCACAGGATGCTTCAAATAAGCCTCCCCATGGGTTTTTATAGGGCTCAGGAAGCTTCTGAAGACTCCTACACTTAGCCATTAGTGGGAAGAGTGTGGAAGTTTTTAGAAATGTCTAGAGAAGTTCACACATCTATACACTATGGTGGAAGGCATGGGAAGATTTCAGGGCTTTTTAGAGAATTCTAGAGGTCTCTTGTACATAAACTTATACATAGAATAGTGTAGGGTGTTCTAGAATGTTCTTGAATTTTAAGGAACCCTCCAAGATTTCAGAGAGTTCCATTGGTGTTTATAAATAGGTGAGGCCTCATTTGGCCAAGACACCAAGTAAGTGAGCTTCCAAGCATTGTAAAACTTCCTTTGAAAGCAATAAAGCTTCCATTCTTTAAGAATTGCCTACAACGCCTTCTTAAGCTTCCGAGTCGTGAGCACCTTAACTTAGCAAGCTAAGCATTGGGAGTCGGGCTTACTTAGTAAGATCAAGTGTCTTGACTTGTCTAAGTGCCGCACGAGCTTAGAAAACGACTAAGTCCGTGACATTTTGTCCTCTTTATTGGTGTCCTATGGGTCCTTTGTTCTTTGGTTAGGGAGACTCTCTTAAGTTAGCATAACTTTTTTTTTTTGATATGTGAAAAGGAATATATATGAGTTAGCATGGCTTACTTATGGGAAGAAAATGCAAGAAGGTTTGGAGAGCCGTCCCGTTGTTATTTTTTGGACAATTTGGAAGGAAACGAACAGAAAAACATTTAAAAACGTAGAGTAACCAGTTCAATCATGGAAGACCTCCTTCTTGAGAGGCTTGTTGTCATGGGTTAGGATGTACATAAGAGAAGGACTAATGCCTTTAGTTGATTTTGTAGATTGGGTGTGATCTAGATGAGGGAGGGCATCACTTTTTGTTTTCCCTCCTCCAAGCTATGGCTTTTGATATCCTTTGTACATGACTTGTATACCTTGGTGTATAGTTTTTAGTTATAAATATATTCTTTATAATTCTTACTTATCAAAAAAAAAAAAAAAAAAAAAAAAAAAAAAATCTTTATAATTCTCTTTGCTTGTTTATCAAAAAAAGAAAAAAGATATTTATCATTATTAGTATTATGTGTAGTTTCTTTGAGCAATATAATGAACTCTTTAAGACTTACACTTTATTTTCTGTTTTTCTTTTCCTTCTAGAGAATACCGCTTGATTTTCTACAAGGTGAAAAATTCCGGGAAGCAGCTGATAACTATATTAGGCCTCTGCTAACCAAGGTATCTACAGTTCCTTGTTTGTGTTACTTTGACTGTTTAGCTTCAATTTAAAGAAATAAGACTTACAATTTTGCTTTTTGGTGCATGTAGGGAGTTCCTTCATTGTTCTCCGATCTTTCTCCTTTGTATGATCACCCTAATAAGGTTAGTGTAAATTTTCCATTGATTTTCTTATGTAACTCAGAAATTCCAGTGAGGATTTATTCTTTTGTGTTGTTTGGCAGGAGCTTTCGTTCAATACCATTTTTTGTGTAAATTATACTTGCAGACATTAATTATATATATATATATATGTATGTATGTATGTATGTATTTACATTTATTTATTTATTTGTTTGTTTCTGTTATACAGGCAGACATTCTGGAGCAACTGATTCTTGAGCTGGAGCATTCAGTTAGGACAACTGGGGGATACCCTGGGAGGTAATAAATGATTAGGAAATTTATTAAGAAGTTTTCTGTGCATGAAAATAATAAAAAAGATAAGATTGAGATTACAATTTTTTTCGCTATAAAAAAGGACAGATGCAACTGCAATTGTCTCTTCTCATTTGAATTTATTCTTGTTATAAATCAAATTGTAGATTTAATTATATCCATAAGCATTTATAATTAGTATCCAAGATTTTGTTAACATGCTTTGAAATGTTTATCATTATTTATATCCTAAGTCTAATAAACATGTTTGTCTAAAATATTTAATTTTCACTAAAGGAATGGAAATCATCAGTTTGCTGGTGGTGTGATTGTTTTTGGAGTTAGTTCTAAGCAGAACAGAGCTCAAGAGTCTGGGGCACTTTCGTTTTTATTTTTTAAGTTGGCTTTTGGTAATAGGGTTAGTGTATGAAAATCCCCTTTGAAGGGAAGGGGGCATAATCTTGGTTGATGGGAGGACTTGATCATCAAGTAAGGTGGTTGGGCTCAAGTCTATTCTCGGGTCTGTGATTCATCTTGAGAAAATTTTGATTTTTCATATTATACAAGTGTGATTCGTTTGCTAGACTTTATGTTTTTTCTTATTGTATACATGTGTAGCATCCTACTTACCCTGCCATATACATTTTTTTTTGATAAGTAAAAAGATATGTATTCCAAGAAAAGAGGAAACACCGAAAATAGTGCTCTCAACGTATACAGGGAGTATACAAAAGAAACCCAAAGGCTCAAAACCTTGACTTAGAGCCTAACCAATCTAAAAAACTAACAAGAGAAGAAGGGCACAAAACTATAGACGCCCTAACCCAAGACCAGAGATTACATACAAAAGAATATTTCAATCTCTGAAGCGAAAGCTCCTCATTCCCAAAAGCTAACAAGTTCCTTTCCTTCCAGACTGACCAAAAAATACACAAGGGGGCCATTTTCCAAGCCTTTTTCCGAGTCTTCCCCACAAAAGTTCCATGCCACCCAAGTAGAGTTTCCTTCACTGTACATGAAAGAGTTATCCTGCCATATACATGTCCTACCTTTTTAGGATTTGTTGTGTTGGTGTGTCCTTGAAGGGTCATGTTTCGTCTAATTTCTATATCTTTGTCAGTTCTACATATCCAAGAAATATATCTTTCAGATAATGCTCCAAATGATCTAGCTTCTTTGTCCCCCTCTAGTGGGAAGCCCATATTTGGATGATTTCAGTGAAGGTATCATATGGTTTGAGGGATGACTTAGTCAAGGGATGGAAGAAGGAAGTTACAGAGGATGATGAAGAGGACAATGAAGCGCACAAGGTTGGCGGATGGGAGCCTTTATCTTCTTTTGGTGGACTTGTGGGGGCTCTAGCTTCAGATGGTATAAGGAGGGGCATGGAGGCTGCTGAAAGGTTGGTAGAATATTTCACTGTGCCCATCCTTCTTCAGGGCTCAATTTGAGTGCTGGTGGAAAGAGCATATATGAGGCACATAGCTATTTTAAAAAGGGTCAAGGGTTGTTAGGCTTGTAAAGAAAAGAGCCCAGATTTAGATATTATGGGTTCTAAGCACATTTTGTTGTTCTGTTTTTTGGTTGGGTGATTTTCAATAGAATATGTGGTTTAAGAAAGTAGGGGATGGCTTATCAGAGCAGGGGCAGTTGGATTTTGATCTCCCTGATTTGTCTTGGAGTGGGGCGGGACTTCTTTGGATGATTTTATAGTATAGGGGCTTGGTAGAACTTCCAAGAAATGCTTTAAACTTTTCTTCCAGGTGGGTTATTGAAGCTGAACTTCAAGGGCTCTCTCTGTTACAGCCTCCTCAAGCGGGGATTCTCTGTTGGTGTTCAATAGTCTTGACTCCCCAATTCTCTAGCAATTGAGGTCTCAAGAAAAGGATCAGGGGATTGGAACCATTCCCTTGTGTTTATATATGTAATTTCTGGTAATGGAGGAATGTGGTTGTTTCATTAGAGAGGTTTGAGAAGGAGATAAGAGGGATTTAGATGGAAATTGGGGCGAGGCATGGGATTCAAAGTTCTGCAATGTCAAAGGAGTTAAAGGGAGCAGTTTTCTAAAAGACAACTATGAGATTTGTTCAATTATGTAACTAAGATGGCTTTGGACGGACAAAAGATTGAAAAATTCCTTTGTTTGTAACCTCTTTTCCTGCGCTAAGTCTTCTATAGTTGTAGGCCCCTTAACTTTGATTAACTTTGTGGACTGGTTGGGTTCTTGTTGAGGGTCGGTGTGTGCTTGTCACTTTTGTTTCTTGTTTTTAGGTGACGCTTGTATACTCCCTATATGCTCCGGGTCGCCTTTCAAGCACCCTTTATCTAATATATTCTTGTGGGTTTATCTATCAAAAAAAAAAAGATGGCTTTGGAGGGACAAGATCCAATATGGCTACTGATAGTTAGCCCATTGCTAAAGTTGAACAATGAAGCTTCCAACTATTTTGTGCAATGTTAAGTGGCTTGAATGACCAAAGAAGGGAAACATATCAAATTTCTTCTGCATTCTCATTACAAAGATCTGGTTTGTCTTCTCCATTCTCAAATTGGTGGAGTGTTATTTGGGTTGGTTGTGGACTATTGATGCTAGGGGAGCAATGGGTGGAGTTTTGTGTTTTTTGGGATACTACAGTGTTTACTGTGTTTGAATTTGGAAGTGGGGCTATTTTTATTTCTTGCTTGTTCAATAACAGTGAGGAAGGTTTTACTTGGATATTATTAGGGGTTTATAAAGTGGTTGTGGGTGGTGGTAGGGTTTTATAGGAGGGATTGGGTGCCTTTAGAAGGTTATGGGAAGAGCCTTGGTTTTTAGGTGGAGATTTCAATGTGGTCTGATTTTAGTTTTAAAGGAGAAGTTGTAGATTTTTGTCTTCACCAATGAGAAAATGTCAAACTGTGTTATGGAGTTTAGATGGGTTGACATGCTGCTGTTGGGAGGAGCTTACACTTGGTGTGGGGGGTATGATGGTCTTTCTTTGAGCTAGTTGGATCACTTTCCTTATTTGAGAGGTTAGGTGAATCACTTGTCTGATGGTACTTGGATAAATCTTCATGGCCTGTTTTCGATCAGACGGCCATTTTATTGGATTGTGGGAGGATGAGGAGAGGAAAAAACTCTTTTGGATTTGAAACATGTGGTTGAAAGCTTAGGTTTTCAGTGACTTGGTCAGGTTTTGGTGGCCGAGCTATTCTTTTAGGGGTTCCCTTAGTTATGATTTTGCTAAAGTAAAAGTTATTGAAGGAGGAATTTAAGTGTTGGAATAAAGAAGATTTTGGAATTCTAGTCTTTTTGAAAAGACCTAGGCTTGGAGAAGATCAAGTTTTGGGATTATAAGGAGGAAGGGGTCTTTACAAAGCAGGAGCAGGAGATGGAGTTCATTGATGGGTTGGGCCTGACCATGGTTTAGCCCATATAGTCTCCTTTGTACTTTATTTATTTATTTTTATTTTTTACTGTATGAGTTGTGCCCTCCTTTTGTTAGATGTTTTTTAATCTGTTGTTATTTTGCCTATCTGAAAAAGACCTCCCTTTGGACTTCTATTGATTATTTGCCCTTTTTTTTTCCTTTTCCAAATTTGTTTGCTAGAATTTTTTTTTCATCACTGAAATTTTCCTCTAAACCTTCTTATTTGAAAGCTATTCTGGATTTCCTTTTCTTTTTTGGGAAAATTATTTTCTCTAATTTCTTGGGACCTTTTAAATTATGATATTGTTATAAAGTTTCATCTGATATATATTTTTTAAATTGAAATGATTTTCCAAATCAAAGCATGGTTCTTGGGGCTACTTTTTGGTAATTATAATTGTGGTGTCTGGCTTTGACTAAATTTTTCCTTGCTGAAATATGTCTGGCTCTAAATCTCTGGAAGAATTCAGTGAAATCATAAAATTGCTGAATGTCTTTGTGGGGAAAAAAATGTTAGCATGTTACAACATGTTATAAAAATTTGTATAATCACAATTCTATTATTGCATGTTAAATATATGATGCTTGACTCTGTTTAGGCCTGCCTTGTACATAGGTTTTAGGAAACCTTTGTGCTTTAGGTGCACATTGTGTCATTTAAAACTATGCTTGTGGCATTAGTCTATGTTGTCTGTCGAGGTCAGTTTTTCATTTAGTATATCACTAACTGTTGTATTAAAAAAATCAGAGTGTTGTATGGGTTTTAGCATGAAACAAATGAGATGATTTCTTGTAGAAACTATCCCACATTTTTCTCCTATGGTAGTGAAATGTCTTATTCTTTTTTTTTTTTTTTTTGATAAATGTGCGCAAAAGATATATTAAAGGCCAAAAAGCCGCAAAGTATACAGGGGGTATACAAGGCAACCAAAAGACGGGAAACACAAAAACATAAAGACCTTACCAACCCTCAAGGAGCTGCTAACCACTCCAAGAAACCTAAAAGCGAAGAGGACTCCTCTCCCATGTACGCCTTGGCCCAACTCCACAAATTACAAACAAAAGAATTCTTAAGTCTTTGAATAGCTATAGAGCCCCCCCTAAATGCTAACCTATTTCTTTCCTTCCAAACCGTCCAAAAAATGCACAACGGGATGGAAGTCCAATTTTTTTTCCTTTTTTTCCCCACAAAAGGGCCCCTCCAGCTATCTAACACCTCTTTGACCCTCTCAGGAAACACCCACTGAGCCCCAAATAAGGCTAGGGCGATCTCCCATAGGACCCTGATTGCTTATTCTTTGTATCCCTCTTTTCTTTTCTATGATTGCTTATTTGGTTTATAAATACTAGGGGTGCATGCGGTGTGGTATGCACATGAAAAACATGAAGAATGTCTAAAAAACTATCTATTTAAATACTTTAAATGACATGTATCAATGGCATGACACAAATCCTCCATTAAATATGGAAGATTAGATGCATATTGTTATCTTAGTATGTTATTCTTACTATTTTTGTAAGGTGGGCAATTCTTTGTTAAGATAGAAAAAAAGGGGCTTGGGTGTTAGGTGTCTTTTAGCAATTGAAAGGCTGTTCTTTGCAAATGAAATTAGTGTTTTGCTGATGAAAGGGTGCCCCTCTAGAAGCAAATTGTAAGGGGAAAGTATGGGGAAGAAGAAGAGGGTGATGCTCTCGTGAAGTGAGAGGATGGGTATGGGGTTAGGTTATGGAAAACCATACGGAAGGATTGAGATCTGTTCCCTTTTGAAGAATTTAGAGGTAAGAAAAGGGCAAGGGGCAAATGTCATAGGTGGAAGGAGGAGGCACCTCTCAGCATCCTGTTTTGAGAGGGAATTACGTAAACTTGAGTGCTCGGTTAACTACGACAGTTCTCCGTGCACTTTCAGTGGGAATGAGGGGAGCACTAGGGAGTTAACACTTGGGTTGTGAGGTTGTTGCTTTTTGTGTTGTTAAAGGTCTAGATAGGGGTTGGATTTAAGGGGCTGGGTTTCTTGTTAAGGGTGGTAGGTTCTTTCTTCGCTTTTTCTCTCTTTCTTGCCATATGGCCTTTTTGTATACTCCGTGTGTACTTTGATGTGCCATTTTGAAAGCTCTTTTAATATATTGTCCTTTTTTACCTATCATAAAAAAAAAAAAAGAAAAAAAAAGAAAAAGAAAAAAGGGAGGGATTGAGATCTTTTGTGTCGTAGGGTTTTATTCTTAGTGGGTAATGGGTGGAGGGTGAGGTTTTGGAAGGACAAGTGATGTAGAGATAAATTGTTGTGTGCTACTTTCCATTCTTTATTTGGCATTGCTGATTCAAAAGATGCATGGGTGGCAAATGTATGCAATCCGTCATATGAATGGGGATGTTGGACTCCTTGCTTGTCTAGGCTATTGAGAGGTGGACAGTGTGGAGCGGTTCCTTTTGAGATTGCAAGAGAAGAGAATGTATAGGGAAGAGGAAGATAAGGTGATTTTGATAGAGTCAAAGAGCAGTAAGTTCTCTATCAAAGCCCTCTATTTTGTTTTGGAGCTGGGAAACTTAGTCTCCTTCTCAATGGATGTTATTTGGAATTCCTGTGTGCTGTTGAAGGTTGGCTTCTTTGATTGGGAGGCTATGTGAGGAAATGTTTTAACTTGGATCAATTACAGAGGAGGGGATGGTCTTTGGCAAACAAATGTTTCCTTTGTAATAACAAGAAAGAATCCATCAACCATATCCCTATTCACTGTATGAAGACAAGGGTTTTATGGCAGTTGTTGTTTTCCCTTTTCCGTGTGTTATGGGTCCTTCCCTCATCGGTTGAGAGACCCTATTTGGTTGACATGGTTCTTTGGTGGGTAAAAAACATAAAAAAGTGTGGCGAACAACTCCCTTCATCTTTTGGATAGTTTGGAAGGAAAGGAATAGAAGATTGTTTGAAAACAGAGAGCTTTTTAACCAAAAGCTGAAATACTCTTTTGTTTGTAATCTTTTGTCTTGGACTAAGATGTTTATAGATGATGGTTCTTTGTATTTAGTCAGCTTTGTTGATTGGTTGGGTTCTTATTAAGGACAAGTGTTGTTTTTTGTAACCCCTATATTATTTTGGTTGAGCCTTTAGGTGACTTTGGGGTGCTCTCTTGGCATTTCCTTTTACTTATATAGACACTTATGCTTTATCTATTTAAAAAAACATCTTACTACTTTATGATGAATTTGCAAATATTTGTGTGATGACTACTATGTACTTGCTTTTCAACTTGAGTGCAGGGAGGAAAAAGAGCCCCCTTCAACACTTATGTGGACTCTGTTTTTATTGGCTCAGGTTTTTCTTCTATCACATGGATGATTAGTTTTCTCCCATTTCCTCTACACTGTTCTTCTCTGCAACTTTGTTTAGGGATTTTATGCTGGTGCAGCACTATGACAGACGGGGCCAATATGACATTGCTCTCACTAAAATTGATGAGGCTATAGAGCACACTCCGACTGTTATTGATTTATACTCAGTCAAGGTTTGTTGCACCTATGTGGACTCTGGATTTTATACTCATTCTGTTGATTCATCCAATGGCAGGCCTTTTATTTTCAGTTCTAGTATATCATCTGTTAATCTATTCTAATATTCAGCATTTTATCTTTCTACTTTGTCGGTTGACTATACCATTTCGTTTGAACTCAAGATGGTTGCTTCACCTTTGCTCTTTTTTGTTTTTTTGTTTTTAATATGGAAACATCACATCTTCAGTCATTTGAAAATGTGTACAAGAAGGACAGGCACTCCTTCGATGATGTACAAAGTTGGTTAAAAGTAACCAAGAACCCAACTCCCTCACAACATAACTCACTCCTTCCCAGAAGGGGTAAAAATCATGTACATTTTATTTAAAAAAAACAATATACACTCAAGGGGAAAGAAAATCCCAGACAAAAGAGGCCAAGTGCATTGCTCCTTGTTTGGCTAGCTGGTCCATGACTTGATTAGCTGAAAAAGGAACCCAATAAAAGAAGCAACCCAAATCACTAGCAATATCTATAATTTTTTGCATCTAGTTGTCAAAGATTGCTTGAGAATTTATTGACTTTATATTTTTTTACTTAATATTTTTCTTCTTTATTGACCTAATGAATCCTGTCAATTTTTGTTTGTTCAGATTCTGTATGATACTAGTTATCGTACTTGTAAATAAGTGGACCCTTGTTTGGACCAATATCTCTGCTTCCCCAAAAAATGATGGTTTCTAATTGGTTTTATGCATCACTTTAGGATCAGTCTCCATTTGCATCATGCTGTAATCCAATTTGTTTGCTTCGCTTTTTTCTGTAGAACTCTCATTCCAAGCGTACAACGCCTCTTTCATCAAAGAAGGAATCACCTAAGTTGTACCAAAAAGAGAGAAGAAAGTCCTATGGACTTTTGGTTGTTTCAGAGTGTAGAACAGAATGCTTAGCTGATTCTTTTTCACTTTTGCAAAGCTTACACTGATTTTGCCAAAGATTATTGTGTCCTTTAAGCTGATCTAAAGTAAGAATAGTACCATAAACCTCTTCCTAAGTGAAAAAAACCCACTTTTAAGGGTGCAAATGAACCTCAAACCTCTTTTGTAGGAAAGGCAACTTCATCCCCCAACTCCAAAGAGGAATAAAAAAGATTTTAACTAGGAACTTACCTTCCTTGGGGCCCCTCCAAACTGAACTATCCTCACAATTCCTTGGTACCTCTCCTTGTTGAGGCTTTGAAAAGGGTGACTCTGCTCTCTCAGTCCCAGTCATTGAATTTTCTTAGTAAGCGATGGTTCTTATGACCCCTGATAGCCTTCATCTCCTAAATATCAGCAACTCAAGCATCTCTTGAAGAAGCTATAAAATACAATGAGGCAGATACAAGCAAAAAGACAATTCACTCCTTGATCGTCTTTCCAAAATTTTACTCGTCATCTCCCATCTTAAACCTTGATCTTGCTTTAAAGTTTCAGATCTCCTAATAGCTTTCCACAACCCCTACCAAAAATCCCTTCCGTTCCAATTCAAGAATATTAACCTCTACTTGTTCCCCAAACTTGCCTAAATTAACTCTCCTCCACAAATAATCCCTTTCTAATGCCTTTCTGACAACAGAAAAATAATCCCTTTCTAATGCCAATCTCTAAAACCACTTGCCAAATGATGCCTTATTTAGCAAAGATGAGGCTTTAATTCAAAGACTCCCTTCATCTTTATCCTTGTAGACCATTGATCACTTCACTCCCCCATTAAAAGATCTTTCTACATCTTTTCTGGTCTCAAATGCACCATCCTTGGAATCACAATAAGGGATATAAAATAAGTTAGTAAATTGGATCAGGTACTTTTTGGTTGAGTGGTAAGTATCGAGGCTTCCATAATGCAAGCCTCTTATAAAACCTCTTCTCAATCAATCACATCCCGAGTTGTTGGTACTTAAATGGGGCTCCCAAGGGAAGACCTAAGAGGCTAGAAGCCTACTTGCCACACATCCCACTGAAGCTCATCCACATTGGGGACTTCTTCTATTGTCATTTGCAAAAAGAAGGTGAGAAATCTCCAGTCTCACCCCACCTCCCTCCCACCTTGAAAATTGATACAAAACCTCCTTCTGACCCTACTTCATGGGCAACTGAACACTTTTCATCTAAAGTGTAAATGAATAGATAAGAAGAGAGAGGGTTTCCTTGCCTCAAAGCCTCAAACTTTAAGAATCAGTAGAGCTCTATTCATGAACATGGAGAATCTCGCAATTGAGATGCACCACTTTGTCAAATAAATCCACTTGTGACTAAAACCAGCTAATACTGAAAGCAAGTTCCAATTAGCATGGTCATTGGCATTCTCAATATCCATCTTACAAATCACTCACAAGCTTAACATTATTGAGTCATGGCTTTAGTAGCAATGAATGCTGCATTTAAAATTTGAATCTTTGCCAAAACCTTCATTATAAGCTTATACAAAGGCTGAAAGCCTTTTTTGTTTATTTACTTTGGTTGAAGACCAAATTGTTTATAAAAGATAATTCTTCTTCGACGTTATTAGATTTCATTGATTGGGTGGGTTCCCGTTGAGGGGGGGGGGAGGTCATTGGCATTCTCAATATCCATCTTACAAATCACTCACAAGCTTATAAAAGATGGTTCTTCTTCGACGTTATTAGATTTCATTGATTGGGTGGGTTCCCGTTGAAGGGGGTGGGGGGGGGGGGGGGGGGGGGGTTTGTTTTTTGTACATCTTGTTTGGACAGTTTTTTGTTTCAGCTGTAAGGGGGTGAGTGTCCTTTTCTTGTACATCTTGTGCCGATATTTTAGTGCCTCTTATTAATACAATACTTTTACTAATAAAAAAATAAACTTATACAAACCCCTACCAAGCTGATTGGTCCAAATTCCTCTGTGCCTTGTTTCTTGGGTACTAACACCAAGAATATTGCTTTTAGGCTCCTCTTAAATGAACCACTCTTTTGAGACTTCCTAAAGTGGTCCATCCTCACACTTGATAAACTCCTAATAGGGCTTCCAAAAAGCCAAGGAAAACACATACTTGGGGCTAAACCAACTCAGCTCAAAAAGAACAATGAAATCCTCCTCAGAAAAAGGGACCTTGAACCTCAGAGACTCCTCCCCTGCCAAATGCTTAAAAGATATTCCATTTATACTTGGCCTCCAATCTCCTGTATGAGAAAACAGCATCTAGATAAGTTAACCACCTCTTTCTTTATCTTTGCATCCTCAATGTACCACAGCCCAATTCACCCTTAATCTATGAATATAAACTCTTCTTCGATGAATATTACCTATTTTATAGAAGAATTCAACATTTTTATCCCCCTTGTCCAGGCATAATCCCTAAGTTTTGGCCTCCAAGAAGTTTCTTCTAACAAAGTCCAATGATTAAACTTTTCCAAAGCCACTCTTGCAGCCTCCATTTTCTCTCTTTGATCAAAAGCACTAGACTTCCAACTTCACACATTCCTTAACACCTCTTTATTCCAAACTTTAAAGATCTGCCTTAAAGGTTTTCAAACTTGGAAGCGAGAATATACCTAAAAGAACCTATAAAGTCATGGTTTACCCACTAACTCTTTACTGAGTCTTCAAGGTTTTAAACCTCTGAAGCAGCTACTTTTGAAGTGGCAAAGAGAAAAGAATTGACTGGAGTGGGAGAATTTGAGTTGAACAAAGGAGGGATGCCCCCTTGCATGTAGGAAGTTCTATATAATGTTAATTAGATCAGAAAAATATCTGAGAGGAGTTAGAAGGCATTAACAAATATATATCTTCTATAAATGGGCATTTCATATTTTCAAGTTTAGGCAGATATAATTTTTATGTTGATATTTGTGGGCATATGCTCATCATTTCCTGTTAGGGAACATCTGTGTCAATCATTCTGTGCTCATGTCCAATTTGACCCTTAGCTATGCATTCAGATCACATGTTAATATGTAAAATTCGTGGATCTAAATATTTGGCATGAGATGTACCTTTTACTTTGGTTGTTATCTTAGTTGTGGCTTCAAGGTTCTGAGAAAATAATGTTCCACATATGTACACTATAGAATTGTACATATTTAATAGTTTGTTGGGCAAAATTGTGGTAAATTGGAAAAATTATACGAACATCCTTAGGATTAGTGTTCTGATTCTCTTTAAAAATAGTAATGTTGCTTCTTATTTGTCACAGGGCCGAATATTGAAGCATGCAGGTGATTTGGAAGCTGCAGCAGCCTTGGCAGATGAGGCTCGGTGTATGGATCTTGCAGATCGCTACATAAATAGCGAATGTGTTAAGCGTATGCTGCAGGCAGATCAGGTTCTGAATTTGCGTCTATATCACTGTATCACGTCAATGCATGATTTTCTTTTATAATTGCTGATCTTATGTTATATTGCCGACCATATATATGTAGCTTTCCTTTGTTTTGAATGTCCTTTAATAAGGAACGTTTTTTCTTGAAGGTGGCTCTTGCAGAAAAAACAGCTGTGTTGTTCACAAAAGATGGGGATCAGCATAACAACCTTCATGACATGCAGTGCATGTGGTATGTCCTTTTCCACTTGATTGTAACTGTGTGCATTATGGAGTTGCCCCTGCTAAGTGTTTACAATGTTATTTGTTGAAAGGTATGAACTTGCTTCTGGCGAAAGTTACTTCCGCCAAGGTGATCTTGGACGGGCCTTGAAAAAATTTTTAGCAGTAGAGAAGCACTATGCTGATATTACCGAAGACCAATTTGACTTCCATTCTTATTGCTTAAGGAAAATGACATTGCGAGCCTATGTGGAAATGCTGAAATTTCAGGATCGGTTGCATTCACATGCATATTTTCGCAAAGCAGCTAGTGGAGCTATCAGGTGTGGCTTTTCTATTAAGATCAGCAATAGAATTTTAGATGATCCACAAGGAGATATTTATTTTGAGGGCTTTTATTAGTTCAGGTGCTTTTTCACTTTTGATCATGCTTATGATTGCCTTAGTGCCCTTGCCTCAAGGTATATGGAATATGGACTATTTTTTATTTGGTGTGATTGCTTCAAGGTTATTTTATTTCAATGTTTTAAAAGGCTAAAGATGATTTTGAGGCGTTTTGCCCAAGTGAGGTGAGGTGTGAGCCTCCTTGTGGGATAATTCATATGCCTTAATTTAAACATAAATAAATAAATAATATAGTAAGGTGGATGATTGTTCTTTCAGATAAGAGTAAAGGGGCTTGGGTGTTAATGTTTTGAATTGATTAAAATGGAACACCGTCTAACATTATATTTAATCAGTGCAACAGAGGCTTGTATCTGGAACAGTTATGCTTATGTGTTTCATGGTTAATCAGCAGTTCATTTTCACTTATTTATTTTTTGAGTTTATTTATAAATTTCAAAATGCCCCTTTGCGAGCCAATTTTGGTGGTTGAAAACATGTTTGCATGCCTGTGCCATGAGTGTGATAAGTGCTCTAATTTGGTAGATAAATAAACGGTTGCATACTTGTGCTTTAAGTGTGACTCAATTGCTTTTGCTTTGAACTAGAGGTATTGAATATGTTAAAGCTTGAGAATTACAACTCACAGTTATTTTATACTGTGGATAGAAGGGCTTTGCTGCTGAAATTTCATATTAATTATTTTTGGATGCCACTGTTTGTTATTTATTAGTCTCAGTGGCAACAAAGGTTTACCCAGAAGGAACATTGCAAATGTATTGATCTGATGCTTATCATATTGATATTGTTGTTTGTTAGTTTTGCCTTATATTATGCTGCAATCTTGCAGTGGCACCTGATCCTTCTATCTAGCATGCTACCTGAAAGCATTAATTTGGGTTCTTTTTCTGGTTCAGGCTTTTCCTAGGCACCTCTGGTTTTTTCCATGGATTAAAATGTCTCATCAGATGATATGCGATACAGCCATGATTTAATAAATTAGTCCATTAAGTTCATTTGTTTTCTTCCTATTTCATAATTTCAATTTGGGTTTATTAGTAGATACATGATTGATTGCCTGCAGTTTAAATGAATTTTCTGTAGTTACATCCAGTCTTTTCACACCATGGTTGTTCATTTTTGAGGTGCAGATGCTATATAAAATTGTATGATTCTCCTTCAAAGTCAGCTGCTGAAGAAGAAGATGAAATGTCAAGGTTACTTCCTTCTCAGAAAAAGAAAATGAGGCAAAAGCAGAGGAAGGCAGAAGCCAGAGCTAAGAAAGTATTTTAATCTGCTCTTTAGCATTTTAGGGATTTTACTGTTTGAATTATTTGCTTTCTGATGTATTACAATTTTTTAGGAGGCAGAAGGAAAAAATGAGGAAACAAGTGCTAGTGGTGTCTCCAAGTCTGGAAAGCGACATGTAAAGCCTGTAGACCCAGATCCACATGGGGAGAAGTTATTGCAGGTTGTTCATATTCTATTAGTTTCTTCTGATTTTATGTTCCTAGGTGTTGGAGCTGTTCAGAAAAATGGCTCTCCTAAATCCCAGGATATATAACGCATCCTGTAACTGATGGTTTTATTTTATTTTATTTTATTTGTTTTATTTTTATATTCAGGTTGAAGATCCATTGTCAGAAGCTACAAAGTACTTAAAGCTGCTTCAGAAGAACTCACCTGATTCATTGGAAACACACTTGCTTTCTTTTGAAGTGAATATGAGAAAGCAGAAGATTTTGCTTGCCTTTCAGGTAGTTTCAGTTCCAAGTGTTAAATCTTAGGAGTCCTCTTAGTCATCACTTTTATTGGTGGTATCTTGTCTACTTGAAATAATAATAATAATAATAATAAACTCAGTCAAAATTCCACAGCAAATATAAGTCATCAATTTTAAAATCAAGTTCCTGAAACTGTATTGTTCTCTTCAAATTCATTTCAAGAGAAATGAATGCTTTCATGAATCAGATAGAGTCCTCACTTGAGTTTAATTAATTAATAGAGTGATACTTTTGAAATGATTACTTCTGAGGCTGTACATTGTAGCTATATTGTGTATCCAAATAACAAATTGCTACCCTGGTTGGTGTTATTATTTAAAGGTCTTTTGATATGCACATTCTTTCTTTTTTATTTATTTATGCTGTAGGCTGTAAAGCAGCTCCTAAGGCTGGATGCTGAAAATCCAGATTCGCATCGATGCTTGGTATGTCATCTATAATGTTAACCAAGTGAAGCAACTTGTGTTTTTTCTTTTACAAGTATTGCAGTCTACATATATTTAATCCTATTAGATTCTTTTTCCATAATGCATAGGTGTAAAACACAGTTCCCTCTAGTCGTGAAAGAGCCTCTCACTTTATGCATGCTGATTGTAAACTTCTTTTACTGCAGATTAGATTTTTCCATAAAGTGGGCTCTATGGATGCTCCAGTGACTGACACAGAGAAGCTCATTTGGAGTGTTTTAGAAGCAGAGCGCCCTAGTTTCAGGTTCTCTTGGACATTGCTTCTTTTTTCTCCTTTGATGCTGTGAGTTGTGTTTATTCTGCTTAAATTGCATAGTAAATGCTTCTGTTTCTTCCTGTTATGTAGTCAGTTGCATGGAAAATCTCTCACCGAGGCGAACATCTCTTTCCTTGAGAAACACAAAGGTCAGCCTCTGCCTTGTCTATCTTTTGTGCACTGGTTTTAGCATTATTATGAACTTCCTTTCCTTGTTTCCTGCAGATTCTTTGACGCATAGAGCAGCAGTGGCAGAAATGGTCTCTGTCTTGGAACCAGATAAGAAGGCTGAGGCTGTCAAATTAATTGAAGATTCAAACGACAACCTGGTGTCAACGTAATACCTATCAGTAAAATATGCTCTATTTTCTTGTTTTTTTATATCTATTTCAATGGTATATTTGTTGAGTACCTCTAAGAAGGATTTATTATTGAAATTCTTTTTGTTTGACTAAATTAGAAGTGAAGCACTTGCACCAGCCAGGAAATGGAAACTTAAAGACTGTATTGCAATCCACAAACTGCTAGGGACAGCTTTGGTTGACTGCGATGCTGCATCAAGTAAGTTCTGCACATCATTTTATCTCATCCGTTAGTGCCCTTTACATGTATAGTTTTACGGGATTACTAAAATATGAATGAGTATTTATTAATGTTTTTAGAATTGGACCGGTCATTGAACTGGAAAAGTTACCAGTTCATAGTTTACTGGTCGGACCGGCGGTCGGACTGGTGATGCCATAAATGTATATTTTATTATTTTATATATTATTAAAAATTAAAAAATTAATAAATTCTATCTAAATTTTGACAGCATCTACTTTGTTTATTGAGTTTTTTCACAAAATTTTTTACTTGTAGAAGTCATCAATCATCATATATGATATCTATAACACAGTATAAGATGTTATATATTCATAATGTCAATAAACCCAATATTTATCAAATAATCAAACCATTGCTATCCTATAATAACCAAATTATCAAAGAGTTGTTAACTTAGCGCATTGTCCATAATAGATAATACAAATGTCAACGGTGATCCACAACACTTAAATAATTACTCAAAATATAACATGTCAATGTTTGAATATTTATGGAGATTTTTGCATACTAATAAATATAAAATTCATGTCTTCATTCATTTTGGAAATTGGAATATAGAGATTGAAAATGAGCATCTGGAAAACCAAAGTTCTCCACAGCAAGCCCTTCTATAGCCACGCCACCACCATCCTCATCATCTACAAAAATATTGAATATATATCAACAAGAAATCATTTTTGAAGAAAAAAATATAATTATTGAACTTTTATAAGTTTAAATATTCTACTAACTAATGTGAGAACTTGAACCTTCCACTTCATTTATTGGAATTGATCCTTTTTCATATAGAAGATTTTCCAATTCTTCAACATCTAGCTCTACTGGCTGATCGTCATCAACTATCCAAAAATCGGTCTCATCAATGCATGCATAGTCAATGGGATCATTGATTCTTTTCTTGTTATAGAACCTAAAAAAGAAAAGCATATAATTATTCATAATTGTGAATAAAAGAATTTAAATTCAAAACAACTAAGAAAGCATTTATACTGATTTTTTAGCCGTAAATTGTAATGAACGTATACAAGATCATTAAGCCTTTGATGTTCCAATCTATTCCTTCTTTTGGTATGTATACGTTCAAAGACACTCCAATTCCTCTCACATCCAAAAGACGATGTAGTTTGGCTCAATATTTGAATGACCAACTTTTGCAAATGTGGTGCACTGTATCCATGTAGCCTCCACCATTCATCTAGTTACAATTTCACATTAAAAATAAGGGGAAAAAAAAAAAACGCATTAGCAAGTTTAAAATATTAAATAGTAACTAGGTAACTAATAAAAAAGAACAAACGCACTAATAAATGAAAATAATCTTTTACCAGGTTGAAGTACTTCACGTGAAGAATAAGTAAGGTCTCTTCCAAAACTTCCCAATCGATCATGGAACAATTTCATTTCATTCATTGTTTTAAGCTTGCCTTTCAGAACTTTCTGATCAATAACATCCATGACACCTCTAATAATAGGTGGCTTATTACAAAAGTTTTCCTGATCATATTGGAAACATGGATTCAACCAATAAGCTGATAAATAAATGCTTTTTTTTAGTTGTTGATCCCAACGTTGCTTTATGATCTCTGTATAAGGCTTGTATAGTCTTTTGCTGTAGTTAAACACTTTCTTGATGCCCAAACGAACCCTATACATGCCTTCATACACATATCTCATCGAAGGCCTCTCATCATAATCAACAATACTCAATAAGCACATTAGTGGAGACATAAGATTCACAACAATCAAACAATTATTCCAAAATTTATTATTCAAGATGATGGAAACTGCAACTTGGCTTTTATTATCCTTTGAATATCTAGAGTCCACAAAGAACTTACTAGTTACCAAAGCTTGCAAGTCATGTTTATGATCATAAAGACTCTTGAGTGCAATGAATGTAGTAGCAAAGCGAGTTGCACCAGGTCGCAGAATCTCTGTCCATTCGTCTCTTTTTCTCAACCAACTTAACAAAGCAACATGATTATACACAAAAATTGTCACCTTTGATGCACATCTTACAAGTTCAGCAACATGGTCCATCTTACCAATATCCTTAAAGATCAAATTAAGACAATGAGGTGCACAAGGTGACCAATTGATGTGTTTATGCTTTTGAGAAATCAATCTCCCCGCGACCGCATAATTTGTTGCATTATCAGTCACTATATGAACTACATTGAGTGGACCCACCCATTCAATCACCTCAGGACAATACACAAGGAAGTTGATGAGTGTTCTTTGTCTATTATCTGTCCAACCATCACTCATTATTGTACATCCAACTTTTGCCCAAATTGCATGATAAGAGTCCACAAGTAACTGAACTTCCTTCTTGGCATCCTTTAAAAGATTAACCTGCAGCTGATGGTAATTTGGACCCTTATATCCAGGACCAATTGCAGATATAACATCCAACATTGGCTTGAAGTATAAGAAATTCACAACATTAGTAGGAATGCATGCATCATGAAAGAATCTCCTAACCGCCATATCCGCTCTCCAAATAGCTTCTTTACCAGCTAATACACTCCTCATGGAAGGTTGAGCTCCTTGAGTATTTCTTGGTGCAAAATAATTATCTACTGTTGATTTTTTCCTTTTTCCACTACTAGCGGCCATAGGACTTTGCATTTCTTGAACCTCTTCTTCATCTTTTGCCATACCCCCTTCAAATTGTGACACATTAGAACCATAAGGATTTCTATATTTATATGCTTCTTGGGTTGCTTTCTTGGAATTCACAAACTCTTGTAAAGAATTTTCCATTCGAAATCTGACATTAGGAGAAACTGATTTACATGGACCAATATCTCCTTTCACTTCAGCAAGATGTTGTTTCATTTTATGAATACCCCCACTTTTTGCAATCTTTTTACAATTCAAACAAATAAGAGCTTTTCGTCCATTTGCATATCTTTCTTCAGAAACATGCTCCCATGTAGGATCGGTCTTACTTCTAGTTGATTGTGAATTGGTAGTTGAATCTTGACCAGAGGATGGAGTCAAGTTTGATTCCATTTTTTATTTCTCTATCAAACTAGAAACAAAAATCCCACATTAATCTAGAGAATGAAAGTCATTAACAATTTAATAATTTATAATCAAGTCATCAACAATTTATAACAATCACATATCAATGGATAAATTTATCTAAATGAATAATGGTCATTATAACAAGCAGTCAATATTGACTTCTAAGTCTCAAAACAAAAATAATGCATCTATAGATCATTATTGAAGTCACAGAAAAGACTAAACACAAGAGAAAAAGCAAAAAACAAAGAAACAAGAAAGATAGGAAAAAAACGAAAAGGAATCTGCTTAAGAGACACAATATTCATCCTCTCTATTGCATTTTGACTTCAAACTTCAAAGACTATCCCAATTATAACAATCAGTGAATCACCTAACTCTATATTGAATATTTTTAAAGGTGGAAAACAACCTCTTCCATTCTAGCCTATCAATCTAGAATTGATTACCATCACTACAATTAGCTTAAGCTTTTTGGAAAACAACATTAAGTATTTGGGCATCGATCACTATTAAGTATTACCTTTACTATTCAATACAGCCGGGAGGTTGGGGGGGGGGGGGGGGGGGAAAGGAGGTTTCCAACGCCGGTGGGAGCTGTTTGGGTGTCGCGGGTCGCTAGCGGGAGTTGTTTGGGTGTATACACTCCAAAACGGCGTCGTTTTGATGCTGTTTAAAAAAAAAAAAAAAAATTTAATTGAATTGGCCAGTTTGTCCGGCTCACCGGTTGAATCGTCGGTTCAAGCGGTTCGATCCAAATCCGGTCCAATTGACCGGACCGGAACCATGACCGGTCGGATCAGTCGGTCCGTGACCGGTCGGATCGGCCAGTCCGGTCCAGTATTTAAAACCATGGTATTTATTATATTATGTTTTTAAATACCTCCATTGACTGCTTTGTTCGGGTGATTCTAATGTGATATGGATATAATCATCATCATTATTATTTTGACTTCCAATTTTTTGAAATTTATTATTTAGGCTATATTTGGTTTTTGAAGAAAGAAAAGAATGTTAAAAGAAACTAGGGGGGATCATGGAAAAAGTAAATCTTAGATTACCCGCTCTTGTCTTTGACTAGTGCTACCTCTTGCTTTTGACTAGGGGACTCACCCTATCATATCTTTTCTTATATTCCATTCATCTTTGAGCTGAATTCATTTTGTGGATGTCATGCTGCCTAACTGCTTAACTTTATTAACATGGAGCAACAGTAGCCATGTAGCTGTATTTTGGAGTTTTCCTTTTTGTTGGATACAATTGTTAGACAGAACTCCGGAGTCAGTTCTCCACTATGGGCAATGTTTTTTTAAGTCCCTCCTACTTATGGACTAGTTGTTTAATGTAATGATAATTGAGAGTTTTGGGTACGCTTTGGTTTCTACAATCTTATTTTTACTTGCCTTCTTCATTTCACGTAGGCCTATTTATGCCCATCCTTGGACTTCAGATTGTAAAGCATCTCATCATAATTCTGATTTCCAATTGTCTTTCGAGTTTCATTATTTTATAACATGAAATATGTTACATCATGGACCTCTTTACCATAAATTCATCCTTAAGGAGCATAACCACACAAAAACCCAGTGCTTAATGCTGCTGGAACTTATGTAATGCTGTTTTTGTAGAATTTGACGTTATTCATGACCTCAATGGCTTAAATAAATCTAGTTTAATACTCCAATACTTCTTCAACCAGCACAATCTCTGTTAAGATCATATGTGCCTTGTCTTCAATGATATTTGAAGCACTTTCTTTTTCTCTATAAACCTTTCCAGTGTTATCTGACTATTTCTTCATCTTCTTTTTCTTTTATTGTTTAATTCATGTCTTAGACTATTCAGTCAGTCTTAAAATTTTCATGGTACTGCACATGTGTCTACCAAATAGTTGGTGCAGCTGGGGCATATGGGTTCCACAATGCTTTTCCTCCATTTGTTTAGCATACCATGCTGAGGCATGTAGTCTCTACTTATTTATGCTTATTGAACCGACTTAAGCTTATCATGGTGATTCATGGTTAAAAAAAGAAACAAAGAAATGGGTTTTTTGCAGGTGTTCTGTTGCTTAACTTCCATTGAGTAGAGAACTCTGATCAATAGAAAGATGAGTAAAAGCATTTTTTTTTTGGGGGTCAAATATTGCTTATTCTAACTTGATCACAAATGATATTCTGTGGATGGTACTAAAATAAATTTTCTTCTCTTTCAGGATGGAAAGTGCGATGTGCTGAGTACTTCCCTTATTCAACATACTTTGAGGGCAGGTGCAGCTCTGCCATCTCCAAATCATCTGAACACCAGATCTGCAAGAACTCTGAAAATGGGGGTGCCAACCATACAGCTGATCAAAATGCAGGTTCTATTGCATCAAATGGAAAACTAGAGGCATTTAAGAACCTCGCCATCTAACTACATCGCGAAATGCATTCATCACTTAGTTCATCCGCCAAGTGATTGCATCCATGGGTATGGTCTCACAAAACCAATGCTGCGGCTCAGAAATATACCCAGTTGAAGAAGAGTAGGTGGGAGCTGCCGAGGAGGATCAATATGAGGTTTTGTGTTGATTATTGACAAATCCCAATTACTATTGCTCAGAAAATTTTCTTTTTCTCTTTAAAAATCCACCAGTTCTTACCCCACCCGATTGTGAAATGCATTCATTTGCAAATGTGTATAATTTACTTCACATTGTGTTTCTAGGGTTTTTGAATTATCTATTTGCTCACTTTTTTGGTGAGATCCTGGACAATGTTGGCTCCATGGGTTTGTACTTGCAAGGTTTGGATAATTTCATCTTCTAGCTTGAGGACTACGGACATTTCCAACTTACTGGTCCCTGCATCCAGTCAGCATAGAGCACTTGCCCTGTAGAGCTGATCTCCTGAGCATGTTGTACTTGGCCCATTTTTGTTGACCCTTTTATTTATTATATGTATAAACACTTAATTTTATGTGAAAAATTTTGGTATGGAATGCAATGTTGTAGCATTGAATCTGCTTTACCGTTGCTTAAATTTTTACTAGTGATGCCTTTTTCACCTCCTATTCTTGGGATTGATTTCAGCAAGAGTCCATCTAACTAATTTTTTTCTAATGGGAAGGAAAAGTATGTTTTCACATTGTGATATGAGAATATTAGTTTGTTCTGTAATTCCAAAATTTTTGGAGTTTCATGCACTGTTAGTTTATTTAACCTTAATATTCCCAATCAAGCCTTCCATGTATGCATTTGTCTTTGCCAAGTGGATATTTGCCACATGGCCTTAATAATAATAAAAAAGGAATCACATGCATATACCCATGAACCCTAATATTTGTTGCTTCTCTCCCTCTTATTTTCCATCTCTCTCAAGATTTCTTTTCTTCTTTGGAGTGAAAACACTCAGACACCCCAAATAGAATCTCTTCATTTACGAATTTGTAAGAAATATTTATCTTCTCCCGCCTCTGTCTCTCTCAATCTCTCTCTAGTGATTGAGCTCAGTGCTTGCTATTATTTTCAATCAGTGTTAAAGTTACCATATATTCAATATTTTCAGCTTCCCAAGGTTGATTTCATTTAAGGTAGGGTTGTAATTCACAGGTTGGTTGGGTTGATGGGTTATTTGAACCCAACCCAAATTATAAAACATTATAAATATTATAAAAATATTAAATTGAGTTATGCTTGGATTATCTAAACCTTGGTGTGAGTAAAACCCAAATTAAGATGGGGTTAAAAAAACATAACCCAACCCAAGGCGTATTCGAGTATTGAAAATAATTGTTCAAACTTCTCTAAATGTTGGTTGGGTTGGGACAATCCACCCAAGTTGCACCTTTGCTTTTAGGCATGAGTTGTTTGAGTTTCTAAGGTTTGGTTTATTATCAGTTTTTGGGAATTTGTACGCTTTCGCGTGTTTTTTTATCATTGTTTTCTTGCGGATTTGGTGCAATTTCATGGCTCGTGTGGTTGGGCTCTCTTTGAATTTGTTGTGGTCAATAGAGCAGGATGGAGCTACACGTCATTAACGATCAACTAGATGATGAGTTTTGATTGAGAGGTCATGCATCATGTTCTTGACAGTTGAGAAAAAGGTTGAAAGCCAAAAAACAAAAACAAAAACAAAAACAAGGAAACACCTACTCGTTATGAAGATCCTTCTTCTAGATTAATTAAAATTTTAATAGGTTGCTCTTTTTTTCCTTTCAAACATGAAAGAAAATTTTCAGTTATTATCTACTACTCACTAAGCATTATGCTTCACAAATTCATGAATGTCAGGTTGTTTGTATGTTGTTGAGATTGAAACAACCTTCAGCCCTTACTGGTTGAAAAAAATGAAGTAAGCTCTTAATTTGCAGATACCAAGAAGTTGGTATGGTTCAACTATCTTTGTGACATATGCTCCCAAGAAGTTGGAATTATGATTTTCTACCTTAGTTCTAAATTAACAGAAAATATATCATACAAATGAAAGGGAGATGTTAAAGAAGATGATGGTTAGATCATTTGTTTTGTTCATAATGAAGATGCTGGCCTCTCTCAAGTAGGTGTATCACTATCTAGAATGAAGATTTCCTATGCTTCCTTGAGAGGTTCCCTTATTTGTACATAAGGCTTTGTGAAATGTATTACTCTTCATAAGCTCATATGATTGATGCAAGAAAGGTTGACAAGGCCACAAAGGTTGGCATATGGCTTTCATGGAACCTTTATACCTATGCCCAATCAAGCTTAGAAGTACATTTAGACTCATAAGTGATGTTTAAAGCAAAGGGGGAAACCAACAGGAGAATCAGAATAAAATTGTTAGAATGGAGAAGATAACATTTTTATCAAAGATGATGAGATACTTTGTTGAGATCAATGCCAAGGTAAGAAATTAGAACCATGTAGGTTTTTTAATATCCGTGAAGAGAAAAGGAATGATTCCGATGAGATTGGTAACAATAAGAATCGATAAGGTGGATATGGAATTGATGCAGTGGAAAAGGTAATACCCATGATACCAAAAGTCATGAATTGGTACACTAACTTGGTAGAAAGTTTCCTCTAATGAGGTTCACAATCCTTGAAAATCTTTATTATCATTTTGATTATTTGATATCTAATGAAAAATTAAGTTAGTGCAGTTAGTTAAAGTACTATCATTTGATTATTTATGTATCATGTTTTATCAAATGACATATAACAAATATGTGCATGTTCGATAGAGATCGAAGTGTTCAAAATTCAATTGAACTCTATAAAAGATACTGTGTATGATAGGTTTTAAAACAGTGAATAAGTTATAGGGATGTAGGTGATCAAAAGTGCATTTGATAGTAATTTTAGGAAGTGTTTTTAGTATTTCAAATATTATTTATTTATTTATTTTATTTTATTTTTGTTTAAGTATTAGAAAAACTAGAAACACTTTATAAAATCACTGTCAAGAGCACTCTAAAATTCAAATAAACTTTATAATCATGTTTTCATTAACAATTATATTAAGAAATTAAATTGATGAAAAATTTACAAATTTATTAATAAATGTTCATCAATATTTTGTATAAAGGGTTATTTGATTAAAAAGGGTTAGTGAAAATCCAAATTTTGAAATTTAACTCTTCTTACTTTTTTTTTATCTCATTTTGACAAAAATGCCCTTACTATTTTCTTATAAAAATTTCTTTTTTTCTTTTTTCTTTTTTTTAAACCTATATGTAAATACTTGAAATGGTAAAAAATATTTATGTCAAAAATTAGTTACTTTTCAAGTAAAAACATGAAAAAGGTTATATTCATAATTTATGGATTATTTCATTTCTTTTAATCAAATATTTCTTGTATAAACAACAAATGCAAATATATTGGCTTGGGAGATCTCCACCCTGATGACTTAATTCTAGTGCAATGGTTTAACAAGTTCAATTCATTGTGATGATCAAACTATAACATGCAGAGTAAGCCATATATGCTATGATTTGTGAGTACCACCATGTTGGAGTAACATGGCAACAATCACTACAACATATGGTAAGACAAAGGTTATCAAATTGCTAAGTTTCACCAGTTTCACAATTTCAAGCATCGGATTCATTTATTTAATTTTAAAATTTTTTTGTTAACAAATTACTTATTTTTTAAATTTATTGACTGAATAAAAAAAATAAAAAATATAGTTTTTTTCTTAATATTAAAAATAATTTATTGGTTTTTCTTTACTTTTTAATATTTAATAAAAATGAAATATTAAAAAAACAAACAACTTAATATCTAATACTATTAAACATTATTTAATTTTAAATTATATTTAGAATTAAGTAAAAAAAACAAATACCTCTATATAGTCTAACAATTATTAAATTGCTACCTAATGCTCAATCCAAATTCAACAAGGTAAAAATTCTTCATTATGATTGTCTTTGCCCCAAAATTGTAATGCCTTCACATCATTTCTGCATTACAACAAAGGTAGTCAGAAAGGCTACCAAAGGATATAAAGCTTGCATGGATTAGAGCTTATTAAGAAGGAACAAATGATAGTGCTCCACTCTGAAAAGGAACTGAAAAAGCAAGTGATAGCTCTTCGTCTTCATGAAAAATTTTCATTTGGATGATCGATAAAAGAGATCCCAACCATGTTTATTTCGAGATCTGCTTGCATAAGAAAATTTTTTTGTTGACAAAATTAAAATTAAGATCGGACACAAAGCAAAAGTAGATGGAGAGAAGAAAAGACAGGTACCTAACAAGAGAGAGGATCAGGGATTTTGGAGATGAGGTTGCAAATTAGCTTGGACAAAGCTTGGTGGGTGAGAAAGCATACATGACAGACCTAGTTGGTAGAAGAGAGGGTATTATTAGAGCCTAAAAACAGATCAGCCCTTGGTGCATGAAACATTAGATACCATGAAATGATAGCATATCATATGTTCTGGATTATTAAAGGATGGGTTCCTGCTTTACATTTACTTTCAAACCAATTTATTGTAACACACTTTTCCATTCTCTAATTATAATGCTTACAAAATTAGCAAATTTATCACAACTTTCTGCTGCAGTCCCCAATTAGATCAACCAATGTTTCATGGAACAAAGCTGAATGTGATTACAAAACACAATCCTCTCTTGCAGTGTTCAACTTATATCAGGCCTCCCTCTGAGCAACCCAGGCTTCCACACAAGACATGCCCCATATATAGTGAAGCTGTCTGAATGGCAGCAAGCTACTCAAATTTGCTCATTTTCATCCCATTATAATTACATAAAGACCCGAGTTTTTCGCTTGTCTGAAATAGAAACCATATACATAGAGAAAAATCATGTTCGATAATCCAGGAAAATTTTCCTCTTTTTCTCCCTTTAGCTTCATTAATCCGAGAAAGGACAATGTTTCATGGCCAACTCAAATGTTCTGTATATCGCATGACTCAAAACCCACATATTACCTATTTGCTGGTGGTGTCCAGGCCAACTTGCTGAGATCAAAGTGGATGTTTAAATACATCACTCTGCAAATGGGGTTGAAGCACAAGAGGATCTCCATTTGAAAGTTTGCAATCCAGCTGGGTTGAGAATTCAAGGATTAAAACATCGTAGTACCATATACACTACTACCACCTTCAGTTGATGCGTTACCTGTCGGCCTCTCCCTTTGGTGCCCACTAGTGCTTGTGGCATTGGGTGATGCCCCACTAGTTCCACCAACCTCAAATTTACAGAGGGGGCATAGTGCATTGATCTTCAGCCATTTATCCACACACTCCACATGGAAAAAATGGCAGCAAGGTAGCTCCCGCAACTCATCATTGTCAGCATATTTTGCCAAGCAAATACAACAAACCTGCATAAGATCGAATTGAGAAGAAATAGAGCATTACTCGCAAAACCAATCAGTGAGTGTCCAAAGACACAAACACAAAGTAAAGGCACAATAACTAAAAGGAAACATGCACATCCAAAGAAGAGGGAAAGAAATATTTCTAGAAAAACCCTAATTTATAGTTGTGATTGGTTGAGCTCGTGTTGCTTCAACCACCTTCCCTCCACAAATTTATGAGGTATTCTAGGTAGCCTTGTACAGAATGGGGCACGCTTCAAAAACCTACGTGAACTTGGGAATGTGTCACATCCAAAAAGGTCACTTCACAATTTTTTCCAATACCCACCCACAGCTATATATCAGACAAGAACATATTATATATATTAAAGTACTACTGCTCCATTAGAAAACTAAATATCAGCCATATTTTTTCAACTCACATTGCTTATTGACTTCTTCCAATTTTTTGAGTGTAAGCCCACTTTGGGCACCTGGCATTTTTCAAAAACTCTGCTCGGTTTATTAAAGTTTCCAGATTCAACCATCTGAAGTTTAACACTTCTCTACTTTTCCCCTATTTTTGATTGAATTTTCAAATTTATGACTAAATAGTTTTACCAAATTTAAACCCAATTCAGTTACAGTTCCAATTTCAAGATTGAAATCAGCCCCCACAAAACTTTATATTTAACTTACAGCGTCTTCACCAGATATGGCACGCTCTTTTTCAGTTCCTGCAGCCAAGACTCCACCTTCACCTGCTCCTGAGTTGACTTCCTGATCATCAACATCTCCATTTTTCTTTAACTTAAATTTGTATGTTGGTAGGGCATCAATAGATTCTGGAGCAGCTCCTCTCGTTTGAGAAAGGTCCTCCCGAAAGCCCAGAATTGAAATTATACAAGGCAAGCAGCAACAGATTGTTGCACATAGTATGAATGGCATAGCATAGCCAATACAGCTAAAGGTAAGGAACACTATGCATAACCTGCAGGAAGGGCAAGAGACAGTTGAGTGACTCAAAAGGGGTGGAATTCTAATAGAAATGGACTATATACATAACTACAACTATTACCTGTACAATTTGGGAGCATCAGAGGGAGAAGAGTGACCTCCAAATATCCACACATTGCCCACAACAAACCACACTGCAAAGAAGCAGTCCAAGGCCATCTTAAAATGGTCCACCATTCCACTGAACCTGGGTATCAGAAATCAGCTACATCATTAACCGATACAATATATAAATTATTGAATGGATACAAAAAAGGGTTAAAAGTTTAAAATAATTAACTATCAGACATCTAAGCCAAAACAAGGTCTGTAATACAGGCCTTGTGATTTCCTCAGATACTAAATTTGGCACAGGTTCAGTCGCATGAATATCTAGTAAAGGTACATACATGAGTTTGAATCCCAGTATCTTCAACAGAAAGAAGCATACATGAGTTTGAATCCCTGTATCTTCATCAGAAAGAAGCATACATCTATTCAAACCACAATACGTTCCACAGTTTTTATCGTCAACCTATTTCTTCTTCTCTCTAATTAGCTAAAATTCTTTTAACAACTAACCACCACAAACACCACAAAGTTTTCCAGCTTTTCCCCTAAAAGTGAACTTAATTTTGAAAGTAATGCACAGTACATTTCATTCTAAAGACATTGCATTATTTCATATAAGAGGCAAGCATCTGAAATGTGTGATTCATCTTTGGTGGGAGTTCAGTGGATAATCTCAAGAAAGATTCCCCGTATGCTTCTTGTTACATTCCAAGGATTTAGAAGGGCTCACAATTAGTTGACATTCTGCATGCCGCAGCATCATGTAGGTGATTTAGATGAAGGGGAACACTAAGATTTTCAAGGATAGACACAGATCTTTGTTAAAGCTGAGCAATCAGATTCACTTTTCGATGCCTTTGGGCATCGAGGACGCAGGAGTTCACAGACATTCTTCCTAGTTTGATTTCACTAGCAGGGGGATGTTTTTTCTCCTTTTAAGGGCACAGGTTTATTCTAGGTTCTTAGCTTCTTATTTTTAGATGGGTTGTATTAAGGGTTAAGTTTTAGTGGAATTGTTGTGAATGATTTCTCATCTCCCTATTCATTGAGCTTTCCTTTTTGTAACAAGGATTATTTTTTCCTTTTTGTGCTAAAGAAATTTGACCTTATCCATTTTTAATGCAATGTAAATTGCTACTTATTCCTACAAAGCAATCAAATGTAAAATACATCCTTGTATAAGATATCACTATAGTTCCAAGCATGACAACCACTGGACAACAAGGAGGGATCTGCATTTTTGAATTGCCAAAATGGGATGCAACTCAAATGCGTGCAAAGCGATTCACTTGGTATAAAATATTTCAGCTAAAATCAAGTGGAGCTCTTCAGAATGGCTCTGAGATGCTTTGGTGCAACCCATATATGGAATGAAAGGGCGTTTTCTACTGTTAAGAGCGGGTAACCCATTTCCAGTCTTTTGCAAATCTTTTGGGGGCCTTGAGAAAACATTTGAAAGGCATTAATAATCCATGGTTTCCATCCCACTTAAAGGGGAAACAAATTTCATCATAAATTTGTTTCTAAAGCTACTTCTTATAAATCTTATAGGGGAAACTTTTGGGAAGCATTTGAATGTAAAATTTGGAGTACATTAGATTAACATCTTCGAAACAACTCAGCAGCTCTTAAGAAACTCATCATAAAACTTATGAGAAATGAATTTACTGAAAACTCTTTCTATCAAAGCACCTCCATGAATTTAAATATAAATGTAAATATTCAAGGAAATGCCAAAATGGGTTGCCAAAGCTACACAGCTGTTTCTATGGTGTTTCTTAACAAGCTGCATTAAATGCCTGGCAATAGCCAAAACTGCTTTGGCAGTAGCCAAAACGGCTTTGGCAATAGCCCTTCTTTCATCCAATTATAGTCCATTTCAAAACATATCTTCTTGCAGATAGTTATGAAATATAAGAGAAAAATCTTAACTTACACTCTACAAGTGTATATCTAACTACAAACAAGTAACACCCAACCATAATTCTTAATATAATATAGTCTATATGTTCAAAAGCAAAACAAAAAATAAAGGAGTCTAAACACAAATTACATATACAATGAATTACAGTTGATTGACATTTTAGTCCATTGACACATAGGAGAGAAAAAATTCCATGCACTAGAATGTTATCTTAATTAAATATTAATATATCTCAATCCATGATATACTCATATATTCTAATTATGTTAAATTAGTTTTATCAAATCTACTTTTGATTGATTTAACTATTTTTACTATCACCTTCACAAAGTACGACGATATTCTTCTTTTTTCATTAGTAAAAACTAAGGCAGCTGTGTCATGTTAAAAAGTCATTAAAATGAAAATGAAAATATGTCATACATGATTCTATGTCTTTTCAGTACATGGATTCTTTTCAGGGCTGGCCTCAGGTGAGTAATTAAGAATGGATTAATCTTTTCCTTGTTACCTAGCATAAACTTGATAAACACTGAGGGAAAGAGAATTTGACCAATTAAGAATAGATTACATTAACAACTGAATGAAAGGATATAAAAACCTAAAAAGTACAAATTGAGGCATGGACCAGAAATCCAACACTATATAAACAAAGCAAACATACCTCATATGAAAGATTCCTACAAATCTACTGCGTCTTGTGGCTGCTCTGGCGGTTTCTGAGGCTTGATTGACTGATATAGCTGTATAAGAAGTAGGTTCAGAAGAAGGGTTGTTTTGAGAAGAGACCTGACGTGATTGACTAGACTCTTGCTCATTACTCTGGTTGCGGGTACGATAGCGCCAGTAAAGAATAGGAAGTGTTGCAAAACAACCAGATGCATAACCCACAACCCATGCAAACAATGGGGCTCGTGGATTTTCACGTCTTGACAATGACAGAACAACAATGGATGCTATGATCTGACTCACAGTTACAACTAACTCAACAGAAATCCATAGCCCAGAATTCAATGGGCTCCTCCTCCTCCGACTATAACCATCACTTCTCCTCATGAATGATGAGTTCCTGGAGTTTAATCTGTTTGATGAAGATGAAGTTTGATTAGTAGGAGTTTGAGTGCTACTTGATGGTCTCTCTTCATGCTGTGGTGGATTCATTACAGGATGGTGATCATCATGAGATGAGCTCGACGAAGCATCATCATTCCTTGTTATGTCAATGATGTGTTCACGGTCACCATGATTTTCTGTCCTCTCCATTAGCAAGGGGTATTTGTAGGTTTGGCTTCTACTATGTGGTTCCAGAGACGGAATGGCCATCTAAGTCCGCCAACAAAATGAGCTGAAGAGAAAGCATAGATTAAAATTCTGAGATTTCCAACTTGCTGCCTTTTTCCCAAGTTCTCGTTCTCACAAAAGATCTCAGAGTTTTGTCTTATGTGATTAATAAGTCATGCCAGACACCTACAAACACTTGGAACCATTAATAGAAAGGATTCGATAATTCGCATTCTGTTTTGAAAAGAAACTGGCATAGAATCATAATCAAACGGCATTTCCTTCACTCTCAAGAAAGCAGAATTTCAAGATATACGCATAAGGGCCCACGGTATAGCATTATTTAGAGAGTAATATCACTATCAACACAGATGGACAACTACAGAACATAAATGGCTATCATAAAAATTGTTAGGCTATTTTGTGGGATCAAGATTGCATTCAAGAAGAAGATGAAAAGAAGAGATATTAATATCTAAATTTCCATGGAAAGGTAAAAGTATCACTGAATTAAACAAGTTTCTCACAAAGAAGAAAGCATTAACTGAAGAATTTCACCAAACACATTATGGAATTGATCAAACACACTACATTTTCAGCTGAATCTTAATCATCAGAGAAAAAAAACAAAATAAAATAAAAAATCAACACACAATACCACCACGGCTCAGAGACCCACCAATCGAACCAGCAAGAGAAACCCCCAAGTGCACTAAATGAAAAATGGAACTCAATCTTAGAAGCAAAAACCATTGAAAAAAGAATTTCAAATATTAAATCCACAAAATAGATTAAACCAATTGCAAATACTAATCATCCCAAAAAGTTACAATTTTAACAAAATGGAGCACACTAACAAACCAACTGACTGACCCAATGACTTCAACCCTGTACAAAACGATAAACCCAGGAAAGATTCATGAAATTAAGCCAGCAAACGCCAAAATTGACAGAGAAAACAAAAACCCTAATCAAGAAAATTGCAACACACATTGATAATTCATAAAGATGAAAGGTGTACCAGATTCAACTGAGTAATAGCCGTTAAAGGGACACTTGGGAGAAAGAAGAGAAGCGTTGAGTGTTCACAAAGCTCACCTTCTCTTCATTTCCCTCATTTTCGTTTCAGATTCCATTTTCTTCGATAAAATATAGCGTCAGCACACAGAAACACGTTCCTGTGAAAGATCAAACGTCAACATCAAACATGACAGTACAGTGATTTTGGGCCGTTGGATTTAGAAATTAACATTAACAAAAATATTTTTTACATATTTATATATAAATTAATTATTTATTTTCTGCAATTTAGGAAAAGATAATTCCAAATAAATTATAATTAATATCTTTAAAATTAGAAAAATTAAATATTTTTAATATAATAATTAATAAAAATATAAAAAGGAAAATAAAAAATATTAAAGGCAAAAATGTACTTTGTAATTTCTTTCCCTTTATGACATAAAATTTCCTAGGAGAATGTTACACCCATGAATAAATTGTTTTTATTTTTTATTTTTTATATATTTAAAAATAAAATTAATAAAAAAAAATAAATGATACTAAAATATATGAAATTTATTATCTTAATTATGTCCAATGTTTTTGGTACATGGGTCTAATTAATGGTGTCCCTACCATTACAAAAAGTGAGAGACACCCTTTACCTTTCATTAACTTATGCGAATTTTTCTTTTACAAAAAATAAAGGGGGTTATGTGAATATAAAGTGGTAAGAATTGTCCATATGCCTTGTCCTTTGGTGATAAAAGAAGTGAAATCAGTACTTTTTTTAGGATTATATTAGCTTAGTCACCATCTTATAAAAATTTTTTAGATGTAACATAATTTAAAGGTATTTGGGAAATTTAAGAGTAAATGTGAAGTTAAGGTAAACACGTAGGATGATGCGGGTTTTTTGAGCTATTTATTGTGTCTAGTGAAGTTTCAATACAAATATAAAACCGATAACATGTAAAAATATACGAGAATTTTAATATTGTAACCGTTGTTACATCTATAAAGAATATTATAAAAGATAAAAAAATAAATACCATCCTAACCCCTCATTTCATCCAAGGGTGTTTGAAATTCTTTTCCACATCTGTATCCAATACACTCTTCCTCGTATTTCTAATTATCATATAAGATCTTTACAAATCCATCTCAATTTCATAATCTTTCCCTTTTATAAAAAATATTCTATATAATATTTTTTATAAAAAAGAAATGTTTATCAATTAAAAATTTAAGATACTTTCATTACTATTGATTTTATCAATATATAGATATCTTATCTACGAGTAATTTACAAACTTTGTGATTTAGTCCCTAATTGAAAAATTATTGAACTTATATGACACATCAAGAAAGCTAAAAGTATGGAATTCTTCAAAACTTGGTGATGGGTTGGGCTTCAATTTGGGATTTCACAAGTATGAATTGAGAAAATGGTAATGTGCTTTTAAAAATTATGTTGTCTAGTTTGACTATAGTATAAATTCAATACTTTTAAAAACATCTCCAATCAAGCGGTGCCACATATGCAACATGGGTCTCATTATTTTGTATGTGGGTCCTATTACTTTGTTCCTCATATGATTTTACTACTTTGTACATTCATCTCATTATTTTATACTTCCTTCGTGGCCGTGCATAGAGATATATAATTCTTGATGTCCTTACAACTCAAGTGTTCTGCGTACCACATGATATGAGACTGCTTAGTAGCCTCTGTGGCTAGACCAACCAGCTGAGAGAGGAGAGGTTGTTTAAGTTCATTACTTCACAACTTGGATGAACATACTGAAGCTCCTCATGATCCAATTACCCCAAGCTCATTCTGCCAGTTCGGTATGAGAATTCAAACTCAAGCCACAGTACTTCCATGTCCACCGCCACCTTCATCCAATGCGCTACCCGTCCTCCTCTCACTTGGATTCTGGCTGGAGCCTGCGGCAAAGGTCGAAGCCCCATGAGTCCTACCTATCTCAGATTGGCAGAGAGGACACCGTGCATTGATCTTTAGCCACTCATCCACACACTCCTTGTGGAAGAAATGGCCGCATGGCAGCTCTCACAGCTCATCATTGTCAACATATTTTTCCAAGCAAATACAACAAGCCTGCACCTAATGAAAGTGTGGTGAGAAAAAACAAGGAACTTTTCCCAGAAAATCAAACCATAATTGAGATCTTAATCTGCTTGAAAATACCTGTTCCCAAAGCAAAACTAGAACAACAAACACTAAATAAAGAAAAGCATTCAGTGGAAAACCAAGATTCAACTATTATCTTTTCAGTTCATCATATGGCTCATATTTCACAGCTAGTATCACATCTTCCACTGAACTTACTGCATCTTCTTCAGGTATGGCACGCTCCTGCTCGGTTCCTGCAGCCAAGACTCCAACTGCATCTGTTCCATTTTTCTTTAACTTAAACCTGTAGGTTGGCAGTGTATTGAAGGAATTTGCTCTGGTTGGCGGTGCTTTAAATATGAAGAGATCGGGAGTGGTCGTTACAGTCAGGTTTCTAGGGGCCATTAATGCTGAAGAAATCATGCGAGGCAATAAGAAACATCCTATGGCTGGGATGGCATACGCAATACATCCAGTCTTGAGTAAAACTTGGTATAACCTGCAAGTAGACAGAAAAACAGTTGAGTGAAGAATGGGTTGAAGACTTGAATTCCAATTGGAAATAGAATAATAGAGATCATTAAGAGTTACGTGTCCAATTTGTCTGCATCAGAGGAAACTCTAGCAACCCATGCATGGCCCAAAACAATCAAAAAAGCAAAGAAGCAGCCCAATACCACCTTCAAGACTTCCACCACCGCATAAAGCCTGCAACTAGGAAACCAGCTTCTCTGAATTAACTTAACATTATGACTTAAAAGTTAAAAATACCTTTAAAGTATGAAGTTAAAATAGTTAACTTTTTTTTTTTTTTTTAAATCTCAGATCTTTTTTGTCTCATTTGCACACATAAAAATATATTTTAGAATTATAATTCCATATCCATACATATTTTTCATAATAAATATTTTATAATTGTGTTATATATCTACAATACTTTAAATATGAATGTTTTATAAATAAATTAATTACTTAAAATTAATAAAAATAAATATGAGTTAAAATTAATTAAAATCAATATGAATAAATGTGTTAATTTAATGATTTAGAATAAATTTTAAATTAAATTTACTAAATAAACTTAATAATTAGTATCAAAGTAGGCAATCCACCTAAAATTCAGACATCAATTAAAAAAACGTAATGGGTGTTTGGTAAATCAACTCAAAAACTTAATATAATTTAATAATTTAATTTAATTCATTAAGTAGATTAAACATATTTGGTAAAATAACTTAATATTACAACTTAAAATTATTTTTAATTTTAAGTATTAAATCAAAATAATTAACTTATTCTTAATCTTAAATCATTTTTGCTTCATTTACCCACATCAATGAAAATATACATCTATGACTTATTTTTTTTATAATAAATTTATGGTTATCTTATGTATGTACAATATTTTAAATATAAATATTTTATAAATAAACTTATTCCTTAAACTTAATAAAAATAAAAATAAGTTAAAATCAATGACGGAAAATATTAGTTAAAATTAAGAAAGGAAAATATGTTAATTTCATGATTTAAAATAAATTTTAAATTAGTTTTATCAAACAATCCTAATACTTAAGAACATTTTAATTTAAAGTCAATTTAAGTAAAGTATTAAGTTTTACCAAATATTCTTATCTCAATTTGAAAATTTACATTTATATCAATAATGTTTCTCTAATTCAAATATATAATCTTCCATAATTTGCAATAAGAAAATATATTCATATGCTAACTTTACAATCATCAATTGTTTTTATTTTATTTTCTTGGATTGATTTAACAAGTTTATGATATAACTTCACAAAGTAAAGAGATGTCCTTAATGATAGACAAGAAATGAATACACACCTGTTCATCATGGCTCCTTCGATCCGGTAGCTGATGTAAATAAGAGGAAGCAGTGCAAGACAACCGGAAGTATAACCCACCAGCCATACAACCCGTCTGTTTTCTGGATTGTCATGTATTTCGGACCACCACAAAATAACAACGGATACTATAATCTGACACACACACACAAGTAACTGAAAAATAATCCATACCCTGTGAATTTTTGAAGTAGTAGAAGAAGCTTGAGTGGTGGGAATTGATGGTATATTTTCGGGATTTCTTGTAATCTCAATGATGTGATGACGATCATTCTGGTTTTCCATTTGCAGAGATTTTGGCTGGCATGGAGCTTCCAATGAAGAGAAAGCAAGAATGGGGTGCTTGTCTGATATCATTAAAATAGTTTTGATTAATTGCTTTGGAGACCTAGATTTAATTGAAAAATGGTTTATAATCTTTGGAATATCAGTCACTGATTAGAATAAACAAACAAGCTAAATAAAAAATGAGTATAATTCACCGCACTACTTTAAGGACCAATGCACTATATATACTCCCCCTCTTCTTAAATTTGGACAAAAGAAATATGATTTCAACTAACATTTGTATCTTCTAAAGTTTATGCTGTTGGATTGTAAAATCTGAATCAGTTTTGTTGTGTTTTGTTTAGGATGTTTAGGGTCAAATTGTCTGATTAGCTAACGGGGTTGAAGGGGACAACACTCTTTGGAGAAATTATTTTTTTATGAGATAAAATGGTTTATTTGCTTTTATTATATATTCAATCCTTTTATGTTTTAGGGTTTTATTTTTTGAGAGAGCGTGACCGTAATTAAGAGGTGTTTTCGAGAGTTTTATTGTTGTAGCTCTTCATATTCATTTTCATTAGTAATTGTTGAGTGTAGGTGCATTCCGTAGACGTAGGGATTATATTGATCATTGAATCACATTAAAAATCTTATGTTCTTTTTATTTCCCATTCGTGTGTGTCCATAATTTGGTCAACACATGCCAATCAATGATAATCATATCACCCTTTAAGTGATGAAGGCTTAGGTTTTCAGCACTTTTAGAACTAAGTCCGGTGTTCAAATTATATCAGGCATTGCTCCAAGCAAATTAACAGTTCATACAGCATGCCTCATATGGCACAAAGCAAGCTATATGAGCAGGCACTGGATTCATTCTATGTCAAAGGATCATACTTATACTGGGAGAAGTTTTAATTGTATGGAGCAGAAACCGACATACAGTAGAGGAAAATAAATAGGTTCAGATGACATTTACTAATCAAAGAAAATTTTCCTTACTAATGATCTTTTATCATGTCTGAAGAAAGGAATATTTTTATGGATTATTGATATCCTTGTAAGGCCAATGTTCTGCCCGCTGTTCATTAAATAATGCTAGACCGATTAGGAAAGCCCTAATTTATAATAGTCCATTGGATTGTCATCGTCAATTCATAGAGATGTTTGCAAACTTAAAATGTTTTTAACTTATTTTCTATGTTTTAAATATAATTTTTATGTATAGTGTTTTATTTTTAATAATTCTCTATATCTATATAATTATTTTTTTAAAGAGTTCTAAAAACACAAGTAAAAATAACTGAAAATGATTAAAAGATGTTTTTGAAAACATCATATTTTCTATTTTTCTATTTTTTTGTTTTAAAAAATATAAAATTATTTTCGAAAATAGTTGTCCAACACGACCAAAAACCTTTTTCAAAGGTTAAGAAAATCACTTTCAAGAGTTTAGAGGTTTGTTTAGATTATCGGTTGAGTTTTAAAAATTATTATTCTTTTTAATTTTATAGCAATAAATTACCCTGAAATAGTTGTTTTCATTTTTTGTTTTTCAAAAACATTTTGTTTTTCGTTTTTTGATTGTCAAATCTATTTTTATTTTTTATATTATTTTATTTTGGAGAAGATAAAATTGTTTTAAAAAATAGTTGCCGAAACAAGGTGGTCATCCAAGAAAAAATTCCTCATCATGCAGTCTTTGATTTCATCACTCTCAACAAGGAAAGTTAAAAACCTAATGGATTCTCTATGCCCTTGAAACTCCAAGATTCTGTAGATTACATAGTATAAAATGAATTTCACTTATTGGCCGCTTAGTTGTACCAACTTGTTGAGAATAGAGTGGCAGTTTATGTACATATTACTACACAAATGGGATGGGCAGGCTGAAGGCAGCTCAAGCTTGCTCTGCCAGTTGAGTTGAGGATTCGAAGGCATTAAGACACCGTATCCGTCCTGTATATCCCTTAACTTTGGTTGTGAGCGGAGTGGGTGGCAACTCATCATGTTGCAGCCCCACCAGCCCCTACATGCTCAGATTGACAGAGAGGGCAGCGTGCTTTGATCTTCAGCCATTTATCCACACACTCCACATGGAAGAAATGGCTGCAGCATGGTAGCTCCCGCAGCTCTTCATTGTCTGCATAATTTCCCAAGCAAATGCAACAAACCTGCACAAAATGGAAGAGTGAAAGAAGAAGAAGACTACTTAGAAAACCATTTGGTAAGGGAAATCTTCCCTCTCTGCCACAAAGAGATTAAATAAATAAAGAGAAACTTATATATTATTGAAATCACCACATCTTCTCCAGATAAGCTGGCGCGCTTCTTTTTGGTTCCTGCGGCCAAGAGCACTCCACCTCCATTTTCCTTTGATTTAAACTTGTAGGTAGGTAGTACATTAGGAGGGGAATCTGGGGTACTGGTTCGTCTATATTTTTCCCTTAGTTTGAGCAGTAGCAATGGCAAAATCAACCAAGAGAAAAACAGACAGTATGATGCCACTACAATGCCTGGCATTGCATACATTGTACAGCCACTGAAAAGCAACGCTTCGAATAAACTGCAAGTAGGGCCAAGTAACAGTTGAGTGACTCCAACCATTACAACTACTCCAATAGAAATGGAATAATGCAGAAGAAATACCCTTCCAATATGGGTGCATCATGGCTAGAAGAAGAAACTCCAAAAAAGCATACAGAACCAAAAACGAACCACACTACAAAGAAGCAGCTCATGGTTAACCAGAAGACTTGCATCACTTTACTCTGACTGTGGAGTGCAGAAAACAATAGCAGAAACAAGAATAAGAAGCATTACTGAATATATATATCAATAATTACTTATTTTGTTAAATGATATCAGTCCTACCATTCTTAAAATGTGAAAATTTAACTATATTTATTATCATACACAAATTTTTTTATTTTGCCCCTCCTCACCAAAATTCCTCGCTCGGCCACTGGATGGAAGTGTATTCCTTCCCTTTATGCAACATCCAAATTCCTCTAACCAACTTATTAAGGTTGATCTCATGTTGCTTGACTTTCCCCACTAGATCAATACATTCAAATAAACCCTACACATAGGCTGAAGTAGGATAATCCCTTTGATTTGAGGGTTTCACGGTTCTTAGACATCCAGAGCATTCGGGCTTGTACCCTAAGTATGGCCAGCAGCACTAAGTATGGAGGTTTCTGAAAAAGGGTTTAGAGAAGATAAAAAATAAAAAATTATCTCTTGTTTCCTTAAACAAGTGTCAACGCGGAGAAATCATAAACAAACACATACCGCTGATTCCAGGTTTCTGCATTGCGACGACGGTAGCAAAGAAAAGGAAGCATTACAGCACAGGCAAAAGCATAGCCCACAACCCATGCAAAGATTTTGTTGGCTGGATGCTCAAGAGCTTTGGACACCCACAAACCCGCCACGGATGCTACAATCTGGATCACGTTTGCATAGATCATAATAGAAAGAAAAAAAGGAAAGCATGTTCGCTCAATTGATATGCTTGAAGAAGTTTGATCAGTGGAAACTCGTGGTATATCAATTCTCCGCTCACCATTATTCTGGCTTGCCATTTGCTTAGTGTTTTTGGTTGGTTTGAGTTTAATTTCTACAGAAGGATTTCCGAACAAAGGACAGATGACGAGAGATCCAATAATGAATCAAGGATTTAATTAATTGAATATGATTCGAAATCTTTGGGATACCAGCCACTGATTGGACTATATTTCCCTCGTCTGATTCCATCCTGAGAATCAATTTGGCAATTCATTGGAAATTACCAGGAATAAACTTTTTTGGGTTTGAATTTGAATTTCTACTTGGATGATTTCCTCCCTATAGCAACATCAAGACATGTACATACCAAAACAAGTTACCGTAGACAAAAATGAGAACTCATTCATGATGTTAGTAAGTATTTGGACATTTTTAGGAGTTCCATACAACATGCCTCATATGGCACAAAGCTAGCTAGCTAGCTATATGAGTAGGCACTGGATCCATGCTATGTCAGAATTGTACTTATATACTGGGAGAAGTTTCAATTTTATGGGTTAGAGGAAAATAAATATGTTCAGATGACATTACTAATCAAAGAAAATTTTCTTTATTAATTAAAGTTTTTATCATTTCTGAAGAAGAAAGATGTTTAAACTTTATGGATTATTGATATCCTTGTAAGTAAAATATTCTGCCTACTGCCCATTAGATAATGCTAGATTGCTTAGGAGAGCCCCAGTTTATAATACTACATTGGGATTGTGATCATCAATCCATCAAGATGTGGTGGAGTCCTGGTGTTGCCTCAACCATCTTCCTCACACCCCATACTTCAGAGGTCTTCTTGTGCTTGAACTTGGGAAAGTGCCATATCTATTGGTCACTTTGCAAGAATTTTCAATGGCAAACACCAGCTGGTAAGTGTTGGACAAGATCTTATACATACTAATTCACTACTGCTATGGAAAAAAAAGACTAAGGTTATGTTTGATTCTCGGAAAGTATTAAGGAAATAAAAAAATGTTAAAAAATGGTTTTTTTCATGTTTGGTTTTACAATAAGAAATATAAAAGATTAAAATTATTTAGAAATTTATGTATTTTAAAATAATTTAATCTTTATAAAATGGAGAAAAATAAGTAAAATGAATTTGAAGAGGTTTCTTTCCTCACATTTTCCCTTAAATTTTCCAAGAACCATATATATATATATATATATATATATATATGTTATTGAGTTCCTCCAAGTTCCTATACTCTAACTATATGTTCCACCTTCATGGTTGCATTTGTTTTTACCCCATTCAAGCCTAAGATGATCTTAATTTTGCAACTAGCTATCAAAATTCAAGGCCATGAAACTCACTGAATCTTCTCTAGATATGGCACGCTCCTTCTCCATTCCTACAACCAAGACTCCACATATGTATAATGACCGTTTCTTGCCATATAAATATTGTCAATTTTGGGTATTTGGAGTTTTTTCTATACATATATTGTCCACTTTGGATCCAACAAACCTTTACAACTTAAAAAGTCATGTACATATGTATATATATAGTGTCAAAACTTCCTTTTTTTTTTTTTTTTTATCACATGTCAGATATCACAATATATAATCTCCCCGTATAGATGATGTCCTTTTCTTTTTATATAGATATTGTTCTGAGCTTTAAAATGGGTTCACATTGTTGAAAGAAATCTGTAAATATATAATGCTAGAAACTTCTTTTCTTATCTGAATCTCAATCATTCTGTAATCCATGAGATTGCAAGGCCAAAAAGATAGAATAGAAACTTGTATTAGAGTTGGGATCGATTTTGATATCATTCATAAGAAATGCTTGCAACTATGTAAATATTATAGGTTTTGGATCTAAGGGGCCTTCACATCTTTAAAATGGATATACATGGATGAGAGGACTCTCTCTCTCTCTCTCTCTCTCTCTCTCTATATATATATATATATATATATATATATATATATATATAATATGTTTTGGATCTAAGGGGCCTTCACATTTTTAAAATGGATGTACATGGGTGAGAGGACTCTCTCTCCCTCTCTCTCTCTCTCTATATATATATATAAAGGGAAATGTTTTGGAGCTAAGGGGCCTTCACTTTTTTAAAATGGATGTACATAGGTGAGAGGACTCTCTCTCTCTCTCTCTCTCTCTATATATATATATATATATATATATATATATATATATATAGCGAAACAAAAATGCATATTGCAGAGAGGTGACTTAGACCAACCAAACCAAGCTTGAAATTATGTTACCAAGTGGGGAAACCAAAATGCATATTGTAGAGAGGTGGCTTAGACCCACCAACCAAGTTATGATATTATGTTAAATTGCCAATTTTCATAAAAGCTTAAATATATAAGATTTGAACTCAATATGCATATCACTTAATATATATATATATATAGACACACTATGAACTTTTCATAGTAATCAACACGAGATACCACAATTTCAACCTGTTACATTTTTCTTCACCTTAAACTCTGGTTGCCAGTGCATTGAATTAGTAATCTGGTTTGGTTGGCAGTGATTTAAAGGAACAACGGGTGGTTCCCCTAGTTTGATCATTTCTAGGGGTCAGTACTGAATAAATTACACGAGGCAGAATGGAAGATCTTATGGCTGGCAAGGCATACACAATACTTCCAGAATTAACCAAAACTTTGCATGTCCTGAAAAGCAAAGCCAGAAACAGTTGAAAGACTCAAATAGGTGGAAATGCAATATGAATAGAAAAGTACACAACACCAAGTGTTACATGTTCAATTTGGGAGTGTCATAGGAAACTCCAACAATCCATAGATTGGGCCAACTTGCTGAGAATAGAGTGGCTGTTTGTGTACATATTACTGCAAAAATGGGATGGGCAGGCTGAAGGCACCTCATTCTTGCTATGCCAGTTGAGTTGAGAATTCAAAGGAAAAAGACGCTGTATCTGTCCCATATATTCCCTAGCTTAGGTTGTGAGTGAAGTGGGTGGCAATTCATCATGTTGCAGCCCCATCAGCCCCGCCAAGTTCAGATTGACAGAGAGGGCAGCGTGCTTTGATCTTCATCCATTTATCCACACACTTCACATGGAAGAAGTGGCTGCGGCATGTTAGCTCCCACAGCTCATCATTATCTGCTTATATTCCCAAGCAGATGCAACAAACCTGCACAAAATGGAAGAGTGAAAGAAGAAGAATACCACTAAGAAAACCATTTGGTAAGGGAAATCTTCCCTCTTTGCAACGAAGAGATAAAATAAATAAGGAGAAACTTATATATTATTGAAATCACCACACCTTCTCCAGATAAGGTACGCTTCTTTTGATTCCTGCAGTCAAGGGCACTCCACCTCCATTTTCCTTCGATTTAAACTTGTAGGTAAGCAGTGCATTAGGGGAATCTGGGATACTGGCTCCTCTAGATTTTTCCTTCGCAGAGTCCAGTGTTGCCCAAATCAAACAAGGCCAAAACAGACAGTGTGCTACAGTTATTACCATGGCTAGCAATGCTTTCATTAAACTGCCACCAAGAAGCACCGCATAGAGTAACCTGCAAGGAGGGCCAAATAATACCCGTGTGACACCAACTGTAATACCTGGGTTTTTAAGCGCACGTCAAATTCTAGGAGCATAAAGTCTTTCATAAAATTGTGGGTCAAATGGTAAAAAAGAGTGGTGAAGGTCTACGTGTCAATATCTAATTGGGAGAGATTTTAGAAAAGTTAGTCAAAAGTCAATATTTAAAAATTTTGTCACGTCAAATGTAAGGAGTGGGAATGTTAGAAATTAAATTTAGAATTGGAGAAAAAATTTAACCATCAAATAATTGAGATTAGGTTTTGAAAATTTGAATATTAAGTACGTTACAAGAATTAATTAAATTATTATCGAGTAATTATAAAAAAAATAGTAGTAAGAAAAACTTGGTAAAAATTTATATTATATCAAATTGTTATAATGGATAATTAAAAAGAAATTGAATTTAATTTTAAAACGAATCAATTTGGTTTTTATAATTGGAATTAAACTTTATAAAATTACGAAACATTAACCTGAGTTGAATTGAAATTTAATAAAGAGTAAATTATGATATGTGAATTTAGAAAAAAAAATTATATATATACAAAAGGGGTAAATTAATCAATTAAATGTGAATTTTATGAATTTAACTTTTGAAATTTTGATACGATTGAATAATTTGACAAATGAAGTAAATTAAATAAAAGTTTACCTCGGGAAGACTCCGAATGAGAAGTGTATTTGGGTGCGGACGCGTATCATTCGGTGAAAGCTCGAGAACGATAGTGCATTGTATGATTGTGTGTCACACGTTCATATGCTTTCATTTAATTGTTGAATGTTGTGGAATTGTGTATAATATTAGATATTAAATTATGTGGTTTAATTAATACTGTTGAAATGCTTCTTTTATGTTCTTCTGGAACTTAGTAAGCCCCATTAACCCTTTGAGTGTTAGGCACCCTACTGAGCAATGTGGAATGCTCACTTCTTCATTTTTACATCTTTTTAGATGCAGATATCACTCTTGAGAATTCACAGGTGGGGCAGGGAGAACTTCAGGATACTCCTGGAGGTTTTGGAGCGAACTTGTGGAGAGTGGTGTATTTGTTGTATTGTGTTTGTGGTTTTGGGATTGTTTTAGTAACTATGAACTATGAATATTATAATGAGATTCTATTTTGATTAAGTTGTTTAATTGTGAATTTTTATTTTTGGACTATAATGTAAATTATTTAATCTTTTTTTTAGTAATGTATGAGATATTGTTAGTTGGTGAGAACTCTAGTGGGATGTATGTGAAAAAATAAAATAAAATTTAGAGTGTTTTGGTTGACTGACAGCATGGAATAGGAGGAACCCTTAGGATCAAACCTTTAACCTAGGGTCATGGGCCAAGTTTACGTTCAAAAAAATTCAAGGTGTTTTGGTTGACTGCCAACGTGGAGTAGGAAGAACCCTTAGGGTCAAACCTTTGATTGGGGTCATAGGCCAAATTTTGGGTCATTCGGAATTTGGGTCGTGACACCAACCATTACAACTACTCCAATAGAAATGGAATAATGCAGAAGAAATTAATACGTTTCCAATCCGGGTGCACCATGCCTAGAAGAAGGACCTCCACGAAACAATGCACCACCCAAAACGAACTACACTAGAAAGAAGAAGCTCATGGTTATCCAAAAGCCTATTATCACTTCACACTGAGTGTAGAGAGCAGAAAACAAAAGGAGAAATAGGAATCTGAAGCATCACTGAATATATATGATATATACAAAACATATTTAGTAACTTCCTGACCCAGACCTTCCTTGTGATCATCCACTATGTTCTCAGCCCTCCTTTAGTCCTCAAGGATTAATGATCCCATGCCGTTTGACTTCGTCCATGAAATCAAGACATTCAAATTAACTCTACACATAGGCTGATATAAGATAATCCCTTTGATATATGAGGCCGGACCCACCGCTCTTGCACATCCAGATAGAGCATTCGATATCTACTGATCATCTACTCTTATGATATTATGACATAAGAGTGGTTTTCAAATGTTTTGAGTGGTTTACTATGAAATGTGTATAACCATCTTGTAAAATTAGTACAAATGCCTTGTATTGTAGAAATTTTCAAGATAACATAATTGATATATAAACTCTATCTTAGGTTTATCATTGATGGCTTGGGCATTGAACTACATGTAGATTTGTGATTAATGTATATATAGCATTCTATATATATATGTATACAAAATATAAATATCTTTTATATATTATAATTATATTTCATAAATTATAAATATAAATATGTTATATATAAACAAATATAAATTTATAAAAATATTAATATTTTTAAATAGAAAATACTTATATAAATATCATTGTTTCTTTTTAATCTTCCAATATATTCTAACTAATCATATTGTCATTTAATATTAATATATTTTTAAATTAGCATATTATTAACTAATGTTACAAATTTATTTTTATATCAAATTTCTTTAACAAAAACAATGTCAATACGTGTATTATTAGTTATTTTATCATTTATTAAAGTTTTTTTTGAATTTTAATCTCATTGATATTTTGTGTTAAAATATTCACCGACATTTTTTGATATATTCCAATATATTCATAAAAACAAGTTACTATTATATACGTTAAAACCAATATTTTCATCATTAGTACTTAGGATGGTCAAAAGTAGTATCTAAGTGATTAAATGTAGTATATTTGATTGGAAATTAATGACACAAAATTCTAATTATTTTTAAATACATGAATTAATTAAATTTGAATTTTATAAACTTAAGTTCCTATTTTGTATTTTTCTTTTTTTCAAATGTGGGTTTGAAAACACACCTTTCCCCAAAATCCAAGATCTAGTTTGATTCATTTTTAAATTCAAAGAAAAAAATAATAATGGGAACTTTTAGATTTTTCTTATTTATTTACTATGCAATGAGAATAATTTTAAAATTAATTAATTTTCAACCCTTTCATCATTAATATAATTGAGGAATAAATTCAAGAAAAAAATCATGGGATTTAAAATTATTATTTTTTTCTTTTTCTTCTTATTTTCTTTCTTATATATATTTGTTTCCCTTATTACTCCATTTTCTTTATTTTGTTCAGTTTCAAGAAAAACAAATGTTGTTGCATCTTTATTCAAAAATCATAAATTAAACATGGTATTGAAAAAAAAAATTATATTGATTATCAAAGAAAAATAAAATAAACATTTAATGGACTTCCATATGTCATTTGTCTTATGCCCATGTCAATAAAGTTCAAGTTTGACTCCACTGTCACCAAATATTAATAACTTTATGTTATAATCAATCTCATAGCCCACATCTAAAATAATGGGAGAATTGTGACAAGTAATTTTATTCATTTATACAATCCATATGATATGTACCTTAATAGATGATGTCTTCCAAAAATAGCTTTGTCATTATGTATATATTTTATTATCAAAGTACCTATTTTATATTTAAATATTAACAATACAATTATTTATAATAGAAGTATTATTAATAAAAGTACCATTGACTTAAAAATGGGAATACTTAAACAAGGAAGCTTTTAAGATGACAATAAGTACTAGTGTACTGCAACCTTAGAAGAATTGTTCTAAGCTTTTGGAACTTTGAAATTTAGTCATCTAAGAAAAAAAAATTCCTCATCACTCTTTGATTTCATTATTCTTAACAAGGAAAATGTTAAAAACTTAAGCTATATATGTTTGATTTTTGAGAAGTATTAGAGAAAGAAAAAGGTGTTAAGGAGAATGACTCTCTCGCATTTGGTTGTATAAAGAAAAATATTATAAAAAATCAAGTATAATTAAAATTAATTAGAAAGTTAATATATTTTCAAATTATTTAACTTTATATGGAAAAGATATAATAAGTGAAATGAGTTTGAAATAGTGAATAAAAATAATGTATTAATATTAAGTTTTTTTTATTCTATTTTAATTTTCTATTATTTTTTCTTTCGTTTTACCTTTTTTTCTATTTATTTTCTCTTACATTTTTCTTCAAATATTTTGGGAGTGAAACATTGCCTAATGGATTCTTTATACCCTTGAAACTGTTGTATGTGTGGAAACTTAGATACAAACGTATTAATGAAAGAACCCAAAGAGAAAACCTAACCATGCACAAAAACTTTAAGGTGGGTTTGATCAATCATGCTTACATTCAAGAATAAGAGAGAAAATTCCACTATATAATAGAAAATATTACAAATGATAGAAACATATACAACTATTTAGTCTCGAAACATGCATCCCGCTTTTCCCCACTGTTTGTATCTTTATCCTAAACCACAAATTCTTTTACGCTATCAGGTGTCTCTTACTCTTTCTTATAATTATACCCTGGTGAGCTCTTTTGCTCCATTGGATGTTGACTTTGACTCATTTTCACATCTCTATTCATCATATATAGTCTTTTCAAAATCATCTCTCTCTCATAACTTTTTCTCCTAATGACTTAATATTTATGGAGAGTTTATAAGATATTTAACTATATTCATATATTAACTTTGAAAATATTTTATATAATATCTCTTCTACAAAAAGAAATATATTCCAATTAAGAATTTGAGACACTATCCAACAATCTCCACCTTGAATCTATTAAGTTAATATTCTATCTCTCCATAATATATAGTTTTATTGTATGCCACAATATTCTTGTTTCTTGTATCACATTCCGATGAAAGAATAATTGACTTCACCTTCATAAAAAATTCCATTTTGCAATCATCTTTTGTATTTTGTTTTTCTTTACTCTTCTAAACATCTTGAACCAAGAGCTCTTTTAGACATCTTTAACCAAGGTTCTTCCTAACGTCTTCAACCAAGGCTCTCATATCATTTGTTGTGCATGTGGAAGCATCATTAGCTTCTTTTGCTCTACCTCACATTTAACCCTTAGTGAGCACTCTTACTCCATTCGATATCTCTTGCTTTTCTTTGCATCTTTATCCATCACATACCTATAATCCTCACAAACCCACTATAAAGAATTTAACTACCATTACATGTTAATTTAGGAAATATTATATATAATATTCCTTCTAGAAAAAGAAATATATTACCATGCCCAAGAAGCTCCAAGATTCTTCAGATTCTATGGTATAAATGAATATTACTTATTGCCCGCTTGGTTGGGCCGACTGCTGAGAATATATAGAGTGACAGTTTATGTACATTACTACACAAATGGGATGGGCAGGTTGACGGCAGCTCATGCCGAAGTAGCTCAAGCTTTGCTATGCCAGTTGAGTTGAGAATTCAAAGGCATTAAGACACTGAATCCGTCCTCCTCTAACTTGGGTTGTGACTGGAGTGGGTGGCATCTGTTACACCCTCAGCAGCCACGCCAAGCTGAGATTGACAGAGAGGACAGCGTGCTTTGATCTTCAGCCATTTATCCAGACACCCCACATGGAAGAAATGGCTGCAGCATGGTACCTCCCGCACCTCATCATTGTCTGCAAATTTTCTCAAGTAAATGCAACAAGCCTGCAGAAAATGGAAGACTACTTAGAAAACCAATTGGTATGGGAAATTTTCCCTCTTTGCAACAAAAAGATTAAATAAATAAAGAAAAACTTATTATTATTGAAATCACCACATCTTCTCCAGATAAGGTGCGCTCCTTTTCTGTTCCTGCGGCCAAGACTACTCCACCCTCATCACCTGATCTTCCTCCATTTTCCTTTGATTTAAACTTGCAGGTAGGCAGTGCACCAAGGGAATCTGGGGTACTGGCTCCTCTACATTTTTCCTTCGCAGAGTCCAGTATTACCCAAATCAAACAAGGCAAACACACACAGAATGCTACAGTTACTGCAATGGCTGGCAATGCACCCAGTAGACAGCCAACAAAAACAAACACAACGAGTAACCTGCAAGGAGGGCCAACTAATAGCTTAGTGACTCCAAACATTACAACTACTCCAATAGAAATGGAATAATGCAGAAGAAATTTATACGTTTCCATTCTGGGTGCACCATGGTTAGAAGAAGAACCCCCAGCAAAGAATGCAATACCCAAACCGTACCACACTAGAAAGAAGAAGCTCATGGTTATCCAGAAGCCTGCCATCACTTCACGCTGACTGCAAAGCGCAGAAAACAAAAGCAGAAACAGGAATACGATGCATCACTGAATATACATAATATATAAAACATATTTAGTAACTTATTTACAGAAACTCTTCCTGACCCAGACCTCCTTTGTGATCATCCTCTATGTTCTCAGCCCTCCTTCGGTCCAAAGGGGTTGATCCCATGTTGTTTGACTTCGTCCATGAAATCAAGGGATTCAAATTAACTCTACACATAGGCCGAGATAGGATAACCCCTTTAATATCGAAGGCACCCACAGTTCTTGGACACCCAGATGGAGCATTCGGGCATCTACTGATCTACTCTTATGATAGTATGGCACAAGAAAACATATGTATATATATGGCAAGTAATAAATCTGTTGACCAATGATAAACAAATACATACCGCAGATTCAAGGTGCTTGTGATGCGACATCGGAAGTAAAGAAGAGGAAATATTACAATTACAGCACAGCCAGAAGCATAGCCCACAACCCATGCAATCAGTTTGTAGTCTGGATGCTCATAAACTATGGACACCCACAAACCCACGAGGGATGCTACAACCTGGATCACGCTTAGAACGAACAGAATATGAATAAATGTTAACCCAGGATCAGATGGGTCACCACTTGATGAGCTCCAAGAAGTTTGATGAGTAGGAATTGGTGGTATGTCTTCAATATCAATTCTCTGCTCACCATAATTCTGGGTTGCCATTTGCGTAGTGTTTTTGGTTGGTTTGAGTTTAAATTCTACTGAAGGATTTGAGAACAAAGATAGATGATATGAGATCCAGGAATGATCGATCCAAGGAATAATTTCATATGGGATCTTTGGGATATCAGCCGCTTATTGGAATATTAATTTCTTGGCTTTCTAGAATAAAACAAGCAAAGCTAAAAGCAGGGTTTGCACGGTCTTAGCTCTCTAGAACCCAATTTCTTTTAAATTCAAAGAAAAAAAAATGAGGGTGACTTCTTAGAATTTTCTTATTTTTTTACTACTTGAACGAGAATAATTTAAAAACTTATTAATTTTCAACCTTTTCATTATCAATATAATTGAGGAATAAATCTTTAAAATAATAGAAGAAAAATATTATGGGATTTTAATATTATTTTCTTTCTCTTTTTTTTTTCTTTTTCTTTGTATTTTCTTTTAAAATATTTAATGGACTTTCAATTGTCATTGGTCTTATAGCCATATCAACAAAGTTCAAGTTTCATGTCATTGTCACCGTATATTAATAATTTTCAATTATAATCACGATCAAAACCACATCTTAAATAATGGGAAAAATTGTGTTGATAGGGAATTTTATCCATATATATAATGAAATTCAACCCGTTCTACAACTTTTATATTGCATGAGCCCATTTTCAATTTTTGCTCGTCCTAAAATACAATTCTCCCTTTTAAGCTTTGGGTCTGAATGGATTTATTCCATCATGATTGGCCTTTAAGATAGTGCAGGTGGCTATTTTGTAATTAAATTTGAAAATTTTTATGTCAATTGATCATGGGTTGTCCTCTTTTTTTCTTCCATTTATAACTTTTCATGATTTTGTAGGGTGGGTAATATGATAGATTGATATCGAACAAGGTAAAAATAGACAAAATGTTGCACATCTTATGATTGGCATCACATGATGTTGGATTTTGAATCCTAAATTAGTCCTATTGTGCTACACAAGGAGATGTCCGGTGTCAAGGTCCCCGCTAAGCTCATAGGGATCAATAATGACAAAACTTCTCATGCAACTTCTTGGAACTACAAAAGACATTTCAAATATGATCTTTAACGTTGAAAAAATAAGGCATGAACTTTTAAAGAACAATTCTCATTACATTCGCAAAAGAAATAAATCTAAAAAAATATGTTGATAATTAACTCTAAAAAAAAAAAAGGTTCATGATCTTGTGAAAAATATTTAAAAGATCTCAAACATATACATGGCAATCTCATTCCAATCAAAAAACCAATTTTAGGCCAAACCAAAGTTTTTCAATTCTCTCGTGGCTAAGAACAGAGGTATAAAAAAGTTTTTGACTTACTATATATATATGCTTATTAAACTATTTTATCCTTCTTTTTAGTCCATTCATATTAGCTCTTCAAGGATATGAGCAATCGTTCACTGCCCAAAAGAAGGAGGAGAAAAAGTTTACATCACAAAAGTTTATTACACTTAAAGTTCATTACTCCACGAATGGGGTGAGCGGGCTGAAGACACCATATACATGTGCTGTGAGTAGCTCAAGCTTGCTATGCCAGTTGAGTTGATAATTCAAAGGCATTAAGACACTGTATCCTTCCTACATATCCTCTTAACTTTGGTTGTGACTGGGAGTGGGTGGCAACTCATGTTGCAGACCCACCGGCCCCGCCCAGCTCAGATTGACAGAGAGGACAGCGTGCTTTGATCTTCAGCCATTGATCCACACACTCCGCATGGAAAAAATGGCTGCAGCATGGTAGCTCCCGCAGCTCTTCATTGTCCGCATATTGTCCCAAGCAAATGCAACAAACCTGCACAAATGGAACACTATTTAGAAAACCAATTGACATGGAAACCTTCCATGTGACATCCCACACTGAATATGAAATTTTTTTTGAACCTTTATACGTACGGACATTTCTTAACCTTGTAGATGCATGTTAAAGTTATGAGGGCCTTCTAGCCTAATGTACAATTTCTATATAATTGGGAGGGGATAGCTACTTTTCCTGCTTGCAACAAAAAGATTAAATAAATCATCCAAATACCCAAATTAGTCATCCGAATTTTAATTTCTTTTCTCCTATTTTTTGAATTAATGTTTCAAGTTTATGGCTGCATTCAACCCCGACTCAGTTCCATGTCCAGATGTTGGTTTTGCAACTAGCTGTAAGGCCATGAAACTTATCATTGAACTCACTGCATCTTCCCCAGATAAGGTGCGCTCCTTTATGGTTCCTGCAGCCAAGACCCCACCTTCACCTCTTCCATTTTCCTTTGACTTGAACTTGTAGGTAGGCAGTTCATTAATGGATTCTGGGGTGGCTCCTTTAGGTTTTTCCTGTGGAGAGACCAGTGTTGCGCAAATCAACCAAGGCAAAAACAGACAGAATGATGCAAATCTCATGCCCGGCATCGCATACACAGAACATCCAGAGACAAACAACACTAGGCATAACCTGCAAGGAAGGCCAATAACCAGTTGAGTGACTCCAACCATTACAAGTACTCCAATAGATATGGAATAATGCAGAAGAAATACGTTTCCAATAAGGTTGCATCAGCATCGCTAGAAAAAAGAGCTCCGGGAATCCATACAATGCCTAAAACCAACCACACTAGAAAGAAGCAGCTCAAGGTCATCTTGAAGAATCGCACCACTATAAACAGCTTCTCAGCTTCTTCACTAGAACTATGGAGTACAGACAACAGAAACAGTAATTAATATGAAGCATTACTGAATATATATGATATAGAAAACTATTTAGTAAATTAAGTTTTCAAAAGTATTCATGAATATAGATGATTTTGCCCCAGCCTTCCTTTGTGTTCATCCTCTATGTTCTTAGCCCTCCAAGGAGAAAGCCCAAATGTGATCCCATGTTGTTTGAGTTTGTCCATGAAATCTGACATATTCAAATTGTCTCTACACATAGGCTGATGATATGTAGGAATGATAAACACAAACATACCGCAAATTCAAGGTTCTTGCGATGCGATATCGGAAGTAAAGAAGAGGAAGCATTAAAGCACAGCCAGAAGCATAGCCCATAACCCATGTAAACAGTTTGGGGTATCTATGTTCCTGGGCCATGCACACCCACAAAACCACAAGGGAAGCTACCACCTGGGTCACGGTTAGAATTAACTGAACTGAAATACATAAACCAGAATCGAGTGAGTGGACATGTGATGAAGTTGAAGAATTTTGATTAGTGGGAATTTGTGGTATATCTTCAATATCAATCGTGTGCTGCTCATCACCATAATTCTGGTTTGCCATTTGCAAAGTACTGTTTTTGGTTGGTTTGGGTTCCTACTGATGGATTTTTGCAAACAAAAATTAGATGATGGGAAATCCAAGAATGAACGAAGGAATGATTTTATAAAGTATTTGGGAAACATGAATTTAACTAATTAAATATGATTCAGAAATCTTTGAGATACCAGCCACTCATTGGAATCTTCACGGAGTTTCTAGAATGAAACAAGAAAAGCTAAAAGCAAAGTGTTCAATTTTGATTATTAAAATCTATCCAAACCAATCTAATAGAGAATTGATCGGTTTGATTGAGTATGATGTATGAATAATAACATGCTAGATCCAAAATGCCTAGAACTGAAGATGTGAACCAAAATGCATTAAGAATACTATAGCAGACTTGTAAAAAAAAAGCCTTGTTAATCTCTTCAAACCATTCTACTTCAATCCAATTGGATAATAATTAAGAGGGTGTTTTGTAAATCATTTGACTTAACACGATTTCAAAATTTAATTTAAGTCATTAAGTAAATTAAATATATTTAATAAAATAATTTAATATCACAATTTAAAGTAAAAAATAATTTTAAATATTAGGTTAAGATAGTTCACTTAATCTTAATCTTGAATGTCTTTTGCCTCATTTATCCATATTTAGTGAAAGTATCTTACATTTACAACTCATCTGTCATAATAAATATTTTTATAGTTATCTAAGGCATCTACGATACTTTAAATATGAATATTTAACAAATAAATTAATTGCTTAACAAATAAATTAATTGCTTAAAATTAGTGAAAGCATAAATATTATTTAAAATTAATGAGGGTACATACATCAATTTGATGATTTTGTTAAGGAGTATAATATGCATATTGAACAAAATCTTGCGAATTTAAGCTTTTATTACATATGAATCCAAATTTTATTTATTTTGGTTGGATATGAATCCAAATTGATATGAAGTCGCACGTGAAGGAGGGTGTAGAAAATCGGTGGTTCAACAAGTTTAAATAAATTTTAAATTAATTTTATCAAATAACCTTAATAATTGAAATAAAAATCAAGTGATAGGTTTTAAGTCAATAACTCAAGAATAATTTAATTTAAAATTAACTTAAATAATTAAATAATAATTATAAAGTTTTATCAAACATCTTCCAAACTTACAAACATCAACGTGTAGAAATAAAAAAAGTCTTAAAAATTAATATTATCAAATCATAAAATTCATATTATAAAGAGTTAGTAAATATATGACACATGTAGCTATTTTCAATGTTTCGAATGTTTGGAATGAGAAATCGTGGATTGAACTGATTCCATTCGACTTTGAACTTGTAAACTAAACTTGGTTTTTTGAACACCTAGGCATAATCAGAATTTGGTTGTGCGCTGAATTTAAGCTTTGTGTATGAACGGATTTATTCAACATCATGATTTGATTAAAGATCCAAGAAAAATTTCCTCACCATTCTCGACAAAGGAAAATGTTAGAACTTCATGGACTCCTGATATCCTCATGACTCCAATATTCTGCAGATTACAGGGTACAGAACTGCTTATGAGTACCTAGTGCCACTGTGGCCCATCCAACTTGCTGACAACAGATAAGTGGATGTTTATATACATCACTCAAAAACTCCTCATGATAATGCAAGTACCCCAAGCTTCTAAGGATTAAGACGCAGTATCTGTCATCCTCTCGCTTTGGTCCTGACTGGAGTGAGTGACCAATGTTGAAGCCTCACCAGCCCCTCCAAGCTCAGATTGACAGAGAGGACACCGAGCGTTAATCTTCAGCCATTTATCCACGCACTCCACATGGAAGAAATGGCTGCATGGAAGCTCCCGCACCTCATCATTGTCTGCATATTTTCCCAAGCAAATGCAGCAAACCTATACAAAATGGAAGTGGGGGAAAAATATCAGTACTTAGAAAACCAACTGATGAGACAAATTCTTCTGAATTTCATCCAAGTTCCTAAATTAATCATTTGAATCTCAGCACTTCGATCTCTCCTTTCTTTTGCTTTCTGTGTCAAATGTTCAAGTTTGTGGCTGCATTTTTCCACCACATACAACTAGATTGAAGGCCATGAGATCAGAATTCTGCAGAACTTGGTATTGAACTCACTGCATCTTCTCCGGATATGACACGCTCCTTATCTGTCCCTGCAGCTAAGACTCCACTTTCATCTGTTCCATTTTCCTTTAACTTGAAATTGTAGGTTGGCAGTGCATTAAAGGAATAATCTGGGTTGGCTTCTCTAGCTTGTTCCTGTGGAGAGGCCAGTGTTGGCAAAATCAAACAAGGCAATAACAGACAGAATGTAGCACATCTCATGACTGGCATCGCATACATAATGCAGCCGGACGCCAGGAACACTAGGCATAACCTGCATGGAGGGCGAAGAAAGAGGTGAGTGAGTCCAGCCATTACAATTTACAGGTTCAATAAAAATAAAAAATAAAAAATAAAAAATGGAAGAATACAAAACAATTACGTTTCCAATTTGGCATCATCCTTGCCAGTAGATGAAGATCCAAAAACCCATACATTGCCCAGGATAAACCACACTGCAAAGAAGCAGCTCAAGGACATCTTCAACACTTCCACTATTCCATACAGCCTGCACATCAGAAACAGCTTCTTCACTAAAATTAACTATTGAGCGTACGGTACGAAGTAAGGTTTAAGAACCATTCCTGAATATGATATAACAAGACATTTCCAATAAGGATCCCGATCATTCCTAAATTATGAATCTCAAAAATGCATAATTTCATTTAGCTTCATGTTGGTTTTTAACTGCTTTTAAAGTTCCACCTGGGTTTATAACTCCCAGACATAACGTGTTCCCTCACAAGGTGAAATAAGCCCCCACACTGAGGTTGGAGACCCACTTTAATACCATTTGTCATAACTCACTCCTAATCATGCAGATATTGCATGCCCGCCCTAGAATTAAGGGATCCTGATAGCTTTAAAACGCTTCTATTACGTCATGTTGAGTAAAAATCTCAGGAAATGGAAATGAGGAAGAGTGATAAACAAAAACATACTGTAAATTCACGGTTCCTCTGACAATATATCTGCAGTAGAGAAGAGGAAGGATGAGAACACAGCCACAAGCATAGCCCACAACCCATGAAAAGAGTTTGCGGTCTGGATCTCCATTTTGTTTGGACAGCCACAAAACCACAATGGATGCAACAATCTGGATAACACTTAGAATAAACTGCAAAGAAATCCATAATCCAGACTCAAATGGATTCCAATGTGATGGAGAAGATGGAGCTTGAATAGTAGGAATTGATGGTCTCTGATCTCCAATCTCAATTATGTGCTCACCATCGTTCTGGTTTGCCATTTGCATTTGGGTTTGGGTTGGTTTGGGTTGGTTTGGGTTTCTACTGATGGATTTGCAAACAAAATGAGATGCTGAAAAATCCAAGAATGAAACAAGAATACTTTCTCGAAGTAAGAATATTGTTTGTTAATTATTAGGGAAACATAGGTTCAACTGTGAGAATTTGATGTACCAGCTTTGGGATATCAGTCCGGAATATCTCTTCACTTTTAGGATAAACCAAGAAGTTAAAAGAAAAGAAATAATTCAAAATTTGGTCATGGACTCAAATTAAGTTTGGGACTTGTAAAATAAACGAAGCATTGTATATATGGAGGACTGAAATTTGGGTAGGTTGATTTAGGTTAATTGCTAACTCTAACACAACCTGAATTAAGAAACAAGCTATCCGAACCCAATCAAACCCAGGATACTTAACTCAAACCCAATCCAATACCGTGTTGAGTTCAGAATATTTTTGCACTTGTACATAAAGAGAGTCATCTCTAAAACTGTTCTATCAAAAGGTGTAGTTTAGTGTGCAGCTTAATGCATGAGAAAAAAAATTTGCAAGTACGTCAAAACCAAAGCAAGGTGATTAAATCAAAGAAACTGAATTCCCTTGTGGAGAAGTATACATACAGGTAAATTATATAAGAGAAGAACAATTTGAAAATCCATAGGCTTTGTTTTTCCTAATATCCGTTGTACAGGTGAATTAGATTTATTGGCTCATCCAACAACAAAATGTGTGGCCTTGACATGGAAATTGAATTGAAGTGAAGACAACCCGTGCTTTCTGCCCTCCAGAGAGTTTTGCAATTGGGATGAGGTGGTTATGGCTGGGGAGCCCGTAGTTCCCAAGCTTTGTATGGACAGCTACCTGCTTGCTAAGTCCCTCCCGATCTTGATGAAGCCTGAGACGATACTGAAGTGGCGTTTCATCCATTGTCAGAAGGTCCACAAAGTGCTGTGACAACCTTCCCATTGCTGATCAGTTTTTGGTTCCTACTTGATCCTCAGTTGGAACCAGTTAGAGAGGCTAAGCTATTATGTTAGGCTTTCCATTATTTTCTGTTTTCCTCTTTCCATATCTCTATATAAAGAGCATCCCTTGTATTCCTTAATAATCATCATTTTCATCAATATAGAACACACAAAGCTCTCTTACTTTCTTGTTTCTCCTTTATCTGTTTTCCTAACTTGGTATTAGAGCAATTGCTCTTGCTTCAAAGATCCTGTCTTTTCAATGGCAACAACAATCACTTCTCTAGAAATTGGTGATTCCACTGAGCCATTGATTTCAGCAACCGAGAGGATTGCAGTTTTAGCATCAATCGAGGACCCTCAAAATTAGTCATCAGCTCCTCAACCAGCTTATAACCATTCAGCTAAAAGAAGATAACTTTCTTTTATGGAGATTCCAAGTTGAAAATGCCATTAAAGGCTACGGTCTCAAAGGGTTCATAAGTGGGACTAATCTAGTTCCCTCGAAGTTTCTTGCTAGCCCAAATGATACAACCGTTCCAAATCCAGTGTATATCACCTATCAATGTCATGATCATTTTCTTATTTCTTGGCTTCTTGCCTTGATTTGTTCTAGTTTCTACCACAACTGGTTGGATATTCCACTGCTCAAGAGGTTTGGTATACTATTTCTCAACTATTCGAGTCACAATCTACTACAAAAGTTAAGCACTACAAGCATCAAATGCAAATTTTAAAGAAAGATAACCTCCTTAAGAAAGTGAAGATGGATAATGCTAATCCTCTAACTACACCAATGATCAATAGCCTGTAACTTTCTTCTTAGAAGGGTGATCCTATAGAGATTGATCATGAGTATAGGGGTGCAGTAAGAGCTCTCCAATGCATCACTGTCATCGGACCTGAAATTGCCTTCATTGTTAATAAAGTGTGTTAATATATGCAAAAACCATTGGATACTCATTGGAAGTTTGTTAAGAACTTGAGAATTTTGAGGTATTTGAAAGGAACCATAGACCAAGGGACTGTTTTTAGAAGGTCAAAAACTCTCAATCTCACTTGCTTTTCTGATGCAAACTGGGGTAATGATGTTGATGATCACAGATTAACTACTAGCTTTTATATTTTTCTCGATAATAAAATAATGTCTTAATGTTCCAAGAAGCAACACACAATTTCAAGATCCAGCATGGAAGCCGAGTGTAGGAATTTGGGTAATGCTACCTCTAAGTTGACATGGATTCAGTCCCTTCTCACAGAGCTGAACAGCAAGCAAGCAAAACACTCCTATGACTATGTGGTGTGACAACCTTTGCATAATAGCTTTGTCGACTGATTCTATTCTTCACTCAAAGACTAAATACATGGAACTAGACTACTTTATTTGAGAAAATGTGTTGCAAAAGAAATTGGTTGTCAATCATATTTCTTCTATTGACCAAGTAACAAGCATACTCATAAAGCCTGTCTCTTCTCGGTTCTTTGAATGGCTTAAAGGAAAGTTATCAGTCTTCTTCCCAACATCAATTTAAGGGAGAGAGTTAGAGGGATTAAGCTGTCATAACAACTTATGTAATTTTCTGTTTTCCCTCTTTCCATATCTTAATATAAGGAACATCCCTTGTATTGCTTAATAATCATCATTTTCATCACTATAGAATACATAAAGCTCTCTAGCTTGTTTTCTTGTTTTTTCCTTTATCTATTTTCCTAACTGAACCAAACCACCAACAAGAAGATTAAGCGAATTAGATTTCCTAACTCCATTTTTTCCAACAATAGGAACACTAGTTCCCATATCAATACCAACTTCAACATCCGAGAGCTTGAAATCCTCCTTTGTTTGGATAACTAAAGGTGACTCCAATGAGTTGTACGTGAAAATGATAGGGTTAACTCAAGAGGTTCATGAAAGTAGAACTCCATATTGTAACCTCTCCACTTCTTTAGGGCCTTTGTTGGGGGTTCATAATCATCAACTTGGCCCTTTGCCTTGTTTTTAGCACTTGGTAGCAGATAGCAAACTTAGCTCTTTCCTTAAACTTCTCCTGCTAAACATGATTCTCTATCCTCCTATTAGCTTTCACTTGCTTATCATCAATCTCAAATTTCTTATTCATCTCTTTGTTACACTATTAATACTGGCTTTCAAAATCGTCAAAGTTCCCAAAGTGATGTTTCTAGTCATGGAGATGAATGATCTCACTGCAAGCTATGTTAAGAAAATTCCAATCATGTGAGATAATAAAAAGGGTTTTCTTCCACCAACGCAATTATACTCCTATAACCAAGAGAAGAGACCTAAGATAAAGATGGTTGGTGAGTTCATCTAGCAATAGAAGAGTTGGTTGCAAAAGAGTGGCCTAGGTCACGAATTTAGGCCTTTCCTAAGCTCAGCACTTGGACAATTCAGACCCCAACTCAAGCCATTTGTTCTAAATAAGTCAACCTATCCATATTCCTATCTTGAAAGTTAGGATGCACAATGAAAGCAACGTATTACACTGAATTTTTTACAATGCTTGAAGACACTCAAGTGCTTCATGCCTTAGCTAAATGAAGTCATCTTCTACTCAGACACACCCAAAGAACTCTTTAAAATTCTCAAAGGTTCCATACTACTCTAGAACTCCCTAGAATAACCTAAACAAATCCTATGTACAAAGTATATACAAAATATCTTTAGAACTCTCTAGATTTCTCCACACATTTCCCTTATCTTCCATCCCTTTTGTTTAAATTTATATTACCCTTTTATTTTATATTATTCTTTTATTTTTAATTATTTTTTCATATTTGTCTCATTAATCCCATTTTAAAAAATTACTATCACTTAACTTTAATTTTTTTTTTTATATTTATCTTTTTAATTTTAAAATATTAAAAATATAACTTTATTCAAAAATTGCTAAAATATAAAAAAAAATTAATGAAGTTCTAATATTTTATAAATTAAAATTAATTTGATAAATAAATTATTAATAAATTCAATTATTTAAATAAATGAATGTTAATGGCAAAAAGTTATCCTCACAATTTATTAATAAAATTTTAGAAATTAAATCTCAAATAAAATATTTTATATAAATCCATTAATTTTAAAATTTTAAAATAAATGACTATAAATATATTAAAGGAATTTAAGCTAATTTTTATCTAAAAAAATTTGTAATCATACCTATGTCAATTACACTTGCAAAATAACTTTAATATACATACTCTCGGTTATTCTATCATTTTTTTTTATAATTTTTCTAAGTATTTCCATAAATTTTAAACAATTTCCGTTCTATCGATATTTTTTTCAAAATATCTATTGATAATTTACCGATATTTTCGATATATTCATAAAATTCGAGTATCAATATATCCACTGATATTTTCATCCTTGATTTTACCATATAATTTGTAATCTAAACATTTAAATATTTTTATACTTGTAACAAACTATGGTACTACATGTAATTTTTATATATTAATTTGAGGTTCCATAGAAAATTTTGTTTTAACAGTATTAGAGAAACATGTAACATTACTCCCCTTAAATGTAGTAGACAATAATGGGCCCAAGAATTGATGTATATTTGAATCATATTGGAATTAGTAATTATTCAAACATTCATAGAGGTGACATTATTGTTGTTGTGATCAAAGAAACAATACCAAATATTCCTCTAGAAACATCAGGAGTTATCGAAAATGTAATTGCACATACTTATAAAGACGTCAAATGTACATAACAATAATATGTTAATACGATATACTAGTAATATTGTAATTATCATTAATGAAGAAGGAAACCCCAAGAGGACTAGAATTTTTTATGTGATTTCCTGGGAATTGAGATAGTTAATTGATTAAGATAGTTTTATTAGTCCTAAGGTATTATAAGATAAGACTATGATAAAGTTATAACAAATGAATCAAATAGATTAATTAGTAGAATGTGTTTCAGAAAAAGAAGCCCAACAACTAAGCTTTGAAAAAATTAATTTAAAAAAAAAATAATAATTTCCACCACACACCAATTTTAATAGATATTTACAATCATGGAGTCTAATCCATTTGAATTTTGTAATAGATAAATTTTTAGGGTATGACAATAGTATCGAATCGATACATTCCGAAAAGCAGAATCATTTACAATACATCACGGGCATAATTAGGTTTCAATGTTTTGTACTCAAGCCCGTCCCATTATTTTGTAGTTTGGTCTCATTGTTTGCACTTGATCTTATCTTTTTTGTACCTTGATTCTTTTATTTGTATCCTTATCCAATAGCTTAGATTTTACCTTATATTTTTTACAATTCAAATGATAAGTTTGATGATAGGTACCCATTAGGGAGCCTAGCATTTTCCAATCCTTTAAGTTTTGGTATTGTTTGGAGATGGAATGATTGTTATATTAAAAGTTACATAGTTTGATTCCATTGCAATATGATGTTTACAGTAAAAATTTGTAGGGGCGGGCCGAGTGGATAAGAACTGAAATGAAGTTGGGCCCATAACTTACATCAGATCAAAACGTGTCGTTTAATGGGCCACTCATGTAATATCTAAATCAATGAACCCTCTTGAAACACATCATTGGGCTCTTGTCCACAACCAAATGTATCTTCTCCCTTCGCTCTTGTGGGCCTTGCATTGAATCTCATTGCTTTGCCCACCTCTAAGGGAACATCAGCTGGGGACAGACTTCTCCTGGGTCCTAATGGGCCCAGGCCCATCATATGCTGGCCCATCATCTTGTCCCTCTTAATCTCCCCCATCAATATCATTCTCAACAAAAAAATTAGCATGGCTAAACTTAATTTGCAATAAAAAATAAAATAAAATAAAAACACTAGTTGGATGGGCAAAAGGCATTGAAAATTAATACAACAAGACCTTGTTTAAACCTAGAAATAATCGAGGTAAAAATAGGACAATTCTATACAAATAGAAAATTCATATAAATCAACCTCATCTTTTCATAATTCAATATAAAATTATTAATTTTCACATCTCGCAAACCTTGATGGTTTAAAGTTATAACCCACGATAATTAGTTTAACTGTCTCGATAAAAAAACAATATGAGAGTTTTGATATTGAACAAATTTAAGGAACAAACATAAACAATAATTGGGCTAATGGTCACCTTCGACTCGTTTTGATGCCTTTAAAAATGGGTACAATTGTAGGATTAGGGTTTACTAGTAATGTTTGTGGAGATAGCAACGTTAGTATACAAAAGGCCAACACACTCCAACCTGTTGCCACCCCCTAATGTTGCAATAAGTACTAATAATAATGTGACATGAAGCCCACAAGATTATGATAGTCAAATTTATGGGAAGATTGCCACTTGGATGTTGAATATGAGTATGAACCCTAGAGCCTCTAGGAAATGGCCATTTGACACGTCAAGTTGTGCCCTACATGGACTTGACTCCAAAGTCTAACCTAATTAAAAGGTGTTTATTGTTTTCATTAGGCAAAGAAAACTCAAATCATGATACATTTCCTAGGCATTTCTTTTTCTTTTTCCCATATGATCAATAATAAGTCCATTTACAAGTTTAGAAATTATGGGTTTTTTTTTTCTATATTCATTCTAACGAGAAACATCTTCATTACCAAAATTTTCTATTTAAAAATTAGTTTTCATAATTTTTTAAATTAGTTTAAAAATCAATATAATGACATATTATTCAAAAATAATTATAGAAAATTTCATAATTTCGAGCATTTACTATTAACCCTAACCACAAAGGCGGAGCTAGAAATACGATCTAGAGGAGAGGCAAAAATAAAACAAAAAGTAAGATTTGGCTCATTATTAATTTTTATTTTATTTTTTAGGGCTCTCTCTAATCCTCACTTGAATCCGCCGGTGACCCCGATGATGTTGTTTAAATCAGATTCTTTTTTTCTTATATAATGTGAAAGTTGATACATTGTTACCATTTTTAAATAAAATTTAAAAATATTTGAAATATTAAAAATTGAAATGTTGTGAACCAGTGGAGGGTGTGGTGACCTGGCTGGAAGAAAAGAAGAGGGAGGTGCAACACCATGAACATTTTCCTATCAGACAAGTGACTATGTTTTTCCATGTCTAATGTTTGTTTCATGGTTGTACTCTGAAAAAACCTGGAACTTTCCTGCATGTCACTGCTCCCACAATGTTCCACTGTTTGGAAAGAAAGAAACATTGGTTTGTATTTTCTTTGCAGTTTCCTTCTTCATTTCTAGGAAAATGATTTATGTGATTGACTTGGCCTGGTATAGGGAATAGCTTCATGGAGATGATTTCTCTAAATTTGTGGAGTTGCTTTTTTTTTTTTTTTTTTTTTGCCCATCCCTTCAAGTCCCTCTCTCATCAATTCTACCACCAATTTTCTAAGAAATTAAAAATAAATAAATAAAATCTTTTGTCTCACATTTTCCTTTATTTTATTCTCATCATATGAAGTGAAGTGAAGTGAAGTGAATGGGACAAAAAGTAAAAGTGATAAAGATATAAATCCAAATTTTGTTGATTGATATGTTGGGGAACATGTTACCTTTTTCTTTCATATATTTTTTTTAAAAATACAAAAATAATAAACCTATTTATTTTTTAATAATTTTTTATGGTTATAAAAATAATTGTATTTTGTAAAAAAAAAAAAAAAAAGAGATAATTAGTTTTTTTAAATTAAAAAAAAAAAACCCGAAATACTCTTAAAATTAACTTGAAATTAACCTTAACAAAAAAGTAAATTGAAAAAATAAATGTATTAATAAAAAAACAATCAAACGAGCGTAATGAAAAAAAAAAAAATCGTATAATGATACTTTTAAAGTCAAATAAAATAAAAAAAGGTAAAAAAATCCAAATAAAGTCGGTTTCTCAACAAAATTAAAGGGAGAGGCCATCTTTATAATTTCATAACTATTTGGGTGGTCTGCATCCAAATCACCCAAAATCTAATAATAATAATAATAATAATAATATTTTGAACCTTTTCAAAATGATCTACATTCTAAGCAATGCTTCAAAATGATGTCTTATCAATAAATTCTCATGTATGATCGATCCAAGTTACCCAACCACAAATTTCACTTAGACCATGAACACACACACCTCCCTCTCAACCACTAAAATTTTTCCAAGTATTTCTGAGCATTTCTTCCATTCGAAAAAGCCCCATGAAAAGACCTCCCTTGCAAAGTTTGCAACCGAGCTTACAAGTACCCCATGAAAAGACTCCTCACTCAATCCAGATTGTGAATTCATGGCAATACTGCACTTCCATCATCCACCCACGTGACATTCACATGCCCATAGGGTCACCAAAATCCCCACGTGTCACAACACCACCCACCCACTTCATATCTCAACTGACCCCTCAAGGTAAGCCACATGGAGATCCACATTACGTGAAACCCTACTGCAGATTAACCCTTCTTCCCCAACACATTTCCATGGTGAAATTCATTTTAAAACTATATAGTACTCATGATACAATGTAACTTAGTAATTTAGTAACATGTCATGGGACAAGTCTATCACGTGTGGCTTAATGTTGGACCTTTGGTTTATGTCTCGTCGCCTTGTCCAACCCGAAGGAAACATATGCTCGGTTGGGAAGAAACATCGCCTTTAATTAACAACCATTGAATAGGTCTCCACCCTGCAGGTGCCCTGTGTATAAACATTATACATTTCATTGATGTCCATCTTTGAAATACTTAATATGGTTGTGGCCCATTTGAAGTTGTTTCTTTGACTATTATCCCCCATGGACCTACCAATATATTGAGCTTGATCGCGCAATACTTGCTCACTAATTGAGTGCCATTTGTAGGGGTCATCTCCTCATTGGCAGTCCGGTAGGGATCATCGATTGTTTGTTTGATTAGTCGCATTGGTTGAAAACTGAGCATTCTCAAATTGAAGTAATTATGTTCTTTGGGGTTCATCTTCTTGAAGGATCACTATCATGGAGGAAGATTAAATTTCTTTTGAAAAACGTAACCAAATGTTTAAAAGACAAATGATGGGTCGAGGAATAATTAGTACGAATACCTTGAAATTTAGCTTCTTTAGACTTAAATGTTTGTTAACACAATTTTGATCAAAGTTCAACTAGATCGAATCATTTGAAGTTTGAACTTTATACAAATCGATTTGATTGAAATAGACATTTTTATTAATCCTTAATTACATCTCAATTATTTAAATTTTACAATGACGTAGATATCATATTCGTCTATTCAAAATATTAATTGCATTTGAAATTTTAGAGGAGTCTAATTTGATTTGATTGCATTCAGACATTATATGTCAAAGAACACCTAAAAGAAACCATTGGGTCATACCCAATAGTAGAATGTGGGCTTACAAACAATAGATGGCCCCCATGTCTTGGTACCAATTCCTTGGACACACCCCTAAGCCTAGTGTGAGGCTGTGAACCAACTCAAATTGGATCTTATGCTTATCTTGGTGGTCACTTGTCATAAAGTTCTTCTATGATTGACCTAGTAACAATTGGGAAAAAAAAATGATTTGTATTGTTTACCAATTAAAAATCTAGGGTTTATGCACAACCTAATTAGAAAGGCCAATGAAATTGATGGAGCATGTGCTCAAATCCCATGCTCTCAAATGGCATGTTCTCTTGTAGTAGACTTAGCCCTAAGACATCATTTATTTTACTAATTTTTAGGTTTTTATGTCTTTGATGATTCAATTTGTACTAACTCAACAGAAACAATTCATGTTGAAGATGCACAAGCACATGCACATGAATCGAAATAAGCATCATGTGTTGCGTACTAGAATTGTTTGTGTTTTGCTTTTTTAATTTTTGACCCAATCAATTGACAAATATGCATGCATCCACTACTCATTTTCTTTAGCAATGAGCTAACAACCTTATTCTTTACAATGACAAATATAGAAAGTTCTCATCTCTTTCTTTAAAATATAATACTATATATATTACCATCTAAGACTTAACCATTGCTTGTGACTCCATCTACGACTAAATCAAGCTTATGATTGTTATTTTATTATTTATGATGTGAATTTTAAAAGCCCTACCCGTTTTTTCCCTTAAGGGATATGCATGCATCGTCCCATTGAAGAATCATTGATGTGCATAAGTTAGGTTAAGATACGCTAATCATTCATCCAATTTATGGTTAAGTTGATTAGTTGATTAAGAAATTTTTGTCTAACTTATTAATCTAAGTCGTTGTAATAAGTCGGAAAAATTTACTCTTTTCATCCTATTACATTTTAACAACTATGGTACCCTCTTAGTCTCTTATGCAATCTAGCTTTAATTATACTTATCATTTTACCAATGTAGGTGCAGTCTCAATCTAGCTACAATCTTTCCCCAAGGAAGATAAAAATTGCTGAAATCGAAATGGTCCTTGATTTCAAGGGTGGTGGTCCTTAATGAATTGGGGCATTTGAACACGAAATTGATAGCTGAAACGCGGCTTCATCTATAGTTTGACTCTGCCACAACTACGTGTCCCGACACAAAGGTTTACCTGCAGGACCAGTTCTCTGATTTTGGTTAGCCATGGATGTTCATATAACCATATATATGGTTATATTTCATGTTGTATTTCCAGCAACTCCATGAAAATGATGCATTATTACAAGTGGTTTAGCCTTCTCTTATATAGATTTCAACATGGTTAATACGCTTTGCCTCTTTACATTTAAAATCCAATAATTTAGTAATCGTTTCCAAAGTGCTCTCAACTCATTAAGGTTATGTTTGGTTACCAAAGCCTATGATTGGTTCGGTTCTAAAAAAGTATGAGGAAAAATACTAGGAAATGAAAATAAATAAGAAAAATTGAAGGAAAGAAAAAGTAAAAAATAAAAAATGGATGTAAAATTAATAAATTATTTTATATATCTTTTTTTATATAAAGATTAAATAATTTTAAAATATATAAATTTTTAACTAATTTTAATTAAATTTGATTTTCTTTCGTATTTTTCATGTTAAAACCAAACATGATAAAATCATTTTCCTTAATATTTTTTTTTCTTGATACTTTTTAGAAACCAAAGATGGCAAAAAAGTACTAAAAAAAGAAGAAAAAAACTTAGGCTATGTTTGGTTCCTGGGAAATATGAGGAAAATTGTAAGGAGAAAAAATAGAAAAGAAAAGTAAAATGAAATAAAAAGTGAAGGAAAATAAAAAATAGATTTAAAATTAATAAATTATTTTATATACTACTTCAAATTTATTTAATTTATTTTTCGTCTTCTATGTAAATGTTAAATAATTTTAAAATGCATAAATTTCTATTTAATTTTAATTATATTTAATTTTCTTTCCTATTTTTCATGTTGAAACCAAACATAAGAAAATCATGCTCATTAACTTTGTTTTTTTTTTTTTTTAGTATTTTTCGGGAACCAAATATAGCCTTAAAAAAATGATTTTCGAGTATTTGGTTATACTTTGAAAAATATAAAAAAAAAATCAAATATAATTAAAATTAGTTAGAAACTTATATATTTTTAAATAATTTAATTTTTTCATTAAAGAGTTAAAATAAATTAAATGAATTTGAAGTAACATATAAAAATAATATATTTACTTTAAATTTAATTTCTCTTTTCCTTCCCCTTTTTCCTTTTTTTCATATTTCTTCTTGCTTTCTTTTCTTTGGATTTTTCTTCAAATTTTTTGAGAATCAACATAACCTAAGGATTACTCTTGATGGTAAAAGAAAAAAAAAAAGTGGGAAAAACATGCATGGATGGATGAAGCATGGATGACATGAAACATGATGCCAAACACATGTACTTTCCATTCATCATAGTGCTCCATGTCCTCCATCTATAATTTAGTGTAGAGACACCCCCCTCAATAAGGCAAATCACATGCCATGTTCCCATTCCCCTCATCAAACGGCCATCATTGAAACCCACCAAATCATCATATATCAACAACCCTACGATCTGTCCTTTAACCAACTTATGATGCCGCCCTTTATTACTCTTTCTATGCCCACTCATGCCCCACCTCTGCCTCTCATGTGACCGACCATTTCCCCCTATTTGACCTGTCATTGTTCCCACCATTTCCCCCTGCATCTTCTCCTTCTATATATACTTTACCCCAAAAATAAAAATTCCTCCAACTCCATACCATCACATTCAAATTTCACAGTCAACCACAGAACCCTAGCTCTACCTCCCAAAACCAACCTCAACCCTCCTCCAAGAAATGGCCCTAGGACTCGAGATCACTGAGCTGAGGCTGGGTCTGCCCGGTCATGCCCACTCAATCCACCCTGCTGGTGTTAATGCAGTAGAGAGAAACGAGAAGAAGAGGGTGTTTTCTGAGATGTCCGGGGATTGCAGCGCCACCACGTGTGAACGGAAAGCCCAGAACAAGAACCAGGTTGTGGGGTGGCCGCCGGTCTGCTCATATAGGAGGAAGAACAGTTTTAACGACAAGGATCGAGCAGAAGCTACCAAAATGTACGTGAAAGTGAGCATGGACGGCGCACCTTTTCTTCGTAAGATCGATTTGAGTTCCCACCAAGGCTACTCCAATCTTGTCACCGCTTTTGAGGAGCTTTTCGGGTGTTTCGGCATCGGTGAGTTGCTCTATGCCTTCATTTCTATTCTTCTGTTTCATCCTTCTAGCTAGGGTTTATGTTACGTAACCTACTAATTACTATATAAATAGTTATTTATTTAACTTTCAGTTTATCAAATCTAGCCATGCAAAATATTGGACTATTACTTCAAAGTGCCAAAAAGAATTCCTTTTTCCATACAGTTTCCGGTTCAAAACCCGATAAATATGAAATAAAATGATTTAAAAAACGTTTTCAACCTTTTCAATACTTGAAAACAATTATCTTAATCAAAATTTTTAAATCTTAAAAAGGTTAGAAACATTTCTTAAAATCACTGTCAAACCGATTAAAGCGTTTTTTTCGGGGTTTATGATAATCAAATTCTACATATATGGCTCCACCACAAAACCCTTGGAGAAGAACTAATTCTTTTGTTAAATATGTGTTGACAGGTGAAGCATTGAAAGATGCAGATAGTTCAGAGTATATTCCCATATATGAAGACAAAGATGGGGACTGGATGCTTGTAGGAGATGTTCCTTGGGAGTAAGTCACCAAAACCCCCCATCCCTTATTTTAAATTTCTATACTTATATCATTCATTCTGTCAATAACATGCACACCAAACTTTGGTATATAACCACTCACTGGGCTCCTCTCAACCCTTGGATCAGACTTCTTTCCAAATAACCTCATCAAAACAAAGATATCCACCTGAATGGTTATAAGTTTGCGGTAACTCATTTATTTCCAATAGAAAGTGAGTCACATGAGAATTGAGTTATTCTTCCAACCAAACATGCCTTTGTATTAAATTTTATGTACATATTTTAATCTTGGGGAACATGTTGTCATTCTGGGTAAAGACAATGGCAAATTAGTCATTTCAAAAGTCTCCTCCCACATGGGGTTCCATGACTGGGACCCACCACATTGCCGACATACGCCAATTCCTCATCATAGTGTCTGCTAAATGACGAAATTGTCCTCGAGTGCAATACTTGGGTCAAGCCAAGAATCATTGCAATATATGTATCACATTTAATAAAAGGACATATTTTCTAATTTAATATTATTATTTGACGATGAATTCTCTATCTCGAGTCGTGAATGAAACCATAAAACGAGAAGTTTGAAAATCACTTAATTTCATAACATAAAAGTCATGAATGAAATTGGAGAAAACTTTCTTGATTAGTGTTTTTTTATTTTTTCCAACTTCTAGAAACTGCTCCCCTTAATTCTCGATTTATTAGATCAGGTTAGATCAATCCTATTTGGGCACCCATACCCGACTCTAACAAGTCCATTAATCTTATTTCACATAGTCAACTTCACATGTAGTATAAATTATCTCTATATTTTTAATTAAATAAAATCTCTAATAAATTTTTAATTTTTACTTTCAGGATGTTCATTGAATCTTGCAAGAGGCTGAGGATCAAGAAACAATCCGAAACCAAGAATTTCGGCCTGCAGTTAAATTCTCTGAAGGAAATCCAGAAGACAAATGATTAGAAGTTTGTGATTGTAATGCAGAAATTAATCTTATTGCCTTTTTCCTTGAACAAATTTTATGTTTACCCTAATTATGATGTTTTTTTTTTTAATTTAGAAGACAATTTTTATTTAAATTATGCATGTAAGACTTGATTAATGTTAAGTTGGATCTAGGATCCTAGACAGACAACATAATTTAGTTGTGTTTCTTTATATTTTAATTAAAAATTTTGTATATTTTTAATTAAGATAATACTTTATCCAATTTTAATTTTTGTTAAACATTTAATTTTTATTTTTTATTTTATGAAATTGTGTTACATTTAGACGATTCAAGACTCATTTACCTTCTTTTTTGGGAAAAATGTGTTTCCGTGTACTCATGTGATAGAAACTATAAAATAAGAATTCAAGTTTATAAAATATAAATTCCGAGTAGTTATATAAAAATAATGAACATTTCATACACTTTTGGGTCAAAGGTATTACCGTTAATCATTCAGATACTATTTTTTAAAGATATAGGTACAATCTTTGACCATCTTAAGTATTACCTCTAATTGCTAAGTGTATAAAATTTGAATGATTTTTAGAGGGTTTTTATTTTGTAATTATTTTTATATGAGTGCCTGAAAACTCACTTTTTTCTTTTTTAATTTTATAAAATTGTGTGATATTTAGACAATTCAAAACTCATTTACATGTACATGATAACGATGAAATCATGTTATTCAAACAAAAGTGAAATTTAAAATAAAAAATTATGATAAGGGGAAATAAAATATGTTACTAGTACAATGTTTGGATTATTTAAATGGAAAATTAATAAAATATAAAATTTAATAATTTACAAGTTGTGTCTCCAAAATTGTCAACAGGCAAACTCCATTAACCTCATCCCAATGCCCATGTTCAGTCTTGTGCAACTCCACGTTTCCTCATAAGGTAATATTGTTCTTAGATATTATAAAAATATAACTATAGAATTATTATCACGCCATGACAAGCATATTTCTCCTATCATCACTCAAGTAATAAATTAATCCTTCTACCTAAACTTGTCACAAAAGACTTTGTTATTTGGGTTTGGTTCCCTAATTGCATCGGAATCTACAAAATTGTCAACTTAATCTAAGACAAGGTCGAACTCGAGGTGCAAAACTATGTTCTAATAAACTATAAAATAATGTCACTTTTAAAAAATTAGAGAATCTTTAGAATAAAGCCCATGTTCTAGCTCCATGTTCCCATATTCTCAATGCTGACATTAATGATATTTTTAGTATAAGAGATTCATATGATTAGCAATTCGATGATGAACCCTAGCTTAATTTTAGGTACCGAATCTAATCTGCATTCTCACATAACTAGATATTCCAATCCCAACTAACTAACCTAACCTAACATCTATAATTAATTTCAAATCATAGTTTAGTTTTATATTTAGTAATATAGTTTCCAATTTCAACCTTGTTTGAAGCATCTAATTAACTATATTTTTCTCCATTTTTGAGTAAAAAACCCTAATTTGTTGCCATGGATGTTGTTAGCCATCCTTTGACCGTTTGTCTCCAATGAACTTAAAACTTGGGTAATTAAAAAATGACAACATTTTTTGGAAGCTTGAAAATTCGTTACATGCATGATTAGCTGTATTCCTATATTATATAAAAATCAATTAGCATATGATTTTATTCGACTAACTAATAAAAATTTGTCACTACCCATCTCAATTTGCGTTTATACTTCTATATACGTACATAAATATAGCTGGTAAGATAAATTAACCAGCATGATTTTATGTTGTTCATATTGGATAAATTAGATGAATCGCTTCTTATTTAGATTAAAACCCATCTTTCAAACAACATAGAATGCTTTCAAAAATAATGTGGGAGACAATACATTGAACTTTTAATGTTTATTATTTTTTCTATAATTGATGATCATGAGTTATTTCCAACCTAATGAAAACTTTTAACAAGGGTAATATGGTCAAATCTCATATTAAAGCATTGCCAGATTCATATGAAGAAGTCTTTAGACTTACTTGCACCAAAATGAACAGAACTACCACTCAAATCATACCCTAGAGCTCACCCAAGGAAAAAGCAAAGGAAGGGAAGAGATCCACTCATCTAGTTGCAATCTAGAAACAAAAAAGAAAGACCCTCATTCATAGGAAAGTGATATATGTCATGCCAAAATGAGAAAAAAGACAGTAAATATGAGTCGACATATGGAATCGTGGGAGGCTAAGTACCATTGTCCCACCCAAAATGTCTTCTAGGAGTTATTTGGCAATTCAAAAAAAGCTTATATTATTGGACTTTAATATCATGTTTACATATTTTAGGCTAATGAGATAGCGACCTTCTAAGGAATTGGGAAGTGACCCATGTGTTTTGGCATGTTCTCCTTAGCAAATTTGGGCAGTGCAACACATTACTCCCTTAAAGTTTCTTTCAACAAAACAAGGATAAAGACTTATTACCCATTTCATGCTTTCCCATGCATGTACCTAGGGAAAGAGAGTCAAATGCAAATGCAAATGCAAATGAAAGGTATATTTCAAGGAGATGCAAATAAGCAAACCGCACTTAGTTACTTTCTCTTGCTATGTTTGGTTATCGGAAAATTTCAAGCAAAGTGCGAAGGAAAGAAGATGAGAAAGAGAAGTAAAATAAGAGAAAAAAATGAAGAAAGTAAAAAATAGATTAAAAATTAACAAATTATTTATATGCATTCATCCAAACTCATTTCATTTATTTTAACTCTTCTATATAAATATGAAATAATTTAAAAATAAATAATTTTTTAATTAATTTTAATTATGTATCATTTTATTTTGTATTTTTATGATATTAGGGAAAAGTGTAATTTTTGCATCATGATTTGAAGCAAATTGGGAAATAGAAACTCATTTATTTAAAATCAAATTTATCTTTATAAATTCTGAAATATTTAGAAGTTTATTTATTCTTACATTACTATTTCAAAATAACAAATTAAATTTAAAAAATGAAGCCATTATTTACTTTACTTGATTCGAATGTTTTGTTTTCATTTGTGTTCATACTAAAAACGAAATAAAAATAAACTAAAGTGGTAATTACTTTAACTTGAATCAACAAATATGAATTTAACCCCAACAAAATGTTTATTTAAATAAACTTTAAAATGAAAAAACAAAAAGTAAAAGGCTTATTTTTTTTCTTTGAATATTTACATTAATTTTATTAAATAAACTCCAAAATAAAAAAACATGTATTTATTCTTTATCTTAAAATATAATATTTTTATTTATCAATTTGAAAAAAAAAATCTTTATCAAAAATAAAAAATTAATTTTCAAGATAAAATTTATATTTAAGAGAAATATAAAATCTTTAATGTTTACTCGATTCATATAAAATAATATTTATTATCGTACTAAAATTCAAGTTATTATTCATATTATAAATAGCAAAAGAAAATATAATTTTCTACAAAAATAAAATAAAAATAGAAAATAATAATAATAATTTGTCACATTTTATGATCTTAAAAGAAAAATATGATTAATTCTTCTCTACATTAGTGAGGATTTCAACTACATTCACTTTCCACCGATTAATCTTTCTCTACTTGAGGTCTCAACCGAACTTAACTACACTCATTCTTCATCCATCTATAACTTCTAAATAGGTTTGGTTTAAACATATTGGCTGAAATCAGTTACTTTTAATTAAATAGAAAAAACTAAATATTTTGATTTTTTCTATTCAACTAAAAAACAAATACCACCGCTAAAAACTAACGTTGATTAAGCCCCGATTTTCTTAATTTGAGATTACTTTTTTGTTTCTTCCCTTTTTTAGTCTTACCATCCACGTTTAGAAAAGGGATAAAACTTAGTCATTAAAAGAAAAAATCAAACCACTTGAGGGCCACCAAATAAACATACAATGAAGAGAGGCCACAACCCAATTGCAATGGAGCAATAGAAATAGCAGAAAAACAGAGTGTGAGGCAGTTCATGATGTGTACATAAAAATGTTCATGGTTGTGACTCATTTTTTTCCAAAAATTTGAAATTGAGTCACAACTTGTTTTGATTCTGTGTTCAATCTGATTTGGAAAACATGCAACAACTTATGTCTTTATAAAATGTTGCTAGGAAAACATGGCATGCATGTGTTTTCTCAAATTTGGGGATGCAGAGTACCATTCATTCATCCACTTGTAAGATGGTAGATGGCATTGCATGTGCCTTTGTTTCTTTCCTATCTTGGTCTTCAACTCTGTTCTTATGGAACCACCATAAATAGCTAATTAACTAATTATTTATATCAAAACTATTATTTTTTTTTTTAGTTTTAAAAAAATAATATGAAAAATGGAAAAATGGACCTTTTGGGTATTCATAAAATTAAATAAAAATAGTAAAATACTTTGCTACTTTTCTATATTTTATAAGCATTTGTCATACACCAGTACAAGAAAATGAGTTAGGTATAAGGTTTTATTTGTTTGATAATGTTTTTGAAAATAGTTTTTAAATGGTCTTTTAAAAGTAGTTCTTAAGAACAATTTTAAATTATTTTCAAAAATAAAATTTTATTTAAAAAAACATTGTATAGAAATTACTAAAAACATCTCAAATTTTTTTTAAAACAAATTTTCAAAAAATTAATTTTCATTCAAACATATACTATGAATTAAAAAATTATTTTCTATTTTGGAAGATAAAAACTTTTTTTCAAGAATGATTTTCAAATTATCTTAAATAACTCTTTTTTGATATTATTTTCACATATTTTCTCTCATTCAAAATGCTTAAAATAAAAGAATTGTTTAATAAAATTTCAAATCAATAGGAATTATATGTATTTAGCTAAAAACCCAAGACTAATGAATGAAATTAATCCTTGTGCATAAAAATATCATTTTAAAAAGCATAATAAGTAAAGATCCTTTAATTAAAATCATTTTCAAACTAATATACAAACATTTTATCATTTGAACTACCAATTTCAATTCAATACACATATCATGTTCCTTAACACTCTTTCTCACGTAGAAAGATACCAAATAACTAAATGGGAAGAGGAAAAATACATAGGAAAATAAACATGTAAATTATAGCCTTAAAATTGCTCGGATCACAGTCTTCCACAAAACCTAGTTGATACCATATTAAACTATCAAGTTTCCTAAAAGCTTATTTTTATGTAAAATCAATTATTGTCAAAAATTGCACATATTCTAGTCTTATAGTGCATTCACCAAAGCGTCCACGACATTCGTCGAATACAATAAGAGTTGATGAATACGATTAATCCTCCAATCTGTCAATAATCTCCCCCTCCCCCGCCGCCTCTAACGACATCCCTAGGGTTCAAACTCATAACCTCGACTCTGACATCACTTATACGATCTTAGGTGTTACCAACTTTTCTAAAAGTAATTATTATCAGAAAATATCATAATCTTATACTACATTCAACCAAGCACCCACAATATTCGAAAACAAGAGGAGATGACGGACATGGTCAACCCTCCAATTTGACAACAATCAGTACAAATTAAAATTGTGAAAAAGCATTAAAAAAATATTTTTACGTATTTAAGCCGAAAAAAAAAAAAAGAAAAAGTTAAGTTGAAAAGGATGGAGCTTTCAATTGTGTTAAATTTGTAATAAAGGCCGAGTACGATTTCAGGTGACACACTGACACGAACCCAAAGTCTAAAAAGACATGATGACCGGAAACTCCGGTACAAATATGCCACGTGTCATGAAAGTGGGTTTAATTTCATGAAAGAGAGTAACTGGGGACAAAGAAACATGCTCACATGGGTGGGGGTGGCGAACTGGGACCCACACCGGACCCATGAAAAGTTGACTTGTTTCCTAAGAACCCAAACACCGTGGCCCCACTCCTCCTTTTCCCTCACCATCCTCACACGAGCGCCCTCTCTCTTTTCGGTTTACCCTTTCCTCTCTCTTCCTCTTACCCATCTCACATTATTTTATCCCGCTTCTTTCACTTGTACCTTCTCTTTAATTTTCTTTTTATTTTTGAATTTTGCCTTAGTATTTAAAATTCAGGATTGTCATTACTCATTACCCAAAAAAAATTAATAATAAAAATAAAACTTTAAAATTAGTTCATTTAGGTTATATTTGTTCCGAAAAATATTAAGAAAAAAATATTAAAAAATTATTTTTTATGTTTGGTTTTATTATGATAAATAAGAAAAAAAATCAAATATAATTAAAATTTTATGTATTTTAAATTTATTTAATTTTTATATAATCAAAGAAAATAAATGAAACAAAAATATATATAATTTTATTTTTTATTTTTTCTTATATTTTTCCTTTTTATTTTATTTTCCTTATAATATCCCTTAAAAAACCTTCATATTATCTTTTTGAAGTACCCAAAATATAAATAAATAAATAAATAAAATGAATTATTTTACCGTTCAATTCTTCATACCAGGTTGTAAATGGAAATACACTAAAATCGAGACCTATTTTGTTTGGTAACACCTTCTCAAATTATTTTGATCTTTCTTTTTCAGAGAAAAATAAAAATGAGAGAGATTTCACAGCATAAAAATCTTTCAGATAACTTTTTTTCTCAAGTTCTTCTGATCTTTCTTTTTCAGAGAAAAGTAAAAATGTGAGAGATTTCACAGCACAAAAATCTTTCAAATACTTTTTTTCTCAAGTTCTTCCGATCTTTCTTTTTCAAAGAACAGTAAAAATGAGAGATTTCACAGCACAAAAATCTTTCAAATACTTTTTTTCTCAAGTTCTTCCGATCTTTCTTTTTCAAAGAAAAGTAAAAATGAGAGATTTCACAGCACAAAAATCTTTCAGATAACTTTTTTTCTCAAGTTCTTCCGGTCTTTCTTTTTCAACAAAAAGTAAAAATAAGAGAGATTTTTTTTTTTTTTTTTTTTAAATGGGGCGATTTCAGCCCAGTTTCTGATTGTTCCACCTTCTAGACTACTCCCCTTCATCTCTTATTTAATTAGGTCCACCCAACTCCAACAAAAAGTGTTTCTAATTATTAAATTTTTTGAAAATTAATTTTTCATATGTTTTTCCACATATGGTAATTGCTGGCTTGTAAATATAAAATAGTTTTTCTTTTTATCACACGTGGAAAGGAAGTTTCTATGTTTAGAAGCTTCTCTTTGAAGATGGGGTGAAAGTTGTCCAGAATTTCAAAGATAAAATGTTGTAGAAACTTTGAACAGCCATAATTACCTTTTTACTTTTTCTTGTGTCGAAATGCTTTAAAAAGCATAAACAAACCCCACGAGAAAGTGTCTTGGTTGATTTTTGGGTTTATAAAAATTCCTTTCCCATTTGATCATGAAATGCCTCCAACTTTGTAAAATTTGACACGGAAAATTCCAAAAAAGGAAAATGAAAAAAAAAAAAGAGTAAAATATAAGGAAAAGAAAAGAAAAAGGAACAAATGGCTCACAATATTTTTTGAAAATAAATAAATAAATAAAATAAAATTTTAGATATATTGTTTATTTTCTAATTTAGTGTTGGCTTTCGATATATTATTTATTTTTTTATTTTTAAAATAGAAAATAATAAATTTTACATTAAACCATCAGAGTTTTCTTTCGCTTTGTCCTACTCAGACATAATTCACCATCTTTCTAATTCAAAGACATGTTCTCGTCTGAACACTTCTCATAAGATTAAAGTCCATCTTTAATACATCTTACAAAAAATATCTTCTCAATTAGCTTCCTTGTGTCTTACACATTTATTACCGACACACATATCAAATTTTTTTATCAGTGTTTCAAAACAAATCGAATAAGAGAGCACGAACCAAGACCAATGATTTTTATATATTACTTTAAAACTTATTTAATTTATTTTAACTCTTTTATATAATATTTTAGTAATTTTAAAATACATAAATTTTAACAATTATATTTATTTTTTCCTTTTTTATAATAAAACCAAATTTAAAAAATTATTTTTATTAACAATTTTTCTTGGTATTTTCTTATAACTTTTCTTTCCCCTATTATGCAAATTCATCTAATAATTGTTTGAAAAAATTGTAAGTGTCTAATAAATATTTTTTATAAAATTAAATATTATTATTAAACGGTTATGATTATGAATCTAGAAGGTATCACATCTAATAAAACCCACAATTAAATATTTGGGCCAAAATGAATGAAAGGGAGTGGGTGCGAACCGACATGGTGGCCCAAACATTCAAGCACTTGAAATCACACACACGCTTTCTCATAATCAACCCTCTATTCCACCTGGACAAATCCCACCCACTCTTTTCTCTACACGTGTCCTTCTGTCACTGGCTCCTACTACTCCCTTCGCCATATATAAATACAAACCCAGCCAAGCGCTTCCCCTCACTTTCCAACAACTTTCACACAATTTTTACGACAAGAATATGTCACCGCAGCTCGCCAAACCCTCGCCGGAATCTTCCTCCGCCGGCCTCCATTTCAATGATACCGAGCTCACCTTAGGCCTCCCCGGCGCTACCAAGTCCGGCACCAAGCGCGGGTTCTCCGACACCGTCGACTTGAACCTCCGTGGCCCCTGCAATACGGATCACGCTAGCAATCCATCTGAAAACGATGTTTCCGGCGATTCCAAGCCTCCGCCGGCAAAGTAAGAGTTCAATTATATTAATTTGGCCGCTAAACTAACGATTTTGGCCACTAGAGTTTTGACATCTTACATTTGTGTTACAGGACACAAATTGTGGGGTGGCCGCCGGTGAAGGCGAGTCGGAAGAATGTTGCGAAGATCAGCAAATATGTGAAGGTGGCGGTGGACGGAGCTCCGTATTTAAGAAAAGTTGATCTGGAGATGTACGGCAGCTATCAGCAGCTGTTGGGATCTCTCGAGGACATGTTCTCCTGCTTCCCTATTCGTACGTATTTCATCCGTATTTCTCTGATTTATACAAATTCTTTTCGTATTTCAGGGGTAATTTAGTCCTTTTTGGTAATTTCTGTGCAGGTAATTATCTTAATGAGAGGAAGCTTATGGATCCTGTGAAGGGATCCGACTACATGCCTACCTATGAGGACAGGGATGGAGATTGGATGCTGGTCGGCGACGTACCATGGAAGTAAGTTTCCCGGACTGCCCCTGAATAACCCTAAAACCTAAATTAATTTTTATTTTGTCAATTAATCATTCCAAATTTTATTTTTCAGAATGTTTGTGGAATCATGCAAGCGACTACGGCTGATGAAAAGCACTGAAGCAATTGGACTAGGTAAAGAGTTTTTTTTTTCCTCTTTTTTCTTTAAGTTTTTTTGTGAATTATTAAATTATATTTTACTGATTTTTTTTTTTTTTTTTTTGTTTCCTTTTGAAATTTGTGGTGCAGCTCCAAGGGCATCTCAAAAATGCACAAGCACAAGTGGATCAAAAAGCCTTTAGTTTGATAGCATTCTTGGATGATAATTTGATGTAAAAAGGCTTCTTCTTTTTCTTCTTTTTTTTCCCTAATTTTGATTGGTTTTAGATGACCAAAAAAAAGAGAAAATAAATGTAAAAGAGACTTTTAGAGTACAAAAATAGAAGTTAGTTGCATGATGTTGTACTAATCCAATCGATCTCGACTTTTCATTGTCATTTTGATACTTTGAAATTAACATGTAGGCTTATATTTGACAAGCTTTATAAGATTTGGTGATGTGTTTCATCAATTGTTTTCTACTTATTAATCAAAATTTACATGTATTTTAAGGATGTGGGAACTTAGACTATGTTTGATTTTCGGAAATTTGAAGAAAAGAACATAAAGAAAAAAATTAAAAGGAAACAAAAAACAAATAAAAAATAAAAAATAAATTTAAAATTGGTAAATGATTTTCATATGTTTCTTCAAATTTATTTTACTTATTTCCTTATAAAAATTAAATAATTTTAAAATACATAAAATTTATTAATTTAATTATATGTGATTTTTTTTTATCTTCTATAATAAAATCAAACATGATAAAATAATTTTTCTTAATATTTTTCTATAACATACATAGCCTTAATATAATCTATGCATAGAAAATATTTTAAGAATTTTCAAATTTAGACAAGCAATGATAAAAGAGAAAATTCTATTGATTTTTTTTTCCTTTTTGAAAAATCAATACTTGTAATAATTTTTTTTTTTTTTTTCCATCACATAGTTGAGTGTGAACAAGTTGGTAAAGATTAATTAAAGACAAGTCAATAGGACTAGTGCCAATGGGTACATAAATAAGACATATCACATGGTTTCAAGTATCAATAAGGCATATCACATGGTTTTGTATAGCTCAACTTTGAGCCATGGAGTGACACTTTCCCTTTCTCTTAGAGAGTGTTTGAAATACAATGCCCGTATTATTATTACAAAGAAAATATCTTTTGATAAAATTAACATTTCACTTATGCATTTTATTTTTCCTCCTATTCCTAAATGAGTTATATTAAGAAATAGTATTTCACTTATGCAAATCGTCATTGATGACTTCTTTGTTGGTAAAATGTAAGGCTAAATAATACCATTGATTCTCTAATTCAATGTAAATTTCCAACATCTTGGAAAGTCAATTAAAATAGATAACAACATTTTTTCCTCTTTCCCTTGTCTAAGGACATTATTCTCTTATGATCTTCACCTTCAACCCGACTTAAATAAGAGGAGACTTATTTGGTAAAATCAACTTTTGTAATGAATTTCTTATAAAATTAGATGACAACCATATTTTAAAGAAATAATTCTTAAAATTTATTAAGATAAATGTCTATCTTGAATTTTGACCTAGACTCGTGTTTATTAAGAGTATTATTTGAATTAATTCCCTAATAATTACCCATATAGGGTAGTTTGTGATTATTTCTTCCATTGGTACTTCTAGGATTATGTACAAATTGACTATTTCTAACACGTGTTTAATACGATAACATCTATGCTTATCACCTTCAAATAACTAGAACAAGAGAAACCATTTTTGGTTATTTGTTTCTTCCTTTCCCTCTTTCCCCCCCTTTCTTAGGAAACAAACAAGCTAGTAAAAAAAGGACAAACATAAAATGACAACAAAGTCTTTCATTTTCTTCCTTAGAAAACAAACAATACACGAAAACAAAAGCGGTTATACAAGAACAACAATAAGGTATGGGTGTGACAAAATAAAATATTGCTTTCAAACATTCATTTCAACATACATTTAATCTCATTTTACCTCAAATTTTAATGTCCATTAAACTAAATTTTTAAGAGTTGATTTCCAACTCATAATTTTCTTTTTTCTTTTTTGGAATATATGCATACATAAAAGTTGATTCATGGGTCGGTATGAACAATCTATTTTCTTCAAGTTTATAAATATCTCCTCAAATTCCATTTGGTCAGAATTGGGTTTGTCATCATCAGGCCCAAGCCCATACAAAAGAGATCCAAACTAGTCTTAAGGCCCATGAGTTGTTTTTTTGTTTTTTTTGGGTTATGACTCAATGAGTCTCAATTTGGAAAAGAAAAGAAAAGAAAAGAAAAGAAAGAGAAAGAAAATAGCAAGAGGTTTCCAAGATCCGGGGCATTTGCTGGTGTAGATGGAAGCTAAATCTCAGGAGAAGACGTCGACAACTGTTTGGTAATCTTCATTTTACATCAAGGTAGTGGTGCTTTTCTCTCATTCTCCTCTATCAGGCTTTTTATTTATTTACTTATTATTTGTGTTTATTATTTATTTTTTCAATTGCTTTCTCTAGATTCAGGTACATTTTCTGCAAACCCTAGATCTCTCGATCTTTTTAACCATTTGGGGTTTTTATTTATTTATTTTTATTTTTATTTTTATTTTTATTTTTATTTTTTTAGCTGTTGTTGTCATTTAATTTTGGGCGATTTCTTGTTGCATGATCGGGACTTTGGATTTTTATTCTGGATTTTGGGAATGTGGTTTGGACATAATTCAACCCCCGCTCGGTTGCCTGGAAAATGGGGGAAAGAAAAGGAAAATACTGAGAAATTATCGGATTGGCAGTAAGAAACGAAAGTGTTTCAATGCTTGCTTGCCGGGAAACGGGCAATTAAAAAAAAAATTGTTTTAAGCATTCTCCATCTTTTCCCCTCTTCTTTTTGTGATTCATGGAATGTATAATCTGAACCAATTTCTGTATCTTTCTATTACTAATTTGTCTCAAACAAATGCTTCTGAAATGTCTTCAGCGTTTCCAGCTGCCAATCTGAATTTCAAAGATACAAATCTGAAGATTGAATTCCAGAACTCCAATGGAATCACCCACTGGAATGAATTTGACTAATGGCAAGATTCATCCATTCAATGATAAAACTTCCAAGCCCTTTAAGATCTTTGTGGGTTACGATCCTCGGGAAGATATTGCTTATGAGGTTTGTCGCTACTCAATTCTAAAACGAGCTTCAATTCCTGTTGAGGTCATACCGATAAAACAGTCTGAGTTGAGAAAAAAGGGATTGTATTGGCGTGAAAGAGGGAAGCTGGAGAGCACCGAGTTTTCATTTTCTCGGTTCTTGACTCCATACTTGGCTAATTATGATGGTTGGGCAATGTTTGTGGATTGTGATTTTCTTTATTTGGCAGACATTAAGGAATTGAGAGATTTGGTTGATGATAATTATGCAATAATGTGTGTGCAACATGATTATGCGCCCAAGGAGACTACAAAAATGGATGGGGCGGTGCAAACGGTGTATCCGAGGAAGAATTGGTCTTCAATGGTTTTGTATAATTGTGGGCATCCCAAGAACAGGGTGTTGACGCCTGACGTGGTGAATTCTCAAACAGGTGCTTATCTTCATAGATTTATGTGGTTAGATGATCATGAGATTGGGTCAGTTCCATTTGTTTGGAATTTTCTTGTGGGTCATAACAAGGTTATTGAGGATGATCCAAGTACGCTCCCCAAGGCCATACATTATACTCTAGGAGGCCCATGGTTCGAGAGTTGGAAAAACTGTGAGTTTGCAGACTTGTGGGTGAATGAAATGGAAGAATGTCAGAAGGAAATGAAGACCAAAACAGAATAGGTGGCATCAATCAACAGCACAATTTCTGCTGCTGTAATTAGTCATGGTAATGGCTTTTCATCAGTTTTTTTGAATTCTGTGTTTGTATCTTAGATCTGCTCTTTTGATAAAGTTGGTGGTGTTGGAAGCTAAATATATGTTACAAGCATATGCTTTAAGAGTGTTCTTTTTTACCATTCATTTGTAACACCATTAGTGTCAAGATCCAAGCATAATATCATATATGTTAAATCAGAATTGATCAGTATGAGAACTGTTTTTGCCCAATGCCTTGTTTACTATTGAGATGATTTTGACATATAAGTATATAATTAATAAATCTCCATGGAAATGCTTTTTCTGCATGCTATTTGGGTTGTTTGGCAAGATTGTTCTCTAAATCTCCTCATAGGTGAGTTACAAGATTGTTTTCATTCTTTTGATTTTTTACATTTATGGTGCTATATATTACTTTATCAGCTAATCCTATTAAGCTTCTCTTCTTAATCATCAAAAACCAACTTATATGATTTTGACAATTTGATCATGTTAATTATAATCTTGGGCACCACTCAGTCCTTTTTTACCACTGCAAATATCTGTGTATTTGAAAAGTTTCGATGATTAAAGTGATAGTTGAATTCCCACATACATGCATATGCTAAATATACCCGATTTTCGAAGCAACACAATTGTTTGCCAGTCTCTTGCTGTGTGTGGATTTTACATGTCAGTGATCTTAAATATGTCGCATATATGGAGCCTCAGAAAGCTTTACTTATTTTGAAAGGAATGTCATCCATACTTTTGGAGTGTTATTCTGCCCAGATATATGTTACAGCACATGTTATGTAAATACCTTTTACCTTCAATTTTTTTTTTTTAATTTATTTGAAAAATAAATATTCTTTCTTAAACTTGAAATTTTCAACTGAGTCATCATGAAAAATTAACTGGGACATTTCTCTAGGTCTTTTCCTTCTTTTCTGGTGCTTGGATGGGCTTTTGATGTATACTGCCTGTATATGTAGGGCGCCCCCTGTTCTTGGCATTTCTTAATTCATGCCTTTGTCTATCAAAAAAATTTATTGAAAAAAAAAATAATAATAACTGGGACATAAACTTCCAGAATATGAGATTAGGGACTGAAACTACAATTTAGTTGGTTTGTGGACCAACTTGCAAATAATAACAAAGCCCTAAACATGCCTATGAGAGAGTTTCTGACGGCTATGTGAAGTCAGAAAACTGATGGAGAGGGTGGGAGGAGAAAGAGGAAGAGGACAAGAATGGAGTTTGGATGCTTGAAATAAATCCACCAACTTTACAAAGTCTTCATCATGCTCTGGTTGATCCCAGCAGTGAAATCATCTTCATAATTGTCATCATAAGCAGCTTTCCATTAATCATTTCACTAGAATTACTTTCCTCACTTCCTACTCGATTGATTTATCTGAATTTCTTAGTTGAGATCCTGAGCTCAGTTCTTAAATATGTAGGTTGTTATACATACCCATTTTCATTGAAATACTACTTGGTAAAATTTCTCTCTCTTGTTTAGTTGAGGTTCTTATTGAAATAACAAGAATTTCTGTAAGATGCATTTTATCTGTACTGGACTGCTAGGTTTGATCAATGCATCGGGAAAATTAAGTGGCAGTTAAGGAGAAAGGGAAGCTTTTGGAAAGGGCTGTCAAGGATGGGGATGGTACTGTTAGCATGGACAAGTTGGCTATTCTTTGAATTGAAAAAGGAAAGGAACCTCTTATTAATTGTTGCACTGTTTATTGTTACATTGAGGTGGATTTTTTAACTGGGTGAAAGGACCCATTTTTTCATCCTATGAAATTGTTGGCACTGTGAGTTTTAAGTGCTTGAGATATTCTATTTTCTTTTAAATATTCAAAGGCACAAGTTTTTGGAAGAATTAATAATAGGAGACCTGCAAAATGTGAAATGATATTTACAAACCAAGGAGTCATTGGACCTAGGTAGAGCGGATCATTTGTAAATGGGTGTTGATGTTATTTTGAGGATACCGTTGATGTGAGTATGCATATGACTTGTATTTTCTATGCTTTGTTAACATGGGACTCATGCACTATTATTTTTCTTAAATTCACGATATTTTAAAATAAAAGTACGCATGTAATTCATTTGAAATTAATGAAGTAAATACTATTAATAAATGCAAATCTCTCCTTGATATTTGATTTTGTGTTACAAAAAAATATTTTTGAATGTATGTTTTGGAGATGAAATTTGTACTCAATTTACAATTTCTGTGCAACTGTGGATTGGAATTATGGTTATTAATGTTAAATAGTTAGCAGTCAAGGTCTCCGTGGGAGTCAATGCACCCTTACACACCATGAGTTGTGTGATCCTGATTAGTAAGGGGTAAGGTGTTAGTTTTCATGCCTCTGGCCTCAACCAGGAGGAAGTTATTTGCATTTCATGCCTATGCACCATTAAGTCCCCTACCACCCATGAGTTGGAAGGACCATTTATTAAGGCTAGCCACCATATTTGATGAGGTTGTTTTGCTGCATAATGGATATCTCCAAAATCATCTGTATATTTATGAGGCATGAAAATGATTGTTGGTATGATATTTTACATTCATTAACTTCTTGACAAATTTTATGAGCACTTTATTTCGTGAAAAACTGTGTTTCAGATGCATAAACACACATATATACTTGTTGTAGATTTTACTTATTGAGTTATAGAGCTGACTCATTATTAATATTTTCAGATGAGCTAACTGATGAGGAGTAAGTGGGGCATTCTTGGGTAAGAGAGCTAGCTGAGGAGCTCAACTCTTGGGGAGGATATTAGGATGGATTTTCCTTACTTGACTAGTATTTTATTAAATACCTTGTGGATTTTGGGAATAGTATTGATCATTTAATTGTAGGTCTATTAGTGTTCATGATGTCAAATTCATTAAGGCTGTTGATTGCTTTGATTTATGATTCAAAGAAAAAAGATGATGATGATTGGGCAGTCGTTGATTTTTTGTACTGAGCTAGGGTTGGTATGGAAAACGAGAGTCAGACCGTCAGTACTCCTGAATCCCAAAGTTGTGCATTTAAGAGAGTAGTATGTTACTGACTGGAAAGGCATGTAAGGTTTACACCAAGGCAATTCACTAGAAAAACTACCTGAGGCAGTCTTGCTTGTCATGATGTTGCTCACTCAATCTCAATATCTCATAGCTTGTGGTTTCCATTATGTTTGGAGTTCACATCTTCTTTTGAAGTAAATGGTCCTCACTAAATGTGGAGTATTTTGGGACTCTGTGGTCCTATGTAGTGCTGGCACTGGTTGGATGCTGTTGTCCTCTTCTCCCATCAGATTAGATGCTGACACAGCACTACATCCTGGTCCTCAAGTTCTTATCTTGATTTTTTATGCTCATGTTGACACTTTGATGTGCTTTTTTGTTAGTGTTTTTCCTTATGATTCATATTCTTATATACCCTTTTCAACCACATAGACTGGGATGAAGCATTTGTCAACTTTAGGCAGATATTTCATCTCGGCTTCCCTCCTTCCCCATTCTCATCATTGTAACCATGTCAGATGCCAGGTGGATGGTTCCTACAAACAACATACGATTCTCTAGATGTTGCATGGGTTCGGGTATGAGTGTTGAGCATCGGATATGAGTATGTGTCTAGGTGTTTGATCCTGCACAACTTAGAATTTTAAGATACTAGGACTAGGCTCTCAAATTTTAGGATATTGGGACTCAGCTAATAATGATCCAGAGAAGGGGACATAGGTACTAGGAAAAAGAAAGTGAATTAGAAAAAAATTTTAAGTGAAGATATCTTTTTTTTAAAACTCTATTTTTTTTACTAGATCCTTGTTTTCCTTGTATCCCTAAATCTTCTTGCAAAAATTTGTTTTTCTGTCTACTCTTCCTTTTCCCTAATGTAATTATTACTACAAAAGTCGGAAAAAATAAAAGGATATCAATAAGAAATCAAATAGTTATACACAAGGTAAAATAGGGGTATCCGAGGAGGATCCAAGCTTACCCATTTCATGAGTTGTCTACTTAGGTAGGTTGGTGAAATTGAAGGATCCCAAACTTACGCATGTCATGAGTTGTCCACATAGGTAGGTTGGTGAAATTAAAGGATTCGGATATCATGGCTCTTAGGTTCATTTTTCACATGGTACCACAAAACAACTTTCTCAAAGCACAATCCTGTTAATATGTTTTATCAGATCTGCTATTTGTAATGCTTGACCTCGGATTACATACTGTTCTTGTGCTTGCTTTATTGATAGGCACCCTTTTATGTAGTTCAACTGAGATCATCCATTGTTTGGTTGCCTTATTTTCTTTTTAAATTTGGTGATAACATGATCCAAAAAGCTTCCAATGCATTGGGTAGAAGTGTAGAACTAGATTTTCTGTCTGGGAACATAGCTGTTTAATATAATGGGGATAGGGTTGAAGCAACATGATACAACCCACTTCATAGGTCATGTCCATTGCTGCAACAAACTTCAAATTCACTGTTTTACAGCAAATGTGAAAGCCAGAAAAGTAGTAGACAATGTGGAAGTAATGGATATCGAAAGTTTCGTGTAGCATTGGATTCTGAGTTGTAGCATGTGGGTGTGTGACCCAAGCCTCCCCCACACGTTATTTTCAGGTCATGTTAATAATTAGCATAACCCCATGTCTGTTGGTACATGACGTTAATCTAGGCTACGTGGCAGCTTATGGTTCACAAGCTTATGAGTCTTGGTCTTCCCTAATCACCTCGATCACATGTGCAAAATCATAGTTGGAAAGATTGAGGGAGAGGCTCTTATCTGCACCAGTTAATGTGATATTGATGGGTCAGAGGTGGGTGGGTGTCTTGGGGGAAGGTGTTTGCTGGGAGGTAATCATATCAAAGCCTCTTTCCAGCCTTCCCCAGCTTTATAAATTCAACATGAGGTATGACTTTTAGAGGATAAGAAAAGGAGGGATTCTTCTAGTTTTCATAAATATTTTCACCTGCTTCCTGTAGACTAGTTTGAGAATCAAGAAAAATGGATAGTGCTCCAGATGCTCAAGAGATGTCCTATTTTGATCATGTCCAAAAACGCAAGGACGAGAAGGGATGCCTCTATGCTTGGTCTGTATTCCTTTTCCTTCCTCTTTCTATTTGAATTTGTTTTCCAAAGCTCCAACAGAAAGCAAAAACCCTATGCTTGTTTTCAGTTTTGTATATAAAAGAGAGATGAAATCATTCTAAGCATTCCCCCATACCTCAAGCCAAAAGTAAAGGGATTAACTGTTTTTTTTTTTTTTTTTTTTAATTTTTTTTTTAGTTTTTCTGTTCTTGTTTGCTGTTTGGATATTAGGAAAGGCAAAATTTTCCCAAGTCTCTTAATTTTCATATGGCAGAGAGATTCTTACCTTCGAATCTTTTATAAATAGTCCAAACATGGAATCAAAAAAGTTACTGGTGATGAATTATGACATGTTAGTAATATTTAATTTATATTTATTAAAATTATTGTATCATTAAATTATTTGTTCCTTTTTTATGGGTTCTATTGCAAATAAATTAAAGGAAAATATTAAAGTATTGGAGTTCAAATCCCGATTATTAAATATGTATGGTGAGATCTAGGTTATTTGGTACGAAACAAATAACAAATAACAAATAGAATTAGGGTTCAAAACATAGGAATTCGATACTTACCTATAAAACTACGTTGCTTAAATTTGAAATTCATTGGGAAAAAAAAAAAAAAAAAAGGATTTAAAAGGTGATGTGTTGAGTGATGATGAGAGTGAACTGTGAACACAGCTTGTTTGGGGCGTTGTGCTGCTGTTGCTGCTATGAAACGTGCGAGTGCTGCTTGGACTGTCTCTGCTGCTGTCTCTAATCTTCTTTCCATGTCTTTATTTATTTTGTAAAACTTTGTAATAATAATGTTGGAATTTCTTGTATTGTTGGCATTCACCTCCTTTGTCTGATGTATGCGTGCCTTTTAATTTAGAAGTGATTTTAGTTTTCTCTTGGATGAGAAAGCTATGAAAATGACTCCACTCCACTCTTCATACTTCATTTTTGATTCCTGTGCTTGGACCCAATTTTCTTTTCTTAGTTCTAATTTTTTTTCCCCAGAAAAAGAAAAGAAAAGAAAAAAAATGGATGCAATTAAACAATATTCTGAAACTTGGTCTTCGAGTTTCTTCTCATCCAGAGACAAAGGTTGAATAGATTATGTTGGTGCACAACCTTCGTACTTCTGTGATATGTGCCTTTGTTGCACAACATGGGGAGCCAGGGGGTGTTGACAGCATATCATCAATAAGGCGTGTGGTGGTTCCAAGCGGTGCTTTCTCGATGGCCTCGCACGGAAAAACCATTCGCTTAGCCCATGGCCAATTGGTGTCTTCCGGTAGATACCTTTTGGTCCGGCCCTGGGCGGGGCTGGTTGCTTCGCTCAGGACGTTCTCTTCCCAGGGTTTGGCCGTCGCATATCCCCTCTTGGGGATTTGTGGTCCTGGGTGGATCGGCCCATTTGGCAGACCCGAGAGGTTCTTTTTCGAAGGGCTGGCCAAGGCCTCATCATCTGTTGACGGTCCTTGGGTAGCTACGCTGAGTTGGGCTCCGGTATCTCATTCTGTTTCCTCAGTCAATCAGTTCTTCTCAGCTCATCCAGCTCCATCTGATACACCACTGGCTGGGGCTCGGGTGTCGATTGTTGCTCCTCAGCTGGCAGGGCGGCACACGTATCGTCGACGTGGCTAGCTGCCCCTGTAGTCACACAGACAGTGCCAATTATTGGTGCACAACCTCTCGGAATACGAGAATCCAGTGACTATTCAGAGCACTAGACCACTTTTTAAGTACGACCTTCTAAAGCAAAGGCACATATCAAAAGAGAAGATTGTACTATTTCGGAGCACTATACCACTTCTAAGTACGACCTTCTAAAGCAAAGGCACATATCAAAAGAGAAGGTCGTCCTTAGAAGTGATCTAATGCTCCAAATAATCACCGGATCCTCGTATCGAGAAAGGTTGGGCGCCGGCAGATTACATGAGAGAATTCTTCCACAACCAACCTCCTCAAGCTTGGGAGAATGAATTTGATGTTTGGAACACACTTAGGGTCTCTTGGTTTTATCATAATATATATATATATATATATAAATAATTAAAATTAGACAAAAATTTATATATTTTAAAATCATTTAATTTTTATAAAAAAGTTATATATATAAAGATTTAAAGTGGTAATAAAAATAATTTATTAATTTTAAATATATTTTTTAAGACCATATTTGATTCTGAAAAATTAGGAGAAATGTGAGGAAAAAAATAAAAGGAAAAGCAAAAAGGAAGAAAAAGTGAAAAATAAGAAGATATTTATGTTATGTTTGGCTCAAAGTAATTATAAGTATTAAGAAAAATAATTGTTCTATGTTTAGTTTTACTATCCAAATTATGCAATATATATATATAATTAATTTAAAACTAATGCAATTTCAAATTATTTAATGTTTATATAAAAAAAATTATAAAAAATAAATAAATGAACTTAAAAGTGACATAAAAATAATTGATTAACTTTTGGTTGCCGTACAATTTGAAGGTAAATATAAGAAAAAGAAAATAAAATAAAATAAAAATAAATAAATAAAATCATAAATAATTTTTATGTGATATTTCAAACTCATTTAATTTATTTTAACTCTATTGTATAAATATTAAATAATTTAAAATTTAATAAATTTTTTATTAATTTTAATTAAATATGATATTGTTTAGCGAATTTCATAGTGAAACCCAATAAAGAAAACAATTTTTCTAAATATTTTTTTTTCTTTCCTTGTTATTTTCTTGAAACCTACGTAGCATTACTTACCCTTTCCTAATGTCTTTTTCCTCTCTAATTTTCTTCCGTTCATATCTTCCAAGAACCAACCAAACACAGCCTTAGGATCTTCATCTTTTTATTCATCATTTGGGTTGAGAAAACTAAATCACACAATCATATACACGAGTGAAATATAATTAACTTATAAATTGTAGTAAAAGAATTGAGTCTACTTCCCTATACAAACAGAGAGGAAAATTGGACTTCCTACCAATTATTAGCATTCCTCTACTATCACATTATTCATGATTTATCCATAACAGAAGCCAGTGCAGATTACATCCACAAGAGACCAAAACTGGGCTTCATACTAATTCTTCAAAAGAAAATGTGGTTGCCAACTTAACTAAAAAGGATTCCTCCCCTCATCGATTTCGATGACAAGAAGTCGCTTCGGGTCCGACCCGTTTGGTCCTTCAGAGTAGAGTGTGGGAAGGTAAGCATTGTATGCTGGTAGATAGCGCGAAACAAAGTCTTGTACCTGCAAAAAACCCCAAAAACCAGAACCTGAGTTTTGACAGTTCTTCCAACAATCGAAAATGGTTGATGGTAGGAAACATGAAAGATGTTCTTGAATCAAATGGATATGGTATGGTATGATATACACACCTCCTCATCAGACATTCCGGGTTTGCCTTCTGCCCTCATAGCAATCTCTGCCTGCAAATTTTTTGCATGGATGGTTAATGAAGTAGGTGATATGGAATAAGAGTTCTTAGCAAGGAATAGAACATATAGGTGTTGTGAGTGTATGTCAATGCGGTAGTTAACCTGCAATCGCCATTCATAGACACAGCCCGGGTCCTTGATCTTGATAACAATCCACACCTTTATGAACTTGTCCCATGCATCATAATAAGCTTCCAGATTTTTATTTACTGTCTCCAGCTGAAAAATTAAGAATTAACTTGAACTTGAGCCCCAAAAACTCCTACTACAAGGATGCCATAATGGTAGAATGATTCTGCTAAAGTGGAAAATGTTGGAACTCTGCTCTCTTGGTTCTAACCTGGGGATCAACGCTTTTGACAAATTCTGCTGGAAGGGGTTTGAAACCAAGCATCCAACCTTCAAAGAGAACCGCCTAAACAACCACCCGAATATAAATTGGTGGCAGCAAGAAAATTTTCCTAAATAGGGAATTGAAGTAGAGCTGGAAACCAAAGACCCAATCTTCACATACAAACCAATTATTTTTTAAAATAGTAAATTGAATATCTTCTCACCGTTAATGGCCCTTCAACCTCTGGCCATGTTGAAGGATCAGCCCTGTCACCCTTCCCTTTGTATGCAGACTATATAAGAGAACAAATTTGCATAAGCAACCTTGAGATCTCAAAGGAATTGAGAAACAAGTGGATTTGATAATTTTGTGGCACGCATACCTTGTCATACCGAGGAAGCTTCATCTTCATTCCTGGATTGTTTTAACACAATTCATGTTATACCTCAGTTGAAAATGGACTAAAAAGAATGGGGAATTGTAAAATGCTTCAGAAATGAGTGACGGAAAATCTCACCTTCTTTAGTCAATTTACTTATAGCTGTCAGTGTTTCAATAGAGAAGGAAAGATCATGGCTACCAGCATTTCCACGTAACTAAAACAAGGAAAAGAGAAAAAGGAAAAGATGATTTAAATTATCTGGCTAAGTTACAAATGGCCCACCATCTCTATTGAATTGATAAATATCTCAAGACTATGTGCATTGCTACCTCCAGAAGTGCATTCCCAGGATTCTCTTCTCTTAGTTTAGCCTACACTTAACAAAAATTTGTATCAAGAAATGGCAACACAAACAAAAAAAACAGGCAAGTGCCAAAACTCCCTACAACATACCTGACCCTCTGCTGTCAAATAGAAATCATCTATGGATATTGTTGCAGTCTTCCTGAGATTTGAATGTGTCAGAAGTTCCAAATTTTCTTTCTTTTTCTTGGATTGTCACAAAAAACTTAGAAATCAATTGCTTGCATTCATAAATTTCATTGGTCTGCAACATACCTGCCTGTCACATTGAAAAGATGATTTAGAGCAAAGACAAGGGTAGTCTTCCCACAACCTTGTGGTGCACTAAAACCAATCTGCATCACAAAAAATATGTCAGCACAATAATGCAGAAACCGCAGGTTGATAGATGGCTATGCTTGTCAAGAAAATTTCCGAACATCAAAAAAAGGAGGGAAAGGGGATTTAAAATTTAAACATTATGGGTGTACCACTAAAGGAGGGATTTCGTCCCCATCTTTGTACATGGATCTGTGTTGAGAAATCTGATCTTCACACCAAAAGAAGACTGGTATGTAGTAGTGATAGAACCTAGCCTTCTGAGGAATTGTGAGGTACAATTCATTGAGCTGAAACAATCTAGAGAGGTACGAGCCATATGCTAACCACTTGTCTATGGATTCAGCCACCATTTCTTTGGTCAGACCTAATTTGTCCATAAGGGGACCTGAGCATATAAATTCAAAAAGGTCCTGCACAGAGGAAACTTCTGCAGGTGTTTTGGGTAAAGCCGAATACAATGGACCCTGCTTCCTCCCATTGTTTGCATTGGTGTCACAACACATTGACTTTTCTTGCATCCACAAGGAGCCATGCCCCATAGGAAAAATCCCTGAGCATAGAAAAAGAAAAGAGCAAATGCATTAGCTCAGTGTTGAACAGAACCACAAAGTGCAACTGCAATCAATAACTCCTCAAAATGTGGATATTGATCAAACGTAAATCAATCTGATTCCATACCATTACAAATATTGTTATCATTCTAGGTGCTCCACCAACAAGGCTGACCATGGCCAATTTTGTAGCATAACAGTAAGACCTTGTTCGACAGTGCTTTTAGAAAACACTTCTAGCACAAAGAGTGTCTTTGAAAAATAATCAAATGTATGATAAAATTCAGAAAGCACTTTTTAAAAGTTAAAAAATCATTTATACTGCTTTCTGCAAAACACTTCTACAGAAAACACTTCAACTAAAAATATTTCAAATAGAAACACTCCCAAATGCACTCTAAATAGCCCCAAGAATTCCACACATTACATATTCAAACTCAATCACCTTATGCAAGCTTTCCTACTTCTATATGCTATTCCTATTTTTGTAATCTAAGAAAAAGATGGCCTTAAAAATCTGATAAAATAGAAAAATGATTACAGTGTCAATTACATAAGATACAGAGCACAATGTTAAACATCAAAGATGACAAAATAAAGAAAGTGATAAATCCCATGTTGCTTCTTTGGCAAATCAAGCCATGATCTAAGTCTATGTGGGTCTTAGAAAAAGCTGCAACAAGAAAAAGGGATTGAATTGGTGGACCCCAAGTAAAAGGAGATAAGGTTTTGTTGAGTTGAATATTTTAGCAGTACGACTGTATGAGCATCCCCCTTTAAACTGCCTCAAATTCCACAAAATGAAAGCAATTTACAAATCTTTTATGCCTACAAAATATCAAAAAAGGGCCCAGTAATCAAAACATTGAATAAATAAAAGAAACATGAATACTCGAATACCCATCAATCTTCCATTGAAATCCCAAAACACAGATACATTAACCCTCCGTTTGCAGAGGAAGTGAAAAAAAAAATTTCTAATCCCCTATTCAAGTTGCTTTGGATTTCATGAAAAAGCCAATTCAACCAGCCCAAGTTTACTCTCATTAATCTCAGTCAGCTGGAGCCTTCGGTGTTCCTAGGTCCCAAACAATGAAAAAACCAAGTCTCGAAATGCAAATTTCTATCCCTGTCCCTACACTTTCCCAGCAACCAAACAAAACGTGAAGACCTAACACCTAAGGAAAATCAAATTACAGCCAAATATCATAATTTTACAAAAAAAAAAAAAAAAAAAAAAAAAAAAACCATAACCCACGAAACAAAAACAGACATTTGCATAAACCCACCACTTGGTTCTCAAAAAAATACAGAAAACCAAAAAAAAAATCAACACTTAGTAATCATCGACTTTCCTCCATTTTCCCACAAACCAAACAGAGGATAAGGCTAAGAAAAACAAAAAAAAAAAAAAAAAGAGAGAGAGAGAGAGATGTACCTGGGTTAGAGGAGTAGGTAGGCATGTGAGAGGGCTTGGAAGAAGCATTAGATTTGGAGAGTGAAGAGAGAGAGGAGAAGACGGAAACATCAAATTTAGCAATAAATTTATATTTGCAAAGTGTATTGTTGTTATAGAAAGTGTTTGAAGGAGTCATCCATGGAGGTGTCGTCGTGGGGTTTGATAATATATTCAATATTTCCATTCTCATCTCTTTGCTTTCTCTCTCTAGTTTCTCTCTCTAAAAAACTTTTTGTCTCTCTTGCCTCTCTTCCACAAAATGGGGCTAGACCTTGTTCACAGCTGAGCCACCTGTACAGTCCGTTCGGCATCTTTGGCTCTCCTCTACAAAATCTTATACGCTATGATATTTATATTTTAAATACATATATATATAATTGATTATGTAACCACAAAAATAATAAATATGTTCCAGAACAAACAAAAATTGAACAAGAAAGATACATAAGGCATATTTGATAACGTTTTGAAAAATAAGGTTTTGTTTGATAATTATTTTTTAAAATAATATTTAAAAAATAACTGAAAATAACTAAAAGATATTATCAAAAAATACTATTTTTTCTATTAAAAATATAAAATAATTAAATGGTTTTATTTTCATGTTTTTTTTTTTATTTTGAAAAATAGAAAACATTTTTCAAAAATAATTACAAACAAACCCTAATTCTTATAAAAAAAAATGGTTTTTGAAAACAATTTTAAACAATAATTATCTTATAGTTTCTATAATAAAAAATTTGTTCATACACTTAATAGTATTTTTTTTTTTGTAAACATTTTTTAAAAATAACTTTTATCTCTAATATTTTTTTTTTGGTCTTTTGTCATTATCTATTTTTGTATAATTATCTTTTAAAAATAATTGAAATATGTTCTCATAAGTCAAAAATTAATTAAACAAAAATAATTATCAAACATGTTCTTAATTTCAATTAAAACAATTAAAATAAAAAATAGGTTATAAACCCTAAAAATTAAGGAAAAGCAAATGAAATGAGAAGTAAAGAAATTACAATTTGGGTGAAGCCCATGTGGCGTACATGTTGGATTTGAAGAGTCGCAGGTGGAGGAAATTGGTGGCGCCGGAGGAATTTTGTGGTCATGTTCAGTCAGGTTGCTGTTTGGAGATCTAAATGCTCCGGAATGAAAAATGAGAAATTCTTGTATATGTTCTTGTTGTTCGAGTCCTCAGAACTCTGCTTATACTTCCACCTTGTTCATCAACTTTCTTTTCAATCACAATCATAATAAGAAAAATCACCATTAACAACCTCAAATGTTAAAATCAACCAGTTTTTCTCACAAAACATTTCAATCCACAACCGGTGAAACTTGTTTACATAACATCAAATGTGACAGTGGGATATCAAACTCAAGGAAGTAAGCGGTGCTCTGAGAATCAAAGCATCGCTATTAAAATAATCCATCCCATCTCCACATAGGATCCGATGATAAAACATTTGTTAGCAGAGGAAACATAATCAACCAGCTGAAGCCCAAAGAGCCGAAGGCATTCCCTTATCACATTGACATTGACCGCGCAGCAGCATACTGCACCAGCCTATGCAAACCAACAAAACAAAACCCACCCAACATCAAAAGCCAAAGGCAGCCCACAGAATCCAATTCCTGAGATCCAGAAATAAAAAGGATGCTGCAACCATCATAAGTACAACAGCCTTTCCAGCAGTCTCAGCACCATGAAATATCAATGCTCTGAGAATCAGCATTTACGCATCCCTGATAACACATACCAGAGACCTCAGACCAAACCCAGATACCAAGCAGAAGGAAAAAGAGCAGGACATCTCCAATCAGCAAAAACAGCAGCAACACAGTCTATATAAAGAAGATGAAAACCCGGCTGTTGCCAGAAGTGCTAGAACAAGCCCCAACCCTGAATGCAACAAAAAGAGAAATGAAAAAGGGAAAATAGAAAATAGAAAAGCAAAAACTGATCAGAGCCAACAAGATAGAGGTAACTTAACAAGAGAAGAGAAATTACCCTAGTAAGTGAAGTTGGTCCTGGTAAACACATCAAACAAGGCAATAATTCTTTAATGGAATATCTATAGGTATAGTAGTTGTAAAACCCTGTTGCTCAGCTTGAAATATATGGAACTAAGTTGAAACGAAGTTGATATGTTTCTGTTTTAAGATTGAAATCGATCAAAAAAATTAAGACAAATAAATAATATAGTTTAAAACTCTGCATTATTTTCAAGTTCTCAAGTAACCAACAGGGAATGTCATCCCATTTTTAAACAATAGACCTCCTTCAAAGTGCCATCTGGGCGAATCTTTTATAACAATTATTTCACAAGGGACAACTAGAATTGAATTACCCATCGAAGATCTCAGAAGGGGAGGACCATGATATAGAAAGGGGTGTAGATTTGGCTTTGTTTGGATCTCGAAAGATTTAAAGCAACATAGAAGAGAAAGAAAATAAAAGGGAAAAAAATAGATTGGAAGTTATTAGGACTAGGCTGAAAATTATGGAAGTAATCTATACAGATCAAACATTGAAAGTTATTATGATGTTTGAAACTTTGATGCACTTTTGACATAGGTAAAGTAAAAATTTCCACAAAAGAACGAGTAAGGAAAGAAAAATTAATTTTCAAATATAACATAAAAGTTAATTAATACCTGAAAGATGGATAGAAATTAATTTGATACCAGCTGTTCCTGCATATCATCTATGCTGCTAGCTTTAGACTCCTCTGTAAAATATGCTTCAGCTTCGTGGACTTGGAAGTATGGAGTAAAACGGTCTTTGATGGTTTCATCTTTCCACTTCAACTGATTCCACCAATTTGTCCCTCCTTTAATTTTCTTAAGATTGTTGTTCGAAGTGTTGGAATCGAATGGGAGGCTCCTTAAGCTTTTGCAACCATACACCTTGATGATTTCAAGCGAGGGAAAGAGCAGAGGATGCTGGTAGATGCTCTTCAATCGTGGCAGTCTATTGAGCTTGAGGCATTTGAGCCTTGAGAATATGTCAAAATTTTCCACAATTTCATAAGCTCCATGATCATGGTGTAGTACTAGTTCTATTGATTCACAATCTTCAACATAAAGTACTTCTAGACATGAAGCATAAACAACCCATGTTAAGTCTAACAATTTTGAACAATTTCGTATTCCTATGTAACGAAGGCTGTAAAAGTATTGCTCGCTTGCAACATTGTAGTTCGAGAGACCAGTAACATCATTTTGTGTCCCTTCTCTTTCCATACTTATTATCACATCATCGCAATGGTCTACAACAAAATCCTGCAAATGCTCCATTCTTTTTAAAAATGAAGATGATAGTTCAAGTGTGATTACATCCCCCCATTTAAGTAACAACAGTAGATAACTTATACACCTCTGTAATTTGTGGCTTCTCTTTAATTTGTTCAATGAAAGAGCACTAGATATGGTGATTTGTATCTCATTGATGTCATTCAAGGACTCCAACTCCTCAAGCAAGGTTTCAACTCCACTTAAAATGTTGGTATTCCATAGGCTGAACAACTTTAAAGATACGAGATTTGATATTAGGTCTTGTGGGATAGTTACAGGGAAATGCATAAAATCCAGAAGTAAAATCATCAAATTTTTCAAATTTTTTAGCTCAATCGGCAACTCTCCTATTCTTGTGGCTAACAAATTAAGATATCTCAAGCCATTCAATTCACCAATCTCAGTAGGTAACTCACTTAAATTTTCATTGCCTGACAAATTCAAAACTCTTATTCGAGGCATAAATTGAAAGAATCCACTTGAAAATTTCGTCAAATTATGTCATTTCTTCATAAGTGAAGTCTTGAGATTGGGACACATCAATGTTTCAGGGAACTTCTCAAGATTCTGATACCACAATGACATCCTCTCTGTCTCTTTCAGTTCTGAAATTTCTGCAGCTTCCTTCAACCTAAAAACATCATCGTATACTAAAATTTTGTTATTTTCCTTCCCACATTCACCATATAACCATAAAGCCATGTCACGGATCACATCATGCATCCCAACCCTTTTTTCTCTTAAATCGTAACTCTCCAATAAGCATGCATGCTTTAGCTTTTTAACAATTTTATGCCCTTGATTGCGCGCTTCATATATGTCATGAACTTCACCCAAAAGTCCCTCTCCAATCGAATACTCTATAAGGGTTTCAATATGAATCGCCAGATCTTTAGAGAATAAGGAACAATATATAAAACAAGATTTGATGGCATTGTCAGACAATCTATCATAACTGACTTTTAATCTATTAAACAATTCATCTTCCATACCTGAAATTTCAGCTGGAAATTTGCTCAAATCTTGTATTACCTTGTCCCAAATTGAGGGATCTTTCTCACCCACCATGGCTCGCCCAACAGTAACCAAAGCGAGAGGTAAACCTTTGCACTCTTTAGCAACAACCTTTGCAAGGTTCGGTATATGTGGATGAGACTTTAATGTTTCTTCTCCTACCGCCTTCTGAAACAAAGTCCAAGCCTCCTCTGATGGCAAACACTCCACTTTTGTACTCTTCTGAGCTTTCATTTGGTGGCACACATCCAGTGATCGGGTTGTGAAAACTATCTTGGACTTATTTTGAGCATCGGGATGGGGGACCCCCATTTCTAGGAGATCAAGTCGCTCCCAGATGTCATCCAACAGCAACACGAACTTCTTTGTTTTCAAAACTCTCAATATTTCGGCAGCCTTCTCCTCCTTAGTGCTTCTATTTTACCATTCATCACGTGGGATTTGTAATTTATTCCAAAGAACCTCCTGCATCTTTTCAATGTTGGACGGTTTTGACACCACAACCCAAATCACAACATCAAAATCGTTGGACGTAGTGAGGAAGTCATTGTTGATTTTCTTCAAGAGGGTGGTTTTGCCCACACCCCCCATTCCATACAATCCCATAATTCCCACTTGTGGATATAATAAGCAATGGAATAACTTATCATATCTTATCATCAACTAAAGATGAGACATGATATAATATCTTTTCTCTTATTCTATTATATATTATATTTAGTCAACCAAACATAGCCTAAAAAAATAATTTTAATAAGGAGTGACCGATTCTAACCTTGAATCATTAGCATTCTCAATTAATAAACATCATGTCTGAAAACAATATAAAAATCAAACTTACAACAAAAACCAATGCAACTAGCTAGTATTCAAAGCTAGCTACTACGAATTTTAATTCAACAACAAATCAAACTAAAAACTTCCAATATAAACAAGTATCTTGTCAATAAATACTTCTTCATTTACCCAAGAATTTTGGTTCAACTTAGATAAAATTATAATTAATAACTTTAGGATAACATATGAATGCTAGCAACTTAAAGTTTATGAAAAATTGTTGGGCAATTAAAAGTTTTTGTCATCAGTCAAATAGAATTAATGTTTTGTAACCTTTTCTAACATCTAAATCAATCATACAAGAGCACTTGATTATATATTTTTATCCTACAAAATATATAAAATAAGATAAAAATACATTAAAATTTTAATTTTATGCTTGGTTATAATTCTATCTAATGTTCTAATGATAAAATAATTTTAATCTTTACAATGAAATGTATAAAATTTTACTTAGTTACTTCATTTTTTAACTATATCATATTTATAACTAATAAGCATTTTTTTATTTTTTTTTTATTTTGAAATATATAATATTAATAATTTTATATGAGTTAAACATCATTTTGATACGATTAAATAAATTGGTTTGTTTGGCATGAATAAGTAAACAAGCTATATGGGGTTGGATAATTGTACATTTTTATTAAACGGGTCATATGAGTTGATATGATTACAACATGAATATGTTATACATAATCTGAATCTATTAAAATTTATATTATTTTCAAGTTATGTTATTGTATCATATCAAAATTATCACATATATCTTTAGTGAGTCCCTCAAAGCCCTTATTAAAGCATATACAATGCGAGTCTCAAATTTTTGTTTTAACCAAGACAGACTTTCAAGAAGGATTTTAAAAGTTTTGAGAGATAGAGGTTTAAGCTTATTGAAAGGTTACGTTCCCTAAGAGTTTTTTTAAATTCAACAAAGTAGTACGTTTTATACTCAAAAAAATCTAGGGCCAGGTTTGAAAAATAAATAGTACTGTAGGACCAGGGTAGGGGAGAACGGGAAGCTCATGCTAGAACTCAAGCCCGTGAAAGAATCTGATCAGAACTGGGAAAGGTAGTCCACCAACTCAAGTTTTAGAGGTGTATGACCCCATGACGTCTAAGATAAATCACTCAATTGGGTAAGAAGTAGGATAGAAGGTACCGCACCTGAAGTACCCAACAGCCAAGTTGGCTTGACCACATGGATCAAAAGTATACAAATGGACAAGGGATGAACCTACCTATACAGAGAACGAGCCATGACCTCACACTCAGGCAGTGACAGGGCCTGGACAACTAGAATAAAGGCCGGAGCAATAATATTAGGCCCATTGACATGTACAATCAATTATTAGGCCTGAGCAATAATAAACCACCATATACTTTTATTTATTTTGATTTTTTTTTTTTTTTGGCTTCAAAATCTCTTTTTATATTCTCTACACCTGTATGCTTCCATCCATTTCTATTAGCATTTATAGTTATTTTGCTTGTGTTCAGTATGATGCCTTTCTGAATAATTGTATTTGTGAATAAATTTAAATTGTTCCTAAGATTAAATAATTTAAAAATATTTTTAACTAGTTTTAATTGTATTGTACATTTTTTTCGTATTTCATATAGTAAAATACTAAAATTCTCCCAAAGCTGGCTCCACGCCTAAGTAATACAATTGGCTACAAGGGTAACGCCGTGACCACCACCCACCTTTGCATTCGGAAGTGACAACTGACGAGTGACAAATGTTTTAACTTTTTAACGACCACCCATCTTTCCATTTGGAAGTGACAACTGACGAGTGTTTCATAGGACACAAGTTGTTTTAACAAAGACAATTACGATTCAGGATAGATGATGCACGTCATAAAGCCTATCGAAGATGTAAAATTCAGTGGGAAGGTTAATAAACATTTATAATCGAAATGCCAAGATTACAAATCAAAATAAGTAACACCATGATACTACCTGCTACTGCAACAATTCAGATTCCCCTGTGCTAATTAGATTTCTTTCCCTTTCTCAGGTCATTGTCAGAACTTGAAAACTCTAACCTTTGAAACAATGGGGAGAATGTGTGGTAGCGGATGATCTTGATCAGGACAAAAGTATTAGCAGATATGCCAGGTGCGCGGAGGTCGTTCTTTCATCTTTGGATGTGCGACGTCGGGTTTGGAGCGGGTGGTGTATGTTGCGGGTGGGCATGATGGTGAGAAGAACGCATTGAAGTCAGAGCTGGTGTATGACGTAGCAAAGGTGAGTGGGCCCCACTGCCTGACATGGCAAGGGAGCGCGATGAATACAAAGGAGTATTCCACCGTGGTAAGTTTCATGTCATCGGCGGTACTGCACGGAGATGCAAGACAGGTTCGAGAGGAGCGCGGAAGCCTTCGATTTTGCCAACTGGGAGTGGGACAAGGCAGAGGAGGATTTCCTGGAAGACAGGACGTGCCCGAGGACCTGCGTGGACGGTGGTGACATGGGGATGTACATGTGTCATGCGGGTGAGGTGGTGGCATTGCAGGACTCCAGATGGCAGACAGTAGACAAATTGCCAGCTGAGATTCGCCACACAGCTTACATGACAACATGGGAGGGGAAGCTGTTAGTGATTGGGTGCAGAAGCCTTGGTGAAGCCCATGTGGCGTACATGTTGGATTTGAAGAGTCGCAGGTGGAGGAAATTGGTGGCGCCGGAGGAGTTTTGTGGTCATGTTCAGTCAGGTTGCTGTTTGGAGATCTAAATGTCATTCAACCTCACAGAATGGATATTGAATATAGCAAGGTAGAAAATAGATATGAAAATGAAAGGAATTATGAATGATATTTGAAGGGATGTATACACCAAATTAGAATGCAGTGTTGAGTTGAATAAAAGCTCTCTTTCATTCATCAGTTGGTGCCAAAACCATTCCACAAATAAACCCAAGTTTTCCTTTTTACTGGGGAATAAATATGCTTGAGAAAAATCCTCAGAACTCTGCTTATACTTCCACCTTGTTTCATCAACTTTCTTTTCAATGACAATCATAATAAGAAAAATCACCATTAACAACCTCAAATGTTAAAATCAACCAGTTTTTCTCACAAAACATTTCAATCCACAACCGGTGAAACTTGTTTTCATAACATAACGTTATGGATAATACACTTGACAGTGGGATATCAAACTCAAGGAAGTAAGCAGTGCTCTGGTATATGAACCAAAGCATGTGGCTATGTTGATAGAATTATATCTCACACACACACAGACCATCACTATTCAAACAATCCATCCCATACCGCATTGACATTGACCCAGCAGCAGCATACTAGCAGCTTCAGACCCACCACACGCACCAGCCTCAACAAATTAACAAAACAAAACCCACCCAACATCAAAAGCCAAAGGCAGCCCACAGAATCCAATTCCTGAGATCCAGAAACAAAGAGGATGCTGCAACCATCATAAGTACACCAACCTTTTCAGCAGTCTCAGCACCATGAAATATCAATGCTCTGAGAATCAGCATTTGCGCCTTCCTGATGAAACATACCAGGGACCTCAGACCAAACCCAGATTCCAAGTAGAAGGGAAAAGAGCAGGACATCTCCAATCAGCAAAAACGGCAGCAACACAGTCTATATAAAGAAGATGAAAACCCGGCTGTTGCCAGAACTGCTAGAAGAAGCCCCAGCCCTGAATGCAACAAAAAGAGAAATGAAAAAAAGAAAATAGAAAAGCAAAAAGTGATCAGAGCCAACCAGATAGAGGTAACTTAACAATAGAAGAGAAATTACCCTTCTAAGTGAAGTTGGTCCTGGTAAACACATCAAACAAGGAAATAACTCTTTAATGGAAAATCTATAACTATAGTAGTTGTGAAACCCTGTTGTTCAGCTTGAAATATATGGAACTAAGTTGAAACGAAGTTGACCTGTTTCTGTTTATAGATTGAAATCGATCAAAAAAATTAAGACAAATAAATAATATAGTTTAAAACTCTGCATTATTTTCAAGTTCTCAAGTAACCAACAGGGAATGTCATCCCATTTTTAAACAATAGAACTCCTTCAAAGTGCCATCTGGGCGAACCTTTTATAACAATTATTTCACAAGGGACAACTAGAATTGAATTACCCATCCAAGATCTTGGAAGGGGAGGACCATGATACAGAAAGGGTTGTAGATTTGGCTTTGTTTGGATCTCGAAAGATTCAAAGCAACATAGAAGAGAAAGAAAATAAAAGGGAAAAAAATAGATTGAAAGTTATTAGGACTAGGCTGAAAATTATGGAAGTAATCTATACAGATCGAACATTGAAAGTTATTATGATGCTTGAAACTTTGATGCACTTTTGACATAGGTAAAGTAAAAATTTCCACAAAAGAATAAGGAAAGAAAAGTATTTTTCAAATATAACATAAAAGTTAATTAATACCTGAAAGATGGATAGAAATTAATTTGATACCAGTTGTTTCTGCATATCATCATCTATGATGCCAGTTTCAGACTCTGCAAAATATGCTTCAGCTTCGTAGACTTGGAAGTATGGAGTAAAACAGTCCTTGATGGTTTCATCTTTCCACTTCAACTGATTCCACCAACTTGTCTCTCCTTTAATTTTCTTAAGATTATTGTTCGAAGTGTTGGAATCGAATGGGAGGCTGCTTAAGCTTTTGCAATCAGACACCTTGATGATTTCAAGCGAGGGAAAGAGCAGAGGATGCTGGTAGATGCTCTTCAATCTTGGCAGTCTATTGAGCTTAAGGTATTTGAGCCTTGAGAATATGTCCAATTTTGCCACAATTTCATAAGCTCCATGATCATGGTGTAGTACTAGTTCTATTGATTCACAATCTTCAACATCAAGTTCTTCTAGACATGAAGCATAAACAACCCACGTTAAGTCTAACAATTTTGAACAATTTTGTATTCCTATGGAACGAAGGCTGTAAAAGTATTGCTCCCTTGCAACATTGTAGTTCGAGAGACCAATAACATCATTTTGTGTCATTTCTCTTTCCATACTTATTTTCACATCATCGCAATGGTGTACTTCAAGGTCATTCAAATGCTCCATTCTTTTTAAAAATGAAGATGATAGTTCAAGTGTGATTACATCCGCCCATTTATTTAACTGTAGATGCCTTATACACCTCTGTAATTTGTGGCTTCTCTTTAATTTGTTCAATGAAAGAGCACTAGATATGGCGATTCCTATCTCATTGATGTCATTCAAAGACTCCAACTCCTCAAGCAAGGTTTCAGCTCCACTTAATATGTTGGTTTCCCACAGGCTGAACAACTTTAAAGATATGAGATTTGATATCAGGTCTTGTGGGATAGTTATAGGGGATAGCATATGATCCAAACGCAAAATCATCAAATTTTTCAAATTTTTTAGCTCAATGGGCAACTCTCTTATTCTTGTGTATCCCAAATTAAGATATCTCAAGCCATTCAATTTACCAATCCCAGTAGGTAACTCACTTAAATTATCATTGCATTCCAAATTCAAAACTCTTATTAGAGGCATAAATTGAAAGAATCCACTCGAAAATTTTGTCAACTTATGACATCCCTCCACAAATAAAGTCTTGAGATTGGGACACATCAATGTTTCAGGGAACTTTTCAACATTCTGACCCCACAATGACATCTTCTCTGTCTCTTTCAGTTCTGAAATTTCTGCAGCTTCCTTCAGCCTAAAAAAATGATTGTATACTAAAATTTTGTTCTTTTCCTTCCCACATTCACCATATAACCATAAAGCCATGTCATGGATCACATCATGCATCTTAATCCTTTGTTCTCTTGAACCGCAACTCTCCAATAAACATGCATGCTTTAGATTTTTAATAATTTTACGCCCTTGATTACATGCTTCATATATGTCATGAACTTCACCCAAAAGTCCCTCTGCTATCCAATATTGTATAAGGTTTTCATTAGAAATCTCCCAATCCTCAGAGAATAAGGAACAATATGTAAAACAAGATTTGATGACATTGTCAGACAATCTATCATAACTAACTTTTAATCTATGAAACAATTCATCTTCCATACCTGAAATTTCAGCTGGAAATTTGCTCAAATCTTGTATTACCTTGTCCCAATTTGAGGGATCTTTCTCACCCACCATGGCTCGCCCAAGAGTAATCAAAGCGAGAGGTAAACCTTTGCACTCTTCAGCAACTATCTTTGCAAGCCTCGGTATATGTGGATGAAACCTTAATGTTTCTTCTCCTACCGCCTTCTGAAACAAAGTCCAAGCCTCCTCTGATGGCAAACACTCCACTTTTGTACTCTTCTGAGCTTTCATTTGGTGGCACACATCCAATGATCGGGTTGTGAAAACTATCTTGGACTTATTTTGAGCATCGGGATGGGGGACCCCCATTTCTAGGAGATCAAGTCGCTCCCAGATGTCATCCAACAGCAACACGAACTTCTTTGTTTTCAGAACTCTCAATATTTCGGCAGCCTTCTGCTCCTTAGTGCTTCTATTTTCCCATTCATCACCTGAGATTTGTAATTTATTCCAAATAACTTTCTGAATTTTTTCAATGTTGGACGGTTTTGACACCACATCCCAAATCACAACATCAAAATCGCTGGATGTAGTGAGGAAGTTATTGTGGATTTTCTTCAAGAGGGTGGTTTTGCCCACACCCCCCATTCCATATAATCCCATAATTCCCACTTGTGGATCTTTGAGAAACCCACAGATTCTGCCATACGCCAATTCTGAGCCCACAGTCTCCTCCATGGGCAGTTCATCTACTAGAGGACGAGGCAGCATCTCGGCCACAACATCGAAATGTCCGTTGCCGATTTGACCAGATACAGCAACGAGCTTTTCGCTTACTGCCTTTCCAATCTTGTAGCTTGACCAACAATTCCTGGGACAGCATCCGAGACATCTCTTCCGGATTTCTTGATCGCCCTTTTGCAGAATTTCTTTAACTTCTGTCACCGTGACTTCTACTTCACAGATCCAGCCACCCACTTCCTTTGTGCGCACCATCTGTCGTTGCTCTGCACGTTCAACCTTTGCCTTCACATCTTCATACAAGTTGTTGAGCTTCGCCATTTCCTTCCTCAAGGCTTGGAGATCTTTTTTTAGATCACGAATGTAGACCGTATGCTTGAAGGTGTGATCATAGAAGCAGGGGATAAGACCCACGATTGAGCTCAGGAACTCCATGGCTTTCCGGACGTAACAGAAAAAAGGATTAGAATTCAGCCAAAGATGGAACAAAGAAGAAAGATCAATCACTGCACTGCACTTAGTTAATTTAAAAAGTCCAGAGTTGAAACTTGAATAAGATGGGTGACAGGCCATTACCAACAAAATAAAATAATTTTCCTAAATTAACATCAAGTGGATTTTTAATATTGTATAGATTAATCGATTGACAGATGGAGACCACCTGCAAATATATTTTTCTAAGCATCAAGTGGGCTCTAATTATAACCCATCAAGCGTTGAGACACGCACATGATAATGCCATTGTTAGTTTTATTTTACCCAAGGCTCCACCACTTCGTAACTTCCTACGCTCTTCCCTCTTCATTCCACAATTGCTATTGTATATGATGTTTAGTTTTTATGTATTATTTGTCCCTTTCTACATGTGAACATGAGATAAAGTCGCATTGATAGGTTTTATTTATCTTTTAAATGTTGTTTAAACGTGCCTACCGATAGTTTGCTTTTATATTATAATTGGGGGTGGGTATTTCAAGGATGCCCAAGCCCCAATAGGATGGATTCAAAACGTGTAGTCTAGTCAGAAGTAGGTTTGGGATTTTATTTTAAGACTTAAATCGTCTTCTTATGTATGTTTGGGATTGATTCAGGCTTTATACTGATTGATGTCACTCCTTATTTTTTCTTTTATTTTTTTAATACACAAAATAAAATTAAAAATGAATTAACTTAAAACAGAAAAATAAATTCCTGAATTTCCGATAAAGATGAGAAATAAATATGATAATACATTTAAGCTAAGGTTACATTTTATTGGCGGGATAGACTTTAATAAGATATGTATATCTTGAGTCATATGTCATTGGATATCAAAACCCAAAATATAGAGCCTTGTTCTAATTGTATGTTTGAAATTTTATTTATGGTTATAAAGATTTATAAGTTAATAAATGGTCACCAAATTAAGTTTGTGAGCATAGAAGAGTATTAACACCTTGACTTGAGAATGTGGCACCAAGGTTTCATGGGGTTGCACCTTGTACCCATAAGTGCATATTGACCAAGGTAATGTGATAATCAAGGCTTAGGGTATCATGTGGGGACTTGGTGGTGGCTTGAGTAGGGATGGCAATGAGGCGGGTTTGGGACAGGTCGCCCCCATCCCAACCCCGCTCCGTTTATTCAAAACAGATCTCATCTCCCTCCCATTTAAAAAATTAAACGGGGCGGGGCAAGTATGATAAATTTTCATACCCACCCCGTTTAACATTTTTTTTAATTTAATTTTTTTTAAAAAAATTACTTTTAAAATTTTTAATTACATTAAAATAAATATATTTTATAAATAATTAAATTATTATATTTTTTATAACTTATTTTATTAAAAATATTTTATTATTTTCTATATATTAAAAATAGGAAAATAAAAATTAAATTAAATTAATTTTAAATTTTAAATTAAATTCATTTTAAATTTGAATTTTATATATAATCGGGGCGGGGCGGGATGGGGCAATACCCGAACCCGCCCCGGGTTTTTAAAAAAAATTTCAAATCCGTTTATTAAAATTAAATCCCGTCCCATTAGGGGCGGGGCAGGGTGGGTACCCGAAAAAACCCTCCTCATTGCCATCCCGAGGCTTGAGGTGCAACACAGTAGCGGAGCCAACACTTTACATTAGGCAATGCAACTTTAGTATACATACAAATTTTACCAATTAAAAGCAATTGTTACCCTTAGCCCAATGGTTCAACCTTGTAATTGTTCATGGGGTATAGAAATAGACTTGGGTTTGAGTCTCTTGTGGTAAAAAGAATGATATCCTAAAATATGATTTCTAATACGATATGATATCCTTAAATATATATATCCTATGAATATGATATTCTAATGTGACATATCTAATGAGATATATTATATTCATATTTAATTTATGAAATAAATAAAAATAATATATATATATATATATATATATATATATATATATATATTATTTTCAATGTTTAAAATAAAAATTATATTACATTCCAATATTTTTCATTTAAAAAAATGAAATTTCTTTTATGTTTAAAAATAGTCATGATTAAAATATTTAAATTTTACAAATAAAAAATACTTATGTTATGTTATTTAATATATAAAAGTAATCTATATATCATATATTAATATTATTTATAAATGTTTTTTTTAGTTTTTCTTTTTTAACTATAAATTTTATTTTATAATATAAAAAATTATTTTACAAAATAAATATATAAAAAAAATCGATAAAAAATAAATTTATGATATATGAAATATGCATTTCTCATATCTTAGCATGAGATTAACGTATTTTTATGTATAAGAGATTTAAAAAAAAAAAAAAGTGTGGGTAATATATCTCATTACTTATCCTATCTCATATTTGGTTAAACATAGGATATAATAAGTAATGGAATAACTTATCATATCTCATCATCAACTAAAGATGAGACATGATATAATATATTTTCTCTTATTGTATAATATATTACATTCGGTCAACCAAACATAGCCTAAAAGAATAAGTTTAGTAAGAAGTGACCGATTCTAACCTCGAATCATTAGCATTCTCAATTAATAAATATCATATCTGAAAACAATATAAAAATCGAACTTATACCAAAAACCAATGCAACTAGCTAGTATTCAAAGCTAGCTACTAAGAATTTGAATTCAACAACAAATCAAACTAAAAACTTCCAATATAAACAAGTACCTTGTCAATAAATACTTCTTCATTTACCCAAGAATTGTGGTTCAACTTAGATAAAATTATAATTAATAACTTTAGGATAATATATGAATGCTAGGAACTTAAAGTTTATAAAAAATCATTGGGCAATTAAAAGTTTTTGTCATCAGTCAAATAGAAGTAATGTTTTGTAACCTTTTCTAACATCTAAATCAATCATACAAGAGCACTTGATTATATATTTTTACCCTACAAAATATATAAAATAAGATAACATAACTTGTCAACAACAAATTATGTTACCAAGATTGAAAATGGAGCCAACTATTCCCTTATTCCATTTCCCAACATAATAATTAATTTAAAGTTAAAAAATATAAAATATCTATACATAGGTAGTTCAATCAATTAACCCCAAAGTTAAATTATTTTATTCTTATTCAATTATGATTAATATGTTATCAATCCCATGCACGACATTTCTAATTATACAATTAGATATAGAATTTAATGTGGAACCCACCTAGAAATCCTTAGGTGTAAAAAACCACAATTGGTCTCTTGACCATTGAATAATCCACTAACTATGGAAAAAAGTTAACACAATTTTACTTGATCGAATGCTTCCACTTCCTAAAGTTTTATATAAATAGTATTTATACTCTTCTTTCACTTCCTCAATGCAACACTCATATGCTCCTTAGTTAGGGGTGACAATAGGTGATATCGTATGTGTTGGACTTGTATAATGCTGAGATAAAAAATAATGAAAATTTACTCAATAGGAATACAATTTATTTAAGAATTGTGTTAAAATGACCTAATTCAAACAAAACTAATTTAATAGACATGTTAAGTTAACCTTTGTATAAATTAACATAGATAACCTGTTCTTACAATTCTAACATATGAAACCTATTAATAGTCATTGAACCCATTAACATGATTCTAATCCGTTTAATATGTTAACACGATTTGAACTTGTGTAACATACTAATACAATTCTAACATGGTTAGCCCATTTTAACTCGTTTAACATATTAATATGATTCTAACTCGTTTAATATGTTAGTACGATTTTAACATGTTTAACCTATTTAAAATTTTAATTTTATAAATGTATTAGTCGAAATACATTTTAAGTTTTTTAAATTTTAACTAATTTAATTATAAAATTTAAATTAGAAAATGTTTATAATATAAAAATACATTAAAATTTTAATTTTACGCTTGGTTATAATTCTATCTAATGTTCTAATGATAAAATAATTTTAATCTTTACAATGAAATTTATAAAATTTTACTTAGTTACTTCATTTTTTAACTATATCATATTTATAACTAATAAGCATTTTTTTATTTTTTTTTATTTTGAAATATATAATATTAATAATTTTATATGAGTTAAACATCATTTTGATACGATTAAATAAATTGGTTTGTTTGTCATGAATAAGTAAACAAGCTATATGGAGTTGGATAATTGTACATTTTTATTAAATGGGTTATATCACTTATATGAGTTGATATGATTACAACATGAATATGTTATACGTAATCTGAATTTATTAAAATTTATATTATTTTCAAGTCATGTTATTGTATCATATCAAAATTATCACCTATATCTTTAGTGAGTCCCTCAAAGCCCTTATTAAAGCATATACAATGTGAGTTTCAAATATTTGTTTTAACCAAGACAGACTTTTAAGAAGAATTTTGAAAGTTTTGAGAGACAGAGGTTTAAGCTTATTGAAAGGTTATGTTCCGTATGAGTTTCTTTAAATTCAACAAAATAGTACTTTTTATACTCAAAAAAATCTAGGGCCAAGTTTGAAAAATAAATAGTACTGTAGGACCAGGTTAGGGGCGAACGGAAAGCTCATGCTAGAACTCAAGCCCATGAAAGAATCTGAGAGATCAGAACTAGGAAAGGTAGTCCACCAACTCAAGTTTTAGAGGTGTATGACCCCATGACGTCTAAGATAAATCACTCAATTGGGTAAGAAGTAGGATAGAAGGTATCGCACCTGAAGTACCCAACAGCTAAGTTGGCTTGACCACATGGATCAAAAGTATACAAATGGACAAGGGATGAACCTACCTATACAGAGAACGAGCCATGACCTCACACTCAGGCACTGACAGGGACTGTACATCTAGAATAAAGGCCGGAGCAATAATATTAGGTCCATTGCATGTACAATCAATTATTAGGCCTGAGCAATAATAAACCACCATATACTTTTTTTTTTTTTTTTTTTTTTTTTTTTTTTTGGCTTCAAAATCCTTTTTTATATTCTCTACACCTGTATGCTTCCATCCATTTCTATTAACATTTGTAGTTATCTTGCTTGTGTTCAGTATGATGCCTTTTTGAATAATTGTATTTGTGAATAAATTTAAATTGTTCCTAAGATTAAATAATTTAAAATTATTTTTAATTAGTTTTAATTGTATTGGACATTTTTTTCGTATTTCATATAGCAAAATACTAGAATTCTCCCAAAGCTGGCTCCACGCCTAAGTAATACAATTGGTTACAAGGGTAACGCCATGACCACCACCCACCTTTGCATTCGGAAGTGACAACTCACGAGTGACAGATGTTTTAACTTTTTAACGACCACCCATCTTTCCATTTGGAAGTGACAACTGACGAGTGTTTCATAGGACACAAGTTGTTCTAACAAAGACAATTATGATTCAGGATGGATGATGCCCGTCATAAAGCCTATCAAAGATGTAAAATTCAGTGGAAAGGTTAATAAACATTTATAATCGAAATGCCAAAATTACAAAACAAAATCAGTAACACCATGATACTACCTACTACTGCAACAATTCAGATTCCCGTGTGTTAAATAGATTTCTTTCCCTCTCTCAGGTCATTGTCAGAACTTGAAAACTCTAACCTTTGGAATAATGGGGAGTATGTGTGGTAGCGGATAATCTTGATCAGGACAAAAGTATTAGCAGCCAAGAACAATATGCTAGCAATCCAAAGCTCCAAGAACACATTCTTGCCCTTGAATTCAAGCAGGTAACCCCACGTCAACCAATGGGTTTGAGTTCCCATCCATAACAAGATGCAACTCAACCCTGTCCATTTAAGTTTCATGTTGCTCCATGGTAGTATCAAAGGCAACAGGCAGAAGAACCATACGAAGTACTGTGCTGTGATCACCTGTAAATGGAGTTCGCCAATGACCCATAAGAAAAGAAAATCAGCGATATGGTATGTGATATACATATATAATGTATGGTAGGATGGAATGATTGTTAGCTGTGTTCAGAGGATTTTGAGTGCCATTTTATCTTCAAATGGAATCCAAAAGAAAAGGCAAATATGTAGTGCCCACTGTGGCTCATTTTGATTCCGATGTGACATGAAATAGAAAAAATCAGAAGAAAGTAGTTATCAACTGACAAACCTTATTGAATGCCACAAATGCCACTGTCTGGGCAAAGAAACAGAATGGGAGATCCTGTGCAAAGCAGATGATGAGAACCAGCTGGACGAGAAATTGAGGTAAAAATGAGATGAGCCTTTCAACCACCGAAAACTCGTGTTCATAGTGGAGATAGATGTGATAGAAATATATGGAAAAATTATGTCTGGGGTCGGTGCGAGTAAGATGGTAGAGCAGTGCTTCATGCAAGAATTCCCATCTATACAGGTAGAAGAAAAGGCCAGTAAAAGCAAAGAAGACAGCCCCAGAGATCAGCCCAAACAGAATTCTTGCTCTTGTAAACATGCTAGTCAAAGCAATCCATATACCACAAGAATCAGGCACTGCTGTACTAGGTATACTTTGGGTTGAGTTCCCTTGGCCAACCCAACTTGAAAGGGCAGGTTTCAATCCATACCGGAAGCAATGTGGATCAAGGACTAGGATTATAGGAATTGAATATATAATGGGATAGATTCTAAAGTGGACAACAAGCCCATACCAAAATGCAGCTTGTAACACCTTGCCTGCAAGACCACAAACAGCACTACAAAGAGAGTTAAAATAGGCAGAAAAAAGAAGACATTGTAATCATGTAAATACAAGTGTTGGCCTTCATTTGGTGGATGAACCAAAAGATGAATCCTAAAATCTATTTTTCATGTCCCAGTAACAGAATAAGTCAAGGAAAGGCCCCCCCTTGCATGGGGGAGGCAGGACAACAGCCAAGTTCTTTTTTTGGCTCTGTTGCACAGGTTGTAAAGCACAGAAGGTTTACAGGAGGAAAAGATTGCTGCTTTCCCAACAGAGAGGGCAGCCTTCACCCTTCCTGCATCTCAAAAATTCAAAAGCCTATTCTCCCTGAACATTTAGAGGTTTCCACACCCTAGGTAGGGAACAAAGGAAGTCCTTCAAAGGGAAGTTACAAGTTTCCATATTATGCTACACTCCACCACAACATAGTTTACATGTTACAACTAAAAATCCAGATAAAGGAATTGAGAGTCCTCTCCCTGAAAAATGTTTTGGCATTTAAACAAACAATTGGGTTTAAATACAAAACTTTCCTTCAGGAAATTTTAAGTGGATTCCTCTCTTAGGACTGATCATTTTCCCTTTTCTTTCACAAATGTTTTGGTCGCAAACAGGTTAGTAGGCTGCAAGCCTAATTATAAAATATCAATGCAAACAATTGAGCAAGTTAACAAGACAGCATTTTAAGATATTCATCACTACACTAATTAGCCTTAAAAGCTAGGCAGAAAGAAATTATACCATTCATTAGACAGATAATGATCCACAAAATCATGGCACAAACAATGGGCTCACAGTTCCCACGAGTTCCAATGCTGAAGGTAAATGGATTGAAGAGCCATACCATTAAAGCACAAGCGCATAGGTTCTCAGGCACCTTACGTAGCTCCAAAATGGTGTGGATGAATAAACCCACAAGTAAATCTGCAAGATGAATATAATATCAGGTTTATAAGGCTTGAAACAAACAATTCACAGGGTACTCTACCACATCATTAATGCTTTAGTCTTCAAACCTAGACCAGTGGAACTATACAAAAATCATGAAGAAAACAGAACACTGATCGACAAATTCGAACAGACAGAACAAAAGTAATAGAATCTATGAAATTTAGGGAATAAGAAAAACCATCCATATGTACTACATCATAAAATAGGGGACACGAAAAGCCCAACAACTTATGCATATCAAGGAATGAAGTAAACATAGAATTAACAATCCAAACCTAGATTTCCACTTAATCTATCATTCATCTTAACAAAGCCTTTACCCAATTAGGGTTAGCTGCATGTCCATTGTATGGAGCACCACATAATTCGTTAATAAACTGTCAATACATAAACCCCTCAAAACCCCACAAATCTATGTCTTAACAGTACAAATCAATGAAGTGAAACACTGAGACAACTTAATCGCGTTCCCACAGAAACCAATCCTCCAATAAATCAACCAATCAAAGAAAACCCCATAAATTAAAGTTTTCAGTCCTCTACCTGAAGCAGAGAATAGAAATTTTCCCCATGAAGGATGAATAATTGAGTTGGGCACCAGCAGAAATGCAAGCAAAGGTGAGTAGCGATAGGTAGATCTTTGGTAAGGGGACTTTCCGGATGCCACTAAAGAAGCAGCATCAGAAAAGACAAGGTAATCGACATCTGTATATCTAACCTCCATGTGGGCATCTTGCCATTCTCCGTATATAATTAAGAGGACTCGAAGAAGTGCAGAGAATAGAAGCAGTGATCGAACATCCATTGATCTCCTTGCCTTCTTCGTTCATTCACTACGTCGACTGAATACAAAAATTAACCAAAATAGATAATTGAAATCAAGTCCGCAGATTCAAAACACAAAATTCCAAAACCCTAGATCTAGGTTCAGGTTTATCTATAAGTTTGGTGTAGCCTTGGAGGCGCCAGATTGGGGTTCGACATTGGAGAGGAAATAGGGGCAGGAGGACGTGAAACGGTCCTTGGCGGAGGTGATTTTTGGGAGGACGATGATGATTGGACAGAGATGGGGATTCGTTTTCTTCGTCGTTCGTCGTCGGAGAAGCTGAGGAAATTCTGAGGCTTCTTTGGCTTGGTGGCGGAGGTGGTAGAGGGCTTCGAGGGAGGTGGCGTCGTCGTGGGCGCGGTAGCGGGAGTATCCGGCTCTGCTGCCCATGGTGGGTAGCGGATTGTGATTACAGCGGCTTCCCAGACTGGGCCTGTATTGCTATTTTTAGTTGGGCTTTTCTCCTAAGCTAGTGATTGGGCTTCATCTCATGTTTGGTCATTCATTTTAGTTCCATGTAGATATTTCAAATAATTAATAATAATTGTTCCTTCAATTTTTTAACTAAATGAGATTCTTAACTATTTTTTCGTAATGAATTTATTTATTTTTGTAATTAAATTTATTTATTAGTTTGATTTTAACCTGAGTAATGGGTCAAAATGGCCCTTCCCTGAAACAAAATGTTCAAAATGGCCTCCTTTTCAAACTATTGTTCAAACTAGCCCTTTTGAATCCACGTCAGCATACAAAGTAATTTTTTATTCTTTTTATTTTTTACTATCCCAAACTTCAGCTGCATATTTACTTTCCCAATCCCAAACTTCCATCCGAGCTGCTCTCTTCCCCCGTGCTCTGCGTGTGGATTTTTCGTTAAAAACCCTAGCCCCACCAGTGGGCCACTGAGGGAGACGTTGGAGCTACAACTTCCATCCGAGCTGCTCTCTATTCCCAGCCCGTGCTCATTTTTCCTTAAAAATCCTAGCCCCACCAGTGGGCCACTGAGGGAGACGTTGGAGGTTGAGGTTAGTGTTAATTTTTTTCAGATCTGAGCTTTTTTTTATCATGTGTTGTTAGTATTTTTATTTTTCCCGTTGGATGCTGAGAAAAGTGGGAAACGAGAATGAAAACAGAAAGAAAAAAATTCTTGATTTTTCCCGTTTCTCAGTTTTGATTTAGGGTTCTTGAAATTTAAATCCAATGGCACAACAGCAAAGAGACCCCTAAAACGGATCCAGAAAACGCAGAGAGCAAAAGAAAAGCAATTTTTTTGGTTTTCCTTGGGGGTTTTGCATGGATTTTCTCGGAAATCAAACGAGGATGAATTTTCCCGGAAATCGAATCGGGCATGGATTTTCTTGGGAATCAAAGGGGGGTTGTAAAAAAAATAATAATAACATGATTAGATTAGTACCTGCGAGGATTGAGAGTGGCAGAGTGAGAGAAGGGCTTTTTTAGGGATTCTCCCGGCTGGAGGGCAACTTCAGAAAAGGGGTTCTTCATGCCCGACTGAGAGAAGTGGGTGGCCTTTTGATTTTTAGATTTAATACAGTTAAAAAAAAAAAACAAATCATGAGAACAATTTTATCTCATCTTAATAGAATATATTATAATTTTTAATAAAATTAAACATTAAATAAAAAAGATATTAATAAAAATAATTTTTTCATATTATTATTATGAAATTTTCCTGTGGAATTATTATTATGGGTTTGTTTTGGTATTGGTATATCAGCTTATCACTTTTCCTATGGAATTAACTGAATTTATTAAATTTATATTAATATTATTAAATTTTCCTATTGATATTAAGTAAATTACTAAATTTATAAAATATTTATTTATTTGAGTATTTAAAGGAATAAATGAATATAAGAATTAAATTTTGAAGGTGTAGTAGAGTCATTTTTATAAATATATTATATTTAAATACTTCACTTTTAAATAAACTTTATAAAATATAGTATTATTTATTTTTATTTTCATATTTTCAATTGCTAATTTACTTAATATCTTGTTTTTGTTAAAAAATATTATTTAATTTCATGACTAGTTAACATAATACCACAGTTATGCATGATGGTCATTAATCGATTATCAAATTTCAATTAGAAAAATTTCTCTTTATCCATCAAAAAAAAAAATTTCAATTAGATAATTGCTAGCTTTTGAATAAGACAAGGGGACCCACCCTAGTAACCCTTAATTATTCAAATCAAAAGGGTAGTTGGTTGGTTTGAAATTTGAAACTTTGGAATTGGAATAGTTGTTTTATTGTTTGTTTTTTATATTGAGTGGAAAAATCAAAGTAAATACTTAATAATGGATGATAATAATAATATGTTAGAGGCAATTAGTGACATTAGATAATATTTGTTGTTATGTTAGAGGTGATTGATGAATTATATGGTGTTTGTTAATGAATCCTGATAATAAAAGTTTCTAGAATGTTAAAAAGATAAACATAATTTTTAAAAATATTTAAATATAAATTTTATACCTTTCAATGTAATTTATCTATATTTTGAAAATACAAACTTTTATTAAAAAACATACGATAAGATAATAAAATAATTACTTATATTTTATAATTCATGTTTAGAAAACTTCTAAAATATGAGTAAACATTTTTTTTTTTAAAAAAGCCAGATTCTTAAAGTACAAACACTTTCTCTTTAAAAAGACTTTTGTATTTGGTTATATAAAAAAATTTACTTTTTATTTAATTATAATTTTTAAAGATTTCAAAATTACCCATACTTTTAATAAAAATATTATTAAAATAAAATAGTAAAAGTAAAAAATGAATGGTCCAACTCTACAAAAACCTATTCTAAAATAGACCATATACCTCATGTTTGATGACTCCACTTAGACTACTAGATTGTGGATGTGATGGGAGTGGAGGAGGATGAAAGGGAGGCCAAAAGTGAACCCATGTGGAAAAACTTTGATTATGGGTTGGAGAAATTGAATGTGGGTAGGGACCATATTGTTTATGTGATCCTTTGTCAATTGGGTTGTACGTCATTTTCGTGATCCAAAAGTTAATCATCCTAATTATCAAATTAGAAAAATAAACTAAACGTGTTTGCAACCTAAACACATGTAATATCATCCTACTCTTTGCTTATACACTTATTTGCTTATAAATTGCTTTCATTTGAGTTGAATTTATTATTTAGACATGAAGTTTTGTTACATTCCAATATTTCAGGCTCGTTCTTCTTCAGACCCACCATCAGCACAACCCCTTACCTCTTCAGACCCACCATCAGTGCAGATTGACACATCTACTCAGCTAGATTTACCGTTGGCCATTCCGAGGGGCAGGCGGAGCCTACGTCGACCTAGATTGCTACCTCCACCACTACCTCTATTTCCGGCTCCAGCCCCATCGCAGATAGATGTTCCTCATGTGTCACATGCAGTACCTGCTACAGTTAAAGAGGAATGTCCAAAAAAGAAGAGAGTACTAGTTACACATAGGTTCTCTCCTTATGGAGGCATGTGAGATTATATATGTTTTTTATTTTCCACTATATTACTGTTTAGTGTTTATTTTTTGTGACTTTGATTAAACTATAAAAAATTACATTTTGTAGTAGACTATTTGTAATTAATTTCATTAACTAATTTTGTCAAAAAATTTATATATGACAACTACGGCTTAAGAGTATACTATTATTTCGATAAAGATAAATTTGACGTAATACAAATAAATTAATATCTTAAAAAACAACAAATTAAATATTTTAAATTAATAAATTATATAATTTTATATATTATTTATATGTTACATAAGTTTATTATTTTAAGATTATTAATCATTTATAATATATTTTATTTATCAATTTATGTTTGTTGAAGTAATACTAGATTTTTCATTTTAAATATAAATAATTTATTATTTAAGTATATTTTTAGAATTTCAATCATAAATTGTAATTTTATAGTTTTTAATTAAATTTGAAAGTAAAAAAAAAGTATAATTGAAATCTCAGTTATCAACTGCGGCTTAAGAGTATAATATTATTTCGATAAAGATCAATTTATCATAATCCAAATAAATTAATATCTTAAAAAACAACAAATTAAATATTTTAAATTAATAAATTATACAATTTTATATATTATTTATATGTTATATAAGTTTATTATTTTAAGATTATTAATCATTTATGATATATTTTATTTATCAGTTTATGTTTGTTGAAGTAATACTAGATTTTTCATTTTAAATATAAATAATTTATTATTTAAGTATATTTTTAGAATTTCAATCATAAATTGTAATTTTATAGTTTTTAATTAAATTTGAAAGTAAAAAAAAAGTATAATTGAAATCTCAGTTATCAACTGCGGCTTAAGAGTATAGTATTATTTCGATAAAGATAAATTTATCATAATCCAAATAAATTAATATCTTAAAAAAAAACAAATTAAATATTTTAAATTAATAAATTATACAATTTTATATATTATTTATATGTTATATAAGTTTATTATTTTAAGATTATTAATCATTTATGATATATTTTATTTATCAGTTTATGTTTATTGACGTAATACTAGATTTTTCATTTTAAATATAAATAATTTATTATTTAAGTATATTTTTGAAATTTCAATCATAAATTGTAATTTTATAGTTTTTAATTAAATTTGAAAGTAAAAAAAAATTATAATTGAAATCTCAGTTATCAACTATGGCTTAAGAGTATAGTATTATTTCGATAAAGATAAATTTATCATAATCCAAATAAATTAATATATTAAAAAACAACAAATTAAATATTTTAAATTAATATACAATTTTTTTAATAAATAAAATATTCATTTATAATATCTTCTATTTATCAACTTAAATTTGTTGAAGTAATATTAGATTTTTAAATTTAAATATAAATAATTTATTATTTAAGTATATTTTTAAAATTTTAATCATAAATGGTGTAATTTAATAATTTTTAATTAAATTTTAAATTATAAAAAAAAATTTAACTAAAGCCGCAGTTGGCAAAAGCGGTTTTAGTGTAAAACTGAAGCCGCAGTTGGCAACTGCGGCTTTAGTGTAAAATGAAGCCGCAGTTGGCAACTGCGGCTTTAGTACAAAAATGAAGCCGCAGTTACCAACTGCGGCTTTAATGCAACAATGAAGCCGCAGTTGCCAACTGCGGCTTCAACTAAAAAAAAAAAAAAAAAATATTTTTAATTACATGGCGCCTACGTGGATTCAAAAGGGCTAGTTTGAACAATAGTTTGAAAAGGAGGTCATTTTGAACATTTTGTTTCAGGGAAGGGCCATTTTGACCCATTACTCTTTTAACCTTGTATGATTAATGTTAAAATTCTTTGTATTTACAATTGAAATATAGTTAAAATAGTAAAACAAATTATTTATTTTGCATCTTTTAATGGAAATAAGGTTTCGGATTACCTACTGAAATGCCCAAAATCTAGATTCATTGTTTCACCGATGAATTCTTTGCCCCAAGTCATGAATGAAATTACAAAAATACAAGAACTACTTTGTTTATGCAACACAACTATCTTAACCTTTTTTTCTCATGAAGAAAAAATAGATAGTATTTAAGAGAAAAAAACTTTCTTGTAGATGCATGTCTCTAGGCACTTTTAACTCCCAAAAACTATTCCCTCGTTTCTCTTTTTGTTGGATCAAGTCAAAGTTAGCCTACTTGAATACCCAAACCCACTCCGACACCTTTGTTATAATATTAAATAAGAAAAGGAACAATTATTTTTATTTCAATTCCCTCTCATAAATATGATAGAAATAAAAGTGAATCATAGTATCATGTAGAAGATAAGAATGAAACCCTAGTAAAAATGAGATTTAATTTTCATAATAAGTTTTTCTTCTTTCTATTCTCATTATAAGAAACAATTTTAAATGCACCCTTAAGTCGTAATGTAAAAGACCTGATAAAGAATTGATAAGAATTTAAAAATCCATATGATAGTGATTCATAGAAGCGTATCTAACTTTTTGAAAACTTGAAAAATTTTCAAAATAATTATTTTTAAGTATTAAAAAAGTTACAAACATCTCCTAGAATCACCGTCAAACAAGCTCTAAATTAATTTTTATCATTTTCCCAACTTTTTCTCCCCAAACTTTGGAGGGGGATAATAAAGCGGCTATGACTCAAGCACAACCATGACACAAACTGCATGATTTCAAAAAATGAAATAAGGAAATTACAACATTCTAAAGAAAATTTTGGCTCAAATGGAATAAGCACTTACAATACAGAAACCGTTCATCTGATTGAGGATTTGGCGAGTGAAGTTACATTACATTCTCTTACAGAAACTTACAACTGGACAAATTAATTCTCAGCTCACTCTCAAATAACTTGTTGATTCAGATTGAAAATTTAAAAAGAAAAAACCCCCTTAAAACACTTAAATTCAGCCATCAGTGTAGTATTTCAAGTTCTTGATACAATGTTACAAAGACACAGGATTGGCAGGAACCAAGACCTTTTTAGAACTTGAACAGAACTTATAAACAGAGATTGGAAAAGTAAAAAGAAAGAGAGAAAATGGGTTAAGATTAGACATCAGTATTACTCCATGCACACAATGCCGCTGGGTAGAAACTTCCCATCTGTTTAGTGTATGTATCTGTTAGCAGTCCCTTGAGAAAATGATGAATAAGCCATCTTATCTTTAGAAGAGAGTTTGGAGCAGTTTTGGGGAAGACAAACTGGCTACAGATTTGAACTGCCACCACAACAAACACACTATTAGATTAACTAGTAGAAAATGCTCAAACTATGGCCATGCAAATTGCGAGTGACATGATTTTATATAGCTGTAACACAATAATCCTTCATTTTTAAGGTGAAAGGAAATGTAAGTAAATGAAAGCGATACCGTCCATGGCATTCTATACTAATTTTTACCTTATTCTGCCTGTATTTGCCACGTATAGCATTCAGAGGGCAGCCACTAGTGTTCAGTTGCAAATCTTGTAATGCAAAAACTGCAGTCTTGAGATCTGATGCCTTGTACCTGGTGTAGTGTTCTAGAGTGGGATTCTGCCACATGCATGGATGAAGTCATAACCCCAATCCCATTACATGGAATAAAATCAAGTGGAAAGGAAATATGTAGGGAGAGGATGCAAACCCAAGGGTGGCCTGATTGATCTAGTGTCCATCTTGCAAGAAATACAGCTGATGCAGCAATAATGGAAGGAAGGTATTTTAGACAGCCATAGTCAATCAGTGTCAGCTCCGCTAGATAATTACCCAAATACTCCAATTCAAGACTAGGATTCTGCGAGTTTGAAGAAGTTAAAAATGGGAAGTTTTAGTCTCAGAGCAAAAATTAAATTAAAGAAAGCATCTCCCGAGCAAACCAGGTTATGTTTTACCTTGTAAGATGCTTGTGCCGCTCGTAGGAATCTCCTGGAAACCAAGAAATTTGCTAGAGTTATTAGGAATTTCAGTAGGGTATACAGAAGCCTTTAGTCATGAAAAAACTAGATGTTGGATAATAAGCTGAAGTACCTGAGAAAAGTTTTTGCAGTTGGTGCAAAAATCTTAAAGCCAAAATAGTTCAGTACTTGACTCTCCATTTTCACCACCTGCCAGTTCAATGACAAGCTTTTATACATCCAAATAACCAAGCAGAAGTATTCTGAAGAAAAAAAAAAAACTAGAACATAAATATATAAAATAAGAAAAGGGCTCTAACTCAGTGTTCAATATGTTGAAATTTTCTACATTAAAGATATGTTGTTGAGTTGGTTATTAACTTATTAACTGTTTGTTTAAGGTACTCTGCAAGAGTCTTTCCTTAACTTCCATAACTTCATATATTCCATACTCTGAATGATCATTACCATGCTAATTGTTGCTCTCCAAAATGGGTCCAGCAAGACATGACACAAATCCACTCTAATTTCACAGGTCAGATACCATTCAAACCAAATTTATGTATATTTTATTGCCTTCTGGAAAGAAATACGATTAACTCAACTAATAACAATTTTGTTGCCAGTTGAGTTACATTTACATATCAAATTTATGCATCTGAGTTTTTTGATGCAAAATTGAGGGCACTAATAAAAGCTGATGCCAAACTAAGGGCACTAATAAATGTTTAGATAGATACAACTAAATAAATGATGAAAATGTGGTTTGAAATGTTTTGTTTACATCTACAGTTTCTTATCATTATATTTTCAAGTTTATGAAACCCCAAGCATCCTAACTGGTCAAAACAAGAAAGTAGCGGAGACTAACCTCTCCTCTTGAGTAAGTGTTGTCTGTGATGCAGCAAAATTCTTCCACTCGTGGGGCACAAATTTCTTCATACTTCCTTAAATCCATAAAGAATAAAACTACATTAAACATCATGTCAAATAAAGCAGATTCAATGTTTAAGTTTTTATCGCCCCAACTACCATGTATGTTCATGAATGTTGGAAATATGAGAGAGCTATGTGAGCAATAATATATGACCACTGATATCCAATGTAATTTTTTTCATTGAATATCACATCACAGGAGAGCAGGAAAACTTATCAACATCAGTAACCATAATAAATTGTCCTCTCATCCTTGCTAGTGACGCATAAAACTTTTGGGTCTCATTCTATTTAAGCAATACATGCAGAACCACAAAGGTTGCTGAAATTCTCAACCCCATAATTTTAAAAGGCACAAGATGCACCTAAGGCACAAAAGTCTCATATAGCTTAGGCACAACACAAGGCGAGCACTTGAGTAAAGTGGAATGTGACCTGGGATGCACATCAATTTTATAACATATGACTTGAAATCTAATCCAATTAATAAAAAAAATTAAAATTCCAAACATTTAAAAGAAACATTCACTAAAAAAATTAATGAAATTATATAAATTTCAATATACAACTAAAATTTCAAGAATAAAAGTGTTTAAAAAGGAATAGTAAAGTCAACAAGGCATGCCTCTTTGATGAGGCACATGTCTTGGTAAGTAAGGCACTATAACTAGCGAGTGGTTGTGCCTTGAGCCTAGGTTCAATTTAAGCACACCTTTTAAAACTATGTTCAACCCTTATATGTACAGAAGAGGGTTAAACAGATGTTCTAACAGAACATCATATGTTATTTGTGTTCTCTTATTTCCTATGTTGATTGTTTCTTCTTTGGGGTTAGGCTCTCAATAGACTATCTACTTAAACAAAACTATCTTGTTTTTCTCCTCTATTAGATCTTTCACTTCTGTAGGCTTTTGGCAGTGAAAACTTCTGTCTATCTAATAGAAATGACATCACCACACCCAAACATGGGAATAAGTTTCAATTCCCTATTGAGTTTTTCCACAAAACTCGACAAAAACAACTACCTCTAAAAAACACTCACAAGGTTTCTGTTATGCACAACTATGACTCCTGCAAGCTGGTTGATGGTCCCTTTCCTCCTTTATGGATCTTGATAGAAAGGAGCAGATAAATCCAGAACCTGACCTAATGCCAACTTGTATAATTATCATGTTAACCAAGTTGGAATGGAAAAATCTTCATCTCAGGATGCACATTGCCCTTGAAACAAGTGAACAACAGATTCAAAACCTCAAGACACATTTCCAGTCTATGGTATTATATAAATAGATTATGAATGTTGTGGGTGCACTTGCTGCCTCCAAACAGCCAGTATCAGACAATGATTTGGTATGGTGCACTCTTGAAGGCTCCAAAGTGATTCTGAAAGTTCTGATATATTTAGCAACAACAAGGTCAGTTGAACTGTTTTAGTCCAATGGAAGATATTGCGGCATTATTTTAGATTTGATGCTGTTCATCATCATAACATCAGCCTTATATGCAATATTGACTATTATGAAAATGCCCTAGATAACACCCCCTCCCAAAATTCAGAATGAACAGAAATCATGTAATGAAATACATCATAGATAAGGCAGCTTCTTACGAGGCAATTAGCATGCAGGTGATGCCAAGAAGTTGAAGTTTTTGTCTTTCAATGTAGTTTTGAGAGAGAAACCAATCAATGAGATGTACAGTAAGATAAAGTGTATCGGGCACCAACTTGTATTCCTCAGATACCTGAAACAAAGATCAAAATCATAAGTGATATTTCCTTAGGCATAATCATGAGATAATACATCTTCAGACCACCATTTTAAAAATGCCATAAAGTCAATGATCCTCAATTTAGTTTCTTGGCTTGACAAGGATATTGAACTCTGGAGATACACCTATTTCCAGAGCCCTATGTGTTTTTCTTTTAATTGGATGATGGACCATGTTGTAGTAGCACTAACAACAGAAGCATTTGTTAAAAACAGAAAGGTCCAAAGCAAGGGTGCAATATAAATATTTAAGTTTGGAGCCAAAGAAAACAGAAAAGGCATATTCTTTATTAGACACTATTATACCCCTGACAAAGCACTGTTCTAGCAGAAAAAGAACTAATAAATTCAATTTTTTTTTTTTTTTTTTTGAGAAACCTCAACAACCTTCTTGCAGAAACAAACTGAGGCATCCTAGAAGCATTGTCCAAGAAATTCATGCATGGATATCTGCAAAAGGCAATTATGTACTAAAACGGAACAACATTTTTAAGAATGAAGGTAAAATTGTAAAGCTACCTACAAAACACACCTAGGAAAGAGAAAAAAGTACAAAGAAGGAAAGAAAAATTATAAGGTTTCAAAAAACAAAATATAGAACAGTTTCCACAAACTTTGACATGCAGCTTGGTCCTGCCGAATAGGGCGGAAATTATAGTATAGAATGTTTCTAGGGAGAGGATACATTACAAGTAAAAACTAGAAGTTTTCAAGTTTTAGGCATATAATCTTTATCATTAGCTTAGTATGCTAAAATATATCACTATTAGAACATTCAAATCAGTGGCATTGAGGAAAACTACAGAAACCTCTACAAGCCAGTCAACCAGAATCCCCCGCATACTCTGAGTGATATCTCGCTGCACTGTTTCCATAAAATTAGAACATGGCCTTCGGTTGAGCTGAAGAAATGAAAGATTAAATTATAAGTAAGCACAACTGTCTTGAAAGAAATGAGGTAAAAAGAGAGTGAAAGTTATCCATCTCTAGTCCTGGTAAAAACATAAATCCAGCTATAAAGCTACTGTAAACACACACTCACACATCAATATACACATGCAAGCACATAAGCTTTAAAAGAGTTTTGAAACACATTACAAGTTGCACAAGGATCTTATAGGATCAAGACATGCATGATAACTTGCTCATACAATCATAAGTTACAACCAGATATGAAAATCTGGTGACCTACTCAGAACAGGAGACCAGATCATAGTAGATCATGTCCGTCAAACCAAACCATGGAAGTTCTCAGTTTTCTCTTTGGTATCCCCTCTTTTTAAGGTGTCCTATTTTCTGCATAAATAAATCTATGAATCCTACAAATATTCAGTTCATGGTATTTTTGGCAGTTCTTGAAGCATTTTTAAAGTTGAACAGCCGCAAAGAAGGCAACAAACTTTGAGGAAAGGCGAACATTTTATTTCTTTCTCTCTTATTATTTTATTTGGTTATGCACAATTCTTGAAGGCTGTAGTACTAATGTTAATGGAGCAGCAATAAAGGAATTAACAAAGCTGAATTATGAAATTAGTAGGAAAATCTATTTATGTTGTGCACCATAAATTGAATTGTTTATATTGATTTGAGATAGTTAGTCTTTCTACGCTAAGTGTCTGCTTGTTTATTTGAAAGCACATTGTGTCTCTTCTTTTTTCTCCTTTTTTTTTGGAGGGCCAACCCCTCCAAAATAAAAAGAAAAGAAGAACAAACCTAGAAAAACCAAAAAGGAAAAATGGTGGATGAGGAAAAGGAAAAATAAAAGTTCATACAAGTCAAAGACCAGAATCTACAGCACAAACCTCTGCAACATGCAAATTGTTATAGATTTCAGGGGCATAGAGGCTACACAATTGAGGATCCTTGTCATCAGAATCAATATCCTTAACATCTGGATTGCTTGATGTTGTCAGCTTTCCTTCAAAGCTACCCTTTTCTGCTGTACCAATTGAAACAGTGTCACTGTTGTTTATACATGATCTTATACAGTACAATGAAAACGGCCAAAAAGAACAAACCCCTGCCACGCACACACAAAAACCACACCCATGCTATCAATTTGATCTCACAAAAAGCATCAATCAGATACACAAATCACCAACATTATAAATAAAACTAAAAACACAAAACCAATTGACCCAACCTTATTTTCATGACCTTTATATAACTTGATAAATACATATTGGCCGAAGAATGACATAATAAACATGAGGATGCTGCATCAAGAAAGCTCCATGCAAATAATACCTTGTTAATCACGATGTGTTCTATGCATGTGGCAGGGCAATGTGAAACAAAATATTAGGAGACTAAAGAACTGAACAAAGCTTATTGGGAAATTGGATTCACAACTCGATTGAGGTTCATGTCATTTGCCCAAATAATTTCATCTATTTGTCAAACTCTAGTCCAAAAGGTACCTCTTACTTGGAACCCTGCCACCTAAGTCAACCAGCCATCACACTGGTGAGATTAGCGCAATACAACTGCAAAGTGTTGAGTTTTGCACATTTAAGTTTCCAAATTTTGGATTTTGAGTGAGGAATTTGTTTTCAAATTATTATACCACTTTCACATTGTAAGAAATTTTAATATATTCATTTAAAAATGACTAATTACCACTAGCCACTAGCCCTTGTTGGATTTTCCCATATAATTTCTTTTAGGCCTTAAATTAGGATTTTTTTTTTTTTTTTTTGGCTAATTTTTTCCACACTTAATTACTAATATTGAATATCCAGCAATGCATAAACTTAATATCTCGAATTATGCCCATAGAGATTTCCATGGAACTCTCAAATTTGACAGATGCTAGAAGAGCAAGAAACTGCCACAAAGATGACGCATTTTTCTTCTCAACTACCAAGTTCATAAACTAGGCAAGCAATCATTCATATCATGAATACATAAAAGTTAACAAGTTTGTAGGTGAATTGAAAGACAATGCAAACCTTCATTTGAAGAGCTGTGGAGTTGTGAAGCAATTTCAGAACAGTGTTTTTCAAGCTGATTATCAGCTATGCCGCATTTCCTTAAGGTAGTTCCTGAAGTTAACTGGGAAGGTAAATTCCCATCAATAGTCAGACGTATAACTTCAGGTTCAATTTCCTGTTTTTCTACTTCTTGAGCCACTGTTGCCTTTGGATCAGCTGGAAGAAGTGATATTTCTACAGTTATAGAAGGAGCCACCTTGGGTAACATCACCAAACCTTTCCTAGCCTGCTTGCTGTTCCCTTTCTGGCAATCAAAAAATTGTGATTCTTGAGTAAAGAAAAATGGAAGGCTGTTATCTGAGACAAATTAAACAATAAATCTTTGCACTAACAAGAAATTTTTTTAAGAAAATAAATCATGTGATTAAAAATGAACTTTCCATTCAGTTCTATTTTTACATGATCAATAACAAAAAGAATTTATTTAAGATCAATATATTCTAAACGCTGCTCAAAATCCAATCAAATAATTGAATCTAATCTTTAACTTTTTGTGGTGTCTTTTTATCTGCTCATGCAATGTAAGTGTCTACCAAAATTTGAACTCTATGAACATGCAAACAACCAACTTGACAGTATTAGTGAATCAAATATGCCTATTGACATTGAGAATTGCACACTAAAACAAAGACAACAGACATATTAGAAGAATAGCAACCTGAATTTTAGTAGCATTGATGCAGTTCATGTACAAATTTTCACAGCAAATATTTCTGACATCCTTAAGCACTGCCCTCTTCTTACACGGAGGAGCTGTGGTAGCAGAAGCTGCATTGTTCTTCTCCTCCAAGGCTGGCCTTTTTGAATTTGATTGTGAAGTCCGCTTCTGTTCTTGTGGCATGGAAGCATTTTTAGGAAGCATCTGCTTAGACGCACGGTAGGCAGCAGCTCGAGCTCGTGTTACTCGAGTAGTCAGTTCTTCAGCATTAGCAGTAGCCCAATTTTCTTTCTCCATATTTACAGGCCTTAGAGAAGAACAGGAGAATTTACACAGAAAGATGGATCATCAACACTGCAACAAAGAGACCAGTGCAGGACCAAGTAAATAGAAGAGCCAATACGGGAAAAGGAGGGTCTAGCAATCCAAAGTGCAGAAGCAATAAGACACTTACACAATGGACCAGGATAAAAAATAAGCAAGAAAAACAGAAGAATGGAACAAAAATTTTCTGACAAGGCAATTTTTTCAGAAGCTACAAAAGAAGGATCAATCCATAAAGCCATGATGATTGAAGCAGATAACTATCATATCCTGCTCACAAAACTGCATAGGTTGGCATTAGCCCTTTGATTTTAAAAAGATAAGGTGATCTACTAGTCTACATTGCTACAATGCAAGGAAATCCAATGCTATTTCAATGCTTCGCTAGTTCATATTTTTTTTAAAGACAGATTTCCATCTCAAATATTTCATTACTTTTTTTTTTTTTTTTTTGGTCAGAATTGCACCCAGTTCAAAATATACCCCAAGATTCGAAATTAATCAGATTAACAATGCTAGGCTAATTTACCAATTCGACAAGAAAACCAAAACAACCCAATAGACATGTCACCATACACTTCTCTGGTTTAGTTGATTAGATATTGCCCAACTCCCATCAAGCATGTTGCCACATTACATGAAACCATAAGCAAAGAAGAGAAGAAAATGGATATGCGAATTAAGCCAAGCAATTTCTAGGCGTAAGAACCATTTAAGAGGACAACTAAACTCAAAAGAGCCTTAAATAGTGACAACTTGGCATTGGAGACTTTACGAACTTCTTAACTCACATTCTTTTTCACCATCCTCTGGTGCTCACAGCATCTTCAGAATGAATCAAGTCACTCCTTACTGGCACAGATGTTCACGTATACCAAAACAATCTAGAAACTCCCTCATCTTATAGCAATGCCCTTGTACCATAAGACTTAGCTAGCCTCATAGCCATCTTTTCTTGCATATCATTCACTTTGCAAACATTGCTAAGTATGAAAAAGTAAAAATTGACCAAGGAAAACTTACATTTGACCATATAAATCTGACTAAGCAAGGTATATGGATATTTTACCATTCTCATCTCCCTTATTTACAACACCTTGATGAGGCCGGTTTTAGTTTCTTGACACTATGAGTTGCATCTACGAGTTACTGGGTACTTGTTTTATCCAACAGAGAAGACAAAACTTTGGTGTAGCTAGATCAAGGGACCTGGCATCAGAGCCTAATCTGATTAGCATGATATATCATAAACAAACATGACATGTTGAACTATATAACCATTTCAGAAAAGAGAAATGTGATCATACTCTCCCCCTTGATTTTATTTTCATTTAATATTTAACATTCTCATCAGCTCCTAAGTCTAACTCACAAACATTGTATATAATTAGGTGTGGCAGTTTTTTAAATTGTCTTTGTATTTTTTCCATTCCATACCCAAATTTACCCTCTTATCTTTTGTCTCTTAATTGGTGATGCCGACTTCTCCACAGCTGACAAACTTTTGGTTCAATAACAGAGACAATTTAGTGTGCCCTTGTGCACACGACATAAGTGTAATACATAGAACTAGAAAAGTTCATTCACAAAAGATTTCCAATTAAAAGATTTGCTTAAGTCAATAAGACGAAGAAAATTATGGGTCCTTCCAGTTGAAGTATAGATTTTAAGCATTTTTCGAAACGGGCTTGTTAACATGAAAATCAATTTTGAAACAAAAGATTTCAAAACTGAAACTTGAGCTGTGTACACCGAAAAATATTTAGGTAATGATAGTGTGAATTAAAACTTGCGCAGACGAGGATCCAGGTTTCCAAAATTACAGCAAGTCTCAAAAAGAAGGTATGAAAATGACAAATTATACATATAGATCAATACATCGTCAAACTAAAACCGTAACTATCCATGGTATTGTAGATCAACGGGGAAATCCGGTCAAATGGGAATAAGTTCCGGGAATAATTCTCCAGAAAATAACTTTTTCAGGCTGCATTCATCTTGACCGACACTACCATGTTTCCCTGATTTGCATTGAGAAAAAACAATCACATTGCCACGAAAAATTTCTTTTTCTCCAGAAAGGCTTTCCATCAAAAGAACAAAACCCAGCAGAAGACCGAGAAGACAAAAGATCAAGAATGTAAGACAGAGAAAGGAGAAGATAAGATCAAATACAAACATAATCCAAACTCATCGCTCCCCTTGGATAAGACATCAGAACACAGAGTAAATTAAGCTATGAAATGCGAGAAAATCTCAGACACAATCAAGAAAACAGAGAGTTAAAAAAAATATATGAATTATAAATTTAAAAAAATTTACACATTCCCCACTTGGTTACCAAGAAAACGAAGGGAACAAAAAGAAAACAAAAGAAAATTTCGAGTCATATCCTTTCTGTTATTCCTGTTTCCAAAAGGAAGAAAAAAGTCAACTCAAATATGCTAACGGTACCACCACAGTCACTCCAGTGGAGCTCTTTTTTTCTTGGGTCCCAACCGATCTCCCATTCCCAGATTTCAAAAAACTCCAGATTCTTTTCCCTTTCTCCCACACTTTCTCGTCAACCAAACAAAGAAACAAACAACAAACCCTAATCGATCTACAAATCCACCACCTCAAAAGGTTGAAATTTGAGATTACAAAAGCATAAAAGCGTTCATTACTTTGACTAATGTAGACCTGAGCCTATCGTCTGAGCTCCAAGACCTCTCTCCAACGGTGACAAGAAGAGAGAGAAGAGAGAGAGTGTGTGAGTGCGATTGTCCGAAGAGAAAGCGCAAGAAAAAGTGATGTTTAGAGAGAGAGAACTGTGAGAGATGCGTGAGCGGGACGGTGGTGAAGTTTGAAACTCAGAGAAACGTAGAAATAAAATAATAATAATAAATGCTATTTACCATTTTCTTTTATTAATTTATTATTCTCATCATTAACGTACTGCTGCTCTATTTTATTTTTTTCAAATTATTTTTTGGTAGTTGAATTGACTTTATTGCCTGCAATCAAACCGTTATTAATATTCTTTAATAAAAAAGATTTCATATGGTTTTAATTTATTAAAATTTTCTCAATAAATGTTTCTTAAATTTATTTTTTTCAAAATATTTGAAATATTGTTAATGATTTCGTTCGGAATTTAACGTTATAAGATTTTTTACATATAAATTTGAAAAAATAAATTTATCGATTTCGATATATCCGGAATTAATCAATAGTTAGAATATTAATAGTCTATTTGAATAAATTTGAATTTCTTTTTTTAGCAATAAAAATTCAGGGAAATAAATAATTTTAAATATATTGCTTTTTTTTTAACTTTTCTTGCGACATAGATAAATCGAGTTGAAAATGTAGAACTTTAAGTTATATTTGGTTCTGAAAATTTTGAAAGAAAGTACAAGGAAATAAAATAAAAAAAATTAAATTTAATAAATTATTTTTACATTTTTTTTAAATTTATTTTAACTATTGTCCTTATTATAAATATCAAATAATTTAAAAATATATAAATTTTTAATAAATTTAATTATAATTTATTTTATTTTTATGTATTTTTCCTTACGAAATCAAACATGAAAAAAACATTATTAAACAATCAAATACAAGCTTAAAGAAAGTCTAAATCCGTAACATTATGATATTATGGTTGTTTATTAAAAAAATTATATTATAATTTTTTTAAGTTTTTAAAAATTTTTTAAAAACGAAATACGATAAATTTGCATAATTGCCCTTAAATGTGGATGCAATCCAATAGTTGTTAATATTATTTGATAAAAAGATTACATATGTTTTAAATTTACTAAGATTTTCAAATGGTTATTAAAATGATTTTTTTTTTCAAAATATTGAAATAATATTAATGATTACATTTGGAATTTAACGTTATAAGATCATTTTATAAATAAATTTGAAAAACTAAAATTACCTATTTCGATATATTAGGAATTAGTCAATAATCAACATAGATTATTCAAGTTGAAAATATAGAACATAAAGGGTATGTTTGGTTCCAAAAATTTTGAGAGAAAAGGCGATGGAAAGAAAAATGAAAAATAAAAATAAAAAAACTAGGTTCAAAGTCAATAAAATATTTTTATATATTTTTTCAAATTCATTTTACTTATTTTATATAAAGATTAAGGCTATGTTTGGTTCTCATAAAATAAAATAAAAAAATACAAATGAAAGAAAATAAAAAGGCAAAGTAAAAAATAAAAAAATAAAAATAAAAAATAAATTTAAAATCAATAAATCATTTTTGCTATTTTAAATTAATTTCACTCATCTTTACTCACTTATATAAAAATTAAATAATTTTAAAATATATAAATTTTTAATTAATTTTAATTATATTTTATTTTCTTTGGCATTTTTCATAAGACAACCAAATATGATAAAATTATTATTCTTAATATTTTTATTATTTCTTTAATACTTTCCTAAGCCAAACATTGCTTAAATAATTTGAATGTACATAAAATTTTAAAATAATTTTTAATTATATTTAATTTTTTTTTATATTTTTCATTACGAAATCAAACACGAGAAAACTATTTTTCTTAACATTTTTTTAATACTTTCCAAAAACCAAACACAGCCTAAGAAACTGTTTAAGAAAAAAAAAATCAAATATTTTAGCTTGATTTAAGGATTATTAACATTTTAACTATAATTTGTAACCCACATGCTCACTCAATCATGTTTCTTTTTAATTTAATTATTATTGCATTACGACACATTCATGTTTCGAAGTTGAATCAACCAAACAAAATCAATATTAATAAATAAATTGGTTGTGATTGATTTGAATGTAATTAAAATTGATTATGTTTTTAACTTTTAATTAAGAATTAAATTCTAAGTATCACAATTTTTAAAGCATCACTATCTTCTTCAAAAATTATCTCTAAGCTTAGATGGGAGCCTAGAAAGCTTTTGAGACTAGCTAGGGTTATCTAAGAGCAGGGTTCGGTTGCAAGTGCCGTACGCAAGCTTAAAAATCTGCGACATTATGATTGTTGGTTAAAAAAATCATATTATAATTTTCCTAAATGTTTTTATTTTTTTTTTTTCAAAAAGTGAAATGTGATGAATTTACAGAATTAGCCCTCTTGTGTAAATTTATTTACGTGTGACTGAGACAGGTCATGGAGTGGGCTTTTATTATCGTTTAAATTTAGGATTATGATAACATCACCCAGTGGGGAAGGACAACACAGTTTTTGGGTTTGTAACAGAGGGATTGGACTTTGACGGAACTTTTAAAAGTTGGGATTAAAATATATTAAAACACTCGCTATGAAAATATATGCACAAAAATCTCAAATTTTTTAAATAAATAATATCTTCATCTATTTAAAAATAATTTAAAAAATATATATATTTTAATATATTATTAAATTATTCCTTAAAATGTCCATTTTTTTACTTATCATATCATTAACATCAATTGATAACTAAAATCTTTTAAGTAAATGTTTCATTTTTTTTTTAGATTTATTATTATTATTTTTTTTTACTTTTTTCTTTTTAGAAACAAACACGACTTATTTTTTTTCTCCATGAACAAACATCTCATAGCAAAGTAAGATATTTTGAAGAGTGTGGACATTAAAAGTAATAAAAAAATAAATAATAATAATAATAATAATAATAAATCTAAAAGAAAATGAAATATTTACGTGAAAGAGTTTATTTGTCAATTGATGTTGATGACATAACAAATAAAAGGGGTATTTTAGGGATAATTAGATGACTCATTAAAAAAATACATGTATTTCAAATTATTTTTATATACATGAAAATAATACTGATTTAAAAATTTTGAGATTACTTTTTCCTTATATTTTCACATTAATGAATCAAAACCTACTTTTTCCCGTAAAATATGCAGACTAATTACATTAAAGCAAAATCTCAATTAGTGTTCTTTTATTTATAAATTTGAAAAAGTATGCGATAAATTATATAATTTCAATTTTAAAAAATTATTAAAATAACAAAAATAGTCTAATATTTTCATAATGAAAAAGGAAAAAAACAATAATATTCTTTTAAAATCTATAAATTTTAAAAAATTTATCTTTTATCTAGAAAAACTAACAAGATTGTAAAAGGAAAAAAAATTCATTGTTTTCTCCTGATTTTTCTATATATATATTTTTTGTTAAATTTGATTTCATCGTAATAATGTTTTAAAATATATAACTTTTTTTTATAGAGAGTAAGTCAAAGAGAACTATTTTTGATGATTAATTCTATATAAAAATAAGTCAATAATTTTTTTTTTGTTTAAATTTAAACAAAATTTTGTGGTTGAAAACAAATGAAAATTTTTAAAAACTATTCTCATAAGTTATTTATAATATATATATATATATATATATACATACTAAAAAGATGGAGAATATTTTAAAATATCTGTATCATTTTAGTGCTAAAACCAATCTAAACATACGGAAGCCTTAATAGCATATATCAAATGCGGAAATAAAGGAAGACCCAAAACATACCTTTGGCAATTGATAGTATGAGAATCCACAAATCAAATTTGATATTCAAATGAGTTGAGGTGCTTCTAAATCCTTAATCAATCTCAAAACGATGGTGTATATGTTTCTGAATAGAAATTGAAGGTTCAATGACTTAACCATGAAGGTTCTATTTATATTCACTATGTCCATCACAAAGTCAATGCTATAATTTGTGGTTGTTAATGACAAACAAAAGGAAAACTAAATCAACAAAAATTTCAAAATATTATGAGTCAACAAAAATCTCATAATATTACGAGTCAGATTTATGAACCCATTTAGGAAAGTCTACCATTATTCTTAAAATTGATGAAAGATTATGGACTAGATTTTTGACATGTTTAGAAAAATCTAATAGTCCATATATTCCATCATTCACCATAGTAAAAAATAAAATACACTAATAATGGTGATATATTCTCTAAAATTGAGTATTATCTTCTATATATCAGAATGCATTATGTCTCTTAAACACTTGCCTCCATTACTTAATGAATAAAATTTATATTTATTTTAGGTCGAAATATTATCAATATTTCTCAAATGAATGAATGTGTACACAAATTAGAAACAATTATGAGAAAATATTATCACATTATTAGAGTTTCATCACAAATAACATTCGTCCTTACAACAAAAATTATACAAAGGAACCAAATCTCATTTTATCCACATGAGCTTCAATTTCGATAGTGATATGTCGTTTATCATAGGATCAACCATCACCAATTTAGTGATGATGTATTCAATAACCACTATTTTCTCGTTAACATGTTCTCTTATGGTTAAATACTTGATGTCGATGTTTTTTGCTTTAATTACCACTTTTGTTGCTTTCAACCATAAAAAATGTAGTTAAATTGTCATAATATATTGTCAATAGCCTAACATATTTGTTGTTTTCAACCATAAAAAATGTAGTTAAATTGTCATAATATATTGTGAATAGCCTAATATTATCATATGTAATGTTTTTAAGGAGAAGTCCATAAAATTGTTTTAGTTATTAAAATTTTAAACAAATTTTTGTTGTTGAAAACAAATTAAAACTATTTTTAAGAATTATTCTCAAAAACTATTTTGTTGTTATTATTATTATTATTATTTTGAAAATTTTGTTATACATGTATCATAGGTTAATTTACAATGTAAAATAATTTTCCATTGCTTGATTTTAATCCTAAAATTAAGAGTACATTTAAATTACTTTTAAGAAGAAAAAATGGAAAACATATTTGACAACAAGAAAGGAAAAAACAATTTTTTTTTCTTAAAAACAAAAAATAAAGTGTTTTTTATAACATATTTTAAATGTTTTCACTTATCTTCTAATAATTGTTTTAGAAAATAATAAGATAAATATGAAAAATAATTGAAAATAAAACATTGCATAAAAATATATTTTTAAAAAATTTAGAAATATAAAAAATAAGTTTTCAAGCATACTTTTATTCTTAAAAATCGTCATAAAATTATTTTTAAAAACTATTATACGTTGTACCTATATGTTATGTGAGAGAGTTTGTTTAACCACTAAAAAAAAGTGAAGATTAAATATAATTTTCAAAATATTATGAATCTTAGGCTTTAAATTAGCTATTTCCAAAACTATATAACTTTCTTAAAAATAATTTATAACAAATATTAGTGGGTGTTTGGTAATCCAACTTGATAACTTAAAGTAACTTAACAACTTAATTTAAGTTATTATATAAATTAAGTATGTTTGATAAAATAATTTAATAATACGACTCGAAGTGAAAAAACAACTTTAAGTAATAAATAAAAATAATTAACTTACTCTTTAAGTCCACGTCTTTATTTTACTTTTTTACTCTTATTTGTCTTAATTACCTTAACGATCTCCTTTATTACTATACCCTTACTCAACCCTCTTTACCCTAATTATAATTTATAAAAATAAATATTTCAATTTAATGATTTAGAATAAGTTTTAAGTTAATTTTATCAAATAATAATAACAAGTTCACTTTAGTTATGTTGGATGATATCAATAGGTTACTATTAGTTGAATAAGAAAAATCAAATATTTTAACTTTTTTTTATTCAGTCAAAAAACAAATACCACCTTAAGTATAATTAAGTTAATTAAGTATAATTTTTAACTTAAAATTAACTTAAGTCATTAAATAATCAATATTAAGTTTTTCTAAACACCTCCCTAATCTCTTACAATATATATATATATATATAGTAAATTGCATTTGCAACTCAAATTCAAATAATAGAGAAATAATTGGATCATTGCATACAAACAAATGCTGGAAAACAAATAGAGAGATTGAAGGAGGTGATAATAGAATACAACATTAGTGAGATTGAGTGGGTCACATTTTTGTTCAATAATGAGGTGATTGCTCCAAAAAATATAATTTTAAAGTAATAATGTCATTAGAGACAAAAAAGGAATTTTCTCTACCTTATTGGGTGGGGAAATTTTGTTTCAATGAAATAGTTTAAAATTTAGTATCCTATTCCTAATTGAGTAAGCCCATCTCTTAGACCATTGACCACAAATTTGGATTCAACCCTCTTAAAATTTAGATTCTTTCATTTTCTCTAAGAATAGGATACATCAAATTATTTGCTTCTATGAATTTTGGACTTGGTCCATGGAAATGACAAGGACAATAAATCATAATTCCATTTAAAAATCAAGGAAGTAAAGTATTGATTAAAGGGTTTTTTTTTTTTTTTTTTTTTTTAAAAAAAAATTCCTTATTTTTAATTAAAAATTCAAAATATGGTTCAAAAAAGTGAAAAAAAGGTCAAGTTTTGGAGTCGTTATAATCAATTTTAATAAATAAAAAATCCACAAATAAACCTTTTAAATCACAGCGATCAATATAGGCTTAAACTTAAGATTAAATCATAATTATTAACTATAGATTTTAATTAAAACATGATGATTTTAAGTTTGAATCCAAAATTTCATTAGAAAATAAAAATCAAAATCGTAATTATCAACTACAATTTTATTACATCAATAATTATAATAATAAAAATCTTCGATCCTATTCCCGTGCTTGATTCACAACCCTAAAAAGTGAAAGAGATTCATTTTTCCATAATTGAGAAAATGAATTCCATGGTACACCATATTGTATGCATTCAATTTTGGATTATGGCATGTGGTCACAATGCCAAAATAATTTAAAATAAATGGTTCCTTGGAATATGCCCTGAAAAAGATACTTAGGATTGAACACTATTTTGGACAGAGGTTGAACTATTCTTTGTCCTATTGCAACCATAAAGTTCATGACACGATTTCATAATTGAGGTGTCGAGTGTCGTGCAAGTAGTTAAAAGTTAAAACTTCAAAGATGCTTTAAGAGGAAACTACCCAATCAATCATCATTTGCTGAGAAAATGATGTGAAGGAAAATCATATCTAATCTACTTTATTATAAAGTTTTTACTTTTTTTTTTAAATCATAAGTTTTTTTATGGAAATTATTAAAGTAAAAGTGTGTTTATTTATTTTTTATTAAATATACAAATTAAATATTTTAATTTTTTTTATATTTAATTAAAAGTGATTTATTAATATTAGAGTCTGATAGTGATTTTAGGAAGTACTTTTAATATTTTTAATACTTGAAAATTTTCATCATTTAAGCGTTAGAAATATTAGAAACGTTTTCTAAAATCACTCCCAAATGCACTCTTAATCGCTATAATTAAGGTGAATTTGTTATTAATAGGTTTAGTTTAGTTATATCTGTTAATTTCAATAAATTAATTTTGATTAAATAGAAAAAATTAAAATATTTTAACTTTTTTCATTTAGTCAAAAAACAAACACTATTTTATGAACTTGTTAGTAATCGATTCAATTTTGTTATATTGGTTGATATTAATAACGTTATTTTTTATGGAATAAAAAACTTTAAATATTTTAACTTTTTTTATTTAGCTAAAAAATAATCAACGCATCAAAAATTAAGTGACAAAATGTGAACAATTTGGACATATAAAAAAAAAAATTACTATGTAAATTTTTATGGCACTGTCCACCTTAACTTATAAAAAAAATTAGAAATGTTATTTTTGTCTAGACTAGTGATGTAAATAATAATTTCAATAATTATATGTTATGCAAAATTTATAAAATTTGCCATTTCATAGTTGTGAGAAAAGTCATTCAAAGAATTTCAAATCCGAAGTGATTTTGTTGGTTGAAAAGTAATTGGGAAACTTTCACCAAATTCAATGCTCAATGACTGCGGCTCTACGTCTTTCTTTTATAATTTGACAAATCAAATCTTTCTTTCCACTTGGAATTTTGGGTCAAAATGAGGGTTTGACCATAAAAATGTATTTCTTAGGATATTTTAAAATTTATATTCAATGTGGTCTGTTTTTCATCATGTGAGTGCCACAACATTCTCCCTTTATAATTTGTTGAACCAAATCTTTCATTCCCTTTGAATTACTATTGAGTTTGAACTTGGAATTTTGGCTCAAAATGATGGGTTTGACCATAAAATATACTTTTTTTAGATCATTTTAAAACTTTTATTTAATGTGATTTTTTTTTCATTTTATAATTTGATCGTATCAAATCTTTCATTCTCTTTGAATTACTATTAAGTTTTCACTTGGAATTTTGGGTCAAAATAGCCCATTTGACCACAAAATATACTTTTTTAGGCCTATTTTAAAACTTATATTTAATATGGTCTTTTCACATCATGATTCATCCTCTCTTTCTAATTTAACAAATCAAGTCGTTTATTCCTTTTGAATTATTATTGAGTTTGAACTTGGAATTTTGGGTCAAAAATGGCTAATTTGACTGCAAAAATATACCTTTTTTTTTAAAGCCATTTTTGAAATTTATATTCAATATGGTCTTTTTCACATCACGTAAGTGCCCTAACATCCTTTCACAAAAATTTAATTTTAATTGGCAATCGAAGTTTTGATTAAAAAATGAAATCATTGTTGCCTTCAGTTAAAAAATAAAGTTTCAATTGACAATTAAGATTTTATTTTTTAGCTGAAATTTTAATTGACAAATGAGATTTTATATTAAAAGATAAATTAAATCCCTTAGTTGATAATTGAGGTTTCAATTTAAATTAAAAAAAATTATTTTTTAATGATATGATTGTATGTGACAATAAAAGGACAATTTTGAATATAAATTTAGCAAAGTGGTTAAATTTATTTATTCCATAAAAGGCTATTTTGGCCAAAAATCTTGAACTTGTATCCAAACCTTTAAAACAAGAAAAGACTATACCTTTGATAAGCTAATTTTAAAAAATAATTCCTTAAAAACTTATTATAAAAATAAATTATTTATAAAAATAAGGTTTAAGGTTTTATTTTTTCGATGTATTTTGAAAAACAATTTTAAAAATATTTTTTTAAGAGTTGTTAACTGTTTTACAATATTTTATAAAATAAAGATTTGTTTAAAAACTTAAATTTTTTACCCATTTTTCTATGTATTTTAATATTTTTTAAAATTAATTTTTATCTCTAATGCTTTATTTTAAATTATTTTTTATATTTATATAATTATTTTTAAAAATAATCCTTTAAAAAATAAGTGAAAATAATTGAAAAAATATTCTAAAAATTTGTTTTTTAGCATAAAATTATTTTTTATTTTATAATTATCAAACATATTTTTATGGTTTTTTTTTAAAATTATATACTTCCATGAGAAATAAATCAAGAGTTTTTTAACTTTTTACAAAGAAGTTTGTTATTGGAAACGACGTCGTTTCACGAGCTGCCCTTTTTTTTTTTCACTCACCTGTCCCTTTCCTTGAACAGTCTCTCTTGGTTTGCGTTTGAGCTGCGGCAATTTCTTCAACGAAAGGCAAAAGCCCCATTTTCCTGAGGTGGTGATTTCATGGAAATTCAATTCTCACCGTCTATTCAAATCGCCAGTCCGCATGTGATGTGTAAAAGCACCTCCTCTTCACCCCAATTTTCTCTTTCTCTATTTCACCAAACACGCTGTAACATTTTCTCTCCGCATCTTCATTTTCCAATCCTTTCACTTGATTTCGAATTCCAGAAAATCTGTTTAATTGTTGTCTCTGTCGCAGTTGTTTTTCCTCATATGATTAAAGCGTAATTCTCGGAGATTCCAAACCAGCCAGATTGCCAGTGATGGAATCTTCATTTTTCCTTTTCTTTTTTTTTTTTCAAAAATAATGTACGAAAATCTGGAGAGAAAGTGACAGGACAGAGAAAGATAGCTTTTTTATTTGTTCTTAACCCCTTTCCTTCACAAATCTAAATCTGGGGTTTTCTGGGTCTTCACTTGAGAATGGGAGTAGTTTCTATAAGTATCAATCTGGCTTTTTTTTCTTGAGTATTGTATTGCTTGAAGAGAGAGAGAGAGAATGGAGCGGGATCATATATAATAATGAAGTCATATACAGTAAAGGATTAAAATGAATAATATATGGTCGCCTGATTTGGTCGTTTCTGGACACGGAAAGATTCTCATCTATCCCTACGTTTACTGGATGTAAAACCCATTTTGTCAACGTCAATAAATGCAAAAGGAAGCCACCAAAAGGGCTTTGTCTTTTCCGTTCTATTTTCCTTTTTTCCTTATTTACCTTCAGGGGCGAGTCTTTTATAAGAATGAAAATCTCATGCCAATCTATTACTGTGGGGTTTGTTGAGCATGCTTTGTCTCTGATTGGTGTGCTGCCGCCATACCTTTTATCTTTAGTGTGCTTTATTAATTTTTGCTAAGTTTCAAAGATTTTGGGAGTTTGGGGCATTTGTGGTAGGCGGGTGAGGCATTTGGGCGTGCGTTCTGTGGCCTGTTTGGTGAAGGGCAAGATGGGTTCCTATGGGATGCTTGCTAGGAGGGTTGTGGAGACAGAGACACCAGTGATGGTTCAGGTATTGAAATTTGAGTCTCCTTGCAGTTATCCACAGCTGGGTTTCTTTTGTTCTTTTTCTTTTAGTTTCTTCACGGTTTTCATGGTGGCTTTTCTCTAGATTGTATTGGGGAAATGGTTCGATTTGGTTTAATGGAAAAAAAAGGTGTATGAAAGGTTTTGTAATTTGTTTGCTGTTTCTTTGGGTGGAGCGTCTTGATGATAAAAGTGGGATTGTGGGGTTGTGTTTGCAGATACAGGAATTGATCAGAGGTGCTGGGGATGCTATGTCACTGGCTCAGGTTTGTTTCCATTCTCAGTTGTTGTTTCAATTGTCTCAATTGTGAGGGTTGGAAATGAGAGTGGGTTTCATCCATCCTTTGGTATTCAACCATAACTAGGGTTTTTATTTTGCCCAATGGCAGAGAATTTTATATTCTCTGCATGAATATTATTGTCTGATGTTGGACAACTTGGATATAATTGGTTCTGTACTTTTGTCTGCTTAAGGGAAAAAGGAAATGTATAAGTTAAAAACGATGAGGAAGATACATTTGGGATTTCATTTCCATAAACTGTATTGCAAAGCTTCCTTACTTATTTTTTTGAGAAGTTAGTTAACTAGTCATTGGTGTTATCATTTCTATTAATTGGTTAGGGGAAATGAAAGATCAGAAAACAACATATCCTTAAAATTTTTTTACTGATATTTTCATTTTAAAAGTTAAAAGCCCCTAGCTGAGGAGTTGGGGTTGGTATTGAACTAAATACACCCTTAAGGCAGAGCCAGGAAATGGCTTGAGGGGGGCAACATCTAACTATTTATATCAAGGGGCAGAAGTGAATAAAAAGCATCTGTAGTCCAGTGGTGACTAAGGAACTTTTTACCTATTCATGAGAAAGAGTTCAAATCCCCTCCTGGGCATGCATTGGTTCCTCCCCTGATTAGGTCACATTGCACCCATTTTCTGAATTGTTTGTTTGCCTTTTCAGCCAAAAAGAAAAGAAAAGAATAAATAACTAAACAGCCAAATATCTGAGCTTACAATACTCAACTTGTACCTAATTCCCTGGATGCCCATCCGAGTATTAGCCCAAGTTTTAAAAAATCATGATAGAAACCCGATTCAGCCAAATATCTGAGCTTACATCACCTTGTTCCTAATTCCCTAGATGCCCATCCAAGTATTAGGCCAAGTTTAGAACAATCATGATGATGAGCAAGAACAAGTGTCATTGTTGAACAAAACAAATAGATGTGTGATGGGTTAGGGAAGAGAAGTGATTGAGACACTCATGGACCTAGAAGCCCATAATTAGCTACAGGGTCTTGTATATTGTCTAATTCATATTGGACTGACTGCTACAGATCTTTTAGTTGATTATTGATATGAGGTTAATTTCTTCAAGTTTATTATTCATTCTACAATGAGATTATTATTATTTTTACATTTAAAACACAAAATATGCTTTTTTTTTGCCTCTAGTTTTTAGCGTGTGTTCTGGCTCAACAGCCACATGGTTATATGTGGTTCTGCAGTTCAAAATCTGGAACCTCACTTTGTGGGACCTTTTCAATCCATTCCACCTCACAATACCCCCTTGAAATTTAAAATATCAAGGTTCTTAAGTCTTAAAATTTAATACCATAATTTACATGGTATGTTGAATATTGACTTTATGTCGAATGGATGATTAATTGTAGAGGATTTTGGCTTTAAACTAGAATACCTATATTTATAAACTCTGCCGTAGGAGTGTCCACCAAAATGCATGTTCAGTTCAGGACTTGAACCCATTCATCAATCCGAGTGTGTTTGTTTCATTGTCATTGCTTTTACATTACTTTGACTGTAATTTGATGTTCTTTTCTATCCCTTGGTTGCATATAGCATGTGACTTGTAGCATTCCTTGAAGATTTATTTGCTGACTATCTGATTCATTTCTAGGGGGTAGTTTATTGGCAACCACCCAAGCAAGCATTGGAGAAAGTACAGGGCCTTGTATGGGAGCCTTCAGTTAGTCGTTATGGTGCTGATGATGGTCTTCCTGAGCTCAGGGAGGCATTGGTAGAAAAGGTACATACTTAAGAGCTAACAAATTTTCCAGTCAAAGGGTTATGGCCTGACTTGTTGAGTTTGGTTCTTAATATGTTAAATGGTGCATTTACATATGTGGTGATGTCATATCCAGTTTCTTAGAGACACCTGTGAGGTACTATTCTGATCCAGCTTGGTTGCTTATATTAGGGTTGGACATGGGATGGGTCGGGTCACATTAAATGCCCATCTGGGTACAGTCCTTAGGTTGAATAGGCTGCACACAGCCTAAACAACCCCTACATTGAGTAGGACTGGTAGGGTTCTACCTGAGATCAGGTTAGGTTGGACTGGTATGGTTGTCTGGGTTAGGTTCATTGAGGTGCTCATTAACCAGACAAATTCCTGTTAAAATAGGGTACAGTTGAAACAAATTAGTTGAAACTCTATTATTGCCATTTGTATTGAAATTGTAGAGATATTTGGATGAGGTTAGGCTAATGAAACTGCATAACAAATTTCTAAGCTTTGTGTAATTATTTTTTGATGCGTTTATTTTAAATGTTCACTAACCAAAAAAGTTCTTATTATAGCGGGGAACAGTTGAAACAAATTAGTTCAAGTACTATTTTCTAATGCTTAGAATAAGAATGCTGCAGCTCATAGAATTGAAAATAAATTATCTCAAATGTACCTTTGTCAATGATACAAGCATACCTTTATCAATGATGTATGCATAACTACTCAAATGTGTCATAAAACTTGGAGTCATTTTGGGCTTGATTGGTTGCTTAAGGCCTGAGGATTAGGATATTAGAATGCAAATCCAACCTCAGGTTCAAAACCAAATCCATCCTTTTTCCTCTTGGGCTTTTGTTGTTTGGGGGCTCTACATTTTAACCTGCTGAAGTAGTCTTATCTTGTAATACATCCACTGGGGCCATGAATATATATACCTATATATATAATTCCGTACTCAACCTGACAAAGCCTTGAATCAACAATTTGTGGTCAGCTGCATGAGTTCTGTTTATTTTTCTACTTTATGAGTGTTGTATCTTAAGTAATGGGTCATCTTTTTATTGCTATCTGGACTACATCCTTACGGCTGTTTCCTTGTCATTGTAGCGCCTCCAAGTTGAACCTTATTTATTTTTACTACCATGGTCATTGGGCTTTGTGGTAGGTGATTGACCATTACAGTTGCTCTCTCATCTATTCCCTGATGGGTGCTACCAGACATCAAACATGGATTCATGTCTCATGGATTCATCTTGTTCCTTATGTACATGACTGACCATTTTAGCTGACACTTGTCTCCTATTGGTGTGACTTTGGACTTCTCACAAATTCATTTACACACACACAAATACATGCTAATTTATGTTTAATAAGCCGCCCTTCTATTATTTAACAAGCTTGAATAATATGAAGTTGGGTTCTTCATCTGCATTTGGTGCTCTTGAGTCTCGACCATATGACTATGCTACTTCAATCTTCTTTTGTAAACATGTTGTAAACTAATTTCTTTTTTGGGTTTGCAGTTGCGTCAGGAAAATAAGTTATATAAATCTTCAGTGATGGTTACTGCAGGTGCAAATCAGGTGATTGGGACTGGATATTACTATGTTGTTTTTTTTTTGAAGCATTCAAGAAGATATTAGGTTTAAGGAAGATGATAAAGTTAGATGAGAAGGTGAATTTTCTCTAAAACATTTAGTTTTGTACTGTTGAGCTGTAAACCTAAGGAGCAAAAAGCCTTACATGAAGGAATCTGATGCCTGATTGTGCATACATACAAGTTTTTTGTCTTCTCTTGGTCCCTTCTAGCTACTCTCTTCTTGTGTATTGTCATGTAGATTATGCACTCTTCTTGCTAACTTGTTATGAGTCTTATTTGTCAATGGCATGGTAGGCCCATTGCTTCTCTAGGCAGTGAAAGAAAGTACCTGGACATGAGAAAATAAATGCACCCAAGTTTGTCCTTAGTTTTGTAATATTTATAATTGTTTATCCAATTGAACTTGTCCAGCTTTAAGATCTGATGCTTTTGATAAATTATTAGGAAAACTTCTGTATATTTGGGGGGGCTACAACATAGAATAAATAAAATCACAATTCTAAGGAGGAAATATGCACATGCTTTTATGTGTACAAATGTGTTTCGCCGTTGAAATACATATATATGTTAGATTATGTGTCTATTTAAGCAACTTTCTGGACCAAATACTGAGTTTAATATTTCAATTGCAATGATCTTACTTGCCATTATTTTAAATACTATCCGAAATAAATTGGTCATGCTGATTCTACATGCTTTCATCTAAAAAACATTTGATTGTTAGTTACTCAGGCTCTTAACAATGATGAATGATATTGAGTTTCTAATACCTTTTTCATTGAATTGGAATATAGAACAGTTTCTGTTCTTGCTATTAGCCCACAGTGTCAGCTTCCATCCATTTTTCCAGACTTCTAAAGCATTGTCTACTTATTTTACTTGATGGCAGGCATTTGTGAATCTCGTTCTTACATTATGTGATGCTGGAGATTTGGTTGTTATGTTTGCACCATACTACTTCAATGCATACATGTCCTTCCAGATGACAGGTGTTACTAACATATTGGTGGGTCCTTCTAATCCGAATACACTTCATCCAGATGCAGGTAAGGAGTTTCTTTAACCGTTCATTGTATATAAAACATATTCTGATGATATTTTCTGAACTTCAACTTTGATGATTCTGCCTTTTTCTTAAATTGGATGTTGGTCAATCAAAAGAGTTTTCCAAAAGGACTACAGTTTGGGTATATTTAGACTTTTAGTCACTTGTTGAATATGACCACATCTGCTCTTGTTAGTGTATGTTTTGGATTCTCATGTTTTAAGTTGTTTGGTGCTTTATAATATTTGGTTACTGAGGTAAATCACACATTGAGCTTTATTGAATAAGAAGTTGGTTGGATTTAGGTTTTTAGTATGAGTAAATTTAATGCTGTTATAAATTTTATAATCTGCTTTGGAATATGTTTAGTTTCCACTTGATTTGTGTTTTTTTAATCTCATAAGTTGCCTAAATTTGCAAGGTTCACTTTTTGGATGGAATTTAAGTGTCTTTTTGTTTGTATTTTCTCGTATGTGTTTAATAAGTTTACATCAGAACTGCAGGTGTTATGAAAATCACGAATTTAGCTAATGTTTAGAAAAGAATTTTTGCTACAATTGGCGTTACCAGCCTCAGTGCTTTATGGTAGTTCTAACTGAAAGGTCATACAATCTGACACTTGGTTGGAATAACAGGCTCCAGAAACATATGCTTATTTTCTGCAGTTATGATGTAAAAGCCTTTGGTACATGTTTTTCTAGTTCTTGCACTGGATTGCTATATTTCTGTCCCTTCACTGCAATTCATCAATGTTAAATCAGAACTATATTAAAATCCAAAAGTGGAAACAAAGGCATTTCTTCAGCAACTTGTGACTAGTATTTCCTCAACAAGTTCAGGGAAATCCTCTGATGGGAGCTTGGATTTCCAGTCAGCAAAATGGACCTTAGGATGTCACTGATGAACCATCTTTTGCATCCCTGAGTGTTGCATTATGGAAAGATCACAGTGTGTTGGGTACAGCATGTTGGCATGGCTGCATGGAAACTCCTCACAATTTAGAGGAAGGGGAGTGGGGGTGTTGGGGTGGAGAGGGACAGAGGTACACTTGTTATACGAAGAAAATGTAAAATGGGAATTTCTCCTATAATAGGTGTTGTTTGAACCTGGAACCATGATTAAGCTGTTGGAACATCTAGTTTAAGATTCAAGCAATTTATTTTATTTTAAAAAACTTTTGGTTTTTGAGAAGCCCTTTGTTCTAGCAGTGATAATCTGGCTTAGAGGTGGCTGATAACTATACAATTCTTGTGAAAGTGTTTCCTTGATTACTGGTTTAATGCATATGCATGTGTGTGAACGGATATAGGTTATGTGTGCTTACGTATATTAGTTCTAAGAAAACTGATGTATATTCAACATGAGTAAGGAGTGGCTACCTGTACAATATGGAGGTAAATCATTAATTAATGTTTATCTTGATCTGCAGATTGGTTGGAAAAAATATTGTTGGAAACTAAACCAGCACCAAAGGTTGTAACTGTTGTGAATCCTGGTAACCCATCTGGGACCTACATTCCAGAGCCTTTGCTTAAGGTCTCTCTCTTCCCCCTGTGTTGGTGTGTGTGTGCGTGCATGTGTGCCTGCTTATACTGTTAGAATAAATTTTAGAAAATAGTTAAACTTTCGTTTTCCTTTTTTCAGTTTGTCTCAAACCTAACTGGTCCTTTGTTTTCCTTAAGTAGAGGTTTGCAGATCTCTGCAGAAATGCTGGATCTTGGCTTGTTGTAGATAATACATACGAGTAAGTATATTGTCTTATTTTGACTTTCTCCTTTATGCATTTGATATGACAATAATTCTCATATTAATCTCTTTACTGTAAAGAAATTCCTCATGATCATTTTGGGATACACTGAAATTACTAATTAGCTTCTAGAGAGCTACATAACATGGATTTTTTTTCCCAAGGGGTCCTTGTTAATCCCCATGCTCCAATCCCTCATCAGTTATAAGTAACTCAACATAAATCCCTCAATACACACTATCAGCCACCATGCATGTTCAAAATCTTGAACCTAAAATGTGGCAAGAGCATTGTGATTGATGTTTAAAGCAATCAAGTTAACCTGGCTTTGTTAATTTAACAAGTTTCCAGAAAGTGTCTCTCCTTTAAACTATGTTCTGGATGGGGGTTGGGGTTTGAAATTGTAAACTATGCCTGTACTCTTTAGCAAATTGGAGATCTTTCTGCAGTAATAGGTGATTCTGTTCACTTAAAGGTTGAAGAATAAATTCCAAAGTTTCTGTTTAGATCTAGGAAAGTGACAGAGAAAGCAAAAGAGAAAGGAAAAAGGAAAAGCAAGGAGGATGCCACATAAAAATAAGTATTAACCACCCCCCCTCTCCTCTTCTCCAATATTGTTCTCCATTTCAAGTTGAGAATCAGAAATTTCAAAGTGCATAAATTTTCAAATAACACCAGTGCATTTCATTTTCTGTGTGTCTTCCATCACAATCCAAACAAGAGAAATTGAGATTCTAGGACAAAACAGTGTAAGTGTTCTGCCTGGTGTTTGCCCATGAAGCAACAGTACTCTATTGGATTATGGAATTAACAATTGGTTTTGCAGGTACTTTATGTATGATGGTCTTAAGCACACGTGTGTAGAGGGTGATCACATAGTGAACATTTTTTCCTTCTCAAAAGCCTATGGGATGATGGGATGGCGAGTTGGTTATGTAAGTAATGGTTTCTGATTCCTATTTCTATTTTCAGTGTGAAAAGGCCTTGTTTCTTTAAACAATAAGGTATGAAAATTTGTGCTTCATTTTGAATGGAAAACCAAGTTCTTTATTGTCTGATTATTCTAAAACCACTTATTAACTTCTAATGTTCCTTTTTAACCACACACGCAAACACACAAACAATTACGCTTTCAAAGATTGAAATCTAGAATGAGAAAGAGACTCAAAAAGAGTGGCTGTGTTGATGTTTTGTTTAAATGATTTTCCCAGCCAAATAGATACTATTTGGAACCTCCTAACTGCTAACTTTGAATCAAAGAAGTCATTATACGTCATCTTTGACATATTGCTTTATGGTAACAACACTATGATGCTTGTTCTTCTAAGCACACTATGAGCATGTTAAGGGTTTGTTTTGTGCAGTCATAACCCCATTTAATTGCTTTTTTGTCAAGATTTGTGTAAAGGAGGTTTCCATTTAATATGTAAAAGTTTGTAAATTCTCTAACACCTTATTGTATGCTCTTTTGCAAAAGTTATTCACCCCAAAGTTTATTACAACTAGATTTTAGGCCTCAAATCTCTCCAAACTGAAGTGTTCAATATGTAACAAAATGCACTGTAAAGCTCTGTAATAGGCAGAAGGAGCTTTTAGGTGGTCAGGAGCTGTGCAGAACCGAGACTAACTGTAGTATTGAATGAGTTGAGAATATGGAGTACTTAAATCATCATGCTGTTGCAAACTGATTTTACAATCTCCTTTACCAATTAAATGAGTTTGTAACATGGAGCTGACCCCTTTTCTGGTTTGTGCTATTAACCAGACCATGTGCTTTCCCTACATGTTTATCATATACAAAATTTATACTGGGACTCTGAAATATTTTTGTGCATGCCTCCAGATAGCATACCCCTCAAATGTGGAGGGCCTTGGCGCACAACTCCTCAAAGTCCAAGACAACATACCCATCTGTGCTTCAATAATCTCACAGCGCCTGGCCCTATATTCACTAGAAATGGGACCTGAGTGGGTGACTGAACAAGTGAAAAACCTTGTCATTAACAGATCTCTCATAATGGATGCACTCTCCCCGCTGGGAGAAGATTCTGTGAAAGGTGGAGAAGGTGCCATTTACCTGTTTGCAAAACTTCCAGACAAATATCGTGATGACTTTGAGGTGGTTCGCTGGCTTGCACGGAAGCATGGGGTGGTCGTGATCCCAGGAAGCGCTTGCGGAACTCCAGGGAATCTGAGGATCTCTTTTGCGGGGTTGAGGGAGGATGAGACCCGAATCGCTGCAGGGAGGCTGAAGAAAGGAATGGAAGAACTGGTGAGGGATGGAATGTTGCAGTAACCTCTAACATTCAATTCAATATTGAAACTGGGAGTCCTTTAGCCAGTTTTTGCAAGTTCAAAACTGGTGCCATTTCTGTCCCAAATAATTGGAGGATTCATGCCTGTTGAAGTCCTCTGAAATCACAACATTTATTTCAGTTACATATATCAGGAATACCCTCTTAACATCTGCATGTATTACCACTATACTACAGTGATTTTTATGCATAACCAGTTTTCATGATTCATATCTTCCATTGTGAGTAACATGATCTGAGAAATACAATGATCCTCTGTCTCATCATCATACCCAATTCATTTACTCGTATGGGTGTATGTTGTGTTGGTGAGGCCTATTTGGGAATATTTTGGAAAATAGTCTTTAAAAGTTAACTTTTGAGAACAAAGAAGTACATGGTAAGAATCTAAGGCCATGCTTAGTGATTGTTTTATAAAACAGTGTTCTAATAAATAATAAAAAAAAAAAAAGAAGGAAAATACAAAAAAATAGAAAAATACAAAAAAATAGAAAAAAGTTTTTTTTTTATTTTTTTATTTTTTTAAAAAAGTGATTTCATAAAACATCTTTTTAATTGTTTTTATTTATTTTTTAGGAGTTGTTTTAAAAAATAACTATATAAATATGAAGAATAATTAAAAATAAAGTGTTATATATAAAATTTATTTTTAAATTACATTTAAAAATATATAAAAAAAAGTTTAAAATATTTTAGATTCTTAAAAGAGACTTTTGTTTTACAAAATATTGAAAAATAATTTTTAAAAATGGTTTTAAAAAATAATTTTTTATAACCCTTTCTAAAAACACTTTCCAAACTAAACATAAGTAGTAATTTTCCTTGACTATTGGTTGTCAACCACAACAACTTTTGAATAGAGAATGAGCTTAATGTGTGGCAAAAGCAATAAGATGAAATTTGTAAGTGACAAGTGAAAGGTGGGAATGTGTTAAATGTTTTGATTGTTGAAATAAGAACAAGTAAGGAAGAAAGTAGAAATTAATGCTTATTAGAGTTACGGATGATACAGGGGTGGGTTCGATATGGATCACCTCATCTCACTCATGTCCTGTTTATTTATATTTATTCTTATCTTCCCTTAAAAAAATATTTAAATGAAGGAGGGTGGGACGGGTGAGTATAAGAAATTTGTATACCTATCTCATTTAAAAATTTTCAACATTTTTTAATTTATTTTTTTTTCATTTTAAAATTTTATTAAAAATAAATATAATTTATAAGTAAAAAATATTATAAATATTTATAATATATTTTTATGAAAATTAATATTTTATTTATGTTTAAAAAATTGAAAAATGAAAAAAAAATCAACTAAAATAATTTTTATTTAAAATTATATATATTTAGGACAAGACAAAATTATACTTAAACTCGCTTAGAACTCGTCCCAATTTTTTAAAAACTTTTCAAACTCATATTGAATCCGTTTATCTTTACTCCAAAGCTTTCCCATTAGGAGTGGGCAAGGCAGAGTAGGTACTTCGGAAAAGCCACCCCATTGCCACCCCTAATTGAAATTTTGTACATCGTGTGTGATAGATGGACATTACTTGTTATATCTCCATTACCTCCCCTATTTTCTCTTACAACACCTCAATTAACTTAAGTTAAACTAAGAGAGGCTCATAACCTTTTGGTTACTCCGTGATCTACCATCCATTTAGGATATTTTCAAACAATAGTGGGGTTATGGTATTAACCATGAGGATATTGGTCCTTCCCGCCTAGCTTGTTTGATTAAAACAAAGAGATTCTAAAATTGTGGTTGACGATGATAAGAAACTTTGGTTACTTATATACTTGCTTTATCAATAGAAATTAAAATTGAAATGATTGAATTTTCATAACCATTATTAAAAACATGTTTTGACAACAATTGATGATGTTTTCATGTTTTCTAGAAAAAAAAAAAAAAAAAAAAGTTGTTTTTGGAACCGTTTTCAAATTCTAAGGGTATTTTAGTCATTTAAAATTGGAGGTTGGGCGGGTCGGTTGAGGGCCCAAACTTCCTATGGGCTTTGGGCCGGCTTGGTAGGTAGGGTGCAAGTGGGCTCCACACGTGCAATAACCAATGATATCGTCCTCTAAGGCCCAGATCCAATTGGACCCAACCCCTCTTAGATTCCTTGTCCTACAATCTAAAATAATTGAAACTTATTGCTTGTTGGACTCCATTTAGGACCGTTGCAACTTCTATTTAATAATTTTGATATATTAAAAGGTTATTATTTAAGGAAATTAATGATTAATTATTAATTATTTTAGAAAACATATGGTATTAAATTAAAGGACAGTGACGAGTAGGCAACATTCGGTGCACGCCAGAGTAGGCGAACCAAGCTCCCGAACATTCCTCATTTCAAACTACTAAAATAACATAGCCGAAGGGCATTTCAGTAAAATCACATCCTTCCCTCCTCCCACTTCCCATCTCTTGGACGTTTAAACGTCGTCGTCTCACCTCCGCTGCTACATCGGCCGATTTCAAGCCTGAAGCTAGCTTCGTTTCGGGGAGAAAAAAAAAGGCCTAGTTTTTGAAAATCGAAACCCTAGCTACTGAATCTTTCAAAGCCCTAGCTTTTGAATTTTTGAAACGTTATCTGCTGAATCTTTGAAACCCTACCTGAAATTGATATTGATAATGGTGGGACCGTCGACGCTGGTGGGGTTGCAAGATCACCTGAAATTGGCGAGGGAGTACGCTCTTGAAGGCCTCTACGACACCTCCATTATCTTCTTTGATGGTGCCATTGCTCAGATCAACAAGTATGTTTTCGCTCTCTTAGTTTCTCTCTCTGGGGTTTGCTATTTTCTTAGGTGGAAAATTTATATGCTTTTGATTTGGGAATGGAAATTGTATTTTGTGGTGGATTGAAATGGAAGGCTATCTTTTTTCTTTTTGGTCGTGCGATCTTTGGTTTGTTTGGCTATATTGCAAATTAAATCTGCATCCAGTCGATTCCATTTGGTTGCGGAGAAAATGGAGAAACAGAGAGAAAAATTTTGAGCCTTTTTCTCATTTTCTTTTTTGGTTTCTGGAAGGTGGAATAACTGAACTGGACAATACCAAATAGTTGAATTAGTTTCCTGTTATGAAATAATAAAAATTGGAATTCGGGGTTCTAATCATTTCTCTGCATTTTTTAGTAACCAAACCTAGCTCAAGAAGATAATATCTGGTGATTTTTATTTTCAAATTGAATTCAAGGCATCCGCTCCATATTGATTTCAAATTACACTAGGCCAAGATAGCTGGGATAAATTCAAATGTTAACACCTCCTGAAATTAAGTGGAGAAGCATGGCATCTAAGCCTTATGATAGGACATACTACAAGATACATGGGGCTTTCTCAGATAAGCTTTTTATCATGTAAAATTTTTCCGGGAACTATTTTCATCCATTTGCTTTTTCTTTCTTGTGCCCATGTCTGTCATGTAAAGTTTTTCACAATTAATCTGTTTTCAGGCACTTAAACACACTTGATGACCCTTTGATTCGCACAAAATGGATGAATGTCAAGAAAGCTCTTTCAGAGGAAACAGAGGTTGTAAAGCAGTTGGATGCAGAGAGAAGGGCCTTCAAAGAAATTCCTGGGGGACGGCGCCCTTCGTCACCTCCAATCTCAACTAAATCATCTTTTGTTTTTCAACCACTGGATGAGTACCCAACTTCATCTGGTGCTCCCATGGATGATCCTGATGTATGGAGGCCACCTAGTCGGGACACTACGAGTAGGAGATCTGCAAGATCTGGTCAGGTGGGCATGAGAAAGAATTCACAAGCTGAAACATGGCCTCGTGGTTCTACAAGGGGAGGAGCAGCTCCGCGTGGAGGAAAGTCTGGTGCTTCAAGTAGAACTAACTCAGGTGTCCGGGCATCAACAACTGGAAGGAAGAGCTCTAGCAAATCTAACACTGACAAGGCTGATTCGGCGGTAAATTCAAAATTACAGTAGTTTCTTCAGTTAGCATTGCCTGTTGTTATAGATGGAGTTTCAGGTTCCGGCATAAAGCTTAAGAACTTCACCTTTCTTCTTTTGAAAACTCAATGCTAACCATATATGGTGGGTAGAATTATTCGAATTACTAAGGAAGCCTATCTTTCATTACCTTAAAAGTGTGTTTGGTTTATTAACATCTAAACTTGGGAATGAAAAATATCCTTTAGACATGGACCTGGAACATAGTGGATATGGGATTCCCATTCTACTTTTTTGGTTAAGGTTAGAAATTTTAGATTTCTATTAAGTTTTATTCCCATTCTAGCTTTTGTTTGTGTTGGGAATGCCTTGGAATTAATGCAAATTTATATAACAACCCTTCAAATAACATTTATGAAAATAGATTTATTTATACATAGAGAAGGGAATAAATATTGATTAAATGGATTGCCCATTTTATGTTTGTTAAAAAAAATATTAAGTCTTATATTGATGGGATTCCTCGAATTTTGAAAGGATTTCATATCCAAGGAAATTCTAATTTCCAAAATTGCATGCACCCTTAACAGTTTAATTTTATACTTAAAATTGAAATACCTATTTCCCAATAAAAATACCCACAAAACAACTATTCTGTTACAATTAGATGAATTTTTGGTGGGGTGACATGACTCACATCATATCAATAGCATGTGGCTTTTTTAATCTATAAGTAATCTTTTTATTTTTATTTATTTATTTATCTTTTGGGTAAGTAACAGTATTGAACTGTGAAATTTATTTATTTATTTATTTGTTAATGTGCTCATCATGTGGCTGATATTTCTTTTGTGGCTGTCAATATGTAGTTAAAATATTTTTGGTTTCTTCTTCATCCTGGTTGAAACAATAGTGCAATGCCAATATTGATTATGCTGAATACCTTGATAAATTCTTAATCATCTATGTGCAAATAATTAGCTTAATTATGAAGTTATAACTTCCACAACTAATTGACCAGCCCTCTTGTTCTCTTGTGCTGGTTTAGCAGCAGTGTGTATAAAGATGCTTGAAACACCATCTGTAAAGTATGATGTGCTGAGGAGCAACTTTCATGAGAGGATGTACTTTAAGTTCACATTGATCTCTATTGATTATGATTTTCAGATGGAATAAGGAGAAGGCGTTGGTCATTTTAACTTGAAAAATTTCAAATATTGTGTATATGATGTCTTTGTTTTGTACGTTTTTCTCCTGCTCTTTTATATTGCATTTTGTGAACTGTTTCGGGAGTTAAATGTCTGAAAGTTAAACCAGAGGGATAAAGCAAGCTTTATTTGTTTCCATTTCCATCTAATTTTTATTCAATATTCACGCTTGGGAACTGTGGCTGCACTTAATTTTATTGGCCTTTGAAGTACCTTCACTTTGTAAGAAATAATAGTGATGTAACTTGTGTGTTCATTTGACCTTCAGTTAGTCAATATTCTGCTTCCTAATTTGTTTGTGTAATTGCTAGAATGGTGATGCTGAAGATGGAAAATCAAAGAGGGCACAGTATGAGGGACCTGATCCAGACTTGGCTGCAATGCTTGAAAGGGATGTTTTGGAGACTAGCCCTGGAGTGAGATGGGATGATGTTGCAGGATTGAGTGAAGCCAAAAGACTCCTAGAGGAAGCTGTTGTCCTTCCTTTATGGATGCCTGAATATTTCCAGGTATGTCTGCCTATTTTTCCCTGAATTATCATCAGGAAAAAGTTGGAATTCATCTTTTGGTGTTAGAGACAAGGATATCGGGATATCTTCTGTTGGGAAGACCACTAGGGCCCCAATGGTTGCTTTGAATAGGATCTAGTTTGTTGATCTTATCTCACTATTAGTAAATTAAGAATTTAAGGGATGTTTAAGTCTCACTTTTGTGTTGGAAGTTTGTATTTTTTATTCAGGTTAAGTTTTATTGTTTCTTTACTTAACAGGGAATTAGGAGACCATGGAAAGGTGTTCTTATGTTTGGTCCTCCTGGTACTGGCAAGACACTTTTGGCTAAAGCTGTTGCTACTGAGTGTGGTACAACATTCTTCAATGTTTCTTCTGCTACCTTAGCCTCAAAATGGCGTGGGGAGAGTGAGCGCATGGTCCGTTGCTTATTTGATCTTGCAAGAGCTTATGCTCCAAGTACTATTTTTATTGATGAGATTGATTCTCTTTGCAATGCTCGGGGGTAAGTAATTTGCCTTCTCTCTTGTCAGGTTTTAAGGTTGTATATGCTCACTCGGCATCCACTTAGTTCAAAGTCTAATAATTGTTTAGTTTTCTATCCCAACATTAAATAACATGGTTGCCCGATTATGAAATAGAAATGTCGGACTGTTTTATTTATACATGTGGGCATAGGATTCACTTATAATTGGTTTATTTTAACATATTGATGTCTACATAGTAATTCCCCCCCCCTCTGTGTGGCATTGACAGGCCTCCATATTAAAAAAAAATCTAGAAAAATGTTGTGGTTGAGAAAATGTGAACTTATTGTAAGATACTTTTGGTAGTTTCTCTTATATTGGTGTTAAACTCAAATATGAATGACATCGTTCGTCCAGGGCTTCAGGGGAGCACGAATCTTCCAGGCGGGTGAAGTCTGAACTTCTGGTTCAGGTTGATGGTGTAAACAACAGTTCTACAGGTGAAGATGGTAGTCGAAAAATAGTGATGGTTCTGGCAGCTACAAATTTTCCATGGGATATAGATGAAGCACTCAGGTTGGATCTCATTAATTTTTTTTTTTTAATTAAATTTATTTTTTTGAATTTTTATCATTCTTTGAATTGTTAAGTAGATTTAATTTAGGATTTTTCTGTTCTAAGCAGTCCATTTGAAAGATTTTTATGTTATGCAGGAGGAGGCTGGAAAAGCGTATATACATCCCTCTCCCAAATTTTGAGAGTCGCAAGGAGCTTATACGGATCAATTTGAAAACTGTGGAGGTAAATTGACTTCATTAAGCATGCAATAATTTTATCTAGGATTAGACATGTAGGACTAGGAAGCTATAACAGTCCTGGTTGAATGTTACCTATCATTTGAAACTCCACTCTGGTCTGAATCCAGAAACAGTTCTTGTGAAATTTGTCTTTTCTACGGAAAAATTGGGCATTTATTATCCCCAACTCGTTATAGAATTTGTTTGTTGTTATAGAATTTCTAGGACTGTGCAATCATTTCCTGTTACCATCTGCATTCCCGCTTCTATTATTTTCTGGGTAGACCATCTCTATAATTGTCAGCAATCATATGTTTGGTCATTGATTTTAACCTACTTGACTTAACAATCATGTACTGTATACTCCTTATTAAGCTAGATGTCTTTATTGGGTTGTTGTATTCATCTATCAGGTGGCTCCTGATGTAAATATCGACGAAGTGGCTCGCCGCACTGAGGGGTACAGTGGAGATGATCTGACAAATGTTTGCCGGGATGCTTCCTTAAATGGCATGAGACGGAAAATAGCAGGGAAGACACGAGATGAGATTAAGAACATGCCCAAGGACGAGATTTCAAAGGATCCTGTCGCCATGTGTGACTTTGAAGAAGCAATAACCAAGGTTCAACGGAGTGTTTCTCAGGCTGATATCGAGCGCCATGAGAAGTGGTTTTCCGAATTTGGATCTGCATAGAAAAGAAGCAATCTGAAAGATGTTGATTCTTTGATTGCTGCTCTCATGACCTCTGTCTGTCGAGTGTCCAGTTTGTTGGGTGATTGTTTCTGTGACCCTGTTTGCTGTTCTGTTTATGGGTTTTGAGAGTGTTAAATGGTCTCACATTGTTGTGTTGGTTTTGTATCTGTAACCTCCAATATAATGTAATTTGCTCATGTTTTGGAAGACTCCTTCAATCTATACTAGTAAATCTATACTAGTAAATCAACATTTCATTCAAATGACTTATCCTCATGATTTGGAGAGTATTCAGAAAAATTTAGCATTACTGTTAAGACATGGCTAATGTTAGGCTTTTAGGTTGGGCATGGCATATGTTAAAACAATCTAGAATAGTTGGCCGGTCTTGCTGGTAGTTGTAAATAATAATGGAGTCGTGGAGTCGAGTTGTAAAAGAGATCGTGAAAATACTTGGGATAAAAAGGTAAAAATAAAAATATAGATTTAAAATAAATTAATTATTTTTATTTATTACTTAAAGTTGTTTCGTACAATTAAATTATTTTATCAAAGATATTTAATTTACTTATTCACTTAAATTAAGTCATTAAGTTGATTTATCAAATACTCATGTAATTAATCTAAATTAAAAAAATTCAAATCAAGTTCAATCTATTCCAATATCTAACTTGAGGTATTTAATAATATTTAATCTAATCTTATTTTCAAAGTTTGAGCTGATTGAATTAAACTTGAGTTGTATGATTCAAAATTCATTCTTGAATAACTTTTTATTTACATATCTTAGAAAGATAAAATGTTTATGATAATAGTTTGATATTTAAAAAAAAAAATAATAATATGAGAAGAAATAAAACCAAGGTTATTGTACAAAATATATAAATTACAAATATTAGAAAAATATTAAATCGAATTGAGATTAGACTCGGGATGTTCAAGCTTTAGCACAAGCCCAACCCAAATTAAATTTGGGTTAAAAAAATTAATCAAAACTTGTTCAGAGTATCATATTGAAGCTTACCCAAAAACTGGAATGGATTAGGATTTGCATCTTGGAATATAGTTAATAGTTCACCCCAGAAGCTTCTCTTTCTCTGAACTTATTTTAAAAACATATGGCTTTCAACCTCCGAGATTAAAATAGAAGGCATATTTTGCTTGGTAGTGGTGTCCGTGTCTTAAGTGAGTCACGAAATCAAGTGTGAGAACAAATTATTAAAACCAGCTCTGAAGTGGACCTCCTCTTATGGCAGGAACTACCGGGCTTTCCCCCTCTGGACGGCCTACACCATTCTTTCGTCCCTTTCTTTCCTTCTTTATTATTTACTAATCATAACATTACCATCATTACAGATGAATAGAGTGGTGCATTAATTTTTTATTAGCTAAATAAAAAAAATTTAATCCATTTCCTTTCCGACAAGATGGTAGGATTGCAATTGCATGGTAGAAGAATATATGGAAGAACAGAAGGGATCATTCCCAAGCAGAAAAGCTCTACCCCATTCCTAGAATCCCTGTCTTCTTGCCTCCAAAACCATGGGAAAATGCAGTTCGAATTTGAGTTTTGTTTCCATGTATCATCATCATCATCTTCTTCTTCTCGTCTCTTTCTTAATAATCTCTTCTGTCAAAGCCAGTTCTGCAGTGCAGTTGATGGACAACTCAACCCAAGGTAAAAATACAGTAATCTATTTGGAAAAGCAGATTATGGGAAATGGGTTCTGGTTGATTAATGTTGATGGGTTGGTGTTGGAATATGTGTGCAGATCCTATGTGTGAATTTGTGGACTGTGGGGAGGGCAGATGCATAGCTTCCAATGGTGTTTTGGGTTTTGACTGTGAGTGTAATCCCGGTTGGAAGAAGATTCGGATTGGGGCCTTGACCTTTCACTCATGTGTTGTTCCCAACTGTGAGTCTCTCTCAAGTCCCTCATCCATTCATTTTCTCTCTTTTCCGGGGGGCCATCCTGGTCTCTCAAAATATTCTTGGCATCTTCTGAAAATTTTTGAGATAGCATCATGGCACCGAATTGTGAATTTGTTTTTGGGGATTGTGCCAACCGATCTTATTTGTGACTACCAGACATGTTTAATGTTGATTGTTTGTCAGTTGTCAGTTGTCACAGTGCATGTGCCTTGAAGTTTCCTTCTAGAGAGGGTAATTCCCTTCCATGGGAGTTTTTAGTAATTTTTGATCTCGTACATCCATGACTTGACATGCATGTCGTTTCCATCATTGTGTGGTGGTGTGCGTACCCATCCAAATTTACTAACCTTTCGCATTCATTACACCCATATGTACTAGATTTGGAACCATTCATAATTTTTCTCCTATTCCATTATTCAAACAAGCATGATTGTATAGGTACACTTGACTTACAATGTGGCACAGGGGCGTCGTCACCGCCACCAAGTCCAACACCGGCTTCTCTCCTCCCATCATCCTTCAATTTACTAGACCGTAAGTATTACAAATCATTAAATTTTTAATCCCATTTACAAATTAATTAAGAGCTCTTTTGACAATAATTTTAAAAAATTGTTCTTAACCTTTAATACTTAAATTTTTTTTATTATTTAAGTGTTAAAAATTTAAAAATATTTTCTAAAATGAATGTCAAACGCTCGTTAAAACTTCTTCATAGCTTGTGCATATGTGTGGTGCGGTGAGGGAAGGTGCGTAGCAAATGGGTCGAGTGAATATACATGCCAATGCAATGAAGGGTCTGCAAATATCTCGAACAAAACTAGCAATGCTTGTTTAAAGCAATGTAAGTTTCTTCTCCCCATTTATATCACCACCAATATTCATCATATTCTTACTGTTTTTTTTCTAAGTCATTAGTTGAATAACTTGAATGTGTTAGCATGTAATTTTAATACAAATTCTAATCTTATTTTTTCAAACTTTGAGTATGATTTGGGTGGTGTAGGTTTTATAGGTAGGTATAAGGTAAGTCAACTTGTTGATAATAATATATATATTTTTATATCAAATTTAATAAATATCATGATATTTTAAGATAATAATAATAATTAAAAAAAAATCAAATAATACATGAAACAGATAAACTTGCTATTTTTAAAAAAATTATTCAAAAATTATATAAAATAAATTTGAATCCTTGTGGATTAATAAACTTGTGATTGGTGGTGAGGAGAAAAGGAAAGATAAGAAAGAATAACTTAATGAGTGATAGAAAAAATATGGATAATTTAATAATTTAATAATTTAATTTAAGTTATTAAATATGTTTGATAAAATAATTTCATGGTATGATTTAAAATAAAGATAATTTTAAGTGATAAATAAAAATAATTAATTTATTCATAAGTTTATATTTTTATTTTATCTTTTTGTCCTTATTTACCTTAATCATTTTTATGATATTTTTTGTTACTTTACTATTTTCATTGTTACTCAATTCCCTTTATTCTAATTATAATTTATGAAAAAAATATATCTATTTGATGATTTAAAATAAATTTTAAAATAATTTTATCAAATAATTTTAATTCTTATTTTAAAAATTAAATTTATTATTTTAAGAATTAAATAATAAATTTTAAGTCAATAATTTAAATATATTTTAACTTAAAGTTAAGTCATTAAATAATAAATATTAAATTTTAATAGACACTCTTTTAGAAATAATCCAAACATTAGATTTGATTTGTGTTGCATCATGCCAACACAAGGAAGTTATATTGCTAACTATAACCACTTGGAAATGGTATTTTAAGAAATTTTGTTAAATATATTAAAAAAATTTAAAACTTAAAATCCTCTCTTATATCCATTTTTTATTATTTGCTATATTTATTTGTAAAAAAAATTGAGCAAAAATACGGAGAAAAAGAAAACAGAGAAGAAAAGTGAAAAAAGAAAAAGTTATTTTTATATGTTATTTTAAATTTATTTCATTTATTCATTCTTTTATAAAATTTGAAAAAATTGTTTTTCTTGATTATTTTATTTATTTATTTTTGTTTTTGTTTTTAGGCAACTTTGGAGCAGACTGTACGGGCCTTGGCTTTGGACAGCATTCCCCACCACCACCCAGTCTTTCAGGTTCGTCTCCCACAAGTCACGAGTAATAAGTTTTCCCTTAGGTGCATGTATGTTTGCTGCCAATGTACTTTATATATATCATTAGGGTCCCTGAAACTTCACGTGGTTGGTCAACATGATTCCAACTCAATCATCCTTTCCAATTTTATATCGAGTATAATTATTTTTAAATTAAATACATATTCAATAAATAAATTGATTAATTTATTTAATAATTATATTTAATTTATTTAAAATTAAAAATTTGAATAAATAAATTATAATTAAGAGTTTATTTATGTACATTCATGTAAAATTTGTCTCGGGTTATACGTGTAACCTGTTTAATAATTATGCGAATTTAACTTTCCTTTTTGTTGGTTGTCGTAAAAAAATTTCATTTTTATTTTATATTTTCCAAGAATTTGAATTTCTTTCCTTGAAAGAATATGAATTTTGTACTCTCTAACTCAAGCTTGGTATGTTAGGATCAATTCGAGTCTCAAATTGCTGGAGTTGTCTTCAGGCACTCACCATGGTGGCATTGGCAGCAGTCTTCCTTGTATGGGTGTAGAGTGGAATCAGTGGGGGGTGACCCTCTACGCTTATTTTTGTAAGAAAATATAATATCATACTATTACAATGAAACTTTATTATATAAAATTAATTATTAAATATGTCACAATATGTGATGGTGCTTTGGGTTTTACCTAAGTTTCAATTTTCATATGGGTGGATTATAGGTCAGAGAAATTGGTGGACTTTTAGAAAAAGTGTAGCAATTGAATGTCGACATACCTAGGCTTGTCACATCAATTTGAAACAAGTGGGGGGACTTGTGGAATCTCCCAAGATAATGTTATATATGCTGAATATTTGAATGGAATTTTCACCATTTTGGCTACGTGCCCATTTCCAATTTTTCAAATGCATCAATTTCTTAGGTTATGAAAGTTTTATGTTATGTTTGATTTTCAAAAATTTAAGTGAAAATGTAAGAAAAAAATAGAAAGAATGAAAAAAAGAAGGAAAATAGAAATTAAATTTTTATATAATTTTTGGAGCTCAATTCACTTATTTCTCCTCATTATGTAAAAATTAATGATTTATTTTTATAATAAAATTAAACATGAAAAAACTATTTTCATTAATATTTATTTTCTTTAATATTTTTTCAGAATCAAACATGATATTAGATTTTATTGTTTTGGGTCACATTCTTTATATTTGAGTCCTTTTTTAAATTATCATTTTTTTCTTCAATGAGATTATCTCCTAGTAGCTTGGAGAATCATGTATCCCATCAAAAAATATTTTTAGTAAAATATTTTAAAATTTAAAGTTAATTTACGTAAAATAAGAAACCTTTTTTCTCACACATTACTTAAATTTTTCTTTTTTACTAAAGATCGGAAATAAATTTAAAATGAGTTAAAATCTTGATTTATTTTGAATAAAAAAAAAATCTTCAAATTGCATTACCCTCACACAATTTAGGGAGAACTTATAGATCAAAAACCATTTACATGCATAAATCTATAATGAGTTGATACAACCATGTAAAGAAATTGAAAATTACATGTCATAGAATTATTGCTCTACATCAAAGCCTATAACACAAGAATTTTTTTTTTAAAATTCATGAGCAAGAAGGCTATAAATACCTTCTTTCAACTAAGGGAAGGAAATATCGTGTTCTTTTTTATTAAATCCTCTTTTGAACTAACATTATTTGAGTTGTCTCATATGTCTCTCTTGACATATTTTTCAAATAAAATATTTATTTGGATAAGGATGCTTCCCTTGTTCTTACTCTCCTCTTACTACTATATGAATTATTTGAAGAAATTTATAGGTTTTTATATTAATTTTGTAAATAAATATTAAGAAAAATATTATAGGTTTTAGAGACAAGCAAATCTTCTATGGGATTTCATTGGCTTTTAGGTAGCCAAAACTTGTGTCCTATGAGGTCCTTCTCCTCCACATTATGCCCCATTACATGATGGATAGATATGGAGGAAAGCTTTTGGTGTACACAGTGGCTGCAACTTGCAACTTAAAGTGGAGCACTGCCCATGCGAACCCTCTTTCTATTCTGCCCTACTTTGAAATATTTTTCATCCTTGACAATCCCTTGCAACTAACATGTACAAAGGACGTTTGCTTCGCAAACATGGATAATACCTAGGATATTAATAAGGTCATTGTGGGTTTGAATTTAATCTAACTTGAGTTATAAGATTTAGGTGATTGATATTGAAAAAAAGGTATAAATTTGAGATGGGTAGGAAAGAGTCTGAATTTTTGTCCAGCAAGTCCACCCCACATGATTTAATGGAACCTGCTTTTTATGGACAATCACATCATCAAGAACAGCGATGGTGAGAAAAGTGATGTGATTTAGACAATTTAGAAAAAAAATCAAACAAAGAAAAAAAAAAAGAGAGAGGGAGAGAGAGAGAGAGAGGGAGAGAAATGAGAAATCCGAAGACTAGCCAAACAGATCATTCAAAGATGATTTTGAGTTGCCAGGCTAAGCTGCAGGCTAGCTCAACAAAAATGAAAAACCCTAAATCCACTTTTCAGAGAGACCATAATCAATCAAATGATCTAGAGCTTCAGTTAGATCATAGATGAGTGAGGAAAGAGATAGAAAAGCAAAGTGGGATTAGCATATATAATAAGAAGGTAAAAGGTGGAAGGAAGTGGTAGAGGAGGGTACAAGGGGCAGTAACCAGTTGAGTCATATCATGTGCTGCTTTCCCTATACCTGAGGACAAGGGCATGTGCCCAAGGATTTTCCTCTTTTCATGGAACCTGTTTTTTGAAGTTCCCTCCTGTCTGTCTGCATTTTCTTTTTGTTCTCTCTATTGTCTTCTCCTTCAATAATGTTCTAGCAGTTAATCAATCTTCATGAATGGGATGCCTGCATTACTTTTTCTTTGAACCAGCTGTTCCTTGGCAATCTAGTCCAGGCAGCAATGAACTACTTCCCTTGCATGCACTTTACAGTATGTAAAGATAATAAGAATCCGATTAGTTAATGGGGTAGTTATTTAAAAGTACATTTTGTGTAAAAACTCTTTTTATTTGATATCTATAATCTTGAAATAAACAATCTTATTTGGGATCACAAATACTAAATTTGCCTATGAAAAGTGGATCTAATTGCATTAATATCTATAAATGATTTCTACTCTATAATATTAATTGATAGGACCTCATTAGCATGACATATAAGATCTTGAAACCCATGATTAGACCCAAATACAATCTTGCTTGGGATCGTAAATATCAAATTTGTCTATGAAGAGCGGGTCTAATTGCATTAGTGTCTACAATTGATTTCTTCAAACAAGATCTTATGCATTGGAACCTATGATTAGACCCCAATGCATCGGTACAAAACATTTTCTTTTGTAAGTGAAATCCCCTAATATATAATTAAGGCTAGTTTTTCCCACTTATAATATTAGTAACCTCGTAATGAAAAAACAAAAAATAATTTTTGTTTAGTAAAAAGAGAAAATAAGTTATTTTTTAAGAATATAATTTAATTATTTTTATCGTTTTTTACTTATTTTATAAGAGTTGTTTAAAAAAATAATCAAAATAATATGAAGAATAATTTAAAAAGCTTTGAAAATTATTCTAAAAAACCATTTCTTTTTTTTTTTTTTGTTAAATTTGAAAATGCTCTTAAAGTAAAATTTTTCAGCCTTTCAAGGATGAATTTATTTGTAAATGTATTTTAGGTAACATGCAACTAAATAATGTAATACGATGCCATGATATGATGTGACGTGTGTAACAACTACGAAATGACATTATGTACACGTAAACATGTACATATAAACTATGAAATGATATAATGTACTATGAAATAATATAATGTAGACATAAACATATGCATATAAACCATGAAATGATATGATGTACTCGGAAACATATACATATAAATTGATTGATTGATTATTGGATAGTCATAAACTAATTAATAACTCATTTATGTCCACACACCTCATCAGTGATTGAAGAACAAACAATTTTTTGTTTTTAATATTAAAAATTTCAATATAATAAAAAAATATATAACATTTTGTACATTTTAAAAATCACTTTTAAATTTTTTAATAACTCAAAATTTTAAATAATTTTCAAAATTGTTACTTTTCAATATAAGGCTCTAACAATTCTTATATCTTATATAAAAGTTATATTATTTTTAATTAAAAAAAAAAAAAGAGTAAGAAGACATTTTTTGATTACAGGTCTTCAAATCTCTCTAACTCCTGAACCTTGTTTTCGATTTATTAAGGTTATGGGTTTTACGCTAGTAAGTACATTCTAGGACCCACCATGCACCCTATCATATTACGAATGAAACCTACTTTAGCAATGATACAAAATAAATACATCTTCAATTCCATTCAGGGGGGGGGGGGGTTGTGAAATCAGACTTACCTCAACGTCCGTAACATATTGAATATCTATCCACACGTATACTTTATATTGTCATTTTATTCTAGTATGATGAAAAAAAACATACACTAAGGACCAGGACTTCAAAGTGAAGGTACATAGTGATGAAGTGGTAAAAGAAGACAGTCTTTAAAGGCACGACAAAAGTGTCCTAAACTTTACATTGGGGCCCTCGTACATACTCTCATGGCTCCAAATGAATGCAAAATTCAAAAAGTATGTGGACAGACTACGAAATGGATAAGGATAAGAGTGTCTACTACTTGATCTCAATTGGAAATCAGATGATGAATCTAGTTAAAATAAGTCAATTTAAATTATAAAAGATATTTAAATAAAAGAAAGATTTGATGAAGATAGAAACTTGTCTTTCTTTCTTTCTTTTTTTCTTTTTTTTTTTAAAGCTAAGTGTCAAATTAGAAAGTGTGTATTTTTTAGTTTATAATGGAACTTAAGATGAACACTTTAGCAATGGTTAAGTTGGTTTAAGATGTAACTTATGACTTTTCATTAGAGGGAGGAAAGGAAAAATGAAGAGTAATGTAGAAGGGAGGAATTTTATGTCAAATCGGCCCTTTAAACTAGCAACTTTCTAAATTTTCTTATTTTTAAAGTTATTTTGAAACCACAAACTATGGCTTCTAAATTTGTATTGAAACCCTAGTTTGAAATTGCTGTTTCAAAAAATTCTTTTAAAAGTATGAGAGAAAAAAAAGGTCATTTTGAAAAAAAGTTTTAAAATAAGCCTAAACGAATCTTTTGTTTGAGTGAAAGACTATTTTAAACCCAAACTCTAAAGAGAATATGGGAAAATTATGGGAGAGAAAGTGATGGTTGGCTTTAGAGCTTAATAAACTCTTTTGCTCATAATCTTGAGAATTGAGAACAATATATGATTATGAAAAAGATCAATTTATTAGATTTATATTAGATTTGTTTTTGTTGTTTGAAATTTTCCTATGAATTTATGTGTTTTCTATATTTTATTAAAGGTTTCCAACTTGTCTATCTTTAATTTTAACATGTGTGTTGAACACTTTACATATATGTTGTAAACTAAGTTTATAATTTGTCTACATCTCCCTAGGAGTCAAAAACACTGACTTGGAAGGTACTAGATGCTGGGAACCCTTCATTTCTCCATTTCTTTACCTTGGATTGTATAGGTGCATGTAAAACTATCCTAGGCCTTTAGTTCCTCTGCAATATAAGCAAAAATCAGTTTTTTAACATTCTAGGATCAAGAGGAAAGTCATTAAAGAACTTTACCTTTGGTTTAGATGTTCCCAAATCAATTCCGCTCGGTGAAGATGAAGAATAATGAATATGAAAGTCTTGTACACTTAAGATCTTTCGCTCTATGACTCGAACCATGATCTTGATACTTAAAAATGTAGACTTTGGAAGGGAGGATCTCTTGGCTCTCACTTTTTTTTTTTTTTTTTTCTTTGGAGGTGGAAGACAAAGTTATAGAAACTCCAACCCCAAAAAGGGTATTTATAGAGTTCCCCAATGGACTTAAGTGACTTGAACCCACTAAGGGTTTGAATCACTTAATTTAGCAAAAAATGGTCTTAGTTGATTAATTAACCTAACATGACATATTAATTAATCAATTAGTCCAATTTAGAGACTTTATTCACTTACCTTTGTGCAATCTTACATAATTATCAAAATGCCCTTATGCACAAAGGTAAACGAGCCAATCTGATACTCATAAATCATGCCAACAAGGTACACGAGCTCGAACTGTTGGGGACCATTGGGACCCATAGGAGTCTTGGCTCCGTCGGAATCCAATTTTGAAGTTGATTCAACATCTTGCTATAAATAATCAATTGAATTCCAATATCTTATGTAAATAACAATGAGATCCATGTGCTCAAGTCTATGACCTGCTTTTCATTATGTTTAGTCTCCCTATGAATTAATGTCTATAATCTAATAAGGTGAAAGATATAAGCTTTTCAAGACTACCTCCACTATCTTTGAGTTACAGATCCTTTTATTGAATGTTCAACTGATATATTTTGACTCTCTAAGAGCTAATGTTAAGTTCCACTTAAGAAACTACTATGACCATATTTTTTATGAACATACCTTTTAGGATCACCCAATAGGATATTCTGTTTCAATCCCATGAGATATCATGACCCCCCTATTGAGAATAACTATTGTTATCGATTTCCATCAATAATGACCTATTTTATAAGGAATATATGATTACGATCTCACTTGTAGGTCAAAGCACTACTAAGTTGTCTTTCAACCTTGAGTTGAGAGACAACATAATGAAATAGCTTGGTAAGGTTATGACTACTTGATAACCTTAAGTCACGATTCACCATAGGTCTTGTCCAATGTGTAACTATACGCACTAGTACACTTACCATGGGAAACTTATTTTGATAGGTAGGACCAGTCATCCCTCCAATTAGGAGATGATGCATTACAACCTCTAATGGGTTGCCTAGACTTACAAAGTAATTGTGAACAAGTCATCCATTTGCAAGAAACTTGTAACTTGGATCTTTTGTGCAACTTCTAATGCATCTAAATCACGTACAATACAAAAAATGCTAGGTGAGAATGTTCATAAATTGTAATGCATAGAACAAGGATTGATAAAAGTGAAACTGGAATATCATTATATAATAAATTCTAAATTTGTTATTTCGTGTCATACTTTAAGAACTTTATCTTAACACTAGCATATTCAACTACGTTATAATTTCATGCTCTATAAGGAAAGAATCAATCTCACTAGACATAGACCCACCATCTCGATCAAATCGAAGTGCTTTGATATGTTTTCCTTATTGGTTTTTCAATTCTGCCTTAAATTCAATGAATTTATTAAATGCATTAGATTTCCTATGTATTAAGTAAATATATCCAAACCTAGAGTAATCATTAGTAAAGGTGATAAAATACTCATACCTTCCTCGAATATGACTACAAAATGTTCACACATGTTAGTATGCACTAATTTCAAACCTTCCTTGACTTTGTATCCTTTAGTAGTAAAAGATCTCTTGGTCTTTTACCTTTTATACAAAATTCACAAACTAGAATTTTTTTGGAATGAAGGTGTCCAATGTCCCAGACATCTAACCTTTGAATCCTATTTAGATTAATACTACCTAGGCTTACACGTTAAATGTTTAATTAGTACTATGTTATTTCATTTTTAATGAGATTTGACTATTCTTATTACTTGGCATAAATGATAATGGAGTGATATATAAAAAAAGTAATACCTTCCATTAGTCTACATAAGTAACCTTGTAACTAAAGTCTAGGTAAGTACATCCACATCATGTAATCTTCTATTTTGCTAAAAACCTTATAAAGAATTACCAATAATGAGTTTGGAATTTATCTACCACAATATATTCAACAATAAAAACATGATGCAAACTTTCTTTTTCCTTGGGTAATCTAACTATTTATTTTCTAGTGTCCTATAAGCCATAAAGGAATCACGCCCCTAAAGCTTTCTTTTTCTATTTTTCTTTTTAGCTTTCCTTATTTGGTGTTTTTTTCTTCTTGGTAGAAGAACCTGAAGAAACCTTGACTCCCATAGGAATACCCTTTTGATATTTAAGAATCTCTTTAGTCATCCCAAAGGAATTCAATAAGATTTTTAAGATCATATAAACCCTGGTGTTCATAACAGTTCTAAGGTAACATGCCTAGCTAACTTGCCTTTATCACTAAATATTAATTCCTTGTAGACTAAAAAGAATATCATAGATAGTGCCAATAGACATGTATTGCTATTTCAACATATTATCTAAATACCTAAGTATGAGACACTTGGTCTTTTGTTCCGCCCTATGCCACATTTGATATACTTCACTTTTTTTCTACTAGGTTTGGTTAGAAGGAATAGTTAACTCTAAGAGTTTCTAATTTTAGCTTCTATGGAATTAGTTATTATGTCTAGATTGCTTTCCTATCAATTCAATTTGACTTGGTCCATTGATTAGTTATGAGAATTAGAATGATGATATTATATGGCATGACATCCATAACAAAAATAAAACCATGAATTAAACACTAAGGATCCAAGGTAAATAAAAGTTTAGCAAATGTAGAGCTTTTACAACTACATATCCTTTGCTAGGTATCCTAGTATCATATTGATTCGTGCCTAATTGGTGTCTCAGCTGATGTACGTCCAGCTGGTGCTCCTTGATGGCAGGTGCAATCAACAAAATTTTTAACCTATAACACCATGAACTAGGGTAGCAAATACAAAGCTACTATAGCATAGTGGCTCTAGGATCGTTCCACTGGGAAGGGTACTCAAGATTGAAAATGATACCAATTCAAAGTGAATTGGTGCTGTTTCATTTTAAGATTAGCTTAAGAAATAAAACACAAACTTTGGTTCGAAAAAGGGTTTTGACTTAGATTAACAACACGACAAGTGATGAAAATAACTTAAGAAGAAAAGCATTCCTTGGAGATTTAGGTATACAGGGGAGGTTTCTCATGCAAAAGCATAGCTCCGGTCACTTGGTTCAATTCCTCACATTAGAGACTTAACATTAAGTCAATTCTCTAACAGGTGCTGCATAAATACATCCCTCAATTGGATTTCAATTTTAATTCTCTCACTGATGCAACTTGCAATGGTTCAAGCCTCTCACTTAGCTGTTACCATTCAAGGTGATCTTTAACCTTGGATTACCCGTCAAAAGCTCGCAAGAGGTAACTAATGGATGTCTCCTAAGAGTCCAAAAGCTTACCAAGTGTTGGCTATTCTAGAAAATCCTACCTTCAAGTCACCTACCAAAGGCTCGCAAGGGGTAAACTAGTGAATCTCCACGGTTAGAGATCACTTGCCTTACCAAGTGTTGGCCCAGGTGACTCCAAGGTGTTTTAAGTTAACTAAAAACATTAGAAACCATTCACGGGACACACTTACTCTTCATTCATAGCTGAAACCACAAAGCTTCTGATTGATGCAATTGGAACCTTTCCCGGCAACCTTAACTCCAAGGAACTAAGAGGTTTAGCTACTCATTCTCTGGGGAAAATTCCTCAGAGAGTGCATAACTTAGTGAAAATATTAAAAATACAAAGTGAGAAGGTAAGGCAGTCAAGAGCTAAAGCTCTTTGTATTTCTTTCTTTTGAATTTACAAAAAGTTCAACAACCAGAACACACACCCAGAACAGGCTCCTCGGGCTCCCTTTTATATCAAAAATCCCAATTACAGCTATCCCATGGTATTTTGCTAAATTCCTAACTTAAAAGCTAAGGAAATCTATCATTGGTGACTTACAAGGAGAATTTAGGCATTTAAGTAACAAAAATCTAATGAAAAATATCTCCAAGAGTCGGTTACAAATATCAGGAAGCACTAAGGACCACTTCGCAGGTGAAAGGTGAGGTCTGCGGAATTCCGCAGGTACACAAGAGGAGCTGCGAAATTCCTTCATAGCAGCCAGCTGCTTCATCACCTTTGCAAAGTGAACTTCCAACTTGAGGTGTTTGGCTTCCATCGCGGCGCGAAGCTTCAGGGGAACTCCATAGCACTGTGCAAAAAGGCTGCGAAACCATTCCGCAACAAGAATGGTGATTTCGCAGCACTTTACTGAAGTCTTCCTTCCTTCAGCTTGGAGCAGTTATCTTCCAACGGCTGTAGCTTCCTCATTTCAGATCCAAATTGCACACGGTTTGAGGCATTGGATTGTTGACTTCCTAAGCTTTCAAATGACATATTGTATGCATAAATTGGACATCAGGAAGTGCTCCAAAACTAGCTGCAGTGACTGTCATCAAGAGTGCTCCACGGCTGAATCCTCTTTGCTTCCCCTTTTGCATTTCCACTTTGCTTATGGCATAAGAGCTTCAAGGCTGTGATTCTTCATGCCTCTGAGCTTCCCAAAGCTTTCTAAGGATTCCATATCACTCTCCTCAATCTCATAATGCTTTGGTGGTCAAAATGCTATCAAAACACCAAAACTTAAGGCAATTTGATTATAATTGATTGCAAGGAGCCTTAACATGCTAATTGGGTTAAAAGGCACTAACTACTACTCAAAAGTGTTTAAAAGGATTAATAACAAGCTATGAAATAGCACTTTTTGAGTAGTAATCACTCCCCCCAACCGACATATTGCTAGTCCCTTAGCAATGAAGGAGAGAAAAACAAAACAAAATTACCATAATTTACAAATCATGCTAATCACTTCCAAAAAAAATATGTTTAAGTGGCATGACTGAAAAACTCTCTCATGGATCATTAAAGAACTATAACTTCAATATTTCAATAAGAGAAATCAGCAACTTTGCTAAATACCACTGATCAAGGGAATGCATTATGCAAATTGAAGTTTTAGAATCATTTTCACTTCCAAAGAACCAAACTTTAATCTTCCACAAAAAATCTAAGTGTAATATGATAGGTTCCAAATATAGCATGCTAAACTAATCTCTCCCCCCAACCTATCTTTTTTCAACACTTTAGTAAACTGACCAAATTCAATAAGCAGAGAACACACTTTCTTTTTTTTTTTTTTTTTTTAGTGAGCAGGCTTAAGGGGCATTCTTTTCTGTTTTGTCCATGTAACGGGGGTCCATCGATGACTCCCAACCAATGAAGGTTTAGGGCATCAAGCTTTAAGGATCTTTCAACCACTAACTCCTCGGATTTCACCCCGGACTTTTTCATATACCCTTTTTGCCTATCATATGCTAACTCCACCTTTCCACCCTTGTAACGAGCATTGAGGCCGGTGACTCCCAACCAATGAAGGCTTAGGGCACCAGGTTTAAAAGGTTTTCACCATATACCCTTTCAGACCTTGCTCGGGTTTCAAGGCAAACAAACATTTTGCTTTCTTTTTTTTTTTTCTTCTCTTCTTTTTTTTTCAAAGGCTCATTGGCCTTTCATAAGGTGTCTCAATATCATTAAAATGAGGTCAAAGATACCAAGTCCCAAAATTTTCTAAGTCAAGGGGGAAATAGTTTCTCATTTTATGAAAGGAATCTATTGTGCACAGTGTGTGGATAGGTTAAAGTGGAAGGACTAAATTTGATTTCAATAGAAGTTTCAACAATTGAACCACTTTAGCAAGCATAATCCAAACTCTAAGTTAGATGCAAAGCAAAAGTTCAGTTTCTCCTGTTTTAATTCGAAAATTTTTCTTCAAAATCCATGGAGATTATAGTAATAAGCAAAACAACTACAACTACTTTACTAAACGAGGCTAAAATATCAAAACTACCATAGCATACTTCCTTCAACTTAGCAGACTTCCTTCCTCATATCTCCCCCCCAACCAAGCTGAGCATTGTCCTCAATGTGATATAGGTGATCGAAAATAAAGGGAGGAAGTGGTACCTCCTGATCGATTTCAATTTCGAATATTGAATGGAGAAACCACATGTTTCAAAAAGAATAAACAATGTGAGCAAAGGGAGAAAGAGTAAATTGATGCTAAGAATTAACAAAAAATATTAGATTTTGTATTACTTTACTCATTTGTGAACAGCTATCAAAAGGGAGTAATACAACAATCCAAAGAATCTCCACAAATATATTATCAAAAAGTAGGAGATTTCACAAAAGACTAACCAAAACAAAATACACAAAAAGGTAATATATTAAAGATATAGAAATGTTCAGAGGAAGGAAATGCTAGAGCTGATAGCCTATGAAGATGGCTCTGCTGAAGGTGGAGCTGCTGAGGGATGAGGGACATGAGGCTCTGTGGTGGTAGGAGTGGCCTCCTCCTCAGCTGATGGGAGGCCAAGATGCTGCTGAAGCTGCCTCAGAATGAAAGTATGCTGAGCCTGAGTAGCCATCATCTGCTGCTGCTGAGATCTCAAAGTTGCCATCTCTTGAGCAAGTCTGCTCTGAGAGGCTGTCGATGTCTTCAATGCCTGGCATAGATCCCTATACTCAGAGATAGGGATGGCCATCCTAGGCTCAGCTGATGTGGAAGGCTGTGCTGAAGCAGGGGCTGCTGGAGGAACTGGAGATGCACTGGCCATGGAGGGAGAGGCTGCTGGCACACCCTCAGGTATGAGGTGTGGGGATACTCTCCTAGCAGGTAGAGCCTGAACTGGCTGTGGAAGTTCTTGTTGCTCCACCTTGTAAGCCGTCATGTTGCTCCATTTTTCAAAAGTAAAAACATCTCTACAGATCCTCTTTTGCTCCTGCTGAGGCTCTGCTGGGTATCCCAAGTGCTCAAGGATTTGGCACAACAGTCGTGGGAAGAGTAGGGGGATAGAATCAGCCCTTTGCAATTTTTTTCTATGCACCTTCTCTTCAAAATAGAGAAGGGCTGCCAGGATCAGGTGGTGAGGGCCAAAATAATAACCCTCAGACATTTTAAACAGGGTCTCCAACATAATTCCCCTTCTCTGAGTCCAATGTTGAAGGGGATAGATACTATGCCTCAACAGGGCATCAATAAGGAACATCTTTGGGGGTAGTTCCCCCCTCAGCAGATACGGGTTTCTGGATGCTCCTCCAGACAAAACATGCACCATCTCCAGCTGAGATGGGTTGGCCCAAGCTCTGAAGTCATCAAAATGACTGGGCTCATATGGAATGCCCAAAGCTTCAGCTATTTGCCGAGCCCCCAAGATACCATGTCTACCATCAATAACAAAATGAATTGAGGTAGGATCCCTGACCTGTCGAGTAGTCATGGATTGATAGAAATCCATTGCTATTCTGGGGTAGAAGAAGTCTCGCGGGGTCAGAAATTGCTCCATTCGGTATCTTCGCAGCAATTGGAATGTTTCTTCAAGCTCCGGGCGCAGCTGGAAAGCAGCTATGTCAAAGCATAGCTCCGAATGGAATGGCCGGTCTCGGCAATCCAAATTGCCTTCAATTGGAGGCTGAGCTAGAATTGGCCGCCTAATCACCGCTTCCGAAGCTGGTTCGGATGGATTTTGAGGCACAGCAGGCGGTGGCTGGATTGCTAGAAGCTTCGCAGGCGGTGCCGGAGATGGCACCGGAGATGGAATTGGAGACGGGGCAGGAGACGCAGCAGGGGACAAAACAGGGGACGGAACAGGGGATGGAACAGGGGATTGCCCTGTTAAATCGATAGGCTCCGAGCTTTGTACCCTAGCTCGCTTTTGGAGGGGCCGGCCCCCTGACCTGGTAAGGTAGCGCCTAGCCGGAGGGGTTTGCAATGGTGGTTTGGCCTGCTTCTTCTTTGGCGAGGGCTTTGCCGGCGGCGGCATGGTTTCTGGCCGCGGCGGCTCAGAACTTGAAGCTTGCACTGGCATTTCGCGCGGCGTTCGCTTTCGGGAGGAAGGGGATGAAGACTTCGTGCCCCTGGTTCGTGCCATTGCGAACTGACGAGGGTTGGGACGGCGGCGATAAACGGAGGGGGCGATTGCAGCTGCTAACGGCGTCGGACTATGGAGAGGAGACGAACGGTCTGCCGCTGCGATTTTTGCCCTTTTCTGAAATGGATTCGCAGCCCAAATGACCGGTATTTATAACGGTTATAAGAATATGAAAGGTCATTTGGGGTTTCGCAGAAGAAAAACGGCTCCGCAGCAAATTTGGGCGCTTCGGATTCAAAAATCGCTTTCGCAGCTCACTTCGCAGCTGCGAAATTGGAGTCACTGTGCTGCGGAATGGCGCTCGTGTGCCAAACACCTGTTTCGCAATTGCGGAACATCCTTCGCAAGAGAGAAATCGCTGAGAAAGTGCTGCAGAATGGCGTTTTTTTAAGCCTTAGCGGTTCGCAGAGCATCTCGCAGCTGCGAAATGGGAGTTCCTGTGCTGCGAAGTGGCACTCGTGTGCCAAAGACCCGTTTCGCAGCTGCGAAATCGTTCGCAGAGGCCTTAAAAACGTTGCGAAGTGGTTTCGCAATAAAAAACCATTTTCGCAGAGAAATCCTCTTTGGCTGCGAAATCTCGCAGAGCTCTTATTCTCCCCTGTTTTTGCTCTGTTTCAGCTCTGTTTTCGCTCCGATTTCTTCCCTTACAATTTCTCCCATCTGAAATTATTCAAACAGATGAAATTACACAAAAACATACAATTTAATATCAAAAACTAAGATCAAAAGTAAACATATTACTTTAAAATTTACAAAATTTACAAAAATTTTGGACTTTGGTAAAACCAAGTCCAGCAAACCCTTCTTTGCTTAAGCTTTTTGAGGCTCAAGGAGGTTAATCTCCTCCTTGTCTGATCTGAACGGCTCCATATATGGCTTGAGACGATATCCATTAACTTTAAAGGTTTCCTTGCCATCGGAATTCAATAATTCCACTACTCCATGATTAAGTACTTGATGGATAATGAATGGACCAATCCACCTGGACTTAAGCTTTCCAGGAAAAATATGGAGTCTTGTGTCATAGAGTAAAACTCTTTGGCCTTTTTGAAATTCCTTGGTAGAAATCAGTTGGTCATGCCACTTTTTCATCCTTTGTTTTGCAACTTTGGAGTTGATATAAGCATCATTTCTCAATTCCTCCATCTCATTAAGGTCTAAGCACCTTTTTGCCCCAGCCCTTATCAAATCCATATTCAGCTTTTTGATTGCCCACCAAGCTTTGTATTCAACTTCTACAGGGAGATGACAAGCTTTACCATAGACAAGACGATAGGGGGACATGCCAAGAATAGTCTTATAAGCTGTTCTATAGGCCCATAATGAGTCATGAAGCTTAACAGACCAATCCTTCCTGCTTGTACTCACCACTTTCATCAGTATGTTCTTGATCTCCCTGTTTGCTAGCTCAACTTGGCCAGAAGTCTGGGGATGATAAGGTGTAGCTACCTTATGCTTCACTCCATACTTGGCTAACAAACTTTCAAAAGGCTTATTGCAAAAATGAGAACCTCCATCACTGATTATAGCTTTGGGCACCCCAAATCTTGCAAAAATGTTCTCTTTCAAAAACTTGAGAACCACTTTATGATCATTTTGCTTACAGGAGACTGCCTCAACCCACTTAGAAACATAATCTACCCCCACCAAGATGTAAGAATTACCAAAAGACATTGGAAAAGGTCTCATAAAGTCAATGCCCCACACATCAAATAATTCAACTATCAGTATAGGGTTCATGGGCATTTGATTTCTTTTTGTCAATTTGCCAAGCCTTTGGCATCTATCACAATTTCTACACATGATGTGGGCATCTTTGAACAAAGATGGCCAAGTAAAGCCTGATTGTAACACCTTCATAGCTGTTTTCTGAGAGGCAAAGTGACCTCCACATGCATTCTCATGACAATGGATTAGAATTCCTTGTTGCTCTTCCTCAGGAACACACTTCCTTATAATCTGATCTGCACAATATTTAAAAAGGAAAGGCTCTTCCCAATAATAAGTATGGATTTTTGCAAAGAAGTGCTTCCTGTCCTGTGCATTCCACTCACTTGGAACTTCACCAGTGACTAAATAATTAGCCATATGAGCATACCAAGGAGTTTTGACTAGGAACATAAGTGATTCCTCAGGAAAATCATCATTAATAGGCAAGGAATGAGAATTATGTGCTATAGCTAACCTTGAGAGGTGGTCAGCTACCACATTCTCAACTCCTTTCTTATCTTTGATTTGAAGATCGAATTCTTGTAACAAAAGAATCCATCTTATCAACCTTGCTTTTGCATCTTGCTTTGTCAATAGATACTTCAAGGCTGAATGGTCAGTAAAAACAATGATGAAAGACCCTACCAAATAAGCACGAAATTTGTCCAAGGCAAATACCACAGCTAACAATTCTTTTTCTGTAGTTGTGTAATTCCTTTGGGCTTCATTCAATGTTTTGCTTGCATAGTAGATCACATATGGCTTCCCATCTTCTCTTTGACCAAGCACAGCTCCTATAGCAAAGTCACTGGCATCACACATTAGTTCAAAAGGTAATTGCCAGTTAGGGGCCCTCACTATTGGAGTTGTTGTCAAAAATTTCTTCAGTTGATCAAAGCTATCTTGACATCTTTCATTCCATATAAACTTAGCATCCTTAGCTAAAAGCTCACAAAGAGGTTTGGAAAGCTTTGAAAAGTCTTTTATAAACCTCCTATAAAAACCTGCATGGCCAAGGAACTGCCTTACTCCTTTTACAGTTGTTGGGGATGGCAATTTGGAAATAAGCTCCACCTTTGCTTTATCAACTTCAATGCCCTTCTCAGATATGATATGACCAAGGACAATTCCTTGCTGTACCATGAAATGGCATTTTTCCCAATTAAGCACCAAGTCTTTTTCAATGCATCTGTGAAGAACTGCTTCCAAATTGACTAAACACTCCTCAAATGTACCTCCATATACGGTGATGTCATCCATGAACACCTCCATAATTCGCTCCACCATATCACTGAAGATACTCAACATACACCTTTGGAAAGTGGCAGGTGCATTACATAAACCAAAAGGCATTCTCCTATAAGCATAGGTTCCAAATGGACATGTAAAAGTAGTCTTTTCCTGATCTTCCACAGCAATTTCAATCTGAAAATACCCTGAATACCCATCCAAAAAACAATAGAAAGGGTGGCCAGAGACTCTCTCCAAAACTTGATCAATAAATGGCAATGGAAAATGATCTTTTCTGGTTACTGCATTCAACTTTCTATAATCAATACACACTCTCCACCCTGAAGTGAGACGTGTAGTGATTTCTTCCCCCTCTTCATTCTGAACTACAGTGATCCCTGACTTCTTTGGTACCACTTGAGTAGGACTCACCCAAGAGCTGTCAGATATAGGGTAGATAATACCTGCTTGAAGTAGCTTCAGCACCTCAGCTCGCACAACCTCTTGTAAATGAGGATTCAATCTTCTTTGAAATTGACGAATTGGCTTAGCTTCCTCCTCCATATATATATGATGTGTGCAAACTAAAGGACTAATGCCTTTCAAATCAGATATTTGCCATCCTATTGCTTTCTTACACTTCTTGAGAACTTCCAATAAACAATTCTCTTGATGATTGGTCAGAGATGAAGATATTACAACAGGGCATTGGTTATCTTCTTCAAGATATGTGTATTTCAGCTCCACAGGTAGAGGCTTCAAATTGAGTTTTGGGATTTCTTTTTCAGCATCTGCTCCCTCTTCTTTATTGAACAAGGGTAGAATTTCTTCTATCCTCCTCCAACTTTGTAAAGTAGCAAGCTCCTTAGGAAGTTCAGACAAACCTTCCTCACAATCCTCAAAACTTTCATTCAGCTTGTCTTGTACATTCTGATTACAGTGCTCCTCAACCAGAGTATCAATAATACACACTTCTTCTGGGCCTTCTTCTTCTTCCGGAATGATTTGCTTTTTAGACATATAAAAGATATTGAGATCAAGTGTCATATTACCAAAAGTGAGTTGCATGAGCCCATTCCTACAGTTGATGATTGCATTTGAGGTAGCTAGGAATGGCCTTCCCAGGATAATAGGAACTAAATTAGCTTCCTTAACAGTAGGATCCGTATCAAGAACAATAAAATCCACTGGATAGTAGAAATTATCAACTTGAACCAAGACATCCTCAATTACTCCCCTGGGGATTTTTACTGACCTATCTGCTAGAGATAGAGTAATTGCTGTTGGCTTCAACTCACCAAGCCCCAATTGCTTGTAGACAGTATATGGAAGCAAATTAACACTAGCTCCCAAGTCTAATAAAGCTTTCTCCACTACCTTCCCTCCAATCATGACTGAAATGGTAGGACTTCCCGGATCCTTGTACTTCAAAGGGGATTTACACTGTAGGATTGCACTTACTTGCTCAGTCAAGAAGGCTTTCTTAGTTACAGTCAACCCTCTTTTGATAGTACACAAATCCTTTAGGAATTTTGCATATGTTGGAACTTGCTTAATCATATCCAACAATGGGATATTGACTTTAACTTGTCTCAATACTTCAAGAATTTCAGCTGCATTTTTAATCCCCTTCTTCCCATGCAATGCTTGAGGAAAAGGTGGAGAAGTTGATTTCTTCAGCTTTTCTTCCTTTAGAAGTTCCTTCTCTGGATTTGCATTCATTGTTGACTCAGAGTCCTCTCTCTTATCACTGATCTCTTCTTCTTTGTCTTTCATTTCCTCTGGCTTCTTTGTTTCTTCTTCTTCAACAGGTGGCTTAGGTGGTGGCTGCTCAATTTTCTTACCACTCCTCAGAGTGATCAAGACTTTGACATCTTTCATTTGTGATGATTCCCCCTCATGGCTTTCCACTTCTTGGACACCCTTGGGATTTTGGTGGGGTTGGGAAGGAAACCTTCCCTTTTCTTGTACTATATTCAAATTTGTAAGCCTTGATATTGAGTACTGGAGATTATCAAATCTTTGAGTCATATCATTTTGCATTCCATCCATCCTTTTGTTCAGAATATTCTCTACTCTGTCAATTCTTTGATTAAGCTGATTATTAATGGCTTTTTGTTCTCCAACAAAGTCTCCCACTACCTTGCTGAGATTCACAATGGCTTGTTCAAGACTTGAAGATTGCTGAGATGGTTGATCCGGCTGTTGGTACTGAGGTGCTCTAGGCTTCCATGAAAAATTTGGATGGTTCCTCCAACTTGAGTTGTAAGTATTTCCATAGGATGCATTGTTATTGGGCTTGAATTGTCCAACAACATTTGCTTGATCTCCAAACATTTCCCTTTCAGCTGAAACTATAGGGCATTCCTCCACCAAGTGTTCATAGGATTGACACTTAGGACAAAGCTTCACTTGCACTGGTGATTCAGCAACAGCTTGCACTTCATGCATTTTTTTCAATTCCAGCTCCTCTAATCTTCTTGTCACAGCTGCAAACTTTGCTTTTGTATCATCCTCTTCTTTCAAAGTATACATCCCAGCCTTAGCATTGAAAACATTCAGTTGAGACTTCATCTTTCCCACTTCTCCTTTGGTTGGCTCATCCCATCCCCTTGAAACTTCAGCTACATAATTCAAGAAATCCATAGCTTCCTCCGGATTTTTGCTCATGAAATCTCCTCCACACATTGTCTCCAGAAGTTGCTTCATTGAGGATGACATCCCATCATAAAAATAGCTCACCAACAGCCAAGTATCAAAACCATGGTGAGGGCATGCATTAATAGCTTCCATATATCTTTCCCAACACTCATAGAATTTCTCATTCTCTTTAGCTGAGAAATTTGAAATTTGCCTTTTCAAGCCATTTGTTCTATGAGTGGGGAAAAATTTCTTAAGGAATTCAGCTTGTAAGTCAGTCCAAGTACGGATACTCCTTGGCCTTAAAGAATTAAGCCAAATTTTGGCTTTATCCTTTAAAGTAAAAGGAAATAACTTAAGCCTCATCAAATCAATTGAAGCTCCTCCCTCTTGGAATGTATTACAAACTTCCTCAAATTCCTTAATATGTGCATAGGGATTCTCACTTTCCATTCCATGGAAAGTTGGTAGAAGTGGAACAATATATGGTCTGATCACTAGCTGCTCTGTAGGAGGTATTATACATGATGGTGCACTCATGCGAGGTGGATGCATACGGTCCCTCATTGATCTAAATTCATTGAGATTGTCTTGACGAACTTGGTGACTATGCTGATCTTCAGGAGTAGTTTCCATGATATTCAAGCTCAATTCCAATTCCTTAGTATGAGGTAAATCAATTCTAACAAGCCTTCCTTTACTACCTCGTATCCACTTTGGCATACACAACTAGCAACTATTTGACTAAAATGAAAACAGAGGACAACAAAAAGAAAACAAAGCTACAAAAACAAAATAAAACTAAGCTGAATTTAAAAGCTAAATTTAAATTATGAGATAGTAAAACAAAGATAATGAGAATTAATAAAGCTAAAGAAACTTTACCACACTTGTGATGAAAATCACAAGTACACTGAAATAGTATCACTGATTCTTGACACCTTCCCCGGCAACGGCGCCATTTGATTCGTGCCTAATTGGTGTCTCAGCTGATGTACGTCCAGCTGGTGCTCCTTGATGGCAGGTGCAATCAACAAAATTTTTAACCTATAACACCATGAACTAGGGTAGCAAATACAAAGCTACTATAGCATAGTGGCTCTAGGATCGTTCCACTGGGAAGGGTACTCAAGATTGAAAATGATACCAATTCAAAGTGAATTGGTGCTGTTTCATTTTAAGATTAGCTTAAGAAATAAAACACAAACTTTGGTTCGAAAAAGGGTTTTGACTTAGATTAACAACACGACAAGTGATGAAAATAACTTAAGAAGAAAAGCATTCCTTGGAGATTTAGGTATACAGGGGAGGTTTCTCATGCAAAAGCATAGCTCCGGTCACTTGGTTCAATTCCTCACATTAGAGACTTAACATTAAGTCAATTCTCTAACAGGTGCTGCATAAATACATCCCTCAATTGGATTTCAATTTTAATTCTCTCACTGATGCAACTTGCAATGGTTCAAGCCTCTCACTTAGCTGTTACCATTCAAGGTGATCTTTAACCTTGGATTACCCGTCAAAAGCTCGCAAGAGGTAACTAATGGATGTCTCCTAAGAGTCCAAAAGCTTACCAAGTGTTGGCTATTCTAGAAAATCCTACCTTCAAGTCACCTACCAAAGGCTCGCAAGGGGTAAACTAGTGAATCTCCACGGTTAGAGATCACTTGCCTTACCAAGTGTTGGCCCAGGTGACTCCAAGGTGTTTTAAGTTAACTAAAAACATTAGAAACCATTCACGGGACACACTTACTCTTCATTCATAGCTGAAACCACAAAGCTTCTGATTGATGCAATTGGAACCTTTCCCGGCAACCTTAACTCCAAGGAACTAAGAGGTTTAGCTACTCATTCTCTGGGGAAAATTCCTCAGAGAGTGCATAACTTAGTGAAAATATTAAAAATACAAAGTGAGAAGGTAAGGCAGTCAAGAGCTAAAGCTCTTTGTATTTCTTTCTTTTGAATTTACAAAAAGTTCAACAACCAGAACACACACCCAGAACAGGCTCCTCGGGCTCCCTTTTATATCAAAAATCCCAATTACAGCTATCCCATGGTATTTTGCTAAATTCCTAACTTAAAAGCTAAGGAAATCTATCATTGGTGACTTACAAGGAGAATTTAGGCATTTAAGTAACAAAAATCTAATGAAAAATATCTCCAAGAGTCGGTTACAAATATCAGGAAGCACTAAGGACCACTTCGCAGGTGAAAGGTGAGGTCTGCGGAATTCCGCAGGTACACAAGAGGAGCTGCGAAATTCCTTCATAGCAGCCAGCTGCTTCATCACCTTTGCAAAGTGAACTTCCAACTTGAGGTGTTTGGCTTCCATCGCGGCGCGAAGCTTCAGGGGAACTCCATAGCACTGTGCAAAAAGGCTGCGAAACCATTCCGCAACAAGAATGGTGATTTCGCAGCACTTTACTGAAGTCTTCCTTCCTTCAGCTTGGAGCAGTTATCTTCCAACGGCTGTAGCTTCCTCATTTCAGATCCAAATTGCACACGGTTTGAGGCATTGGATTGTTGACTTCCTAAGCTTTCAAATGACATATTGTATGCATAAATTGGACATCAGGAAGTGCTCCAAAACTAGCTGCAGTGACTGTCATCAAGAGTGCTCCACGGCTGAATCCTCTTTGCTTCCCCTTTTGCATTTCCACTTTGCTTATGGCATAAGAGCTTCAAGGCTGTGATTCTTCATGCCTCTGAGCTTCCCAAAGCTTTCTAAGGATTCCATATCACTCTCCTCAATCTCATAATGCTTTGGTGGTCAAAATGCTATCAAAACACCAAAACTTAAGGCAATTTGATTATAATTGATTGCAAGGAGCCTTAACATGCTAATTGGGTTAAAAGGCACTAACTACTACTCAAAAGTGTTTAAAAGGATTAATAACAAGCTATGAAATAGCACTTTTTGAGTAGTAATCACATATGTATCAAGCCTAGTTAGACAGTTCATGATCTTATTACTAGGTAGAGACCCTATCAAATTGATTTTTGTACCTTAAACTTGGAAGGTTTCTAATTAAGAAAAGATCAACATACCTTTTAGTTTAGCCTCTAGTCCATGAAAGCTTTCATGTTGAGCAAACTACTTTCATAATCTAAGTGTATAACTAAGCTCATTGACATCAATGTTATTAAGTTAAGAATACCATCATTAGGGTGGTTACTCCCATTACTAACATATCTAGTCTTATCCATAAGAAAATTCACATTTCGTGATGCCTTGACCCATTTAATGTTGGGGTGGTGATGTCCAAAAATCAAAATGAGTCTTAAGATGATGCTGAAAGTCCATATCCCTCGATTGCTTTGGACCAACCCACCTTTAGGGCGTTGATAACCCAAATTAAGATGAACTCAATCTTGGAGGCTATGGGGTTGTCTATGACTCTCTCTCACTTAATATTTTGATTTAATTAAGAGTTTTAAAACTTTAGTAATTACCTTGATGAATAAATTATTTTTTTACAAGAATTTTAAAAAATATTTACTTCCTAATTGGAAGTCTAGTGTAATATGAGAATGGTGTTCTTGAAAAATGTATAATTTTTATTAGAGTATTTTCTCTAAAAATTATTTTTGATAAAAGTCTTCTTCTTTACACAATTCTAATTTTATAAATATCATATCTTGGAAATATTTTCAAAAAATTTATTTCTATTAAATTACTAAGTTTCCTTATCTACTATGAATATTTCCAAAATATTTATTTTCCATATTAGAAACTTTAATGTAATAAGAAAACTTCCAATGTCTGAAAATTCTGAAAATTTGAGATTACCTTATCTAGCATGGAAATATTTAGGATATGTTTGGGAAGTATTTTTGAAAACCGTTATGGAAAACAATTTTTAAGAATAGTTTTTAGCGTTTTCAAAAATGAAATTGTATTTATGAATTGAATTCTAAAAAACAATTTTTGTTTTAAAAAAACAAAAACAAAAAAAACATGTTTGATTGAGTTAATAAAAACAAATTTTTAGAACAAGTAAAACAAAAAACTTGTTTAGAAGTATTTTTTTTTAAATTGATTATTTTCTTCCATTAATTTGATATTGTAAATATATAAATAATTTTTAGATTCACACTTTGTTATAATTAAAAAAATTGTATCCATTTTGAAAATTATTTGCATCAATTTTAAATTTTTTTTAAACAAAGGATTATTTTGTAAACATGCCTAACTATATTCGATTTCAATATTTTTATTTGTGCATATGGTAAACCCTTTAATCATTTTGAAAACCTTTTTTAAATTATAAATGCATCATACTAATACATGTTATCATTAAAAAAAAAAATATATCATCTAAATATTACATTTATACTAACACAATCAATATTAATACAAATAAATACTCCAAGTATTATGACACCAATATCATATTTTTAATATAATATATACAAGTTCTAGAGTTTATAGATGATAATTTTTGAGATAATATATACATTCACTTAACAATAATTAAAATAATAAGAAGCAATATGATAAATAATAAATGACAAACGACAATGTTGCACTTCTAACAACCAATAAGTAAAAAATGACTTTAAGGATTTGTTGCATGCATTGGGTGTTGCAAGTTAGCAACTAGTTGTTAAGGTTGTTATGGGTTATACTCGTCAATCCATATAAAGTAGTGCAAATGTTTCTACAATACAAAAATTGTTAAAAAGAATGAAATATGTTGTGTGTATTTCATTAATATCAATTTATTTTCATGAGCTAGTTAAATATACTTGCATGATATAACGGATAACAATAAAACCGACGATCATTGTTCTTCTGTGTTTTTGATATGAAAAGGTGTATACATCCACACTCACAGTAACACATGGGTCTTTTGTCCATCCTACTCTAATTTATAAGTAATATTTAATCATATTATCTATTACAACAGATATCATATAACACTAATGACAACTAGTTAATAAATATATATACATTTTAATGTATAATCAAAGAATTGACAAATATTTAGAATTAAAAACAATACAAGTCATGGATTGACATTGATATAATTTGAATGATGCGTTACATCGTCTTCAACCAACCTCCACTGTATGTACTTTTTGATACGGCCACTAAAGAATTGCTTATACACTAAACAATTGCTTATATAAGATACACTTACTAAAAGACCGACTTTCATTCATTAGGCCAACATGAAACTAAGAAAGAGACATGTGCCTAAGGTAACATGCAAACAAACTACGCACACTAAGAGAATAGAGATGTCTATGCAACTCCTAATGCACCTAAGTCATATATAATGCAAGTGATAGGAGTGTGAATGCTTAGATAAATAATTAGTGCAAATAGGATAATAAAGGAAATGAGAATCATAATAAATAAATTTATTAATGAAACTAAAATTTGTTATATCATGTCATGTCTTTTAAGGCTTTATCAATACAATGGATTCAAGAGAAAAAACATGAAAGATAAAGTTAGGATTGCGTTTTATAGAAAAGGTTCAAATGCTGTAAATAGTATTGTTTAATGTTCAAACACTTCCTATGGGTGTTGAAACATTACTTGTTAATTTTGATCAATTTCATTTCAACTTTATATTTTTTAGGGCAATTTTATATAATTAAAAGATTAATTATTTTCCAAAATTAGCATAAGGTTTTATAGAGTATAAAAAGAATCATTTTGTGAAAAAGTACTTAAAACGGATAGTCTAATTATAAGTTTTGTACCTCCATCTCTAAGAACTTTCAAGACCCTTTTCACTATAACAAATATCAAAGATTCACATCACGAAACTTTAAAAAGGGATTTGAGGAATCTACTATGGAACATGACAAAGTGTTATGTTAGAGATACGAAAAATGAGTGTATGTGTTGATAGTATAAACCTTAGGAGAAGGTAATTCGATTAAGTAAAACTACATACTATTTTCTTATATTTTGTGGATTGTTTAACAGTAGATAAACCACCTATGACTTTTTACATCTAGGAATTATTAAGTAGTTTTTCCATGTTATATCCTATGTTTATTTGTATGATTGAATTTAATTTTACATGATATTCATTAAATTTACTTAATATTAATATAAATAATAAAAAATTAAATTTAGGGCTAATTTCTTGCACTATCTATTCATTTCCTTTCTACTTAATTTCATATATCAAGATAAAATTAAGTTCATATTATAACTAAAATATATAGTAATTACAAGTTGAAAAACCATTTGTCCAATAGGGTAACACTCATGAGGGGTGAATGAATGTTTTTAAATATTACAATATAAGTGATGAAAAATTAACCCAAATTAAAACTTGGAGATATTAGGGATAATATCAAAGATCAAATAAGAGATACAAGAATTTTTAAGTGGAATCATCCCACACTAATTGTGGAAATAAAAAACTATGTGGTCTAAGACATTTAATCTACAATCCACTATTTGAGATTAAAATACACAAATTTACTTGATTGTTTTACCTTAGAGACTTATTCTCCATCACCTATACTTTGATCCATGTTTGTGATGCAACACCTCCAATGCTCTAATGGATTCTTCTTAGCCTTTGATGGGATGCAAGTCATTCCAATAACCTAAAATCTAATCGTATGAATTCTTTCTTAAGATATTGAGAATGATAGGACAAGTTGAATGATTCTCTCAAAGTGTCCACCCCAAAAACATATTTAGGTAGGGTATATAGGGGCCTAAGAGCCTAGGGGCTTATTTGGTAATTGTTTTCAAAAGCAATTTTGAAAAACAGTTTTTGAGAATTGTTCTTTGATGTTTTGTAAGATAAAAGTCTATTTGAAAATTTAAAATGTTTTAAATATTTTTAAGTGTGTTTTAAAAATAATTTTTATATCTAGTGTTTTATTTTTAATCATTCTAAATGTTTGTGTAATTATTTTTTAAAATAGTCCTCAGAAAATAAATTAAAACAATAGAAAATCACTAAAAGATGTTATATGAAAATACCTCATTTTATATTCTTAAGAATAATAAACAGAAACGATTTTTGATTGTCAAACATATTTTGTTTTTTTGTTTTTTTGTTTTTGTTTTGGAGAATAGAAATCTGTTTTTGAAAATAGTTGGCAAACATGTATTAGAGTGTTGGAAAAACTAAAATATCAATTTTCCAAAAAATTAATTAAGAAAAGATTTTTCTTAAAAAATAAAATATCAACTTTCCAATTATTAGCTAAAACAAATAATTTTCTTAAAAAAATAAAATATTAAATTTCTAATAATTAATTAAGAAAAGAATTTTCTTAAAAAAAATAAAATATCAACATTTTAAAAATTAATTAAGAAAACAATTTTCTTAAAAAATAAAATCTTAAAGTTTCCAAAAATTAATTAGGATATTTTAGCTATATTTTTATAACTTTCAATCCAATCCTACCTTATTAAAAAATAAAAACTAATTTGCGTTTAACAAACCTTTTCAAACTTACTAGTGACAATCCAATTGAATGAACAGTAACCTCGAAGCTTCAATGGAAAGTAAGTCATTATTTAAAAAGGTTCCTATGTTAGAATGAAAAGAAACAAAATTGCCAACAAACAAAGTAATCTCCCTCTTTGGCAATTTTGTGACAAGACATTACATTAACCCCCTAACACTCTCAAATGGAGTTTAAATAACTCTCAATCACTCTTGTCTAAACCTAATCATCCAATCACATGCTAGGAATCGAAAAATGCATCAAGATCCAACAAATTATCCCAATACCTGTATTTTCACACACTAAAACACAAATACTTAGGGTAAAGCAGTATGTGGGATAAACAAATATAACCATTTAATCAAGAAATGGTAATATGGAAAAGAAATAGAAATGATCATGATTCAAGATGCACCCCTTGCATGCAAGTTATGTATCAAGTATATGAATCAATTCATGTATCAATCTAATTCAACAATCAATCAACCAAGTCTCTCCATGCCCATGTCTCCCTTTTTTGTTGCAAAATAGACAAAGAGAATAAACAAAGCAAGAAAGTGCGAATAAAGTGAGAAACATGATATCCATATATAGATGAAAGATTCTAGATACAAAAAACCAAGGCAATAAAAGCATACATCCAAACTAATGCAAAATATCCAAGACTAGAAGTAGGCGGTGTATAACAAAAAAAAAAAAAAAAAAAAAATGAAATCCTTTGAGACGAGACAAAAAAATTCAACTTAGGGCATGATTCAATCAAAATACCTTATAAAATTAGAGAGAATAATATTGAATCAAGTAGAATGCTTAGAGAATACAATTCAATCAAACAAGATTGATATTTCGAAACCAAAGAACAAAGTTAATCACAATCTTAGTTCAAAAAGAGATGAATAATAATCAGAGTATATTAGGGTTAAAAATTGATTCAATGACATTGATTTTTAAGGGAGAACAACTTACTGTCTAATTCTATATTTCTAATTTGAATTCTTAAAAGTTACCAAACCATGCCTTAAACCAATGAATTCACATCCAGTTAATTGATTCTAAGTTCATTGGAATTTTGTTTAACACGACATTCATTAATTTACATACAACACAATTTTTACTCCCCTCAATTATATAATGATTTTTCTTTTCTTTTTGTTATCTTCTTTTTGGAGAAATGGAGGCATTGATGCAAAAGTGACTTCTACAATGAACCAAATCAAAGATATCACATGTAAAAGGTTTAGCCACACATGTAAAAGGTTTAGCCAATTTGATTGATTCATTCAATTGAATTTGAGAAAACATTGGACATGATGGGAACAAGATTTTGTTTAATAAAAAAATTTAAAAATATTAAATTTATTCTTCTATATTTTTATAAAATCAATTATATAGTAATGATAACCAATTCTATTTTCTATTTTGCTTATAATTAATTTATAAGTTAAAATATATAAAATAAAAATAAAAATAAAAATAAAAAGAATATGAGCTCAATCCAATAGGCTCCATCCGCTGACACCTCATAAAGTTAATTGCTGTCAATTAGTGTTAGAAGTACACTACCATGTTGATAAATATCACTGACTGACTATAGACAGAGGTGAAAAACATGTAACATAATAACAAAGCATATCCAACTATAAAGTGATAAGATTGATGCATATATATATTAAAATATTGTTGCATGTCTAATAATGGAATATAACTTAATAGGATAAGAATGATTGCCACCCTTATCAAGATAGTTTGTCTGGTGAGGTGATGTCCACTGGAGTCTATTATTAGTGTTTTTAAAATACCAACATTGCAGTTGCTTTTATCATGCCAGCATTTTTGGCTACTAGGGTTTTCTTTTTAGTGATAAAACCAACTATGGATAGTGCTGAAAACTGAAGAAGTTGATGAGGGTGATGCGAGAAAATTTTGAGACATAATGTGCAAGCACACAGACCAGGGGTCTACCACCCTTTCTCCCACCTGGGTTCTTCATTATTTTAATGCAATAATATTATCATCTTCTTCAGTCTCACCACTATCTAGCTAGCTTTCTGGTTGATATCATAAAGAAACAAAAAAAAAAAAAAGGCCCACTAAAGGACAACAGTGTTGGGATACTGTAACAACAGTGCTGCCGCCGTAATGGTGGTATGGTGATGAAAACAGTGCCAATGGTTTTCTTTTTATATCTGCATTAGAATGAAGGTGTGAACAAGATCAAAGGAAAACCCTAGAAGGAAGGAAAGGACATGATCAGATGGGTGGCAGCTGAGCTGAGTTTGGTTTTATTTTACACGTTCAAGTCATCTTCCATTTCTTCTTTCTAGAAATATTTTGTTTGAAGTCTTCTAGGGTTTTCTATAAATATTCTAAAGGTTCATAGAGAATGAGACCACCAAAAACCCTAGAAGGAAAAAGAGATGATGATCACCATCAAATTTGTTGGGGAGGCTTGATTTATTTGGGTGCCGACAACCTACTTAACTCAATTGTCATCCAAGTGGTTGAAAGGATTGTTCAAATTGCAGTGCCCACATGACTTTGAGGGTTGAGAGGTCTTGTCGATTTGATAAGTTGATATGTTAAATGATGACGCAATCCCTAATAGTGAATGTCGTTACAAATATATATATATATATACATATTTATTTATTTATTTATTAAAATCATAAAAATATATATATATATACTTGGAAAGGATTGAAAATATAGGCATATATGATTATACCTTAGACTTTCATTACTTTTTACAAAAGAAAAGGAAAAATACGATATTCCACTAGATATGGGTTGCTCTATATCATTACAGCATGGCAGAAAGGAGTACAAAGTTCTATCAGAAAAGGTGTATTACTTGCTTTTATATATTTGTGTATATGTTGTCATACATTCCAAGCTACTTGTCCTACTCAAATGATATAAAGTCACCATTGATTAATTAGTTGTACATCACTACCTACTTGCTCCAATATTGACAATAGGATACATTGTAGAAGTCCACTTTCTCATTAGGTTGGCACACATTTTTATATCTTATTATTTATATTCTATTTTTGTTTAATAATTTAAAGTATATATTTATATTATATTTTTGTTTAATGGTTTAGAACTTATCACATATATTCAACTGTTCATGGTTATTCAATTTATTTGCTTGATAGATATTATTACAATACCTTAACATTTTTTTTGACAATAAGTTTATTATCTTCTTAATAAAAAAGGGTTGTTCTTTTTTTTTTTTTAATAAATTTTTATACTAATAAGAGAAGCCTTCGGATTTATACTTATTTTCAACTCCATAAAATATTTCATTACTTATTATATCATGTTTGGTCTATGAATATCTAAACATTCATTGTAAGACTTTTCTCGTTACTATCACTTCTCATATCTACTATTGATTCTATTATAAAGACTAATAATAGACAATAACTCCTCCTTAAAAACAACTTACAATTTAATTCACAATTTTCCTCGCTAAAAGACAACTCTTCTCTTGATCTCAAAAATTGTTTTATGATTATTTTGTTTTTTTTTTTGTTTATGACTAGCTCCAAAAAGAAAAAGAAGGAGACCATTTGAAAAGCCATGAAAGAAGGTTGAGTGAGAAATATGCACATCCTAGACACCAATATTTTTATAGTGTCAAATAAGTAGTGGTGAGGATTATTGAAAGTGACATTGATGCACCATTAAATATTAATATACTCCAAAGTAAGTAATAATAAAATATATCTTAATTGACTAATAGGAGTGTCGGCCAACCAAGCCATTGTACTTTGCCCTTCCATCCTCGTCCATCTTTCAGGGTTTCCAATTGTTTGCTACATCATGAGACCCATAAAAAGAACAATAAAATCGAAATAGATCCAACTCCAATAAACTATAAATAAAAAATCATTATGGCATAATCATAGTCCAAAAGGTTTCCATCTTTGATTAGTCCACAACTTGGAGGGTATAAAAAAAAAGAAAAAGAAAAGAAAAAGAAAAGAAAAGTGGCCTTTTTCTCATTTAAATATTCCACTGAGGAAACATTAAATGATATATACTACGCATAGATGGATGGGTTCCATTATAATTTTAGCCTTAATAAGTTGCACAAAGTGTGTAATGCTTGTGCTCATTTCAATCTAATCATAGAATTTAATGTCACAATTATTATGGTTGCTAGAGCAATTATTTGATTAAATATAAGCACTAGTGTTTCCAATCAAGCAATTTTCAACATTTAATTAATTTAATTGGTAAACCCCTTTAATATGAGATGGGACTTGATGATGGGTGATATTAGCTAGCACTAGTGCTTCCAAGCATGCAATTTTCAACATTTAATTAATTTAGATGGTAAACCCCTTTAATATGAGATGGGACTTGATGGGTAATATTAGGTAGTATTAGTGTTTCCAAGCATGCAATTTTTAATATTTAATTAATTTAAATGGTAAACCCCTTTTTTGTGAGATGGGACTTGATAGGCAAGTTCATGATTCCCTCTTGAACAAATCAATCAATTATATTGACTTGAATATTTTCTTTTTCATAATATTTAAATTGTTTTTACCTTTTATTATTTGATTGACCAAATAAGGAAAAAAAAAGAAAAAGCCCATTTTCTAATATATTCCATAAGCCAGGAAATTAGAAAATAAATCTTATTTTTTATATTAATTTAATCTTCTAGAAAATTAAAATATTGACACACCCTTATATTAAGTATGATGTAATATGAACCTAGTGATTCCTAGCCCCCAAAATGAATGGTGCCAAAGTTTCTATTCACACATTCATAGTTTCGATGGAAGGGTTTTGAAGATTTTTTTTGGATGAAGGAGGGAAATAATAATAATAATAATAATAAAATATGTGAATTTTCTAGTCCCAAATGGAACAAAGTTTCTATTCACACACTCTACTTTCGATGACAATATTTTAAAGATTTTTTGGGTAGAGGAAAGAGATATAAAAAATAAGACAAAAATGAATATGTGCCATTTTCTAGCCCCCAAGTGAACATCAAAGTTCCTATTCACACACTCATCTTTGTATGGAAATATTTTAAAGATTTTGTCGAGAGGAGAGAAAAATAAAAAATTAAAAATTAAAAAAAAGAAAAAAAAAAAAAAAAAAAAAAGGAAAAGAAAGAAAGAAAGAGTTTACATCGAGGCTCCAGAGTTGCATGATGAGAATGATGGTATTAAATGGAGGTGGTAGCTGAAGACATCTCACTTTTCTGGAGCATTCTCAATTGGAATTATTGCTCTAAGTAGAAAGTTTAAATAAAGCGAAAACTTCCAAGTTTAGATATCAGACTGCCACATTCAATGGCTTCACTCGGTGGAAGTTCTTGTCTGAAATTGTCTATCCAACAAACATTGGGAAAGGATGAACCTTGTGTAGCTTTCATGGGTGGTGGGTTGGTGGTCACTCTTACCACGAACCAGACTGCCATACCTCCATATTTCCAATAATGCTATGTAAACAAAACCCTCACAATTCTCCTTATAGCAAAACCCACCACCCTTGATGATAACATCTTCTGGTTCCAACTTGGAAGTTCTAAGGACTTAGGCAAATATGAATTAATAATTAATAATGTCTACAAGAAAATAGCAAACAAAGATTTATAATCCGATATTGAATAGTCCTTTATAATTTTTATTTTTTTTTAAAGTGCGTTTGACAGTGATTTTAAAAAACGTTTTTATTATTTTTAATACTTAAATGATACAAATTTTAAAATGTTAAAAAATTTAAAAACACTTTGTAAAATTACTATCAAACCAACTTTTAATTTAACTTTTTTTGAGAACCATCACATATTTGAAAATTATGAGTAAAATATAAAAAGAACTAAAAACTTCATCCAATACTATTTTGATAACGTGGAATCTTGTTGAACATATATACTTGATTGAAAGATACCACAATAAGAGGTATAAGATATTCTAATAGGTATCATGAAATAATTTTGAATTTGAGACAGACGAGGGATGGGCCGACCTAGTCACGTTTGAGCCACGTGAAGTGCATATGGAAGAAGAGAAAATAATGTGTATGAGTATGTGTGGGTGCACGAGCTCATGTCTCATGTATGATGATGATGAAAATAACCACATGAGTGGGATTGGATAAGGTGGGTATGAATCGTATGATAGAGCATAATGACATAATAGTCAATGTTGTGAGGGGGTTACAGCCACAAAAACAAAAAAAAAAAAAGAAAAAAGGAAGGGAGGAAACAAAAAGATGAAAATGGAGGATTCCAACTTCCGTGTCTATGAAAGAACAGTGAAAAGGATTCCTAATCAAAGAACAAGATCCATTAGGAAGTGCTTAGGGACAACCCCCCCCCTAAAATGTTGGTGGAATTAAGGGGGGCTCAAAACTAGGGAGCCCACTAGGAGGGGTGGTGTGGGCCAAAAGGACACAAATCTAACCGCAAAATACCAAAAGAAGCTTTACTTCTTTTCATGGAATTGACCAAAAATACAAGAGAAAAAGCATAATAGCACTCCTCCTAGCTTTACATTACAAAGATGCCCCTTTCATGTATGCCCAAAATGTGTCGTCTTCTCCCAACCCACTTGAAGCCTGATAAAGGGCAGCCATTCCATTCATCATAGATTGAAGAGAAGTTTCACCATTTTCAAAAATGTCAAAAGGGAGGGAGAGTGGGAGAGAGGGGCAGTTGGGTCATTCAAAGTTGAAGGGTGGTGTCTCGTAGTAGAGAGGGATTAGGACCCCAAGAAAGAAGGGAGAGGCTGGTGTTGATATGGATGTTTTTCTACTTGAGGACAAGACAAGGGCACATGGAGAGAGAGGGAGGCCCCTCTTCTTTCATGGAATCCCCGCTCTAGGGTTTTTGAGAGGTTGAGAGAGGGTTTGGGATATTGATGCCTTTTCTATCATTCATTTAATATTTGTTTTGTAGAGGACAAGATGGTCCTTTCCCTTTTTGTTCTTTCTCCTGTCCAATACAAAATACCCTCCTTTCTTTTCTATGTCCCCTTCATCAACACTCCCCCCAACACCACTCAAGAAACACCTCTCTCCTCCAACACTACTCAATCTCACCCAACTTGTCACCATCTCCTCCATCATCTCTATATATACTCACTCCCACCACCATCATTTTTCTCATCTTTTTAGACAAAATACTATCCTATGTTTTCTCCATAACACAAGTACTACCACTGTTCTTACTACTGCTGCCACCACCAACACCCCCCACTTCTCCCAAGCCTATTTGCAACATACACCTTTCGCTCCCAACCATTTTTCTAGGCCTTTACTCTAGAGTTTAATCCCGTCCTTTTGCTCTCTAGGCCTTTTGTCTAGAGTTCCAACCATCCTTTTGCTCCAAGCCTCTCCTCAATATCGTCTTTTCACTATGCCTTCGAGAATCTCTGATGCCTTCAAAGCCCACCCTCTCCACCTCAATCACAAACACTTGGACTTGAACTCAGTACAAGAATTACCCGACTCATATGCATGGACAGGGGTGGACGAGAACCCTTCTGGAGACTCGTTAATCACTGAGTCCGTGCCGGTTATTGATCTCACCGACCCTCATGCCTCAGAACTCGTGGGTCATGCATGCAAGAGCTGGGGCGTCTTCCAAGTCACCAACCACGGCATCCCCGGCAGCCTCCTCGACGACATTGAGTCTGCTGGCAGGAGCCTTTTCTCTCTACCTGCCCAGCAAAAGCTCAAGGCCGCTCGCTCCCCTGATGGGGTTGCTGGCTATGGCCTCGCCAGGATTTCCTCTTTCTTCAACAAGCTCATGTGGTATGAAGGCTTCACCATCTTTGGATCTCCACTTGAACACGCTCGCCAACTTTGGCCTCAAGACTACACCAAATTCTGGTATTCACGCATGCTCATGCACACGTTCAATGACTCAATACTTTCCTTCATTTTCAGTCATTTCATTTTTCTTCTGTTTGGTGTTTTGAAGTATGTATCATGGCCGAAGACGAAGGCCATTCCCCACAATGCTACTAGCAAAGACCATAATGAAAGCCATGGTCCCCACCAAGAAGATATGGGATTTATAGCATACCAAGATGAAATCCCACTTGTTACTGTCTACTTTGTTTTATGCACACACGATAATATAATCTTTGCTATCTTATACAGTGCCCTACCTTTTTGACAATTTTGTTTTTTCTCTTGCAGTGATGTCACAGAGGAGTTTGAGAAAGAGATGAACCAACTTGCAGAGAGGCTCATGTGGCTCATGCTTGGATCACTGGGGATCACTAAAGAAGATGTCAACTGGGCTGGCTCAAAAGGCGACTTCAAAGCTGCCCTGCAGTTGAACTCCTACCCAGCTTGTCCAGAGCCGGACAGGGCGATGGGTCTCGCCGCCCACACTGACTCTAGCCTCTTCACAATCCTCTACCAGAACACCGTCAGTGGTCTGCAGGTCCAAAGAGAGGGAGCCGGATGGATCACAGTTCCTCCACTCCCGGGTGCACTTGTTATCAACGTTGGAGACCTCCTCCACATACTATCCAATGGGGTGTTCCCTAGCGTCGTACACAGGGCCTTGGTTAACCGGACAAAGCATCGACTCTCTGTGGCCTACCTCTGCGGACCACCAGCCAGTGTTCCAATCTCGCCCGTGCCGAAGCTGGTTGACTCGAGTCACCCTCCTCTCTACCGCCCAGTCACATGGAGCGAGTACCTCTGCACCAAGGCAAAGCACTTTGACAAGGCTCTTTCATTAGTTCGGCTGTGTATGCCCAGGAACGGATTCATCGATGTAAACGATCACAATGGGGTGAAAGTAGGTTAGGGATGGTTTTTTGGCTTTGTAGTTACTCTTCATTCCTTGGAGGATTGTGGGAGTAATAAGAGTGAAGTGTTGGGTTAGTTTCCATGGAAAAATGCACAAGTGGATAAGTAATATCAAATCATATGAAGCGATGCAAACAAGCAATCTCCGTTGTCTTTTGTCGGTGTGTAGGAAGAGGGTAGAGGGAAATGGCCATTTTGAATATTCATATAAAGGACACATGAACCGGCATCTTTTTGCCCCGGATATGAAGGAAGATATCCCTCCAAAGAATAAGACAATGATCAAGATAAAACTGGTTTAATCATAGATCAATCTTTGGAAGGATGATGAAGAAAAAAAATAAAAAACACTACCAACAATTCCTCACAGGTTGAACAAGAAAAAAGGGAGGGCTGCAACTGTCGCTTTCTATCCCCAATGTCTCCCTTCTCTCTGCTTTTCAATGGGGACTTTGGCATTATTGAAAAGATTCATGTCCCTGTCATTCCAATGCCTAGCCATGGCTGAGTTGAGGATGGTATTGCCTCTGCAACCACGTGGACCTCGACATTGGCAAGCCAGAAAACCCTGCCCCTCTGATGGGGATGAGGCAGTTTTTACCGTTTTTCGATTTGTTTGTTTCTCCCTTCTTCTCATCTTTGCTAGGCAAATCACATTTGAGTAACCTTAAAAGACATACTTCCTGGGACAAAAAAATGGTCTAGTTGTGAATTAAACTTGTACATGCACCTACTTGACAACATACCACGGATCAACATTCAAAGAGGACGAACACAGAATTAATTACATGGGATTATTGAAGCTGCATAATAAGTGAGATGGACATACCTTTTCACAAGATGCTTGATCGGCCCCACTCGATACATGATTACAGTACTTACAAATGAAGTATGCAGTCAACAGTACTAAGAAATTTTTACAAGAAAAATTCAGAATTTATAACTGGTTCCCAGTCTTCCAACTTATTGGGCTCATTCTCACTAGTATGGATAAATCACTACAGAGCTGGAAGCCAGCTGCTCATGACAAAGACCAGTACTAAGTTCCAAATCTGTCAAAGCATGCAGTTCTCACTTACTGAAATGACCTTATCTTATCATTATTCCAAGCTGGTGAACACAATACTTTGTCACTCACATTTACTATTGCCCACAACCAATTAGCAAGAGTATCAGAGTCAATCTCTTTTTATTAATGGATTATATCAAAATCAATCTTAGTCATAGCAGACGGTAGTGGAGTTGTTAATTAGCTAGTAATACAATACTTTATTGCTCACATTTAGTGTATATTTCCACAACCAAGTAGCAAGATTTCATCTTAAGTGTGATTAGTATAAGAGCAATCTGTATTTATAGATGGATTATATCAAAATCAGTCTTAATCATGGTAGATGTTAGCTGATTTGTTTTGTAGTCTTGTGAATGGAATTTAACTAAGTCTTATTCCAATAGTATTGCCATAGACGATGATTATTTTTAGCTAATGTCCAACTTTCACATTTCACATCACTTTGACAGCAAGTCTCTAAAATGAATTAAAAGTAAAAGTGTTTTTAGATAATCCTTTTGTCTGATCCCACTTTTGGTATGTTATTTAAAACATCCTGTTTGGCCCATTGCACCGAACACAGGATCAAATATCCCTAACAGTGTACTAAGTACTATGACCAACATATCCTTGATTTTTAATTCATATGCTTTGCCTCACTGGTGAGCTTGAAAAGCCATGTACATGTATTCCCTTTGTTTTACAACCAGATTTGCCAATAGTGGATATAAAATTAAAATAATTGGAAGGAAGAAACAAAAAGTTCCACTTCTGTAATGATTAAAGAGGCTTACTAATGGGTATACACCTACCATAATTGGAAGGCAGAAACCATATGTTCATGATGTTTTTTTGTCTCAAATTGGAAAATTCTATACTGGAATAACCCACTTTGAATTAATTAAAATATAAGTAGGTTGGCCACTACTTCCCCCTTTTTACATAGGGGCACTATATCACCATCACCAGGAAGACAATGGATCAATACAACATCAAACACATTGGGTGAATTTTTTATGCTTGAAGAAAGAAACCGGGGTTAACAAGTCCACAGGTTTTCTTTTTTCCTTTTTGTGTTTGAATTGAACTCCAAGCGTGATTTATTCTTGAAATACTAAAACCTAAAGACCCTTTAGAAACTTTCCTTAAAAAAATGATGAATAAGCAATTGGCATCTTTTCATTAAAAGGAAATGAGCAGAACTTGAAAATGCTTGTAGGAGATTGACCAGTGGCCAATCTCTACAAACATTAAAGGAAAAGCAAATACTGTGGAACCCCATTCCCACCAAAAGGAAAAGGCAAAAATGAAAGGAAAAGAAAGTGTTGGTATGTGAGAAAGAATTGGAAAGAATTGATAATAGGATGCCGAGATAGATGAGTGGCAAGGCAAGAATGGACTGAATTATAAATCTATACATATGAAGATATAAGTAGCACCATTTTATGGTAAGATGCCATCATGGTGGAGATGGTTTGAAGGTCCTACAATGACAATCAGAAGGACAAAAGGAATGTAGATTGAGACTGAAAAAAAAGGCAAACGTGACTATGATTTAACAAAAGATAAAGGCCTTTGGTAGAGTAGAATAGCTAAAAAGGATCAATAGATACCAAATAGGTGAGACAGGGTTTCATTAGCCCAAAAAAAAAGGGGCATGAATAATGAAACCCACTACTGTGGAGTTATGTTCACAAATTTTGCATTCATAGTTCTTTGTGTTTTTACCTGATGGCCTACATCGAATGCACAAGTCTTGGGCTTCGAGGAAATGACTCATCTGTCATGAGATAAAAGAACATCAATAGCAGCAATAAGTATCTTATTTCATATTAAAAATGCAACTGATTGTCTTAATCTTTGTCCCACTAAGCATGGCGAAGGTGGAAAAAGAGCAAACAAAAAAGGAAAAAATTGTTCCCTCCAACAAGGTTGAAGGAGAGTGACCAAGACCAAATAACAAAATTTCATTTGACTGATAGTAAATGGAGTAGATAATCGCCAAAAAAAATCCACGAATACTTATATCAAAAACAAAGATGTAAGAAAAATATCATATCATACTTTGGAAGACGCATTCACATTCAGATGGAACTCCATTGATATGCAATAGCAAAACACATAAATGTACAAAGTTCAAAAGTAAACAAAACATCCTGCAACAGTGGAGCTTATATTAGAAAGGTGAGGTTAATATTAAATAAAATGATCTATTTGGCTCAAGTTGTAAGTGCTTCTGCTCAGGTACAAAGATCTAAAGAGGCATCAATTGCTGTTCCTCAATAATAGGTCATTCATCTTATTTTTCTGCTCAACATAGCCATTATTTTTGTTCTTCACATATGAATTTTAATATACAAAGTAGAGATTATATCAAATTTTATTTTGAAATTTCATGCACTCATTAGTAAAAACAGAGAATATTTGCATATTTGCAATCTCATTACCCAGTATGAGCATTACAAGAGGCATACTTACAATGTTATTTAATCTTCAAAGAACAAAATTTTTCTGCAGATACCATCCTCCTGTCCCATGACATGGCTAACATGAGTAACCTTTCTTTTTTTTGTTATTTCATTTTTTTTTTTAGCACTTTTATTCTCAATATAGTTCATATAAAGAACAGAATTTCTGATAAAAAAATAAAAAATAAAAAATAAAAACACTTGAAGGAGCAAACAAAAGCATGGACTGATACTTTCACATCCTTCCATGAGCTTCCACAAATGAATTCCAATACTGAAACAATTAACTTGAATACAAATGTTAAAACCCTGTATGCTTAAACTTAATGTTCAAGTTTACAATGCTCAAAATTAACTTGCTTCCTCATTGCCAAAGTGAATCAGAGGTTACATTCTAGAAAAAATGAGTAAGATTTAAAGTATGTCAATTAACAGGGGTAATGTAATCTACATGGATGAGCAGCCTAAAGGTGTCGTTTTCAATAAGAACTTACAAGGCACACAGCCAGTGAAAGGATTTAGTATATTAAAATCACAATGCACATAAGAACAAAACATTTTAGGTAACCTCTAATTTGTCTTATGATTTGTGGATATGGATATGAGGCTTGCATGCTAATGGGGAGTGGGGCCACACTCTGTTGGACATGGCATATGCACGAAAGCTAGACATGGGGATATAGTTGTGTGTTTGCTTGTGTTACAGCTGTGTATATTTGTTTGTGTTATAGCTGTGTACGCATGTTTGCTTGTGAGTGTACCATTTGTACATGTGCATCTATGTGTGAAGTTGGGGCAAAATATAAAAGGTAGAACAATGAAGTAATTGAAGCCATAGAAAAGGAATGATTTTTATTTGTTCTTTTTCGCATCGTTTTGAATAACTATTGTTCAAAAATGAATCAGCTGGAAACAAGGAGATGTGTCCTATGTATGATTGGTTGGAAGGAAACTTCTGAGCAGTTGCTCCTTCCTTTATACTCAAAGAGAAGTTTCTCTTTCATTTTCCTATCCATCTATTTGTCCATGAGATTTGAACTTTGGCATTTTGTACCCTAAGCTTCAGTTTACCTATCTACTTAAGCCTGAACACCTCCTGCATATGCTTGCCGATAAAAAAAGGTGCTTTCTGTAGAAGGATTTAGCAGAGGAGGCCATGAAAGATGAGAAAACACCAAAAAGAAAGGGCTTTAACTAAGCCTCAGAACATGTAAGAAATCAGTAGCTACACCAAAGTCCTTAGCACTAACATAGACTTGAAGGCTATATACTTAAAATTTAACTGAAAAGTTTCTGAGCCCGCAAAGATTCTCCTATTCCTTTCCTCCAGCTATACCTAAATACGACATTTAACCATGGTGACAACTTAGTTCCTGATATAGCCAGCACTAGCCCAGTGAGTCAGGAACCAGTAAAAAGCTTAATGGTAGATCAAAGGGAAAGCAAACTCCCAAATAATCCACATGTTGGATCAATTTGCTACCATCAAATTCCTACTCTCCAAATAATTCACCATAAAAGTTTTTCATCCACAGCTATTCAGATGAATCAAGCCACTTCAGGTGGAGTTTTAGAAACCATACCTGCTTAGCCAGGAAAAGTTCATCCCATGTTCCACCAGACCAAAAAAAAAAAAATTCATCATGAAAAAACTGCCTTGCAGTTTTCTCCATACCATGGAATTCTACATTTCCAATTAATGCAAATTGTACTAACTCATTAGATAAGGCAACAAGTCTCTTCAATTTGTAACCATGAAAGTTGGCCTAGCAAAATTTATATTCCAATGCATGAATTCTTTGGCTAAGGCATGTAAATCTCCACTTAATTAGCCCAATTAATTGCAATGGTGAAGAAATCAGGAGATACCATATGAGGAAAATTCCCAAAACAAAGACCTTTTGAAATTTGACCCATTACCATCACTTGCTCTAAACGTCGCTACTTCAATAGTCATTTGAGGTGGTTATGGGTTGTAGCAAATCCATAGAGCCCCTTTCCAATTAGTAATTTGAACCCCTATTGCATCATCCTTCAAGCAAAGAATCTACCAGTCCACAAGACAGTACTTAAAACTCCTCTATATTGCCAACACAAAGCTTCTCTTTGAAAATGTTACAACATAATGCACTTGAATCTAGAATCCTGGAAAGAGATGAAAACATGCAGCAGTGTAGCAGGAGCATTTCAAATTTATCCATCGAATAAACATAATGACTTCTGCCCTTTTTTTATCATGGAATACCAAACAACCCTTGTCTTTGCCTTAAAAGAGGGCCCTATTGGCAAAGCAAGTAAGACACTAGAAGTTTACCAATTTGACAACCTAAAAAGCTGCTTTCCTACATCCCCAACTGGATCAATTCACCTCCTCAAGGTTTATTTGTACTCACAGAATCAACTTCAAAACAGGCAAGAACTCCTTAGAGGACTCAAGATCATCTCTTTGTGCCACAGAAAATAATAGTACGATCAGCATACAACAATGGAGAGATGACAACTTCATCCCACGTCCTTGCTAACGACAACAACACCACAAAAAAAAAAAAAAAAAAAGAAAAGAAAAAAAAAAAAGAAAAAAAAGGAAAAGAAAAAGATAAAAAAAGAGGAAATGGAAACTGCCCAAAAGATTGCTAGAAATTGCTCCTCCAATCCAGCAGATGGTATTTCATTATCCATACAGGGAAAGTGGACTTCAATGTATATCTGATTGTGAAACTGACCAAAGACAACTTTTGTTAATAAAATAGGAATGTGTTTATCTTAGCAAAATCTACTTTCTACCTAAAGTCAAATAATGATGACATGATTTTAAAAACTATCTTAAAGACTTAAAGTCTATATATACAATAGAAAGGAATTCAAGCCTTCTCTATTCTTTAAAAGTTAGGTTGCAAGCTTACAAAAATTGGGATAGACCCTTCTAGTTTGCAATTCTAGCAAAGAATCCAGACACTTTGAAACCTTCCCTTTAGCGTTCAAAGTTTATTTTGCATTGGCCTACCGTTGTTCTAACCATCCCAACCTTTTGATGTTAATATATAAATTTTAAGTTTTTGTGATTGCACTTCTAACTTGATATTTGATATAAAACAAATTTCCATCAGCAGCTTAAATTGATTGGTTCACTACTTATTTAAGCCAACTAACATGTCTTCAGTTTCAGTGGCAGTCCCAAATGAAAGCAACTTGCTTAAGATAATTAGCAATAGAATAAATACAGATAATTAGTAATATCTGAAACTAAAAAAAAATAAAAAAATGAAGCAATATTTAAAGGAAAAGAACTTCTAACACACTTATGCACTTCAGTGTTAGCATTGTTGTTCCTTTAAAGGGCAAGGATTTGAAACAAAGGAAATTACCCTTTTAGTTGCAGAAACTATTACAGAGCTCAATATGACTGCAACAATCATCAAGAGAGAGCTGAAAGCAGAGACAGAAACCGGCATATTTTTTGCATGACCAACATTGTATGCAAAGCTTGACCAACTATGCCCTGAGTGTGAAAAAGAAACAAGAAAATTATTTCAATAAATTGATCACACAAGAAGCACTATACCATGGTAGCATGCTGCATTCTAGAAAGCTAAAAATTAAAAAAGCATATGCTTTAAAACGGATTTGTCCACATTTAGATCCATTTAAAAAAACATGGAATTCAATGGTTATACACTTCACAAAATGTATAATTATGACTAAATTCTCCAAACTTATCAATAGAAAACAAGAAATTTGCTTATGGTCGGAAAAGTGACATTTGGATAGCTTCAATTCCAACAGTTACAAATCATCAGAACTTGATTTTAGTTGGCTTTGAAATGCTAAAGATATGGAGATGCTCAAGTCGGTGTTAAAGGTGGTCTTGGCCTTTAAAGTCTCTTGAATAATTTCAAAGAATGTGTTAATTGTTAATACCATAAAAGACAAATCCTTTTCCAATTTGTGTGCGGCTGTGCTAGTGCTGAGACACAGTGCAAACATCAAGCCCTTTTCAAGAATTGTTCAAGAACACTCCATAATGCCCTCAAAATATGTTAGTATGAGAATGTGTACATCAATATAAAAGAATTGCCCTTAAAAGATCATTGAGCTATAAAGAGATGGAGTCCTTATTTGCCCAAACTATCCCCTTAAATTACCCACTATTCTTGGAAAGTTGTAGTTCCGGAACTATGGTTGGTTTAACCATTTAAGGGGTATAGCTACATTACACTCTCTAGATCTCTTTGGAGTTGCCGGAGCAGTTAAAGTGCATGAGCAACAAAGTGCTCATTCAATTCAAATTCTAAGAAGAGTGCTTTATTTTACATACTCACTTCACAGTTGGGAGCTACTTTACCAACTTTACCAACTTTACCAACATCTTGAAACCTTTTCCTGGTTTGTTCAAATCTAACACCATGAAAATTACCCACAAATGAAAAGAAAAAAGAGAAAGAAAACTTTTGAAGAACAACATCACTCTGAGATATTTGACCTAATAAATATCCATTTCAATCTAGTATTAAAGCAAGGTAAAATAAAATAATATGCTAATAAATAATAATAATAATTAAAAAAAGAAAGAAAGAGAATTACTTGATTTAAATGAGGTATACTGCTTGGAGATGACTTTAAACCGGACTTTGTCACCTTACAAGCTCTTTCCTATTTTATGATACTGTGGGTGTTCGTCTTGCTGGGCTGTTACTGGAAAAGCCTTTGGCTTGCATGAGGACAAACATGAGTGCTTTTCACTTTTGAAGTGTTAAAGCTATTGACTTCCCCACTACCCACTTAAGATGAGTCAACAATCAAGTCTTTACACAGGGGGGTGGTGGTGGAATCCTATCTCTTAAATAAGAGATAATATTATGATATCTTTCACCGAGTCATTTGGTAAACAAATGCATTTTGATTTATCCTTTTTGTGAAGCCTCTTCATTTTTATTTTTTTTAATCATGTTTCCGTGATTTTGTTTTACTAGTTTTGTTTTTCCACAAAGGAAGTCACTTTTATTTATAAGTAGATATAAATAATTGAATTTTAAATTTCCGTATTCAATTTATCAATTTAAGGGAATTAATTATTTTATATTAACAACTTTTCTGATTTTAGCAACACGATAAATGGTTTTTTTTCTCTTTTATTATTATCCATTTTTTAGCTTATGACTATTTTCTTTTTTTAGGAAACTTATTAACAAAAGAATATTTACTTTTAATTCTCTTTTAATTGAAAGATCTAACTTCCTAGTTGTAACCTATTTGTAAACATGAAATTACAATTTTGAAGACCAAATACAATAATAATTTAATTCATTAAAAAAATTTTATGCCAACAAGAAGTACTAAAAGTATAAATATGCATTGAGACATAATTTAATTTCGATTCTTAGTAATTATTAATATTGATTTTTATCACTTGTTTTAAATAAATCAATTCATATTTTGTAGTGTCAATGTAATAAGAGTTTATTTGATAATAATTCTAAAAAATGCTTTTAATATTTCTAATACTTAAATTTTTTTATCATTTAAGTGTTAGAAATATTATAAACGCTTTCTAAAATCACTTTCAAATGTACTCTAACAAATACAATGATTTAATTGTTTAATTATAGAACAAACCAATAGTTTATAAAATTATTATTATTATTATTATATATAAGTTTTTATATTTTTAAAAGTAAATAATAATAATTTAATTAATTATAATTATAATAAAAATAAAAGGACAAAATAAGAATATACTTAGACTTAAAAGTGCAAAATATATGTGTCTTAAGTTCATTTGGTAACATTTTTTTACTCCTAAAAATAGAAAACTATTTTCCTAGGAAATATGTTTGACAACTTTTTGATATAAACTAGTTTTTGGACAACTTGTTCTCAAAATATGAATTTTTTTTCATAACATATTTTAATTATTTTATTAGTTTTTAGGGATTATTTTAAAAAATATATAAATTAAAAATAAAATGTTATATATAATAGTTATTTTTAACAAATATTTGGAAATACAAAAAAGGGGCTAAGTATATTCTAAGTTCTCAAATAAATTTTTATTATAATTAAAACTGTTTTTAAAAAGCATTCTAGTGAAAGACATTTAAATGATTAAATAAGAAGTTTTAATATTTTTGATGGGTGATTTTAAAATTATTAATAATTAGAGTGGTAAAGGAAGAAAAATTCAATTAAGAATAAATTGCATTAAAACTTAGATCTTTCAAAATTGTTTAAGTTTTTGTAGTATATTTTTGGTCATACCTTTCAACAAGGTCGTTGTAGTATAGTGGTGAGTATTCCCGCCTGTCACGCGGGTGACCCGGGTTCGATCCCCGGCAACGGCGAATTTTTAATTTTTCCTTTTCCACTGCACCATCCAACGGCGTCGTTTTGCTGTGTTGGCCCCAACTCTGCAATTTTTTTTTTTTTTTCTAAATTATAAATTTATAATTGTTTTAAATTTTATTCTTGATATTTCCTTTTTCCTTTTTTTTATAGACTAAAAATAAATATCTTGATGTATTAAAAAATAATTTTTAAACTCATTCTTATTTGACCAAAAAATAATTTAACATATTTCTAAAAATTTTAAAATAATAGAAACTATTTTAAAAGTTGTTTTTTTAACCAAATATTTCTGATAAGAAAGGTTGGAGGTTGAGATTTTTTGATGGGTTTAAAAATATTATTTTTTTATTTAGAAAAAGTTGAATATTTTATCTTTTTTATTTAGTGAAATGATTTTCGCATTTCCCAAAATTTAATTGGATGGGCTTGGGTCACATGCAATTGGGCCTCCACTATCTCTGTAAGCCCATGATACTCACAAAGTGAGATTCAATGCAATCCATCTTCTAGTTTTCATCTTCTTTTGTGGGATGAAGTAAACTCACATAAATCATATAATCTTCCACATATGTAACATTTGATGTGAATTTCAAATTTCATCCATACATTAAAATTTGATTTCTTCTTTGGTAGAACCCAGTAGGCAAACCTGATAGAAGTTCTAAGTGATAGGCAAACTTCTAATTAGAAAGTTGACCCATACTAAATGATTGTAGCACTCAATCTGAAATTAGAATCTATAAGGAGGGTCCAATTGGCTGATGCAGAAATCAATTTGCCAGCCGCCACATTATTGTAACAACTTTTTGTTGTTAATCTTATTATTTATAATACTTAATGTCACTTATCATAGTGACGTGGATGAAGATGATCATAATGTAATTATAATATATATAATCATTGTTATGGATACCAAATAATGTAATATTTTTATATTGTTCACCTTATCAATGGTGATGTAGGCATTAATTTAACATTAAATGTGATGTGGCCATTTAACATTAGGCATTAGGACACTCACTAAATTTTAGAATGATCAAAGCGTATATAGAAGCTTTTCCTTTTAACCTTATGATACAAAGACTTATAAAAGTACGAGAAAAATATTACGATGAAGTTCTGATAGTGAAACTTCTTAACCCTTCTTAGTATTTGTTTTTGTTTTTGTTTTTGTTTTTTTTTTGATGAAAAGAAACTATGAAGTAGAATACCTATAAATGCGATTGAATGACGAGTTACAATAATATTCAAAACCAAACTTTGTAATATCTTTAAGAAAATTTGACCTCCAAATGATCAACTCAATATTATAAATACTTTTCTTAATTAAACAATTTGTTGTTCCATTGGCTACCTTTTCTTGGTCAAGCACCGATCAAGAAACCAAATGACTTTCTCTCTCTTCCACTAGACTTGCTTTCTCAGTTGAGACATTGCTTTTCTTGATTGAGTGTTGATTGAGGTTCAACTGAAATTCAAGAAAGACTAATGGTCACTTGTAATGCACTTAATGCTCAACGGCTACTCAACTAGTCAAACCGAAGCTCGACTAGTCGAGGCTTACTTTTACAATTTGGGGTGTTTGAGCTTGGTTTTCAATAAATTGAGAGCTCTTATACATTTATTGATAAGAGAACACCTCCATTGAATAACCTTAATTACTATTTTCTCTCTTTCAAAGCTCTCAAACTCTAGTGCATTGATTATTCCACTTGCAAATCTATTATAATGCGCTTATTTGAGATCAACCTCGCTTTTATTGTATTAAGCCTTCATTAAGCTAGGTTGAGTGTTGTTAAACTTACTATATTTGTGAAAGATCGAGTGTTTGGAGTTTCAAGCTAGCATTGAGCTTGAAGAGACTTGTAAGTGCTCATTAGAACCATTGAATCCAAGTGCAGAGCTTGAAGGCTTAGAGTAGAAAATCTTAATTTAGTGGAGCCTCCACTTAAAAAGGAGTTTGAGAAGAATGGATATAGGCGAGATTTGCTAAACCACTATAAAAATGAGTTTACATCTATCTAATTCCCTTCTTTATTTACATTTATTGCTTTATCAGTTGATTAATTGAAATGGTTTTCAAAAAAGTTTTAATAACCTAATTCACCCCTCCTCTTAGGTGTTTTCCCTTAATCTAATTAGCATTACTTCACAGCATATATGTTGGATTCTCCACTACTGTGATATATTTCTAGTGCCTCTCATACTAATGGCATAACTAACAAAATCATCACAAGCATGCTTCTAGGATAGTTTATTCATATTCATATATAGACACACAAAACAAGCCCTCATATATCTATCCTAAACTCTTACACACCACAGTAGGTTTTTAAAGCAGATTCAGCTCTCTGACCAGCTTCACTGTAGTAGAAGTGGAGGAATTCTACATGATCAAACGGTTTGAAGAGCAAAGGGTGTTCTTCATCCACAAGCTCTTCTGGGGCTTTTATCACATACCCTGCTTTTGGGATTGAGAACAATCCAGTAGAGTACCTGGATTCATTTCCAGTCATCATCACCCTATGATATGGAGAGTGCAGTCGACCATTTGTCCATGCCTGCAGAGGTTACACACAGGTCTCATTAGAGAGGCTGAATACTACTCAATTGAGTTTGAAGAAACCCAAAGAAAACTTACGAGGAAAGAGTCTCCGATCATGATGATAAAGGAGTCCGGTGAGCATTTGATGTTGATCCATTGGCCATCTTTTGTCTGCACCCCTAGTCCATCAACTTGATTTTGATACAATATGGTAACTATGTTCTTGTCTGTGTGAGCATTTAGCCCAAGCTTGGTTTCGGTAGTTTGAGGCCCTTTATATTTCATGACACGAAGAAGGTAGTTCGTAGAATCCATGTGCTCATCCAAGTACTTCTCCATGCCCAAGCTCTCTAACACCATCCTCCTGATTGTCTGATCCAGTTCTGACAGTTGTTCTGAGAAGGATTGTATAGTTTTGCTGCCAAAGAAAAAGTTTGGTTGAAGTTAATAGATTAATTTAAGTATAATATTCTTCCAAAAGTAGAAATTGAAAGAAAGGATTATATACCAAAAACTAGCATTGCCTTCAGGCCACAAGAGCTTAGTGAAATGTTCAGCTTTTTCTTGGACTAGTGCATCATCAATGCCCATGCTCTCATAGAGTGGCACCATTGGATACTGCCCAACATAACCATGAAAAGGCTTTTTGGAAGAATTTCTCAACTTGGTTTGTAGAGGGAGATCAAAAAGCTCTTCCAGTGCACCAAATATCGCCTTACGAAGCTCTAGAGGAACCTTATTGAAAAAAGCCTCAAAGCAACCATACTCTTCAAGTGCTTTCTGAACTTGGGCTTTCACCAAGTTCCACTGGAGAGTTCCTGGCTTCAGCTCTGGATCTGAGAAGTCTATGACAGGAAGCCTGAGAGGGGTTTCAGATCCCATTACTTGCTCTTTGGTGAATGAGGTAGAAGAAGCTCCTTTCCTATGCTTTGGTTGTGAATAAGCCTTTGAGTTTCTTGGGCTAGTTATATAATTTCTTGGATGCTATATGCTCTAAAGAGATGATTGAAATAATGGTGGTTGTGAAAATGACTTTTGGACTAATTTGTCTGTGACAATCACTAAAAATCATTATAATGGCACGATATTGATCTTGGAAGCTTCTATCCACCTAATATGTATCAAAGCTACTGAATAGGCCGGCTTTCATAAAATAAACATTAGCCCTCTAAATAATGACTTCTTTAATGGAAAAGGCCAACAAATGTGATTTACAAAGTAGGAAGGGCAAATTACTAGCTCTTTCCACATTTGATTCACATCCTCAATATTATAAATCCTATAGCCTTCATATTTTAAGAGACCGACAAGAAGGTTCCCAAATGGCTGCTGAAAAAGATCTAACAGGGATGGTGGAATTCAGAGCAATTTGATGGACATGGTTCAGGATGCCTAGTGAGGTTGAAACCAATTTCTGTTAATATTTCCTTTTTTTTTCTTCATGGGGGAGGTTGAATTCAGAATTAGATCCCTTCCATATCAGGTGAAACCATGACAAACCTAATGTGGAGTTGTTTAATCTTGCAAGAAGACTCCATGTCACAATTATTGTGCAATGGTCATGATGTAGATTTAAAAGGAACAGACACAACCTGCAGGTTTTAATAGTGTCTTATAAGTAGAGCCTTCTCTTTCTCTTTATAGTTTTTTGCTGTTATATTGTGCTTGTCCTGTTTTTACAAGTAATATTCAAATGGTATGTCCCCTCAAGGTGGTCCTGCCTGCAGCATTTTGCATTTGTCCCCTGTTTATTGGAGCCAAATGATAGAAGAATCTTAACCCTTACCCAGTGTGATGCCACAGCCACTAGTGTCCGTTCACAACCCTAAAGAACCAAAGTCCCAACGTATCTAAACTATAGTCTCCCTTGTTCTGAGCTTCTGATTCTTTTGTTGACAAAGTCCAATAATTTGTCGTGAAGACTTTTGAGAAACAACCAATTCTTTATGTTGAGGAAGATCATTTGTAACCCATCAACTCTTTTTCTATTTTTCATTATTGGTTCATTTAAAAGGAGGAATTAAGATGAAAGTTGGTTTGTTGGATTATCAAGTTGAGATCAGAGCTTGGATGCACTCCAAAATCAGATTAATAGATGCCTGGTTGACTAAACTTCATAGAGCCTGTGGCAGTAAAATAGAATACTTCATTTCCCTTTTTTGTGTATGCCTTGATGCATGACATGCCAAAAATTGAGAAGACATAAAAAACATTTCAAGTTGCTAGTAGGGCATTAAAAATCATTCTAGTAGACCTTGATGTTAAGTCATGACAGCTAACCAGCAGGCTGTTTTCATATGGAATATAAGAGAAGCCAGTACATATGATCATCAAAACTTACACAAGACAAGTTACTCACCATCTAAGGCTGTCTTACACATAGCAGTAAACCTTTAGGGAACATGAAAGAATCTTTTTCACATAACCTGTTTTGGAGATAGAGATTTATGGGAGTAAACAAAATTCACATTTACACCTACCATGACAGCTATGCAATAAAACTATTAATGAAGAAGTTGCAGTTTCTATAGCCCAAAATACCCTGCTGTTTTGATTTGGGAATATCGCCTCATTGTGAAGATGGGTCCTTTGTTTCTTTTTTTATTAATTTTATTGCTTGAAAGGACCTACATTTTATAATATATGTATGTAGTTATTGATATGTTACAGAGTATTTCTGACTTACGAGGAACAAAAAATATTTCGCAGGAGTCATCAAGAAATCTTTTTGAAGGGCCCCCAAATCATGTTTCTTGATGTTGCTTTCGAATGCATCGTTAGATATGCCTACGCTAGTAAAAACAGAAGAGTGTGACATTTGCAGACATAAGAAAATAAGTCAATACAGCATACAACAGTTACAATATTCATATGATTGCCGAGAACATGGTGGTTTCTATTCCCAGAGAAGAAGAAACCAACTCCTTGATATTATTAGACAAAGTACCAGAAAAAAAAGGCAGTAAGAAATCTGCATATTTGTGATATTACGAGTACCAGAAACCTGGCCATGACACTAAAAAGATCAAACACCACAGTAGGCTTTGGCAGTGGATTCAGTTTGCCCAGCCTTATTTGTGAAGTAGAAATGAAGTAATCCATAATGATTAAATGGCTTGAACTGTAATGGGTGTTCTTCATCGGCTAGCTCTTCTGGTATTTCTATAATCCCTCTATGGTATGCAAATAGACCGATGGAGTACCTCGCTTTATTCCCATTCATGATGACCCGATGCTTGGGAGAATGTATTCTGCCATTGCTCCATGCCTAAGTTCATCAAGACAAAAAAATGAATATCTTAGGATCTTCATAGTTACAATTTAAGAATGTATAATCACCAATTTATACTTCCTTAAAAGATACAAAATAAGATTTTACTAATAATTCAGAACATTTAGCTAAATTCAAACAACTGTCAGCAATAATGATTCTTTTCCCCAAATTTGATGTCAGAAAGTCAAAGTACTGGCATAGTATGAAACTTGAAAAAGAGAGTAAAACAATCAAGATAATGCTCTTATCCCAAGCAGGTCTTGAAAGATAGAACTTTAGGGTGAAGGATTACATCTCAGAGTTAAGTAAAAAAACTGGTAGTTTTTAGTTGCCAGAAGTTCTTTCATTTTCACAAATTTACTTGGTTTGTCAAATAGGTGATAGTAACCAACCAATAGTGCATCCCCTGCCATGACAACATAGGATGAGGGAGAAGGTTTGAAACAAATCCACTCGCCATCCTTCGTTTGTATCTCTAAACCGCAGACTTCGTTTTGGTGAAGTATGGTTATGAAGCTCTTGTCAGTGTGACATGAAGTACCAATGCAAGTCTCGTTCTTCTGGGGTCCTCTGTATTTGATGAGTCGGAGAAGGTAAGTGGTTGATTGAATGTGAGAGTCATAGTACTTCTCTGCATCATAGCTTTCAAAGACCATTTTCTTCACCATTTGTTCCAATTCTGACACTAGCTTTGAGTATGAAAGCACAGTTTCACTAACCAAGAACCAAGAAAGAAAAAAAGAAGAAAAACAAATAAGCATAATTCAAGAATTAAAAAGAATTAGGACAAGAATATAGATCAAGCAAGATATACCAGAAATGACCATTTCCTGCAGGCCACATGATGTTTGTGAAACTTTCAACTCCTTTGAGTGTTGTTGCATCTTCAATCCCCATGCTTTCATGAAGAGGAATAAGGGGCTGCTGGCCGATATAGCCAAAATATGGCTTATCAGAAGTGTTTTTGACTTTGGTTTCTGTGGGGAGATCGAACAATTCTTCTAATTGACAGAACGTTGTGTTGTCAAGCTCTGAAGAAACTTTATCATACACTGCTACGAAACAACCGTATTCCTCAAGTGCATGCAGGACATCTTTGCATGCCAAGAGCCATGATCTTGTACCAGGCTTCAAGGTTCCGGTGGAAAAATTGAGAACAGGAAGCCTGGGAGCTTCAGAGTCCATGGTTTTTGTTCTTTTTCTTCTTTTACCCCCCTGATGGGCCACTTGGATATATTGCCTTAGATCATGTACCTTATAGGGGTTCAATGTATGTATCCATGTCATAACAAGACAAATGAGAAGATAAGGTAACAGGCACTGAGGCAAAGAAGAATATGGATGAACCCAAAGTGCTTTGTGCTACATTGTGTAGCCGACATAGAAATTTGTGAAATGGAATATACCTGGTGGGACAGATTTGTTAGCTAGTACAAAATCAAATAGTTTCAAACCTTGCAATACTGCAGAGTTGGAGAGTAAGCTATGTTGATGGTTCTATGGGAGAGGCTAATTGGGTGATTTTCATGAGACCCAATTGAGGGTGAGAACGGGAGTTTATGATATTGAGCACAAATTATAAGATTTTTAGACTTCTAAGAGCACACACCATCACAAGATACTAGTAGATAACCTCTCATAAGTGTCACTTTCCACCACTCTAATCATGAGCTGGCCCTATCCCACCCCTGTCATTCAATCTTTGTACTATGTTTTTTGAATCGGTTTAATAATTCAGAGTACTTCTACAATCTAGGTATTTCATAGAACTATGCAGGCTTGTTTGCTTGGAATAATACTGAAAATGACCATTTTTGGAGATCAAGTGATGAAAACAAGACAAGTAGAGGAAAAAAAGACAAATGCAGCAAGAGAATTACTGTGAAGAACAATCAAAAAGACAAAAAAATGGAATTTCCGCTTTGGTAATGGGACAATGGACAGAGACAGGTTAAAATTTCAGTTACCAGCCAACCAGGACAGAAGATCAAAGAGGGTTTCATTATAAAAATACCAGAGTCTTGGTACCACAGGCTGCTCGCTCAATTCCTATTGAGAAAGGAAAACCAAGAAAAAAATAACAATATAAAAATAAAAGGCATATTATAGCAGTTGGGAGTCAGAAAAATTTGTTTTCATTGAGAAAACTGTAGGATTAGCATCTGCAGAATTAAAATTAAAGCTAGAACTCAGCAGTAGTTGTTGATGCTGCATGTTAGGCAGCAGATCGGTAGCCACTAAGATTGGAATTTGGGGTGCTTTACAGGGAAGTGGGGGAGTGGCAATGTGACTTACCACACCATATTGCAGCAAAAGGTGCTTTATATTTTGCAAGCACTTAAAGATCCATGGCTTTGAACTAATGGTATGTGGTAGAGTACTTCCAAATGCATGCTTAGTCGGAAATACATACATTGGAAAAAACAGAGTACTAAAACTATTGCAGAAACACTTGAAAATAAACCATCTTGTATAATTACAAACAGGACTACAAAAAAGCCTATGGCTTATATTCAGAAAGCAGAAGTGGTAAGTCCATATGGCCTTGAAATATTATCATTGCACTGAGAAAATTCATACAAATCTGTGGGAAACCGCATCCTTGATGCGATAAGACTGAGCTTAGGAACAAATCCATAAGATCAGCATAAGCATACAAACACAAAACAGGCCTAGAGACCAACCAGAACTCAAACATCACAATAGGATTTGAGAAGGCAGTCAGCCTTCTTAACCTCAGCTGTTCTAGTAAAGCGAACAAATTCAAGATTACTAAATGGCTTAAAACGTAAAGGGTATTCGTCATCCACTAGCTCTTCTGGTATCTGTATCACTCCTCTCTTATATGAAAACAGCCCGAGTATCTCACCTCTTTCCCCTTCATCATGACTTCAAAAATCCTTAAATGGTTAAATTACTAAAATGGAATGGAGCCTAGATGTTCAAATCCTTGGCTCAATCAACATAACTCTTCTAAAAACTTAAGCAAATTTTCCAAGATACCAAACAGAGGATACGTACCCACCAGGAATGCATCGCCTGCCATGACTAGGAAGGATGACCGTGAGGATGGCTAAAAACCGATCCACTCTCCATCCTTTGTTTCTATTTCCAATCCATCAACTTGATTTTGTTGAAGTATGGTCACGAAGGACTTGTCCTTATGAGAGTTCAGCCCCAAGTTAGTCTCCATCATCTTGGGTGCTCTGTACTTCAGAGGTCGTAGAAGAGAAGTCGTCGATCCAATATGGGAGTCACTATACTTCTCTACACCATAGCTTCAAAACAGCATCTTGATGACCATTTGATCTAATTCTGCTACCAGCTTGGAGAACAAATTAAATGAGCACTTTCACTAACAGACAGATATTTAGCAGGTCAGAAGTATAAGAATAAGCCAAGAATTTTCCAGAGAAAATATAGGAAATTGGACAAAATTATACCAGAAACGATAGTTCCCAGCTGGCCACAGGAGATTAGTGAAACTTCGAATTTCTTTTATACTTGTTGCATCATTGATACACAAAGCTTCATGCAGAGGAATACTGCTTATCTGCCCCAGATAGCTGTGGAAAGGCACATGATTGGTGTTCTTGACTTTGATTTCTGTGGGGAGTCAAACAACTCTTCTAATGTGCTGAAGTTGGTATCATGCAGTTCCAAAGGAATTTTATCATGGGCTGCTATGAAACAGCCATACTCTTCTAGTCCGAGCCGAACCTACTGGAATCTCATGCAGTTTTCCAAATTCCATGTTGGTTCCCTCAAGGGTTCTCTGCTACATGTCAATTTTTCATGGTACTCATATATGTGTGCTCTGACACTTGAGTAGTAGCAAGACAGATGAAAAGACATTGATCACATCCAATGTTTAGACTTCGCGTAAGGATTATCAAGTAAAAGAGCTGCATTTATGTTTTCCAGACTGCTGTGCCACATCTAATGCTTGTTATAGTACTGATGTATAAGTAGCATCTTACATATAGAGCCCCTCAAGAAATTAACCACCCAAAATTTAGTGTAATTGAATGACAAACAATTTAATCAATATTCATAATCTACAATTTAATCGAAAATAACATGAATATGAGAATGACATGCAAAAGAAGCATTTTCTGCAGGCCTGGCAGATAAAATGAGGATTTGGAAACTTTTAGCCGAGGAAGACAACCACCTAGGTCTTCCGGACAGCTATGAGGGACCCGAGCTGGCCATCTAGCTAGGTCTTTAAAACAATTTCCGGAATTCAAACCTTATGCCTTGGTCCGACAGCATGATCGAGCATGACCAGTAGAAGCCGAGTCGACCATCGTTGCCTAGTGCACTGAACTGTACAAAGTACTTGTACATGTCATAACTTATACATAATAATAGAAAATTGACGTGATTAAAAGTTAATACATACAAGCAGCCAAAATATCGGAATATCGCCTTGTGGACACGGGTCAAATGCGCTACAGTGCTTTAAAATGGCACTTTGCTGATGAGGGGAATCGAACCCCTAACCTTTTGGTTTGGGGTTTAACCCACTTATCAAACTTATTCTTGTTGAATAAGATGCACTAAATATATATATAGTTAAACTCATTATATAAAAAAAATATTAAAAAAATATTTTAAAGAGTAAATTAATTATAATTATTTTATAATTAAATCCAAAATTTTTCTTTAATTGATTACCAAAAATATAAAAATTATATAATTTTTTTCATAATATTTTTAATATCATTAATAATTAATTAAATATTAAAAAATTATACTTATATCATAATTTATTTTATATTATTTAATACAATTGAATTAAATGAATCATAATTATATTTTAAAATTAGACATATTGTAATCAAATATCATAATATTAGATATAATTTAATAATAAATGTACACTTATAAAATTCATATTTTTATCGATGCATATAATATTATTATCAAATATGATAAATCATATTATACATATATCAAATTATTTAACAAAATAACTTAAAAAAATCATTATACTTCTAATTATATTTTTATGAAGTTTTTTTTTTTATATATATTTTTATAAATTTTGATTAATTTTAAGCTTATCGATAGTTTTTTTCAAAATATTTATCGATATATCTCCGATATATCCGTAAAATTGAAGTACCGATATATTCATAATTATCGATATTTTCATCATTACATACAAGTATAAAGGATTCTATAAAAAGTAGAGAGTAGAGATGGTTATTAATGGTAGAAGATAGGAAAACTCAAAACCTACTCCTTAGAAATAAAGAAGTTTAAAATATGCTATGATTCTGAGAAAGAGTCCGATGAAGTAAAAAATGACTCAATTTGCCCTATCATAAAACTCTAGGTGAGATCAATTAAACATGGTGCATGGCTGACAAATGGCCAAAGAACTTGTGTTACCATCATATGTACTTTCCTATGAGCTCTATGCACACGAAATATATATTCTAAAACGGATGGGGACATTTAATAAACCCCTTCATCCTCAAGAAAGCAGAAATTAATACTTCCTGCCGACTGCAGAGTCGCATTTGAATGCAACTGCATGCAGCTGGGGCACACCAATGGAAAACTTGCCCTACTCCAAATTTCCAATCTATAAAACATACTAAAGTCAGTCCCTAAGAAGATAGCTTTTGTTTTTCCGCAACAATGTGAATGAGCAAGAAAGAAAACAATCTGCTTTCAGCTGGGCATTGAAGCATCCATTGGCACAACACGATACTTAATTGCCTCTGTACCACACTAGCTAGTTCCTACCATGACCAACACTTACAAATTTTTATTATAAAAAAATAGTTTTTAGGTATTAAAAAAAAAAGATTAAAAACGTTTTTAAAAATAATTATTAAATAAACTCTTAATTATCCACTACTAACCAGCGTTGCATCTGCGTGTGCTCATCAATGGTCTTAGAGAAGCCACATAACACCCATCATATGACCAAGGATCGGGTCAGCGAAAGCGTTATAACATGGCATGACATTTGTCAATCAGGAATCCTTTCCCTAATAAAATAGTTAGTGTACAGCTATAAAAAAAAAAGTCATGAATAAACATCCTTATATTGGCAAATGTTAAATAAACAAGGGTTTTTGGCAGCCTTTTCCACAGCCATTGGATGGAGGCGGCACAGATTAATTGGTTTGAATGTCGTTGTCGAGATACATATTTGTCAACCTTTTGAATACGACAAAGTCACTAATCTTGTCTTCCAGGTTTTTAAAGTTTAATTTTGGGTGGCGGCACGCCTAGAGCTCAAAAAGATGGGGACGGACATGACTGAGAAGTCAAAATTTTCGGCATGTATGCCGGAAAATTTGACTCCTGGTGGTTTCATCTTTCCAAGTTATGAGCATACTTCATGTCTAGCTTTTCAAATCCTAGCCAAATGACAACGCATGTGTATATACTGATCAAAGAGATGGTGCAAAATTTGCCTGTTATTTCTAATAATCAAAGGCATGCAGTTCTAGAAAGCAAGACTTCAAGAAATCGGCCGACGTGAAGACGAGAACCTCCAAGAACGTTGAGTTTTTGAAGTTCATACACATTCTCTTTTAATTAGTATATTCTATTATCATCTTAGTTGACACCAGAAATATAAATTAATTGAAAATAAGCCCAAAAATAAGGCCCAAGATCAAACAGCCCAATTCCCAAACAGTACTTAATGCTAACTAGCAAATATGCCTCTAATAGTAATGGAACTCTTAACATCCAAACACTCTCTAAGGTAGTGTTTGGGTCCAAAAAATTTAAGGAGAAATGTAATGGATAGAAAATAAAGAAGAAAATTGGAAGGAAAGAAAAAAATTGGAGAGAAACAAAAATTAAATTTAAATATAATAGAATATTTCATTTTTAAAATTATGAAACTTCTTCTCGATGTCTAGTTTGAAGATGCATAGGCCTCGTCATTATGTTGAAACTCTTGCAATTTATCCATTGCATGCTTGCTTGTAGGGGTGGAGCTACCATAGGCATAGGCCTCCACTCAGATTTTAAAAATTAAAAATTTATTTTATTTATTTAAAAATTTTAGAAAGTTAAAAAAAACTAAAAATGCAAGTTTGCCCCCTAATAAACTAATTTTGTGTGTGAAAAAAGATAGAATGAAAAAAAATTAGATGAGTATGGTATATGGATATTAAATAGACATAAAATGTTTATTTGTTTTCATTTTAAATTTCATTTAATGTTTATAAAATTAAATTTATTCAAATCCTAACAAATGTAAAATCAATTCTATAATTTTTTATTTGATATTTTATTAAATAGTTTTTTTAATGGTGGGTTATCATTTGTTTGATTTTGAAAATTTTTAAATGCTTGGACTTTAAGGTTTAATAAAGTAGTTTCTAATTTACAAATAACTACACAATTATTTAAATTATATATTATTTCAATGGTTAATGAAATTTAATTTAATTTAAATGTTTGATATTTTATCATATATCTTTTTATTGGTGGATTATTTTTGGGTTGATTTCAAGATTCTTGTAAATGTTTTGATTTTTAGGTTTAATCTAGTATTTATTAATTTATTACTAACTATTTAAGTTTTAATGATAACATTATATTTATATCATATATAACTTTTAAAGAAAAATTTATCACTTTGAGTAATTTATATTTAGTCATTTAAAAAATTTTAAAAAATTTATTAGTAAAATTATTGAATTTTTCTAAAAGATTTTGCTGTGAAAATATTTTTAAAAATTATCAAAAATTTTTTTGTGAGATTTCTTGCTGTATTTTATTTTTTATTTTTTTTTAAAATTATTTGAAATTTTACATAAATTTTTATAAAATTTAAAACTATTTAGAATGTATTTAATAGTAAGTTTAGAAAGTGTTTTTAATTTTTCTAATACTCAAAAATTTTTATTTTTTGAGTATTAAAAATATTTTCTAAAATCAGTAGCAAAGGTAATCTTAGTATTTGAATTTTAGTTTAAAAACACTTTTTAAGTTGGGAGTGATTTTTAGAACGAGGGTCAAATAAACTCTTGGAGACATTGTTTATTTTGCTTCCCTATATATGATTTTGATATTCAGTTATCTTCCATGGTCATCTTCCATGGGAACAAAACCATTTCTTCATCACTCTCTTATTACCACCACAAATCATCCAAACAATGAGAGTCCTACACGACATGGCCAACCATAACGAAACTAGGTGGTTTACTCCGATGAATCCGTTTCCGGCACAGGCATCCTAACTAATGAAAGAGCCTTGTTGAAATGCTTAGCCTTGGCAGCAAGGAACTCACTCCATGTAACTGAGCGGTAGACAGGAGGGTGACTGGAGTCAACTAATTTTGGGATGGGCGCCACTGGAATGGTCGCCGGTGGTCCATAGAAATAGGCGACAGAGATACGCTGCTTGGAGTTGTTAACCATGGCACGGTGGAGGACACTGGGAAATGCAGCGTTGGAAAGTATATGGAGGAGGTCGCCGATATTGACGACAAGCGCACCAGGGAGAGGAGGAACTGTGATCCATCCACTGCCTTCTAGGACGACTTGGAGACCACTGGTGCTGCCCTGGTAAAGGATGGTGAGGAGGGAGGAGTCAGTGTGCTCGGCAAGACCCATCGCCTTGTCCGGCTGTGGACAAGCTGGGTAAGAGTTCAACTGCAGGGCAGCATGTGCCCCTTCTAACTGACCTTCTGGACCAGCCCATTCTACATCTTCTTTGTTGATTCCCAGTGAGCCAAGCAGGAGCCAGAGGAGCTTATTTGCTAGCTGCTTCATCTGTTTGTCATATTCTTCAGTCACTTCACTGCAAAATGGAGGCAAATGTGTCAAGAAAAAAGGCAAATGTCTTCTTCAGGCTAGAGGGAAAAAAGAAAAGGTAAAAACAGCAAATCTTTCATAGTACTTTTGTTTGTATACCTTGAAAATAATGAAATGTGTTGTATTTTCAAACTCTTGACTTAGGTTTTACAGGAAAATAAAATTAGAGGAAAAATGAAAGCATGTTTATGTTCAAAACTTATTATCTATTCTGCTTATTCTCTCTCTCTCCACACGTACCATAGCACGTGAAGGAATATAAAAAAAGTCGACCCAAAAAATGAGTATGTAAACAGTTATAATTTATTTACAAAGAATACATATAAGCTACTCAAATATAATTACAATTATGTTCCAAGAAATATCTAATCAATAGCAGAGTTGCATAGCATTAATCCAAAGTTATATATATATATATATATATATATAATATAGATCAGAACAAAAATAAATAAAAATGAACTAATTTGAGTAAGAAATATGTGGATTAAAATGAAATAAGACTTGCCATTGAAATAGGATAAACACCTGCTATTCGTTAGTTATTAGGGATATCCCAAGTGCGTTGTCCAGGTCAAAATATGACTTTCAAATTAAGTTCGAAGTTCTAAATTAGTAGATGCGGTCAAAGGGAGTGTTGATGCATATGCAAAAAGGAAGAGGCTCATAGAATGACAAAGGCAAATAGAGAAACATAGATCCATGGATCCAATCCATACATCTGGATGGGAAAAGAATCAATAGAACAAGAAAGAATAGGAAACGGAAGATAAAACATAAATCGTGGATCCACTAAGTCCTATTGAGAACTTGCTTAAGAATAAAAAAGAGGAATGCTATATTAATACCATGAAATAAGGTTTGATCCTATGAAGATTCCATAAATATTCCATTCCAAACATAGAAACAGTTAGAAGAGTTGAAATGAGTTAGGATTTCTTCATAATATTTAACAAGGGAGAAAAATTTTCAAGCCTTAAAAAGATAAAAAAAATGGCATGGTCATAAGAAATTTGAAAAGTTTTTAAACTTTTAATGATAATTTTTATAATATTAATTAATATTAATAAAGTTTTAAAGAGAATAAAATTTACAACGTTAATGGATGAGAAATTTGAAAATTTTTTAAACTTTAAATAAATTTTTTTATAACATTAATTAATTTTAATAGGTGATTTAAAAGAGAATGAAATTTATAACCTTAATGGATATTAATAGGGTGGTAATAGAATAAATTTCTTAAATATTAATAGGTTATAATAAATAAGTTGATAAGGAGTATTTTTGAAATTTAAAAGTAAATTAATGGACGTTTTTGGTATGAAAAAACTTAACAAACACTTCATACTTTTATAGATAATATAGATATAGATTTGCAGTCACACATAATGACATCTTTATTAAAAATATATTAATATTTTTATCAAAATTTTGAAGTTTTCACAGCATAAAAGGTATAAAATGTAATACAAAAATAGATAGAGAACCATAAATGGTAATAAACAAATCATGGGCCTTAAAAATATACTTACAATTAATTTCATGGCACATAAATGGTAATAGACAAATCGTTTACCTTAAAAATAAAATCTAAATTTTATTTTTATGCAAAGTATAATTTCATGGCACACAATTTATTTTCTTTCTTTGGACACAACTCTTTTGTGAGAAAAGTAATAGACAAATCATTGATCTCAAAAATAAGATTGAAAATTTATTTTTTATAGCTAATAATTCCATGGCACACAATCTCATTCTTTGTACACAATTATCTCCCAAGACAAGAAACACAAACAAGAAATATGTAACAAGTTGTGGAGGTGGATTTTTTTTTTTTTTTTTAATTGATATTATGTTCTATTTATAATTTTTATTTAAGATTATGTTTGGTTCCCGAAAAATATTAGGAAAAGAAAAAACATGATTTTCTCATGTTTTGTTTCATTATAAAAATATACAAGCAAATAAAATATAATTAAAATTAATTTAAAATTTATATATTTTTAAATTATTTAATCTTACTATAATGAAGAGAAATAAGTAAAATGAATTTGAAGAAATGTATTAAAATAATATATTAAATTTAAATTTATTTTTTATTTTCCTTCTATTTTTTCTTTCAATTTTTTGGTTCGAACATACCCTAGAACTTTCAAATTTTATTGTTTCGAAAAGACTAAGGGGGGCAAACGCCTTTTCTTTTCCCATTTTCCTTTCCAAATACATTATTTCCAACAAGTCCCAACTGCATTCTAAACAAGCCCTTAGAGACAAGCCTCTATACGTACCAACTATAGTAGGGTTCTTAAGCTTGCATGAGGGTGAGCTAGTATATACGTACCAGAACTTGGTGCAGTATTCTTCAGGCCAAAGTTTGGAAACAAGCTCGCGAGGCGATCCGAGGACGGTGAAGCCTTCATACCACATTTGCTTGGGAAAGAACGGAGCAATCCGGGGTTGTCCGAAGCCGGAGAAGCCATCAGGCGGGCGAGTAGCCTTGAGTTTTTGCTCAGCAGGCAGTGCGAAAAGGTTCCTGCTAGCATCCTCAATGGCTTCAAGAAGGCTGATGGGGATGCCATGGTTGATGATTTGAAACACACCCCAACTCTTACATGCATCACCCACAAGTGTTAATGCATTGGGGTCACTCAGATCAATAACCGGCACTGATTCTGCAATTAAAGAGTCCGCGCAAGGGTGCTCGCCGAGAGACGCCCATGCGTGCGAATCGGGTAATTCTTGGATTGAGTTTAGATCTAATTGTTTCTCGTAGAGATTGGCAGGCATGGCTTTGAAGGCATCAGAGAGTTCTGAAGGCATGGTGATCAGAAGCTATGTTGTCAGGCAAAGGGCATATGGCCAAGAAGAGTATTTAAATGTGAGGGAGTAATTGCTTAATTAATATTAGAAAAATGGAGTCCCAACTTTCTCATGTTTATATTTCATGTTCAAAAAGTTGAGATATCAAAAACCTTTCATACAATACGAACGAAAATTAGAAAATTTCTCCTTATTTTACAAATATAGAAAAAATGGATATTAACATCATCATACAAATATAGAAAAAAAAAAGTGTGCACTCAATGAAGGATAGAAATTCATTGGAAAATGGGTATTTGATCCAATTAATGCAAATATGGAAAAATAATAGTAATTTAGGAAAGTGATTCATGTGCTTAAATATGTCAATATGGATATTGAGCATAATACATTGTCACAAGTAATAGTGAAGATATGGAAATTAATTAATAATATGAATGATAAAAAGTAAAAAAAAATAATAATATTATACATAGAAAAAAAATGTATAAGAAAGAAAAATGGGTTATTGACTTAGTTAATAATTATGCACACAAAACACAATGGGGTAGACTTAGGAAGCAATCATGAATGTATAGAAAATTCAATCACTGACCTAATTTATAATTATGAAAATATTGAAATGTGTAGGAAGACATTAGGAAAGAGGGACCAAGAGAAAAGAAAGTGGTAATTATTTAGGAAAACCCCTTCTGAGGTCTCTTCATTCTTCACCAAGAATTATACCTAAAAATAGGATTAATTTTATTGAGGCCCCCCCCAAAGATTCCGTGTAGATACACTAAGCCATCAATGATTTCAAATTTCATCCATTAACACTGTTATAAATATATTTTATTTTTAAAAAAAACAAAATTTAATTTTTTAAAGAATTATTAAACACTCCTATTTAAAATATTTTGACTTAAAGTCTTTGTAAAAAAACTAAATTTGATAAATGAAATAAATTTATAGGAGTCCTAATTGACGAAATTTGAAACTAATGGTGATTGAATATATTTACACCAAACTTCAAGGGATGTCAATGAAATTTACTTTCTAAAAATAAATTTACAATCCGAAAAAGGTGTAAATCTTGGGAAAATCAATATCAGCCATGAATTAAAATAGTAATTATTTTTGAGAGGTCATATAATTCACCCATATTGTTCCACCCCAATCTTGATTTAGCCTTAAACATTTTTTTTTTAAATAAATAGTAAATTATGCTTAATTATTTAATAGACCTTGATATTAAATTTTTTCCCCAAAATGGATGAAAAAACCTCTATGAGATGCAAAAGAAGATTGATACAAACTTTTATACTTTCAATTTATTTATTTATCAATTATATAATTTTTCATTCATTTTTAGAAAATTGGATTAATTTTATTCATCTTTTTTGATATTTAAATCAAAGAAACTTGTTCACCTATAATTTGAAATTTTATCAAATACATGTTCTACTCTTTTTATTTGTTATTTTCACTCATTTTCCATTGATTTAAAATAAAAAAGCTATTTGATAAAATTTTCAACTAATGATGATTAGATAAATTTAGCTCAAAGCTTGGGGAAGGTGAATGAAATTTTAATTAAAAAAAAGGGGTTAAACTAAGACGAAAATTCATTTAAAAGCATTTGGGTCCAAATAATGAAGACAGATGGAGGAATTATCAACCTTCAAACTCAGAAAGGACATCCTAACCTGGAGATGTGATATGAAGCCCCAAAGAACAAAAGTCCCAGACGATGACGGCTGGTCAAATACCCTGTATACATGACGTAGAAGAAAGGTATAAACGAGTATAATTGTGAGTGATTTCAAGGAGAGAATCCTGTCTACCACGAGGGTCCTCGTTTTCGGCAAAGCTCCGGCTCGTTGTGTTTTGCATGGCTGTCGGTAAAGCCCGCTGGCAAAGTCAATAAAGGAAGATCAACAACGCATAGGTATTGTCCATATATGCAATTGATGGACAGGAAGAATTGAAATCTTGGCAAGAGACACGACAATGTATTACATTACTTTGACAATTTAAATATTTAAAAAATGTGGTAGAACAAAGGAAGAAAAGAGAACAAGAGAAGAAAGAGAAGAAGGTGATTGAAGAAGAAGAATGTGGTGGAGAAGTATTCTCTCGTGATTGAATTTCCATGCGTTGACATATCCTATTTATGGATTTGAGGAAATTGATTATCGCACTTTACTGGCTATGGATAAATCAAAATTTATAGTCGGTCATTATTGATTCGAGAATATGTAGGAAAATCTTGTGGAAAAAGCCAATCGAACAAAAAATGAGTACAATCTTTTTATAAACTTACAATGTTCTTGTATAAACTTTTTGATCTAAGCTACTTTTTTTGCTCTTTCTTGTATAAACTTTTCAATATGCTTTACTTAATTTTCTATGTATGAATGATTATATTCTATTGTTGACATAAAATATTTGGTGGATCATCAAAATTGTGACTTAGCCTAAAAAATTTGGGCTTAACATGTAATGGGTCATGCATATTGAACACATGACATGAAATTCAAAAGGTGATATATGAAATTTGGAAAATTATAAAATCATGTCTTGCAAAATAAAATAGAGTAATGAGAGTTGAAAGGAAATTTAAAATAAATATTGTCTTGTTAATAAATTTCTTAAATACAAGAGACAAGTAATTGCTAAAATCAAATAACCAAACTCCTTGAATTGAAGAATCCAAATTTGAGGATTCTAAGTTTAATTCTCTATCATCATCTATAAATAAAGGTAACCCTCTTCAATGCTAGGAGGATGGATAAAAAGGCTTCAAAAGGAAAAAGAGGCTTCACAAAAAGAAAAAAATTCACAAGGCATCCTTGTAAGTTTGGGAAAACACATGATAGACTATGCACGTGCTCTTCACCATCCTAATCAAAATTCAACAAAATCATTTAGAAACAAGTCACATTAGGCTCTCAATTAAACTCGAACTTCAAAAGAAAAAAAGTCACTTGTCATCTATTGGGTTGTGTTCAAAATGATTGAATAAGAGGAAAATATTCTTTTAGAAAGAATATTACCACAAATAATTATACCTCATAAATTTTCTAATACAAACAAATTTGTTTGCATATTTTTCTTGTTGTTTTACAAGACTTACAAAATTTGCATGAACAAATTTTTGGTAGCCTGTACAACATGTATGTTTGTATATATAATTAGATTTATGATAGTTAAACAACTATTTTCAAATTATGGCAATTTGTGAAGTAATAATAAGAATTTTATGGAGTGTTTTTTGTTCTCAATATTCTTCATGTTTTTAAGAGGCCTTGTTTTTAGAGAACAAAAGAAATGTGCTATTTGTGTTTTTGCTGTCGTTCTAAGAATAAAAAATAAAAATAAAAATGGAGATGCAGTCCATGTTTTCAACCTAGAGTGTTCTCTGTATTCTCATCTCTTCTTTGCACTTTGAGTATCTCTATTAGCTCCATGGTTGAATCTATCTTCATCAACACATTTCACCTCTTCTTTGATATGTATTTCCATTATTTCAATATTTTGAAGTTTTTTTTAGCTAGATGTGGTAAAATGAGAATGTTTTGTAAGATCAAATGGATAGTTTTTGTAAATACCATGGTGGTGCCCTATTTTCCCCTCATTCATTCCTATTGTTCTTTGTAGCTTAATCTTTTGTTTGATGTATTTTTTCAGGTTAAGTACTCTTGAGAGCCAGACAATGAAGAACATAAACTATTTTTGAAAGGTTGAATTTGCACAGCCACCTTGCTGATTGTTTTCTTTTCTTATATATATGGTTACAATGTTGAAAAAAATTAAATAAAGCAATACATACTTTCTTTACATAGAAGATGAAATATTATACCAAACAAGTGAAGAATTTCCTTTTAGCCTTAATTTTCCACATTACAAATATGGAGAGTAGTTTTCCTTCCTTGTAGATTACATGTTGGCAGATTTCCATTATCAAAATTGTATGCTGACATATTGCATTATCAACTTCTCATGTAGAGATTTTGCTTTAGCACAGATTGTATGTTGAGTTGGAGTTTCCTTTATAAGTCCCCTGCAAGCTAGTGGGTGGTAACTTGTGCACTCCTAGATTGGATTGAAAGACTTGGAATGAAGTCTTAGGGAGTGCCTTTGTGAATATATCAGCTACTTGTAAGGACAATGGAAGAAAACTAGTAATCAAAACTCAACTTGCAACTTTTTCTCGAAAAAAATGGTAGTCCAACTCAATATGCTTGGAACATACATGGAAGATGAGATTTACTGTCATGTAAAGGGTACTGAGGTTATCACATAGTAATTGAGGAGGTTCATGTAGTTGAATGCCAATTTCATGGAGAAGGAAAGTGAGTCAAGATATTTCTGCTGCATTGGAAGCAAGGAATCGATATTCAACCTCTATGCTTGATCTAGGAACTATAGGTTGTTGCTTTGAAGACCATGAGATATAATTGGCTCCCCAAAAAAAAAATAAAAAATACAATATCTAGATGTGCTTCTTCTTATGATTGTGCATCCCACCCAATCAACATCACAAAAACCAATGAGACGAAGCGAACTTTGCTTGAGAAACCTGATTCCATACTTTATTGTTCCCTTCAAATATCTAAGGATACGTTTGACAGCTCGCAAGTCAGCTTCAGTGGGTGCTTGGAAACATTGGTAGGCTTTGTTTACCACATGCACAATATTAGGCCTTATGGAGGTTAAATATTAGAGGGATCCAAAGAGTTGCCTCTATCGTGTAGGATCAATAGGTTGTTCATCAGAAGGTGTGACGGTGGACTTAAGAGCCATGGGTGTGTTGCTATGAGTACACTCCATCATTATTGTGTGCTCTAAGAGATCTCTAGAGTGCTTTGTTTGAGAAACAAACAATTTGTTACGAAAATACTTAACCTCCAAACCCAAAAAATAATGCAAAGATCCTAAGTCCTTGAGAGAAAATTCACTACTTAGGGTGTTGATGAGGTCACTAATGATGTTGTTATCATTGTTTGTGACTATAATATCATCAACATAGATAAGTAGCAAAACAATAGACTAACTTTTGCGAAGAATAAATAGAGACGAGTCTGCTTTGCCATAGTAAAACCCCAGATGAAGAAGACATTGGGATAATTTATCAGATTAGGCCCTTGGAGCTTGCTTAAGACCATAAAGAGAGTGATTTAATTTGCAGACACAATTCAGAAGGTTCTTGTTTATAAATCCTAGAGGTTATTCCATGAATACTTCTTCCTTTAGAAACCTATGTAGGAAGACATTCTTAACATCCAACCGCCTCATTGTCTACCCTAAGGTTACTGCTAGTGAAAGGATTAATCTGATTGTAGTATGCTTTATAAATGGGCTGAAGGTCTCTCTAAAGTCCAAACTTGGTATTTAAGAGAAACCTTGAGCAACTAATCATGCTTTGTATCTATCTATGGTTCCATTTTCCTTTAGCTTTCTTTTAAACACCCATTTGGAACCCACAATATTTGCATCTAAAGGAACCAACTCCCATGTTTGATTTTGGATTAAAGCCTTGATCTTCTCTTGCATTACCTTGAACCAATGGGGAATTTTCAATGTTGTACGATATGTTTTTGGCTCACTAATATTACTTCTTGTGGCAACAAAAGTGTCCATTTCAGACTTTAAATTGAGATCATTCTTGAGCTTACTTTTGGTGATCATATGAGTTCCTTTGTCATCTTCAATGACAATTGCTTTTCTTATGCTAACTCTCTTGTTAAGAAAAATATAGTGTAGTTTTCTATGCATCTTATGGTTGTTGTTTTGGTGCCATTGCTTGGCCAAGGGCTTAGATCTCAAAGTTCATTTCAAGGTATTATAATCTCTTCAGGTTTTTTGTTCCTTCTATCTCTCTTGAGGTAGAGTTCTTCATGTAATTTTTTTATTTGAATTATTAAGGATGATGAGAATGCTTAAATGCACGGTTCATTACATGCCAAGGTCTATAGGATCAACGTTTTTGAGTAACTGGTTTTTTTGACTTGTTTGTTTGACTATGAGTTGTTGTATTGCTTGTGAAACCTGATGAAAAAAGTAGGGGCCTGTTGCCTTTTGTGAATGGGTCTCTTGTAAACTTCAACGAAATTAGTTGTTGGTTGAATCTCTTAGAGTTTTGTCTATGGTTAAAGGTATGGTAAACTATGATCCATAGCAGCCTCAACAGCTAATTTACCAACTTACGACATCCAATGCTTGTAACAAATCATTAAAGTTGTCTTTTGGTTGAGAACAAAAACTATTTTTTAGAATTTAATTCCCCAACGCAATTTTATTTCTAAAAACAATAAAAAGTACTATTCTTAAAAACAATTTTAAACAACGTTTCCCAGACATACCCTTATTTTCTTGAAGAGTCCATGTTTGTTTAAATATTCATTGAAGTCACTTTTTAAGGAAATAATTTCAAAATTTTTTTTAAAATTTTAAAATTTTAAGTTTATTTATTGCAAGAATGACTTGTGTGACAACTGAAATTGTGCCTTTGAAAACATCTTATTTGACTTCTCATAAACCACATTAAATTTAAAAATCCTACGCCACTAACATGGGTTAGATGACACTAAGATGGGCCAGAGTATGAAGGATGATACACTGTCATGCAGACGATAAGTCATTTTCTTAGATGCTTTTGTTTCCCTTGCATGATCTTGACATTTTAGAAACCAAATGAGGTTGTTTGAAAGAGTCTTGCCGCCCCAATCATTTTCAAGATCCTCCGCCCCCACCTTTTTTTTTTGCCGCATTAAACTTTATAAAGAGCTATCAGAAATGGGTGTTTTCCAAGATTAATTTGACTGGGTTTCTTCAAACACATGGCTCAAGGAGTGGCAATATGTTGCCTAAACACAGAAGGTTTATATTAGAAGGAGATGGTTTATTAATTACTAGCAGAATAGCATGAAAAATATCTAAGATGTTAATAGAAAAGATACATGGTCTCACATGTTCACGAAGAAAGAAATCAATTTGACATTTACTGTGCTACACAGCATTCACAGATAAAGCCAGAATATAGATTGATTATATTTCCTTGTCCATGACTTGATTTTCTTTGTTTTGTTTTATTTTTTTGTTACTTTTTAAAAATTCTTTGTCCACTCTATTCGTTAGAATGTCATTGTTGGTCTTGTTTGTTTGCTTGATTGATTTATTTTTGTTCTTGGGCAAGCCTGAAAGGGCGACAAATTGAGAGCACACGAGTTGAGAAAAACCTTACAGAAAATAATATAACTAGACTAGAAAATGAAAAACCAACATTGATGCTTCTTTTCAACAAGCAGCAATTTGCAAACACATACCTTGTATAGACAGCATCTAGAAATCAACACACAGAGTACACATAGAAAGTTAAACATGCATCGAGTTTCTTTAATTAGAGCAGAGAGAGTTGTCAAACACCGCAATAGGCTTTAGCAACACACTTGGATTTTCGGTTCTCCACTCTGTGATAGAAACGAATAAGCCCAAAATGATCAAATGCCTTAAAACTGCAATGGGTGTTCTTCATCCACGAGCTCATCTGGTATTTTTATTATCCCTTTGTTGAAAGAAAACAGCCCCCAGTGAGTATCTCTCTTCATTCCCTCTCAGGACCACTTGATGATTAGGAGAATGTATTCTGCCATTGCTCCATGCCTAATCCAAAGTAGAACACATCTCTTCCGTTACTACTTACAGCTTAATCATCAAAAAATTCCGTAAGTGAATTATAACAAGTTTTGTCTTAAGGCCTTTTTTTGTTTTGCTTTGCGGTGGTGGATTTATTGTGAATAATTTTTGGGGTTTGAGTAGAGAAAAAACCAGTCAAAATAATGATTTATGGCAAGAAGACGGTGGAAAGGTAAGACTGAGAACTTTGTGTCTTTAGTTATTATGATGGGTTTTTTCATTAGATGTAACAAAGAAGATAATAAAGGGAATTACCATGAATGCATCGCCTGCCATGACACAAGGAAGAGGTGAGGGCGGCTCAAAAGCAATCCAGTTGCCATCCTTTGTTTCTATCTCCAAACCACTAACTTGTTTTTGCTGAAGTATGGTCGTGAAACTCTTGTCCGTGTGAGATGGAAAAGTTACATTATTGACGGTCATCTCGGGTGCTTGATTTTTCATTACTAGAAGTAGATAAGTTGTTGATCCAATGTGTGAGTCATATCCATCCTTGATGCCATAACTTTCCAAAACCATTCTCATCACTATTTCTTGTAATTCAGCAAGTAGCTTGGAGTAAGAATGCACACTTTCACTGATTAACAAGGAAGAAAAACATGTACAGAATCAGCATAATAATCAATATGTTCTAAACGAAAAAGGGGGAAAAGGAAGGAACTATACTAGAAATGTTGATTTCCAGCAGGCCACATGATTTTTGTGAAACTTTGGACTCCTTCTTGGGTTGTTGAATTATTGATTCCCAGGCTTTCATGGAGAGGAATGAAGGGGAGTTGCCCAACATAACCATGGTAAGGCTTGTGACTAGTGTTTTGAATTTTAGCTTCAGTGGGAAGATCAAACAACTCTTTCATTGTCCTAAAGATTGCGTTGTGAATTTCTAAGGTAGCTTCATCGAACACTGCTACAAAATGGCCATATTCTTCAAGGGCATGCTGGACCTCGATGCATGTGGAGAACCAAGAATTTGTACCAGGACTCAGATTTTGCTGGGAGAAATTTATGGTAGGAAGCTTTGGTAGTGTCTCTGAGCCCATGATTTTTGGTTTTCTTTGTTTTCACAAGTTGGATGTCATATTTGGTTATCGGAAAGTATTAAGGAAAAAAAATTTTAAGAAAAATTATTTTATCATGTTTGGTTGTCATATGAAAAATATCATAAAAATAAAATATAATTAAAACTAGTTGCAAATTTATACAATTTCAAATTATTTAATCTTTATATAGATAAGTTAAAATAAATGAAATAAATTTGAAGTAGCAAATAAAAATAATTTATTGATTTTGAATCTATTTTTTTTATTTTCCTCAACTTTTTATTTTCTTCTACTTTCTCTTTCTATTTTATTTCCCTTACATTTTCTCTCAAATTTTCTAAAAATCAAACATAGCCGGGAGGATTTTGGGATATATTAACCTTCATTGGTTATGCTACTTATAAAGTTGGCTTGTCCATGGAGTAAGATGTGAGATAGACATGACTGCTAGGTTGAATAAACAATATTCATTGTGAATAACAAGTTTAATCAATGGGTGAATAAACAATATTCATGGTGAATGACATGTTCAAGCAAGCCCTTCCTTTGTCTAACTCCCTTTCTTTCTCCCTCCCCCTCTCTCTCTGTTTTTCTCTCTCATGCCCTTCCTTTCTCTTTCTCTCTCTCTCTCACACACACACAATTCCTCTAATACTTACACTCCTCCTCCTCCTCCCTCCCTTTCTCTCTCTCTCTCTCACATACACACACAATCCATCTAATACTTGTGGGAGGTATATGGATTAAGCAACAATCCCTCTTTAATACTTATGGGAGGGTCTCTGCATTAAGCAATTCATCACAGAACGCGCAGGTTTTTATGCATGAAAAATCTGATTCAAAGCATTGGAATTGTCTCTCTTTTTGGATTACAATGTACATGTTTGTTTTAAATATAGAGTTCGAGCTTAAAGCTTCAAGAAACGCAGTAAAGGAGCTTTCAAATAACTCAAAAAAGGAGATGTGTAAAATCTCGACGAAAACGAAAATTCATTGCAAAAAAGAGAAATGGTATATATATTTGGCTAGAGATAGGCTAAAGAAGTAGACCTCAAAGTATGTTATGATTTTATTGTTTATGCACTTAGTTTGGTGGAGAAGTATTAAGGAAGAGGAACCTAATACTTATCACAAAGTCATCAATAGTAAAAAATCACTATAATGAAGAATCCAACATGTATATTGCTAAATTTATTCATATGTTAATTCTTGAATTTAATTGGTGTTTGAGGTATTGGAGGATCCTTTCATGGCTATGAGGGAAGCCCTATAGAAGGCGTCCAAGTTTGTAAAACTTGGAAATTTCGGTTATAAAGATTGTTGAGAAGTGTCTCAAATCACTTAGATCAATTCCTTCGAAGTCCTAGATTATTTTTCCGTTAGAAGATCTTTAGTAACGGAGTTTTCCTATAACTATTTTTGTTTTATAAAGAATTCCCATTGTAACATTTTTTATAGAATTAGGTTTGTCTTCTTGGTGGAGTATGACTATCTAATAAGGAAAAAAAAACAAAACAAAACCGATCAAAGAGAATTCGAGGTTCTATCTTAATTCACAACCTCTTATCTGCCCTATATATCTAGCACAGTTACACTAAGACAAATATTATGACCATGATTTCCATAAAATTTGAAGAAAAATGTAAGGGAAAGAAAAATGAGAAAAGTATAAGAAAAAAAGTTAGGAAAAATAAAAAATAGATTTAAAATTAATAAATTATCATATGTTATTTCAAACTCATTTTACTTATTTTTTCCACTATTATGTAAATATTAAATAATTTAAAAATACATAATTTTTAATTAATTTTAATTATATTTGAATTTGTTTCATATGTATATATTTATAGTGAAACCAAACATGATAATTATTTTCTTTAGCATTTTTTTCCTTTTCTAGTATTTTCGAAAAATCAAATATATCTACATGTAATTATCCAAAAACAGCAAAAATCCTAGGAAAACACATAGAGTTGGGAATATATAAAATGCATGCAGGCGGCCATCAAATCTATAAAAAACCAACACATACACATCCTTGATTACATAAGACAGCACCTACGGTTGGCACACAGTGTATCTGCATAACAGTCTCTTTAGAGCAGAGAGGACTCAAATACCACAATAGGCTTTGATAGCAGAGTTTGATTTCCGGCCCTCTTCTGTGTGAAAGAAACGAATAAACCCAACATGATCAAATGGCTTAAACTGCAGTGGGTGTTTGTCATCAACCAATTCCTCTGGAACTTTTATCATCTCATTCTTAAATGCAAACAGCGCCAGTGAGTATCTCGCTTCATTTGCTCTCATTATGACTCGATGTTTAGGAGGATGTATTCTGCCATTGCTCCATGCCTAAGCAAAAGGAAACCATCCATCGTTTCTATTAAAGCCTTAGAATTAAACCTTACTGGTTCTGGTTAAAGGGTACACTAGAGATTAGGTAAGATGCCAAAAGAAGCACCGAATTAAAAGAAGGTCGTGGAAGGTGTAACCTTGGGGGAAAGAACCAAGTTGCAAGAAACAACTACAAACACAGATTTAAATTACTGGAAATTCTTGAGTCAATATCTTTTCTAAAAATTTTCACAAGATATATATAAATAGAAGATTAGTGACCTTACCATGAATGCATCACCTGCAATGACTATAAAGAAAGAGGGTGATGGGGGCTCAAAACCAATCGACTTGCCATCCTTAGTATCTACCTCCAAACCACTAACGTGATTTTGTTGAAGTATGGTCATGAAACTCTTGTCTGAATGAGTGGGGAAAGCTATATCATTCTCGTTCATCTTGGGTACTCGATTTTTCAAGCATCGAAGTAGGTATCTGGTTGATGCAATGTGAGAGTCAAAGTACTTCTCTATGCCATAGCTTTGCAGTACCATTCTCATCACTAGTTGTTCTAATTCAGCTAGTAGACTTGTATAGGAATGCACAACTTCACTAATCAAGAAGAAGAAGAAAAAAGAGTGAAACAAATAGGCAAAATGCTAAAAATTTTAAGAAACTAATATGAAAAAATAAATTAAATAATATACCAGAAATGCTCATTTCCAGCTGGCCACATGAGTTTGGCGAAACTTTGAATTTCTTCCAGATTTGTTGCGTGATCGATGCCCATGCTTTCATGGAGAGGATAAGCAGATATTTGCCCAATATAACCATGGCTAGGTTTATCACTAGTGTTTTTTACTTTAATCTCTGTGGGGAGATCAAACAACTCTCCTAATGCATTAAAGATTTTGTTGTGAAGTTCTAAAGGAACTTGATTGTAGTATGCCATGAAACAGCCATACTCTTCAAGGGCATGCCTGACATCATGGCACACAGAGAACCAAGAATCTGACCCAGGCTTCAAATTTTCCTCAGAAAAGTCTATAATAGGAAGCTTGGGCTGTGTTTCGGAACCCATGATCTTCGTTTTTAATTCTTGGCGAGCAATTTGATGGCTGTTTGAGACAATTGAAGGATACATTAGTGTTAATTGTTCATGTTACTTATAGAGTTCCATTGGTGCACTTGCGCATGCCATGACCTATGATAAGATCATTAGCTGTCCAAATCACCAAAAAATAAAAAAATAAAAAAATGAATTTTCCCTTATCATTGTTTTAATTAACTCTTTGATCAACCCAAAAAGGTTGCCTAGGCCAGGGAACTTATTATTTTGAATAAATTAATTAATCACTAAAATATTGGGGAAAGCCCAAAATAAAAAATTTCATGGGTGATTACTTTTTGTTCAATCTGAAATTTTAATATTTTCTTCCACCACTAAATCAAACTAGCTTTGTCCTTTCCATAATCTATGATATCTGGAATGATGCCATACTCTATGATATCTATCCAAATCTAAAATTAAAACTCCTAAATATTTTACTGAGCTGGGAGGGCATCTTGCATGATGGACCTTTTATACATGGAGACTACGAGATACAGCCATGAACAGATAGTAACATCTTTCTAATTTATATGATGGTCATGGTCCCCCCATTTGGAGACAGTAACTAATGAGGAAACATATCAGAGTATCAGCTAAAAGCACTGCCTAAACCATTTTCATCTGTCAAGACTGCATCAATAATACCTTTGTAGAAATCGCTTTTGAGTGAAGATGGCATACGTTTAAATTAGTATATATCATTATCAATGTGACATGCGGTTGGGTATGGTGTATAATACCATATGGAATAAGATATTAGACAATAATTGATTCATTGCAGTGGTCCTCACAAGTCATTTAAACCAGAAAGTGAGAAATTCTGCAAAAATATCGAATTAAAGTAACACTCGTGTTACATCAGCATAGCAGGTGACATTCAAATTTAGTTAGTTAACTTAATCCTAAACTCATTGACAATTTGTTTCATTTCAGTGCTGGTTAGTGATGAAGAAAATCTAAATAATATAACTGGATTCCAATACCATCCCCATCAAATAACAGCTCATTATTCTTCAATAAGTATGGGGTTTTCTGCATAATTTAATGGGACAATGCTGTCAAAAGGCTGATGAGAGCCTATATTTTATATATGTAGTCAGTTTTATGCATAAGAATTGACAATGATTCAAGTGGTCCTCAGAAGTCATTTTTCATTGATGCTGCTTCCAATGCATCCAGACAAATACAACTATTAATAGGAAGAAGCCAAGCATACTGAAAAACAGTTGGCCTTGAAACTATTCTCATTGAATAATGATTCATAATATGCTGAATCAACGGAAAGGATTGATGCACTCTTTCCTATCAAATAATTAGTATTAATTCTCTATGATTTACAGAAATAACAATAAATTAAAAAAATAATGATTCAAAATCAAGAGATAGATGGAGTCCATAATTAAAAAAAAAGACTGAACAGTCATCCCCATCACTCCAACCACTAATTAGCCTATTTACAGGGTGAGATGATAATCAATTAATATTTCATGAAGCTGAAGTCTCTTCCTTCTGAAAATTCTCAATTAAATCCAAATTCTAAGATTAATGATGGTAGAGAGTGGAAAGATTCGCTATTCATGATTTAAAAGCTTAATGCATTTATTCTTAGAACCGGACAATCTGTTAGCTAATCAAGAAAGTTTAGCCAAGCAAATGGTTGGGGGTTATCCCAAAATAAAGATAGAAGCAATTGTTAACAAAAAAAGAAACAATTCAAGATGACAAAATGCTATGAGAACAAGACAGGGAAACTGTGGATATGAATTAGAAACCTACAGTGAGTAATTTTTTTTAAAAATATGTTTACCAGACCTTCATGCATGTTCAAATGCATAGCGAAGGAAAAAAAAAAGATGTTCTGATCCTACAATTGGTCTCTATCTGTTATCCATCAAGGAATGTTGTATATATTTGATGGAGCCTCATAATAGTGGATAGTGCAATAGGTAGTCTTGCTAGATGCTAAAGCAATGTAAGATTAGAGGAGAAACTGTAGGTAGTGTTGTCAGGAAGAAGGTAAATAAAAAAATTAGTTCACGAAGGACCACAAGCAAACATGCAAGTCCATGGCAGATTGGTGTACATCGTAAAACCCTAATGGCAGTACAACCAAGTCAATAAAAAGAAATTGAACTTCAACCCAGAAGGTCATGAACTAAGCAAAGGAAGTCCAATCCAAGATATGAAAATATTGCCTTACTTGAACCTTACATCATGAAAAGAACGGGTGAAACCCCAAAAAGGATCTCAGAACATTGAGTGGTGGAAGTCAATGAAAGTAGTGGCACTTACAACTGAAATGCGAGAAGATCACCGAAGTCAAGTTAACAGGAGAGTCGGTGCTGAGAGGGAGAATTGAGAACTTGGAGCAGAACGCACTTTCAGATTATCCACCACTCTTTTCTGTGGCCACAATCACTGCTTTGCCGAAATATCCAGAAGCAATATTTGTTGTGACAACGGAAGCTTTCATGCAAACAAAGTTAATTCAAGAACACAAAGATAAAACAATCACACATATGGTACACGAGGTTTTAATGTGGTTTAGCCAACTATGCCTACATCAATGGATGAGAGAGAATCATTCCACTATACAATAGAGAATATTATAGAAGATAGAACTAGATACAACTATTTGTTTCTCGAAACATCCCATGTTTCCTCACTCTTTGTATCCATATCTTACCACGAGCCCTTTCGTTCTTTCCCCACTCTTTGTATCCACACCCTATCGCGAGCCTTTTCGTAACCAGATACAACTATTGGGTTCTTAAAACATCCCATGTTTCCCCACTTATTGTATCCATACCTTACCACGAGCCCTCTCGCTTCATCGATACCTCTCGTTCTTCCTCACATCTCTATCCACCTCGTTTAGTCTCTTTACAAGTCCATTTCCATCTCGTAACTTTTTTCACCTAAATATTTATAGGGATATTTCTAATAATTTTCCTTATTTTATAAAGAAATCTAATATTATAATAATATATTAACTTAAGAAATATTCTATGTAATATTCTTTACAAAAAAAATCTTTACTAATTAGGAATTTGGAACAATTCCCAACAATATTTAAGCAAAAACATAGTTCCGCTACCATCAAAGATTTTCATCATCTCTTCTCCCAATTTCTCTATTTTCAGTATCGGCATCATTGTTCCATCACATGCTTTTTTAGTTTCACCATTTCTTCTTCTACTTCTGCATTGATTAAAACTTTGGCATTTTGTTTTTGTGTTTCACTTGGCTTTGGTGCTCTTTAAAAGAGCGCGTTATCATTTCTCCTTTTTCTGCCCATTTTGCTTGTCATTCCTTGGTTCCCTGCATTTTAAACAACCTAATTAAAGTTTCAAATGTTCTCATCATCTATATTTTTCCTTTTAGTTTTTTTTAATTATTTGTTAGTTTATCACCATGTTGTTCATTTAGTGTGTTTTCTAAAAATGTAGTGTTAAGGTGCCAAATTTTTTGGCACAGAGCACAGAGAAGATGCATGGTATGAAATTAAAGAAAACTGTTTCGACTTCTACAGTTTGAATCATAAAACATTCATTATGCAAGTTCTGATAATCAAAATAATTAGCTACAAGTTTTAATGTGTGGAATTCACAGAATGTATGGGTAGGGTAGCTCGATTAAGATTAGTTTCAGCCAGCTGCTTATACCCCATGTATTTTTGGTAGTGTATATATAGATTTTCATCAACATCGTATGAAATTCAATACAAAAGCACAAAATTGTGGAAATGTTTATCAGGGTTCTGAGAAGTCCCTTCTTGATGATATCCTTGTTCATACATTCAAAGAAACAAAAGAGAATGAAGCGTAAACATTGGCAGAGCTGTAGAAATAGTAGAAAGCCCTGAGATGGCACCTAGAAACCAAACCATGAAATCGCACACAGTCTATCTACATAACATACAGTTTCTTTAGATCAAAGAAATCTTAAAGGCCACAGTAGGCTTTGAGAGGAGACGCAGAATTTCGAGCTTCTTCTGTGCCAAGAAAATGAATGAGTCCAATATGATCAAATGACTTGAACTGTAATGGGTGGTGGTCATCGACTAGCTCTTCTGGTATCTTTATCATCCCATTGGTGAATGAGAACAGCCCAATTGTGTATCTTACTTCATTCTCCTTTACAATGACTCGATGTTTAGGAGGATGTATTCTGCCATTGCTCCATGCCTAAGTTATGCAAAACATATATACATCTCTTTGGATAAATCTTGGTACTTATAATTACAAAACTGTGATATATTTATTATGATATCAAATTCATGAAATTTTGTCCCTTGTCTTTTTAGTGGATGTGTTCTTGGGATTACTATTATGTAATTTTGGGTTTTGGGGAGAGAAAATTAAAACAATACAAATAATTAACGATCTATCATTAGATATCAAATAGTGAAGATTAGTGACTCACCATGAATGCTTCGCCTGCCATGACTAAAAAGACTGGGAGCGAGGGGGGCTCATACCTAATCCACTTGCCATCCTTTGTTTCTACCTCTAAACCATTGACTTGATTTTGATGAAGTATGCTTATGAAACTTTTGTCAGTATGAGGGGGAAAAGATATGCTACTCTCATTCATCTTGGGGACTCGATATTTCAAGAATCGAATCAGGAAAGTGGCTGATCCAATATGAAAGTCATTCTCTATACCATAGCTTTCTAACACCATTCTCATCACTGTCTGTTCTAATTCAGAGAGTAGCTTTGAATAGCAATGCACACTTTCACTGATCAAGAACAAAGAAAAATATATCAAAGTGAAAGGAATAAGTGTAAAGACTTGAAGTGGGGAAACAGATTCAACGTTACCAGAAATGCTCATTTCCTGCAGGCCACATGATCTTTGCGAACCGTTGGATTTCTTCGAGATTGGTTGTTACATTATCGATGCCCATGCCTTGATGAAGAGGAGCAGCAGGGCATTCTGACGTGTAACCTTGGTAAGGCTTCTCACTAATATTTTGTTTCTTAGTTTCCATTGGGAGATCGAACAATTCTCTCATCGCACCAAAGATTGTGTTGTGCACTCCTAAGGGAACTTGATCATAGACTGCCATGAAACAGCCATACTCTTCAAGTGCATGCCGGACATTATTGCATGCTGGGAACCAAGAATCTGTACCAGGCTTCAAATTTTCCGTGGAGAAATCTACTATTGGAATCTTTGGAAGTGTCTCCAAACCCATGATCGTAGACATTTTTAGCCTCACCAAGCAAGTTTGAGGACTTTTGAGATAAAAAAGATAAATTTATTTTAGTTGTTCATATGATTTATAGAGTTCAATCGATGCTGCTGTGCCATGACATGACAAATGAGATCACATTTGTTAATTGCTTATGTTACTTATACGGCTCCTTACCATGTCCCCTTGAGTTGAAATCTACAAAATCATTACAGATCCAAGAACTTGTTGCTTTGAATAAATTAATTACTAAAATATAGGGGAAAGCCCAAAACTATAAGACGCCGAAATAAAAAAATTCATGGGTGATTGCTTCTTGTTCAATCTAAAATTCTAATATTGTTTTTTTCCTCCAAACAATAAATCATACCACCTTTGTCCCTTCCATAACTTATGGTATCTGGAATGATGTCATTGCCTACGATATCTATCCAAATCTAAACTTCAGTGTCTTAAACAATTAACTGAGCTGGGAGAGCATCTTGCATGATGGACTTCATATAAATGCAGACTATGAAATACAGCCATGACGGAAAGAATCAATATACCTAAGACCTCCCAAGTTCATTGTTATCATCAACCTAGTTGCCTATCCTATACATTATTATAATGAATGGTGTTACAACCTTTGATGTCCCATTTTTTCTAATTTATATGATGGTCCCCCCATTTTCGAGACAGTAACTAATGAAAGAAAGATATCAAACATCGATTGAAAGCACAACTCCATCAAGACTGCATCAGCAATACCTTAGTAGAAATCGCTGTTATGGGTGCAGATGTCATACATTTAAATGATATATATATATATATATATATATCATTATCAATGTAACATGGGGTTGTGTATGAAGGGAATATAATTTGAAGTGGTACTCAGAAGTCATTTCTCCTTGAGGTTACGCCCAAATGCATCCATTGATAGGGAAAAACCAGACAATGAGAAAATTTGGCAAAAATACTGGATTAAAGAAACGCTTGTGCGATACCAGCATAACAATTAATATTCAAATTTAGTTAGTTAATTCAATCATAAACTGGTTGGCAATTTGTTTCATCTCAGTGACGATCAGTGATGAAGAAAATCTAACAACTATAACTAGATTCCAAAACCATCCCCATCAGATAACAGCTCATTATTCTTCAATGAAATATGGGGTTTTCTGCATAATTTAATGGACTAGGCTATCAACACGCCATTGAGAGCCTATATTTTATATATATAGTCAATCTTATGAATAAGAGTTAGACAATCATTCAAGTGGTCCTCACAAGTAATTATTTCATTGATGATGCTTCCAATGCATCCATACAAATACAAATATTAATTGGAAGAAGCCAAACATACTGAACAATACTGAATAAATAGTTAGTGCCAAAACTATTCTCATCGAATAATAAATCATGATATCCCAAGTAAAACGGAAGGATCGATGCACTCTTTCTTATCAAATTAGTATTTCAACTTGAGTAGGCTTCACTACTTTTCACTAATTCTAAGTTCCTCTTAATCCTCAAGATTTTTTTATATACCAATAGGTATCAAGGCACCTTTCAAGGGGCAAATTCTCAATTATATACAAAAAAAAAAAAAAAAAAATGAAATAGGGATCCCAAGGGCAATTAATTCTTAATGATTTATAATAACAAGAAATAAACATTCAGCCATGCAGGCCATGGAATGAAAAAGAAATCTTACAAAACCAAGTGAGCACACCTTAAAAAGGTTCTAATTAATGTGCCTTTCCCTATCTAAGGCTTTGATACCAATTGTTGAAATATCTAGATTAATCCATTCTACGCCCTGAATTGTAGAGTGTATGCTACTAACATCCTAGGGATACTGGATCTAAGTAACTAAAACGGTTTTTAACAAAAAACAATAGATCTAGGTGGTGCTCAAAAAACAATACTTGCGATCTAGATGTTCCTAGATCAATTCAAATTAATGAAGATGATGATGCAAATCTCAAAACCTAGTGATCTTCCATCCGATCACTCATTTGATCCATGACACTTGTTTAGAGTGGCTACACGCCTTGAGAGGAGAGAGAGGAGGAGACTAGGTATCTAGATGATTAAATGGTCTCAAAAGTTAAACTTAAAACCTATGGGATTTATATAGACTCTCCTGTGGGCTTAAGTGACTTTGACCCAACTTGGACTTAAGTCACTTAACCTAACCTCTACTGAGTTCTAATTAATTAATTAGCCATAATGGACTTCAATTAATTAATTAACTTAATCCAGATGAATAAAAATAATTAATCATCAAGTCTTGTGCTACCTTGCGCTTTTACCAAAACGCCTTATGCACATACATGATTTATTCTCTATAAATCCTCAAACCTTTATACTAATTAAGAATATGAGCTCAAATAAGGATCATTCAGACCCATAGGTAAATACCAGTTCCCTTAGAACTCAGTTATAAAGTTGACTTAACATTTCATTAAAGAGAGTCAATTGCACTTTAGTATTCTATGTCATTACATTGACATAAGAATTAATTAAATCTAATTTAATCAATTCCTCTAGTTTGTGATCAACTATCCACTGTATGTAGATTTCCTATGAATTAGTGTTTGTAATCTAATGAGATAAATATTATCAACTTCTCAATATTATCTCTACAATCCTTAAGTCTCAAATTATTCGATTATATGATTAATTGACATATTCTAACATACTAAAATCATATGACAAATTCCACTAAAGTAATTACTATGATGCCATAGATTTTATGATCACAAGTTCTTATGATTACTTAATGGGACATATCGTCCCAAACTCATGAGATGTCATATTGCCTGTCTTGAGAAACCCATTGTCACCTATCTTAGTCAACAATGATCTCATTCATATGGAATATATGACTTCCTTAGAGTCTCACCCATAGGTCAAAACCACTAAAGATCTCAACTCCTACTCAATATTCTCTCAAACTTGAGAGTTTATGTGGCATAATAGCTTGATGAATCATGAATCCTTGACAGTCAATGTTATGATTCACCATAAGTTCTATCACATGTGTAACCATAAACATTAGTGCACTCACTATGAAAAACCCATCTCGATGACCAACACAAGTCATCCTTTCAATTAAAAGGTAGTGTACTATAACATTAGATGGATTACCTAAGTCCATGAATTAGCTGTGAACAACTCATCAACATGCAGGGAACCATTGACTTGGATTGTTTGTGCAACTCCTTATTCACCAAAGTCATTACAATGCAAGTGATCTAAGCCTAAATGCTTGAATATATCTTAATGCAATTATTAGATAGAATAGTGGAAAGTCAAGTCTAACTTTGTTACACTATGTTTTACTTTTAAGGGTTCTATCCTAACAAACTCTTACTAGCCCAAAAAGTAGACTAGGCACCATACAAAGAATTTCGTCAAGTCTAAATCTCGTCATCAAATAGGGTCGCAGTGAAAAATGCCGATCTACAGCATCATAGCATCACATAGTTTTTGGTTTCACCATTTCTTCTTCTACTTCGGCACTGGTTAAAACATTGGTGTTTTATTTCTGTGTTTCACTTGGCCTTGGTCCTCTTTAAAGGAATGCGGTATCATGTCTTTTTTTTTCTTCCCATTTTTTTGCTTGTCATTCCTTGGTACCCTGCATTTTCAAAAACTTAGTTGAAGTTTCAAATGTCCTCATCATCCAAAATTTTCTTTTTTTCTTTTTAATTTTTTTTTTGGTTTATTGTCATCTTCATTATTTAGAGTGTTTTTTAAAAATGCAGAGAGTTAAAAGAAAACTATTTCAACTTCTAAAGTTTGAATCACAAAGCATTCCTTATGCAAGTTCTGATAATCAGAACTCTGCCCTGTTGAGAAACCAAAATAAGCTGTATGCTTTAATCTTGTGGAATTCACAGAATGTATGGAACCTCAATAAGATTAGTTTTAGCCAGCTGCTTATACCATTCATCCATATGGTACGGAATTCAATACAAAAGCACAAAAGTGTAGGAAATGTATAAGCCAATAAAAGTCATTATTAGGGTTCTGAGAAGTCCCCTCTTGATGACATTCTTATTCATACCTTCGAAGAAACAAAAGAGAGTGAAACATACCCATTGGCAGAGCAGCAGAAGTAGTAGAAAGCCCTGAGATGGCACCTAGAAACCAAACCATGAAATCACACACAGTATATCTACATAACATAGAGCTTCTTTAGATCTACGAAATCTTAAAGGCCGCAGTAGGCTTTGAGAGCAGTCTCAGGATTTCGGCCTTCTGCTGTGCCAAGAAAATGAAGAAGTCCAGTATGATCAAATGGCTTGAACTGTAATGGGTGGTGGTCATCGACTAGCTCTTCTGGTACCTTTATCATCCCATTGATGGTTGAGAACAGCCCAAGTGCGTATCTTGCTTCATTCCCCCTCACAACCACTCGATGTCTAGCAGGATGTATCCTGCCATTGCTCCATGCCTAAGTTATGAAAACCATACATCTCTTCACATAAATCTTGCTACTTATAATTACAAAACTGTGACATATTTATTATGATATCAAATTCATCAAAATTTTGTCCCTTGTCTTTTAGTGGATGTGTTCTTGGGATTACTATTACATAATTTTGGGTTTTGGGGAGAGGAAATTAAAACAATACAAATAATTAATAATCTATCACTAGATATCAAATAGTGAAGATTGGTGACTCACCGTTAATACTTCGCCTGCCATGACTAAAAAGACTTGGAGTGAGGGGGGCTCATGGCTAATCCACTTGCCGTCCTTTGTTTGTATCTCCAAACCATTGACCTGGTTTTGATGAAGTATGCTTATGAAACTTTTGTCGGAATGAGAGGGAAAAGCCATGTTAGTCTCATTCATCTTTGGGACTCGAGATTTCAAGAACCGAATTAGGAAAGAGGCTGATTCAATATGAGAGCCATTCTCTATACCATAGCTTTCTAACACCATTCTCATCACTATCCGATCTAATTCCGCAACTAGCTTTGAATAGCAATGCACACTTTGACTGATCAAGAAGGAGGAGAATATATCAGAGATAAACGAATGACTGAAAAGACCTAAAGTGGGGAAACAGATTCAACCATACCAGAAATTCTCATTTCCTGCAGGCCACATGATCTTTGCGAACCGTCGGATTTCTTCGAGATTAGTTGTTACATTATCGATGCCCATGCCTTGATGAAGAGGAGCAACAGGGCATTCTGACGTGTAACCTTGGTAAGGCTTCTCACTAATATTTTGTTTCTTAGTTTCCATTGGGAGATCGAACAAGTCTCTCATCGCACCAAAGATTGTGTTGTGCACTCCCAAGGGAACTTGATCATAGACTGCCATGAAACAGCCGTACTCTTCAAGTGCATGTCGGACGTTATTGCAAGCTGGGAGCCAAGAATCTGTACCAGGCTTCAAATTTTCCTTGGAGAAATCTACCATTGGAATCTTTGGAAGTGTCTCCAAACCCATGATCCTAAACTTTTTAGCCTCACCAAGCAAGTTTGAGGGCTTTTGGGAGAGATAAATTTATTTTAGTTGGTCATGTTATTTATAGAGTTCAATTGATGCTTCTGTGCCATGAAATAACAAATGATGAATCCATCATCGTTGAACACCAAAAATAAATAATTCTCTTTATTAGTGGGTTAAGCAATCAAGAAGACTGACCTGGTAAAAATGCTAGAATCAGGAAAAGTATGTTTCTATACATTTATCTGAAAAAAATAAAAAAATCATAAAATAAAAACCCAAGTTTATAAAATACAAATTTCAAATAACTATATAAAAATAATTAGCATTTTATGCACTTTTTAATCAAAAGTACTATTTTTGACCATTCAGGTATCACTTTTAATGATTTAGGTACTATCTTTGATCATTTTAAGTATTACTTTTGAACAATGAGTATATGAAATTTTAATTATTTTTAGAGGATTTCTATTTTATGATTATTTTTATTTAAGTGTGTAGAAACTTACTTCTTACATGTTTTTTCTGAAATTTATTTATTTATATATTTTCAATTTCTTGGTTGATTGCTCCTTGTTCAGTTTGAAGTTTGTTATATCTTCTCCATCATACATATTTTGTCCCCACCATGACCAACTTGTAAGTTGAAAACAATGCCATAATAATGTCTATTCAAATCTATAAATCTTGCATGAGGACATTAGCTACATGACGTTAGCTACATGTGCATTATGATAAAGAATTGTGTATATTCATTATTTCTTCTAATAGTGGTCGAAGCATTTTCCTTAGGTAGTGATAAAGGAGAATCAATTATATATTCAACTTTATCTTGATAAAGAATTAATGTGCCTAATTCTCCTTTTCCAAATTGAAAAATTTATATCACTAAGTTTTTTAGTTGTGCTAAATTCATGACTGATAGCTTTGAAGGCCATATTTAATTAATTAATATTTAATCTAATAATTAGAAAGATCTGATCCAGTTGTGCCAATCCAAGACTACTAACTGATGTTGAAAGTATATGATATTACCAACCATACTCTTCAAGGGCATGGCTGACATCATTGCATGCAGAGAACCAAAAAAGTGAACCAAGCTTCAAATTTTCCTTGGAGAAGTCTAATAGGAAGCTTGGCCTGTGTTTCAGAACTCATGATCTTCCTTTTTAATTATTAACGAGCAATTTGATGGGTTGTTCGAGACAATTGAAGGATACATTAGTATTAATTGTTCATGTTACATAGAGAGTCCAATCGGTGCACTTGTGCATGCCATGACCTAATGATAAGATGATTAGCTGGTCCTAATCACTAAAAAATATTTGTCTCTATACATCATCATCGTTTTAAATAACTCTTTGATTGACCCCAAAGTTTGCCAAGGCTTAGGACCTGGCTACTCTGCCTCCTTACAATGCCCTCTTGAGTTGAAATCTACAAAATCATTACAGATCCAAGAACTTATTGTTCTGAATAAATTAATTACTAAAGTATAGGGGAAAGCCCAAAACTATAAGACCCCGAAATAAAAAAAATCATGGGTGATTGCTTCTTGTTCAATATGAAATTTTAATATTATTTTTTCCTCTAAACAATAAATCATACTAGCTTTGTCCCTTCCATAACATATGACATCTGGAATGATGTCATCATCTATGATATCTATCTAAATCTAAACTTTGGTGTCCCAAAGATTTTACTGAGCTGGGAGGGGATCTTGCGCATGCATGATGGACCTTATATAAATGCAGACTATGAAATACGGCCAAGACGGAAAGAATCAATATACCTAAGACCTCCCAAGTTCATTATTATCATCAACCTAGCTGACCATCCTATACATTATTATAATGAATGGTGTTACAGCCCTTGGTGTCCCATTTTTTTCTAATTTTTATGATGGTCCCCCCATTTTGGAGACAGCAACTAACGAAATAACATACCAAACATCGAATATATATATATATCATTATCAATGTGACATTGGATTGTGTATGACGGGAGTATAACACCATATGGAATAAGATAATCATTGATTCATTATATACATATCAATATCAATGTGACATGGGGTTGTGTATGGAGTGTTGAAATCCAAAAAATGATTTAAAAAGAAAAAGAAATAAAATAAACGAAAATTTGGGATTTCTCATTATGAATTCTTTTTTAAAAAAGGTACAACATCATTACAATTTAAATAGATATAATAAAAGAAAATAAAGACTAATTTGTCCTTCTTCTAAAATGAAAGAAAATAATTTCAATATAATAAATAAATAAATAAATAAATATATAGTAACTAAATATATTAATAACTTCTAACACCCCCCACAAATTCACAATGTGCTTGTAAGAAGCATTGAGAGTTTGTCAACCAAAAATTGAAAACACGAAAACAAGAGTGACTTGGTAAACAACTTTGCAATCATATTGTAGAGAAATCCCTTAGCATCCCATTGAGCTTTATACTGTTTAATCAAAGTACCAAATACCAAGTATTAATCTTATGCAAAGCAAAAGTTCCTCGATCATAGTTGTTGCCAAAGAGGATCAAGAACAACTTTTAGGAGTAGCTGTAAGAGGAGAGGAAGGAGCATAAAAATAAAAAATAGAATAAAGACAGAAGAAAACATAAAACTATAGAAGAAGAAGAAAAAGAGAAACAAAATTTGAATTCATATCTAACAAAGAAAGTTAAACAAAATTTGGGTTTATATCTAACAAATAGGAGCCAAGAGCATCTTTATTCTTATATAACTATATAATAAAATTTGAATATAAAAAAATGGTGGGTGTAAAAATCCACAACTGATCATGTCCTTCCTTCAAGGGGAATTTGGATTCATATCCAACAAATAGAAACAAACATAATTTTGGATTTATATCCAACAACATAAAAGAAGGAAAGACATACAGAATTTTGGATTCATATCCAACAAATGAATATGAAATCAAATACCAGAATCAAACAAGAAAAAAATGATGCAATCACTCATTACGATATCTCACAATGAAACAAATACGAAAATAGTGTATGAGATTAAACTCTCTTTCATGAAATCACAAATCAAAAATCCCATTAAAGATGTAGAGAGGTGGTTTGAACCCACTGCCTCCTGGCTAAACCAAGTTCTAATACCATGTTGAAATCCATAAAAAGATTCAAAGAGAAAAAAAAGAGGAAATAAATGAAAATTTAGGATTTCTCATTATGGAATCTTTTTAAAATAGGTACAATACCATTACAATTTAAATAGACCTAATAAAAGAAAAGAAAGACTAATTTATCCTTATTTATAAAAAAAGGAAAAGAAAATAATTTCAATATAATAACTAAATATATTAATAACTTCTAATAAGAAGTACAACACCAAATGGAATATATATATATATATCATTATCAATGTGACAAGGGGTTGTGTATGAAGGGAGTATAACACCATATGGAATAAGATAATGATTGATTCATTAAAGTTGTACTCAGAAGTCATTTCTCCTTGAGGTTACCTCCAAATGCATCCATTACATCGGAAGAAACTAGGCAATGAGAAAATTTTGCAAAAATACCAAATTAAAGAAGTACTTGTGTGACACCAACATAACAAGTAATACTCAAATTTAGTTAGTTAATTCAATCCTAATGTGATTGGCAATTTGTTTCATCTTAGTGCTGGTTAGTGATAAAAAAAAAAATTATCTAGCAACTATAACTAGATTCCAAAACTATCCTCATCAAATAACAACTCATTATTCTTCAATGAAATCTGGAGTTTTTTTTTTGCATAATTTAATGCACAAGGCTATCAAAATGCCAATGAGAGCCCATATTTTATATAGGTAGTCAATTTTATGAATAAGAGTTAGACAATCATTCAAGTGATCCTCAGAAGTAATTTATCGTTGATTTTGCTTCCAATGCATCCATACAAATACAAATATTAATTGGAAGAAGCCAAACATACTGAACACTACTGAATAAATAGTTGGTGCCACAGCTATTCTCATTGAACAAAGATTCATGATATCCATAGTAAGAGGCAAGGATCGATGCATTCTTTCTTATCGAATTAGTATTTCAACTTGAGTAGTCTTCACTACTTTTCACTAATTTTAAGTTGCTCTTAATCTTCAAGATATTTTTATATACCAAATAGGTATCAAGACACCTTTCAAAGATAAAATTCTCTATTATATACCAAAAAAATTATGAAATAAGGATCAATGCAATTTTCCAAGGGCAATTAATTCATAAATAATTTATAATAACAAGAAATAAACATTTAGCCAATGTTTTAAGAACCAGACCAGTAATTGAACCAGAAAAGTTATCGGTTCATCGGTCAGACCGATGATGTCATAAATAATAACTTATATATTATATAAAATTTTAAATAATTATAAGAAATTAAAATTATAAATAATTAAAAATTTTAATAATATTTCATTTTTATATTTGACATATCAAATTAAATGATGAAGAGAAATATAAATATATTAATATTTTAAAATTTATTAAATATAAAATTTATAATATTTAAATATAAAGATATATTTAAAATGAAAAAAAATTATAATATTTAATTTTATTTGCATGTCTTTTGTATTTTACTATTTTAAAATTATTATATTAATTAATTAATATTAATTTTTTAATTACATTATATAATTATTATAAAAATAAATGTGAAAGCATTTTATACTTTTATACAATAAAAATTTGAAAAAAAAATAATAATAATTTTGTTCTATATTTTTATTTGTAAATATAATACAATGAAAAAGCTTCATAGCTTAATGGTTAAGCTTCAATTTTTACACTTGAAGGTCCCAACTCAAGCTCTCAAACTGACAAATTTTTTTTTCTTCTCACTAACTAATCCCACATGAAAATGGATAAAAAATATGTAGGGATTATGGGGTATAAAGGCATGCAAGAATCATTAACTTGTAAGACTAAAAGTTTATTAGGCTTAATGACAAATGAGTCAGATGGGCTTCTCATAGAGTGAGTCAGTTCCCTTAGGAAATGTTATTATTTTATTACAAAATGCATCAAAATGTTTTTTTGACTTCAAAAAAAAAAAAAAAAAAAAAAAGTTTTTTTGGCTTAAAAAAATAAAATTGAACCATCTGGTTTGCCGATTGACTGTCGGTTCAATTCCGGTTCAACCCTTAATTAGCTCAATTAGTTGGACTGAACCGGAACCATGATCGACTGGTGGTTGGACCGATCGATCTAGTCAGGTTTTTAAAACCATGCATTTAGCCATTCATCTCTTGGGGCCATGAGATAAAAAAAAAAAAAAAAAAAAAAAAAAAAAAAAAAAAAATCCTGTAAAACCAAGAGAGCACACCTTAGAAAGGTTTTAACATGCCTTTTCATATCTAGGGCTTTGATACTAGTTGTTGGAATATTTGGATTAATTCATTCCAAGCCATGGATCGTAGGGTGCATGCTACTAACATCTTAGGTATACTAGATTTAAGCAACAAAAAACAATTATTAATAAAAAAAAGGCAGATCTAGGTGGTGCTCAAAAAACAATACCTACAATCTAGATATTCTCGGATCAATTCTAGTCAATGAAAGTAATGATGCAGATCTCAAAACCTAGTGAACTTCCGTTTGATCACTCTTTTGATCCTTGACAATTGTGTAGAGTGGCTACACACCTTGACGGGAAAGAAAGGAGAAGGCTAGGCATTTGGATGATTGAATGGTCCTAAAAGTTAGAGTTTATGTAGGGAATCCTAGATCTCCCTGCTCCCTATCCCACAATCAGGTTAGGCACATTGATTTCTTCATAGTGCTTTAAATCATAGTAATGGAAGCAAAAAAAAAAAAAAAACCATATTTTTAAACATATAGGATCTAGATTAATGGTTTAGAAACTTTTACCTTTGATTTGGATGTTCCCAAATCAAATTCCTTTTGGTTAAGATCAAGCCTAAAGTCTTCAAAAGTCTCATACAACCGCAATCTTTAACTCGATGACTCTACCTTGATCCTTGACATACAAATGGTGAGGTGTTTGGGAGGGTGGAGGCTAAAACTCTTTCTTTTTGGATGGTAAAAGATTGAAAAGTTAGCAACCTTAACCCCCAAGGGAGTATTTATAGGGTTCCCTACTAGGCTTCAGTGGCTTGAGCCTATTAAGGGCTTAGTAATTTAATCTAGCCCAAAATGGTCATAATTGATTAATATACCCAATAAGGTTGTCTAATTAATCGATTAGCCTAATTAAGAGATATTTTTTTGAACCCCTATGCAATCTTATGAAATTGCCAAAATGCTTTTATGTGCATAAGTGAACCAAGAGCTAATCCAATCCTCAAATTGTGCCATCAAGGTATATGAGCTTAAACGGGGACCACTGGGATGCATAGGACAATATTGACTCCTTCATAATCCAATTGTGAAGTTGATTTAACATCCTATTATAGAAAATCAATTGCAGTCAAGTGCCTTATGTAAATTAATGAGATACTCAGTGCTCAGGTTCGTAACTTGCTATTCATTGCATATAGTCTCCCCATGAACTAATGTTTGTACTCTAACAAGGTGAAAGCTATTAAACTTTCAAGACTACCTTTACTGTCCTTGAGTTACATATCCTCTTATTATATGATCAACTAAAATATTTTAGCTATTCAAGAGCTTATGTCGAGTTCCAGTTAAGGAACTACTATGACTATAGTTTACATGAATACACCTCTTTAGAATCATCTAAGGGGACATATTGTTTCAATCCCATGAGATATTATGGTGCTTCTATTAAGAATACCTGTTGCTATTAGCTTCCATCAATAGTGACCAAATCCATGAGGAATATATAATCACCTTAGGATCTTATCCATAGGTCAAGGTCACTGCTAACTTCGACACAAACTCAATATTCTCTCAAAGTTGAGAGATAACACAATGTAGCAGCTTGGTGAGGTCATGATTATCTATAACCTTATGTCATGACTCACATAGGTCCTGTCTAATGTGTAATCATACACACTATTACACTCACCATGGGAAACTAATCTTGATAGCCAAGATTAGCCATCCTTCCAATTAGGAGGTAACACTACAACCTCTAATGGGTTGTCTAAGCTTAGGAACTAGGTGTAAACAAATCATTTTCTTACAAGGAACACTTGACTTGGATCTTTCGTGCAATTCATAAGGCACCTAAGTCACATACAATGCAAGAGATATAGGTCATAATGTTCATTAGGTACAATGCATGAATATATTTTTACAATTTTTTTCACTAGATAAATAAACTCCAAATTAAGTAATACTAAATGCGTTTGATTTATTAATGAGTCTAGTAATTTGTAAACATAACTTAAAACTTATGAAAATTACTATAAGTTTCATATTATTTACATAAAAGGCTTTCAATAATTTTGATGACCTTTTTAAAATAAATTATCTATCATGAGAACTTCCAAAAACTTTATTTATTCACTAAATTGGAATAGTTGTACTTATAAGGAACATCAAATTTTATAAAGACTTTAAAATAAGAGAATCTTCCCTTAATATAGAAACTCAAGTCCTTAAAGATCTCAAAAATAGAAGCTTTGAAAAGAAAAAAGGATCTTCTAAGGATTCTATAGAAAAATAAACTAGATTCTCTAACAATTTAAACAAATCTTTCCATATAAAAAAAATTCCTTAATAGTAACACCATTCCAATTTTAAATAAAACTTTAATTTGAAAATAACCTTCTCATGAAAATTTATTTTCCATAAGAAAATTCAAAATTAGCAACTTTGAAAGCACTTCTCATCACATGCAATATAACAATGTGCATAAAAAAAATATATATTCAAAAAGAGATCCCATGGTCAAGGGATATTCTTCACAACTTTCCAATTGTGAATAAGAGCCATTGGTTTTCAACTTGCCATAACTTGACACCAATATTTGAACAACAAAAATATAGTTATTGGCAAGTAAATTATAAGTAAGATGAATAAGTAAACCATAGGGATATTATGGCACCAATATTTGAACAACAAAAATATAGTTATTGACAAGTAAATTATAAGTAAGATGAATAAGTAAACCATAGGGATCTGTGTCAACACCCTTCCTCAGGTCTAGCCTCCTATTTTTGGGCTTACATGTAGGTTTAATAAATTGGGTAAATAGACATGCAATGGTGAGGTTCGAAAACTTGACCTCTCACATGGCCCTAATACTATGTTGGATTACCAATTGTCCTAAAACCCTAAGTTTGTAGGATTTTAGCTCACAATGTATATTACACTCTAATACACCTTTTATCAAACCTTCTGATATTCCTCTATAATCCTAACCATAATATTTATATAATTTCCTTGTCCAATATATCAATATTGTATCTCCCTTTTAGGGAATTGACTTTGCATAGTCTTCTTAAATATGTTGGCATTTTATTTGAGTTTTTCTTGGCTTTGGTCCTCCTTCAAACAATGCTTTTTCATTTCTCCTTTTTCTTCCCATTCCTTTGCTTGTCATTCCTTGGTTCCATGCATTTTCAACGAGCTAGTTGAAGTTTCAAATGACCTAATCCATATTTTTCTTTCTTTTCTTCTCGTTCTTTTTTTTTTTTAATTTTTTTTTTTTTTTTTTGCTTATGGCCATCTTGTTTATTTAGTGTATGTATGTGTGTTTTCTAAAAATGTGCACAGTTAAGGAGCCAAATTTTGTGGCATATGCATAGAGCACATAGAAGATGCAATGAAATTAAAGAAAACTATTTCAACTTCCACAGTTTGGATCCTAAAATCTTCCTTGTGCAAGTTTTGACAATCAGAACTCTGCCCTTTTGAGAAACCAAAATAAGCTACAAGTTTTCAACTTGTGGAGTTTACAGAATGTATGGACGGGGCACCTCAATTAAGATTAAGTTTAGACAGCTGCTTATACCCCATGTACTTTTGGTAGTGCATATATAGATTGTCATCAATATGGTATGGAATTCAATACAAAAGCACAAAATTGTAAAAAATGTATAAGCCAATAAAAGCCATTATTAGGGTTCTGAGAAGTCCCCTCAAGAAACTAAAGAGAGTGAACCATGCACATTGACAGAACTGCAGTGCTAGAAAACCCTGAAATCACACAGTATATGTACATATATAACGTAGAGTTTCTTTAGATCAAAGAAATCTTCAACAACGCCTCAGTAGGCTTTAAGAGTACCCTCAGGATTTCGACCTTCTTCTGTGCAAAGGAAATGAGTAAGTCAATATGATCAAATGACTGGAACTGTAATGGGTGGTGGTCATCAACTAGCTCTTTTGGTATCTTTATCAACCCTTTGGTGAATGAGAACAGCCTGAGTGAGTATCTTGCTTCATTCCCCTTCATAATGACTTGATGTTTGGGAGGATGTATCTTGCTAAGTTATGCGAAACATACTTCTCTTCAGCTAAATTATAATTCCAAAACTGTGACATACTTTAGTATCAAATTCATCAAAATTATGTTCCTTTGTCTTTTGGTGGATGTGTTCTTGAGATTTTTATTAGATAATTTTGGGTTTCGGGAAGAGGAAATTGAAAGCATATAAATAATGATCTATCACTGGATATCATATAGCGAAGATTAGACTCACCATGAATACTTCACCTGCCCTGACTAAAAAGACTGGGAGTGAGGGGCTCATACCCAATCCACTTGCCATCCTTTGTTTCTATCTCCAACCCATTGACTTGATTTTGATGAAGTATACTCATGACACTTTTAGTCGGAATGAGGGGGGGAAAGCTATGTTAGTCTCAACTCATCTTGGGGACTCTATATTTCAAGGATCTAATTAGGCAAGTATCTGATCCAATGTGAGTCATTCTCTATACCATAGCTTTCTATACCATTTTCATCACTGCCTGTTCTTAATCAGCGAGTAGCTTTGAATAGGAATGCACATTTTGACTGATCAAGAAGGAAGAAAAATATATGAAAGTTAAATGAATAAGTGTAAAGACTTAGAGTGGGGTAACATATTAAACCATTCCAGATATGCTCATTTCCTGCTGGCCACATGACCTTTGCAAAACTTTGAATTAATTTCTTACAGTTATCGATGCCCAGGCCTTGATGAAGGGAAGCAACAGAGCGTTCTAGAGTATATCCATGGTAAGGCTTATCAATAATGTTTTGGTTCTTAGTTGATTTGTATCAGGAGATCAAACAACTCTCCCATTGCACCAACAACTGTATTGTGAACTCCTAACCGATCTTTATCATAGACTGCCATGAAACAGCCAAGAATCTGTACCAGGCTTCAAATTTTCCTTGGAGAAGTCTAGGATAGGAATCTTTGGAAGTGTCTCCAAACTGATGATCCTAGATTTTTTAGTCTCACCAAGTAAGTTTGAGGGCTCTTGAGATAAAATGGATAAAATGATTTAATTGTTCATGTTATTTACAGACTCAAATCCATGCTGATGTGCCATGACATGACAAATGAGATCACATTTCTTAATTGTTTATGTTATACAGTTCAATTGATGCTCCTGTGCCATGACATAAAAAATGAGATCACATATAGTTACAGGCAAGTAAACTATAAGTTAGATGAATCCATCAATATCATTGAACACCAAAAATGAATAATTGTCTTTATCAGTATGTTATCAACCCAGAAGAGTGACTTGGTGAAAAAGTTAGAATATGGATCCGCTGCCTCCTTGTATTTCCCCCTTAGCTGAAGTTTTTCAAAGTTATTACATGCTCTGAAATTATTTATTTATTTATTTATTTTCAATTTCATGGGTGATTGCTCTTTGTTCAGTCTGAAGTTTATTTTATTTTTTTGGTCATAAATCTTTTGCCCCCACCATAACTAACTTGTAAGTTGAAAACAATATCATAATCTATAGCATCAATCCAAATCTATAAACCTCCAACTCCGGAATATTTTACTCTTGTCAGGAGCTCCATAGATGTTTGTGTGTTGGAAGGGCATCTTGCCTGTGGGACCTTAGCTACATGTCTATTCTGATCAGATGCAGCCATATTGAGATGGACCAAGACTTTGTTAGGACTTCTCAATGTCATGACAACCAGAATTTTATTCTCTCCAACCCTATTGTTTAATTGAATCTTTTAACTTGACATACTGCATAAATGTCATCAATGTTATGCTATTGCGACCTGTAGGATAACCCAACCAGAAAAATGGAAAGAAAGAGTAGCTAGCATTTTCTATTTTGATGTGGGAGCTCCCATTGTGGTAACAGGAACCTTGGTTGCAAGCTTGCAATTACTTTTAGGGTTTGGAGGTCATACATTTTTGTTAGTACATATCCACGTCAATGTGAATTGGGATAGTAAATGCATTTGAAATAAAGCATTAGAAAATAACTCCTGTGGTCCTCAGAAATCATGTTTTTTCCTTGATGTCAGCCTCCAAATCCGTCCACAGGCTTGCATGCTAGCCCACAGAAACAAAAAAGATTGAAAAATCTGGGAAAAAAATACTGGACTAAAGAAGCAGTGGGGCCAAACCCCACTAATCATACTCATCAAATTAGTTATTTAAATCATATTTTAATTTGTTTAACTCAAATCTTTATGATTTGATATATATGATATTTTATGCAATTATTGAGCACAGTCTATGTTTTAATGTGGTCCCAAAATATAATTTAGACTCTTATAATTCTACAGCCCATGAAAATGACTTTCTTTTCAAGGTCTTAGCATTAAAGAAGCATCCAACCCTTGCTTGGCTGTGGCTCAATTCTATGAACAATGAGAAAATGAAAAAAGAGTTTGAAGGAATATCAATATATGATGTATTGTTCTGATGGAAAGGAAAAGGAATCTGATGGAAATTGTGGGAAAACTTTGCATTTTGAGATGACTCTTCTGTTAAAAAAATGGTTGAAAAGACTGGAGAAAAAAATTATCTGAGTTTGAACTTGTTTTTCATTTGCTTTCTTGTTTTCTTTCTGTGAATTTTTGAGGACCAAGCAGGCCTCAATGATCAGATGGAAAATGATAATTTTCCTTAACATTTTTTCTCTTTTATTAATACTGGTCCCGACCAATCATAACCTAAATGAAGGAACCTTCTATCTTGCATGGTACCTCACCAATTGAGGTGGTTGAAGGGGCACACAAGATCAAGATAAAGTAATCATTGTATTGAATATATGCCTCATGTAATCATGAAAACATGCTGTCTCAATGGACACTACAGATTTTTATTTAGTTTTTTATGCAGGTGATTGTCATCACTAATCATCACATATTTTTCTCTCAATAACTTAACATTCTTGCAGATCCGATTTGCCCTCATTGTCAAGACTCTGCTTCACGAAGCTCCACACTGATGCCTTCAATGAGTTCAACTACCCTTCTAAAGTTCCATTGCTTTATTTTTTTCAAAATCTTCATCCATATAGTAAAACATCTCAAGCAGTCTACCCATAAGGTCAATTCTTTGGTACCAAATGATAGGATCAAGTTTCAGAATCATTGTGAAAATAAAATAAAAACCGAAAATGAGCGAGAAATTAAGAGCCCAATTTAACCTAAAAATAAATGAAACACAATTGAAATTCATCATGCCTCTGTCAAAGTCCACACAATATTCAAATACCCTAAATTGAAATAAAATCAGAAGTAATTCCTCTTGATACTACAAAGGGAGGAGAATATCCTCCTTTATCTGGTGGAAGGTCTTTCAAGCCAATTTGTCTTCATTCCCTTCATTTATCTCGCATTACATGGGCATTTAGGGTTCAAGAAAATCTCAAAATACAGATTAAAATTAGCATTTGATTTCTGAGTGTAGTCAACATTGGCAAGCATCATTATGTTGTAGCTAGAGATCGTCCATATTCAATGATAATAGTGCTTTGATGTTGTATTAGGTTGCTGAGAAAGATATGGGAAAACTATAGAAAATAATAAAGTAGAGAAGTTGGAATAAGAGCATGTTAGAAATATTTTTGAAAAATGAAAATATATCAAAGTTGAAAAGATGTCTTTCTAAAGGTATCACATAAATGGGCAAGTATTGAAGTGATGCAACCTAAATTGAATGGATGCAACCCTAAATCAAAGAGTGCTTTGAAATCTATATATAGGGTTAAGGAATGGTAATTTTATTTATTCATTGAACCACAAAATTATTCTATTCTTTCCATTCTTACACATTTTACAGCCTTCTATTTTCGTCTTGCATCAAAATTCATATATACTATTATTCTGCAGAAACAATATATAGATTCTTGACAAGCTTGCTATATTTTGAGAGTATTTGAGGATTGCTTTCATCAGGACTGTACAATTCAAGCAAACAAACATAACTTCATTGTATTATTTTCTTTGTCCGTGCACTTTGTACTATTTCAACTTCAATATTTTTGGATTAACAATTTGAATCCAATAAATTAAGATGTGGAAATGATACCACTATCATCTCTTTGTGACTATGCTATTCACTTTGTTAAGTTAAGGAAATTTGATGGTGGTAACTTCCAAGTGTTGGTAGAAATGTTTTATTTTCTACCACAAGTAATATGGTTTATGTATTTACTACACTAAATCCATGAGAATGAGAAGTTGAAACTTTGACAAAAACTCATGCATGCTAAAAATGTTGGTAGGTTATAGGGAATTATAGAGTATTCACTTGCATAGGCTATAACTTCTTAACAATAATAACACCCTCTTAATAATAATAACAACCTAATGAGAACAATACTAATCTAAGAACATCCAACCAAAATGACACCAAATATGATGTGAAAAAAACTTGTCAAAGGGAGGTAAAAAATTAACCATGGATTCTTCGATTTCAGTAAAAATGGGGATACAAATAAATTCACATTTGTTTCTTCACCTTGATAACAAGTGGAAACGATTATTAATACTTGAAGTGGGAATCTATCACCTCATAAAACAAAGAACAAGAAAAGAAATCGTACCATAGGAATTTCTCCAGAAGGTTGATGAAAAAACTTATACCTTCACCCTTAAGCCCTAGAATAGTGCCCAAAAAATAACTTTATTTACTTCTTCCCTTTTTTCTCTACCACTTTTCACCACATTCCAAAGCCTTAATGCTATTTATATTTAGGCTTAGAGAATACATAAATAAAATTAACCCAATATATACATGGGCCTAGGAAACTTTTCATGGGCTCAGATAAAGTTAGCTCAACAATCTCCCCCTATATGATATGAGGGATGAATGTCAATCTATAACTTCATCACATGGAGTTCAAACATGCTATGCCAATGTGTAACTAAAGATTTAATTCCACTTGGGAACCACCTTTGTGTTTCAGGCATTCTTATTTGTGTGAATCTTCTTCAACTTATAAATCAATTTAGCATTTTGCCCAACAATAAGAATGTCATCAACATATAATAATATCTTAAAACCATTAAGAAAATATTTCTTGAAGTAGACTCAAGAATATGCTTTGGTTCTTAGGAAGTCATGCCTCATCATAAACGAGTCGAACTTCTTGTACTATCTTGAAGCTTGCTTCAACCCATAAAGACTTTTCTTCAATTTGTAGACCAAGTGTTCTTTCCCTTTTACTTCAAAACCCTTTGGTTACTCCATCTAATTTCTTTCTCCAAATCACCATGAAAAAAAGTTGTTTTCACATCCATTTGCTTAAGCTCAAGATTCAAACTAGCTACTAACCTAAAAGCAACTTTAATGGAATTCATTTTCACTATTAGGTATAAAATTTCATCAAAATCCACACCCTTTTTCTACCCAAAGCCCTTAACATCCAACCAAGCCTTATATTTCGCTAGCTTTCCATTGTTCTCTATTTTCAACTTGAACACTCATTTGTTTTTCAATGTTTTTCTTCCATTTAGGAAGTTATACCAACTCATAGGTTTCATTTTTCTACAAGAAATCCATCATCTTAATCAATTACTACTATCCTTATGAGACTTAACTTCCTAAAAATTATGCAACTCCCTTTCATCAGTAACTAACATGTACTTAGAGGAAGGATATTTAGTAAAAGGACTATGCTCTCTAGTAGACCTTCTAGCTTGGGCTACCAAATCCTCTTGGTGAGGTGATTGCTCCCCTGCTACACATGCTTAACTAACTCATGTATAAGTATGTCACTTGCACCATCATCTCAATGACATGAGGATGTATCAATCCATTGCTTAATGTAGGCAATAACCTTTTTGTTTATTTTTTTCCATTCCAAGTCAAAAATATCCTTCAACCTCACTTCTTCGCTCTCAAGAGTATATGACAAATCTTTTGATATAGGACATTGTATACTTTTTTTTTCCTTTTTTTTTTTTTTTTGTTATGATTTACACTCCTTTGGAGATTTAAGGTTGTTGTAAAATTAACCTAAAATTAAACAGGTAAATATGGGTAAGTGAGAATAATGACGTAAAAGACATAAAGTAGACTTATGGAAATTAGGAATAAAATTAATTTGGAAAGGAATTTTAAATTGAGAATTTAAAAAGAAAAACCTTTCCAAATAATAAAATTAATTCAGAAAATTATTTTAAATTGAGAATTTAAAAAAAAAAATCTTTTCAAATCTTTTAAGAAGTTTTGAAAAGAATTTAAATTAAGAATTTTAGAAGGAAAATATTTTGAAACTTAAAATATAAAATCTTTCCAAATATGTCTACAATTCTTAAGTTTCTAAATTATTTTTTGGTAAAATATGATTTCTAAATTGATTCCAAGTCCATTTTGTTTTCTCTAATGTATATCTATTGAAAAAGTTCTCTCAAGAACTCATGCATCTAAACTTTTCAGTCATTATTCTTTGTACTTAACCTGAAACTCTAAAAAAGTTCATGATTCTTTTTCTTATGTTCATGAGAAGGATTCACATCCCCTCAAGGCATTGATGAGTCCATTAAGGAGCACGATGATGCTATGTCATGAACGTGAGATTAGGTGGAGGTTTTGGAGTGTAAACTTGAGGGTGTAGCAATCATTAGGTAAATTTGTATACTTCTTTTTCATATTTAATAGTTAATAGTTCTATGGTTTCTGACCTCATGGTTTGTATATCTGTATAGTTTCTAGAAGACTTTATTGGTAGTTTTCCACTTAAATTGTTGTCTCTTGATGTGACAAAATTTCTCTACTTCATATCTAATTCTTAAAATAAATTTTAAATTAAAATTTTGGGCTAAAAAGAAATAATTACCTATTTAACCCCTCTCTTGGTATTCCATAAGCAAGATCTAAACTTCTAGGTTTGTTACTCCATCTTTAGTAGAGTGAGAGAGATGTGTTGGGTGATTTCCTCAATTTGTTAGTAGATTGAAGTAGGAAACTTCCTTTGGTGGGTAAGTTTGAATTTATTTAGGTGATGTTTGTTTTTTTAACTTAATGTTGAATGCAATTTGTTTTCAAACCTTAAATTGTTTGCTTTTATCTTTTTTTTTTTTGTTTTTTTTTCAACTTATCACATATTTTAATTTTTTTTTTATTAAATAAGAAAAACTAAAATATTTGGCTTTTTGCTGAATGTTAAAAATAACTTTTTGAAACAACTAAAATACAATTTCAATACAACCTTCACCTTAATAATACTTAATACTTAATAAAAATAAAATAATAAAAATATAAATGACTTAATACTTGATACCATATAAATTGTATTTAGCATTAAGTTAAATTAAGCTCTATTAAGATTTAAGTAAAAAAACTCAAACACCACCTTAATTTATTATTATGCCCCTAATTTGGATAACCTTCCACTGTTTGACCTAAGAGAAAATCCTAAAAATGATCAGTTAGAGTCTGATTGAGAGACCATGATCTCCCCTTTTGCAAATACTATAGTTGTACTCCCAGTATACCTTATGGTTGTGTTCACATTTAAAATTGCATTACATTACCGCTATGCAACAAAGCACGATTTAAAACATAGAAAATACATCCCAAACACACATTACATGTACGCTAGAAAAGAAGAGGCATTCCTAGAGCAGAACTATCTGAAACATTTTGTTGAACTGGCCTCCTGCCAAGGTCTAATTTTATTGCTGGATACTGAACCAGACCTAAACTTTTTCGGGTTGAATACCACAGTAGGATTTTATAAGGCTCTTGGATTTCTGACCCTCTTCAGTGTGAAAGAAACGAAGTAATCCAAGATGATCGAAGGACTTGAACTGTAAGGGGTGTTCGTCATCACCTAGCTCTTCGGGTATTTGTATCATCCCGCTGCTGAATTGAAACAGCCCAAGTGAGTACCTCTCTTCACTGCCACTCATCATGACCTTATGATAGGGAGAATGCAGCCTGCCATTGCTCCATGCCTAAGAAATCATCAAATATTCATCTCTTCAAGTCTCAATACTTACATCTTAATGATCATAACACAAAACAAAGTACAGACTACTGCCTTCTAGATTTTAAGTACACACAACTCTTTTCCAGGGTTCAGCATACAAAAAGTTTCATAATCTGGATATGAAGAAATTAAAATGGAGCTTTAGGCAGAAGTTCATACGATGGAGCTTTAGCTGCCATTAGTTTATAAACCTTTCATATTTGGCAAATTTATTGGCTACATCAAATGATTAGACAGAAGATGGAAACTTACCACTAAGGCGTCGCCTGCTATGACAGCAAAGGTTGAAGGTGAAAGCTCAAGACTAATCCACTCGCCATCCTTAGTTTCTACCTCCAAACCTTTAACTTGATTCTGATAAAGTACAGTTATGAAGCTCTTGTCTGTATGACGAGCAAAGCCCAAATTAGGCTCCTTCACCTTGGGCGCTTTATGTTTCAAGACTCGGAGAAGATAAGACATTGGCTCCAAATGAGAGTCATAGTACTTCCCAACACCATAGCTTTCAAAAATCATTTTGATCACCAAATGATCCAGCTCCAGTGCTATCTTTGAGAACTCATGCGTAATTTCACTAAGGAACAAATAGCCAAAGAAAAAAAATGTATAAATTAAGTGGTGAAAAAATGTGCATATTGAAAGAATATTGATTCGTTATAATGAAAAAATAGATCAAATTATACCAGAAACGATCATTTCCAGCAGGCCACATGAGATTCGCAAAACTTTGAATTCCTTCAAGAGTGGTAGCATTATCAATGCCCATACTTTCATGAAGAGGCAGTCCGGAATGTTGCCCCACATAGCCATGGTAAGGCTTACTATGAGCATTTTGCATTTTGGTTTCTGTAGGGAGATCAAACAGCTCTTCTAATGCAGAGAAGAGTTTGTTCTGAAGCTCTGAAGGAACTTTGTCATAAACTGCAATGAAGCAGCCAAACTCTTCAAGCGCTACAAGAACATCCTTGCAAGTAGCAGACCAAGAACTTGAGCCTGGCTTCAAATTTTCCTGGGAAAAATCCACAACAGGAATCTTGGGTGGTGAATGAGAACCCATATTTTGCTTCTCTTTTTGCTCTCAACTAGAAGCTTTAGGATCTCCCTGAGAAGGATACACTATTCTACTTCATGTTACTTATAGAGTTCAGATCAGTATGCACTTGAGTTATAACAGGACGATTAAAGGAAAGGTATGGCAAGTAATGATAAATAGACATGTATATAATTCTCAACACTTTTGTCTTATTGCCTATGGAGGTTTATGGAATGGAATATGAATTTGATTTCAATGCCATTTCTAGCAAGCATAATGACCTAAAAAATGAAAAATTAAAGTCACGAGTCCCCACAGGCCAGCTATGGAAAATATAGTCATAGAGAGGAGCATTGCTGAGGCCCCCATATAAAGATTGTAGCCGTCACTTCTCAATTTGGTTGATGTATTTTTTATTTTGAATCATGTTTCGATTTAAAAAATGTCATTTCTATTTTGTAGCATTTGTAGTCTTTTCCATTGAAAATTTCCCTTTCCTTTGATTTTAGTAGGATGTCATAAAACTCTAGTACCTTTCACTCAATCGGTCCCCCCATGTCCCTTATCATACAACTCTCACACACTCATCTAACCTTCTTTTGTATTTAAATGATCTCTCATGCTAATGTCATACTTTTTCTCTCTCTAATTCAATGTTTCTTTATCTTAAATTAATACAGGCCATATCTGATAATTATTTTTTAAAATAGTCATCTATTTTCCAAAATAAATAAAACAAGAAAACACATTTGATAATTAGAAAGAAAAAAAATAGTTTTCATTCTTAAAATCAGAAAATATAATGTTTTTAAATAACATTTTTTAGTTGCTTTCATTGTTTTCATTTCTTTTCCAAAGGATATTTTATAAAATAATTACATAAATATAAAAAATGATTAAAAATAAAATATTATATATAAAAACTATTTTTAAAATATATTTAAAAATATAAAAAATAAGTTAAAACAATTTAGGTTAGACTTTTGTTCTACAAAATATCATAGAACAATTTTTAAAAATTGTTTTTAAAAACTGTTTTAAAAAATAGTTATAAAACAGACCCTTGAGTTTCAAAACAATTTTTTTATTTTTTTTATTTTACAAAATATCAAAAAACAGTTTTTCAAAAGTTATTCTTAAAATTGTTCATGAAAATACTTCCTAAACAAAGCCATATTTCTCTCCACCAAATGCCATATCAATACTAACTCATTTCAACCATAGGATACTGGTTTTTGCAGTTCTAGACGAATGCCATTTTAGCCTTCTTTGTATGAAGAGACTAATTGGCTATATTCATGGGGCATTTGTTATGGGATGATGCACAGAATGCTTGACTTCTTACTTCTATGTTCTACAAGATAAATGCACAAGTGTAATATAATTTTGTACTAATTTAACAAGTTGGTGGCCCTTTTCATTAGTTCAAATAATAAAAATAACACAATTTCTGAACAAACAAGGCGATTATTAACAAAAAAACATTAGAATATGACAGATTTTGAACTTAATATCGTTTAAATCCCCATGTCTGCAAATCTTGGAGGCAGTGATTCATTTGGAAATAATTAACAACACCCCACTGTGTAAGGTATCCCCACTTGGTAAGAAAAAGCTAATTTTGAATTTTCGCATGGGCACCAAACTTCATTGAATAATAAGTTGATTAGTAGGAAAATTTTGCTTCTTTTCTTAATAGGTCAAGCATATAAGTACAAATGGATTAGGACATACCAATATTTTAAAAATTGGATCGGGAGTGATCAAAACTAGTAAAACCATCAATTGGACCAATCAATGCAACCAATCACACCATCAGCCCACCCTTCTATTTATTATAATTATTTTTAATATTAATAATATATTTATGATATCATCGATTCAACAAAGGCTCAATCATTAGTTCGATCATTGAATTTGGTAATTTTTCTCATTCAATGATCAACCCTATTTTGAAAACATTATTAAATACAAGCTTGAAACTATTGGAAATAAAACTTTTTGAAGAAGGCCTAAACTTCCCTCCATGCTTGCTCAAATCTAAATTTTAATAGCATTTTAAACAATAGAGATGAGAGAGACAAGTCTAGTTTTTGCTTGGTCAAGTCTAAAATTTCATACTATTACCATGTCTTTATGTCTTTGGTAAGATTGAAAGTGGAGCCTATACTGTTAGGTTGGTAATCGAGGATGAAAGAATTCCTCAAGGTTTTATTATTGTCTAAAATTTCAAATTACAAAAAATTGGGAGGACAAAAAAAATTAAAGAATTTAACATCCTAACATCCTGCGTACACAAAGAACAAAACCTTTTTTTTCATCTTGCAATCAAATGTTGAACTGAAAGGTTACAGACAAAATAACCAACCATCCTTGAAGAACTTGTGCTCCGTATGACTTCTTATCGCCTTTGGAAGTTAAATGCCTTAATGGCATAGGCAAAGATGAATAAGAACAGCACCACAAACCCAACAACCACAGCTGCAACCACTCCCAGGAAATCATGTTTGAATCCAAAATAATCATCCAAGAATTGTTCAACCGTTTCATTTTTGTCAAGTAGTGTGTCCTGTATATCTCCAAACTGTGATGTAACCAATCCATACAAAGTCCATGCAACTGGACATATCCAATAGTACCATCTCCACCACACCGGAATTCTCTGTATTCATCAAGGAAGAAATGCAACAATATGAGTAATTTCTATGTCCATGTGGTAAGGAAAGTTGCAATTTAAAGAAACACAGGTTGAGAGCACTTACATTCCGTGGGACTATGAAACCTGAAAAGAGGTTCCATAATCCATAAAATGCCGCGGCAACGATGGAAGCAATGTGTTGATTTGGTGTGGCAGCCACAGCCATCATGCCATAGAAGGTGAAGTACAACAAAGTGAAGAACATGAAGAACAGATACCAGAAGAATTTAGTGGCTGTCCATTCAAATCCAATCATTGCATAAACTATAACACCATACACCACAGCTTGTGCAAAGACATATGGAATCTCAACTAGAGCCTGCAACAAGAGAAGAAATTTGATTGTTAAAAGGCAAAACGTATTAGATATATGCAAAGTCTATAGCATCAGAAAACTAGTTACCTGTCCAAAGGCATATGGCAGGGCTGAATACATTCCAGCAGCTCTTTCTCTGTAAAAGACTGTTCGTTCAACTACAACGACTGGCTGGACAGATTGGGCATTCTGAACCCCAAGGAAGAGAACAGCAGCATACATAGAACCCATTGCATTAAACAGATCTTGTTGCCTTGTCCTGCAATTTACCACGTCAAGTATAAATTAAAGTTGATATAGAGAAACATACTGAGTTCTCAAATTTTTGAACCAACATCAAATTACCTTTTGGTGCCCAGATCCCAGAACATTGTCCCAAACATCAAGGCTATGAATGTTGTGAAGAGAAATCTCACTGCCGTGTATGGTGGGTTGCGCCAGTATGACCAACGTTGTTTCCATAAACATGCCAAAAATTGGGTAAAGAAGGGTTGGGAGTATTGAGTAGCGAAATAGAGGTCTTTTGTACCAGGGGCAGGTTGGCTCAGTTCTTTAATTAAATCTTTGTTTCTCCTGAAACATATGCCACTTGTTAGAGAAGGTTTCAACAACAAATTTAAGCTTTTCATGAGAAACATTAGGATGGCTGTATATCACTTTGCAATCTTTTAATGCAATTAGATAACCTATGGTTGAATCACCTGTACAGGTCCGAACTCTTGTATATTTCAGTGAAATCAACCCTTAAAATTACTTCTTGTGCTGAGGTGGTAACTTCCAGCATCCAGGTTGCAGGGTTATAACCATCTTTGATTTTACTGACTCCTTCAATTCTCTTTATGAAAGCAAGTGATATGTATTAGTAAGTGCTTAATATGAATTAACTCAAACTGAAGTATTTACTTCTTATAGCTTTTACTTTATCATGGCTGCTTACCTCAAAATAATTTATTAGATGGGAAGAATGTCTACCCAGTGGTCCCACATATATCTCTTGCCCTCCACGCTTCATCAGGAGCAACTGCAAATCCATTTAAAATATTTCAGTACTTATATGCGAAGAGCATAGAAGAGAAACTATAAATTCTTTCTATCCCTTAACATTTCCTACCTCATCAAAGGCTTCAAATATGTCAATACTTGGCTGATGGATGGTGCACACAACTGTCCTTCCTGTGTCCACAGTGTTCCTGACTGTTCTCATAACAATTGCAGCAGCTCTTGCATCTAGCCCTGAAGTTGGCTCATCCATGAATATTATTGAGGGATTTGCCACAAGCTCAACTGCAATTGTTAGCCTCTTGCGCTGCTCGGTTGAGAGACCATTTACGCCTGGCAACCCAACTAGTGCATCCCTCAATGGGGTCAGTTCCACAAGCTCCATGACTTCCTCAATGAACATCTGCAACCATTAGCAATGATTATAAATTGTTTAAAAAACATTGCAAACCATATTAGAGATGATAAAAAAATTGACACTGCTTGTGACTCTTCTGTTAGCAGGTTGTGAAGAGGTTTCTCTAGTCTTATTAAATAGATCGGTTAATTGATGCAAATGCTCAATAACACTCATTAGCTTGCATGAACTTCACCAAATTTGGATTGCGGGTCAATGAAATTTGAACCAGCGCTTTTTCCCATGTGAAGGTCAATCCAAACTTGAACCTGGCCTTAGCTCAACCAAGTATGAAAATTCAATTCTAGGGCTTTGCCTGTTTAGAGCACTAAATTGAACAAGAAAAATATGGAAACAATTCAGGAAACTCCCACCTTTCTGGTTTCAGAATTCACATCAGAAGGCAACCGCAGCCAAGCTGAGTAGAGCAAGGACTCATAGACAGTAACATGAGGAGAGTGGATATCATTCTGCTCACAGTATCCAGAAATTCGAGCAAAAGTCTCTTGCCTCTTTGGGTAGCCAGAAATGGTGATGTTACCCTCAATATATCCACCAGTTTTCCGACCAGCCAGTACATCCATGAGGGTGGTTTTCCCAGCACCGCTAACACCCATCAGAGCTGTAAGAACACCAGGCCTGAAAGCACCACTCACTCCCTTCAGAAGCTCCAGTCTGTCTTCAAGGGCACCCTGACTTTTCATTTCCTGCAAGTTCATTTCAAACAACTCAGTTCTCATTTTTGGTTTTATAGTACATTATGAAGAAACTTCAGTGCTGCTAAAACATATGTCGTCATTTAAATAAATATGGCATTACCTCTGGCATGTCAACGGAGTATCTAATATCATCAAAGGTGATAGAATGTGGTTGGAATGGAAGAACCATTCCTTTCTTCTTATTATGGTTAGCCTCAGCAATGGCTTCTACCATTTGCTCTCCCCTCTCTGCATGTCAAGTTTAAATTCAATGAGCCATTTAAAACATGTAGTTAAATGACAAGAACTGAGTCACACAATGGCATGCATGCATGCACCATGTTTGAGATTCATCACCTGTGCTTGCAGTTTTGGCATTGTCAGACTCTTCTGTTATAACAGCTTGAGGCTTCTCAAATGCTGCACAATTTGCACAATGTTAGTACACTAAGCTCATATTTTTAGGAGTTTCAATGCAGAGAAGGTAGAGACACCCACGATTTAGGTAATTGAGGCACAGAGTGTAAAAGAAGTTGAACACAAATATGAATCCAAGCAGTGCCCCAGCTCCTATCCAGTACCAGTGTGCATCTGTGAAGAACCCACGAGACTTCAATACTGTAACTCCAAGGGATTCTGTTGAATCTGTAACATTCTGAAAAATGGAAATACGTACAATCATCAGTTACTGACACACATAAATAAACACAAATATTCACATGGAACATTCAAGAACTTACTTTGCTCCAACTCTTCCCAAGGAATTCATTTACCACTATTGCATTCTGTGCATACATCAGAGGGGAAGACCAGTAACCCCAAATCCACCATTTCTTGATATTATCTGCAGCATTGACCAAATAAAAAAGGAAACAAAAATTCATTATTAGGGGTTATGCACAAAAAGGTTCTATGCTTCCTAAGATAATATTTCCTCATCATACCATGTGACAGGATAAAACCACCCAATGCCAAGAGCATAAGTAAAGCAAATGCCCCAAATGTGTTTGCAACAATCATGTTTCTACCGGCTGCTGCTATAAATCGAAATAATCCGGATGCCATCTGATTAACAAGCAAGAGGAGAAGATACTGTCTAAACAACCTGCAATAAGAAGATTTGTTTATTCAGCATTAATCATTTTGGAACAGAGAAAACATGTAGAAATCTGGATGAGTTTCTGCAACTCTACCTATCCACATTTGGATCAAATCCAATGACATAATAAGTGATGAACACCCAAACACCAACTTCAACAAATGTGATGGGGATCTTGAGCACCCATGATGGAAGAGCATATGCCCATGCAGGATAGAAGAGTAGGTCTCTTTGCTTGTAAAAGACAGGAAGTTTTGCAATTGCCATGGCAAGTTCTGCCATTCCATTAAACATGATCATGACAACAGTGAAGAACAAAGCACCGGTGTAAATGCTTCCGTCATCTGTTGAATTTTTGTGCATCTCAGTTCTTAGGAAGAGTGTCATTGCAATCAGTGCCATTACTGCAAGCTAAAAACAGAAATAGAAATAATAAAATTACGATCACATATAGAAATTTAAAAGCCATTGTTACAAGTAACAATAATAATGATAATAATAATACTCACTTGGGTGAGCTTGAAAATATAGACAAATGAGTTCCTCTTCATCAGCAAGTACTCTCTTGACATGTTGGCATCCAACAGTTCCTTCTTTCTAACACCATACTTTTTTGTTGTCAAAGCAGCTGGGTGGCTTTTGGCCCTGTCAAATGGTGATGCGAGCTCATCTGCTACTTTCCGTCCAATGTGAAATGACTGGAATGCCTCAGCAAATTCCTTGACTGTGACAAAACTGTAAGGCTCGTCTTTACATGCCCAATACTGGGCCTGATCTTTCCTAGATGTTACCTGCAATGAATTTTAAAGTTCATGTTCTAGCTCTGTTTTTTTCTAAAAATAAAAAAGAGAAAAAGATAGAAGATACCAAAAGCTACAAAGCTAGATTTGCACTCACTTCTTGCAGGAAGTCTGCCACACCCTTCCTTGGAGGACATTTGAAGCCCATGGATTCAAAAAATTCAAGCACATCTTCACGAGGACCCTGATAAACAATCTGACTATCAGAGAGGAGAATGATGTCATCAAAAAGATTGTAAGTCTCAGGTGCTGGCTGGAGGAGAGAGATGACAGCAGTCCCATTGAGAATGTGGATGGTTTGCTTGAGAGAATTAATGATTTGATAAGTTGTTGAGCTGTCCAAGCCAGTAGAGATCTCATCCATGAACAGTGCCTTTGACGGTCCGACCAGCATCTCACCTATCATTCGTACATTTCACATAATTGAATTAAATTAAATTAATGAACAAAAAAATCTAATTTGATTTGTTTTTTCATTTAGTTGGAAAACCAATTATCCTACCTGTAGTGACACGCTTCCTTTGTCCTCCAGAGATACCCCTTATCATCTCATCTCCTACCATGGTATCTGCACAGATGTCTAGTCCCAGAATCTGTAGATTCAAATGTAAAGAAAAACAAAGAAATTATGAATTAGAATTGGGTTTTCTCAGAAATCTATACGCCATCATTGAAAGTTTTATGGTTATAATACCTTCAATGTATAATCAGTGACAACATTTTCCTTCTGACCTTCTGTTGCTGCTGCCTGAAATATTGGAATCCAATGATGAAAATGTCAACCACCATGGACGCAACTTCAGTACATTAAGAAATTTCATAGATAAAAGATTCTGACATAGCATAAAATTCACAAATTAGATTGACTCAAGCCATTCATTTGAGTAAAAAAGGAAAGAAACAAACTCCAGAACAGACAGAACACCGACAATACAAAGCCATTTTGCCTATCTATGTCAGAATTCAAAATTCAATTTATGGAGAAGAGTAGTATCCATGTTCACTAAAAGCAAATAGCTCAATTTCTGCAGAACTGATTAAAATTTCACTAAAAGTAGATTCTGTCTTACCTTCATGAAGACATCAAGATCAGGATCAGGCTTAATATTTGCTGCTTTTTCTCTTCTTGAGAGCTCTGCTAACATGTCTGAGGATGGCAAAAGTAAGAGTCAATCTCCTAGGCTATGCAAATGTCATATAACCACATTCACAACCTGCAAAAAGCAGAGAAAATAAAAAGCAAAGGCAATGGTTTAGACTAACCATATCGATCTCCAACACCCTGGCATCTTGCAGAGAATGCCAAGGTTTCCCTTACAGTCATTTCTCCTATATGGGTATCATGTTGGCTGATATAAGCTGCAGTTCTCTGGGGTACAAACTCATTCATGCCGTGACCATTGTATGTCACCCTTCCCGTAACCTAAAGAAGGAATTTCAATTTTTAAATTGGATATGAGATTAAAGAAATAAAAAATCAAACATTCAATAGAGAATCGGGGAGTGATAATCATTTTCTTTCAACCTTTAGATTGGGATCAAGCTTTCCAGCCAATGCCAATAAGAGGGTGGTCTTTCCAGAACTTGGAGGACCTAAAAGCAATGTCATTCTGCAGAAGAAAAATGCTTAAAAATCATTAGTATGGGTCTTCAGGACATTCTAAATTTGAAGAACAAAAAATTCATTTGAGTTATCAATCCATTTTTTACTAGAAACAAATTTATGCTCACCTGCGAGGTTTGATGATTCCACTAACATCATTGAGAATAGTGCATTTCTTCTTTTTACTTGGAAGAATGTGGACAGCGTTCAGGATACCCTTTGGAAAAGAAGGGAAAATTAGAATCTAAAAACAAACTTACCTAAAAGAATACTAAGTACATAAGTAATGATCGGCATTTGCATGTAGTTACCTCAAGTTTATTAAAAATGAAATTATGGAATGAAGGCAAAGCTCTGCTTCCTACAAAAGCTTCTGCATCGATGGTAAGATGCTCAAATCTAACTTCAATTTCGGGAACATCAATTCCAACTCTGAAAAAATGGAAGAGACATGAAAAACCATTATAAAAAATTCAAAGGAAGATGTTGCATGCTTGGCTGTGGAGAAATGTGGGAAACGCCTATGAGGCATATTTCAGGTAAAATTTTCAATTTTTTCCTCTTTATTTTCTTCTGTTTTCAATGTTCAAAAACAAATGGCAAGGAATGCAAGAAAGGAGGAGAAATCTCACCTATCGATACGATTCTTGAGCTTCAACAAGAACTTCTCATTGTCCTCTTCGGCAATATTTACCAACCGCTCCACTAAATTCTTCTTTTCCTGAAACCCTAGGTTATGGATATCAATTTCACTGGCCTCACCCTCTGATCCCATCAGCAAACCTTTCCTCAACCGATTGTAGGTGGGAAGTTTCTCGAGTGCGGCCCATTTCAAAGCTTCTTCATCATCCTCATCCCTCGAAGATCGTGAGAAAACATCCGCACCCGAGTTCCTCCATATCGAAGAACCGTTCCTCCTTAAACTACCACTGGCTCTATAAATGTCAGCAGTGGCCATTGCAACCTAAAACGAAGAACCCTCCTGCAAGACCAACCAAAACCCACAAAAACCCAGAACCGTTTCCTCCAAAGTTTGGGAGAGAAGCTCAAATTGAACTCTGGAGCTCAAAGAAGCTCAAAAATCAGAGATGCGTCCCCTCTCTCTCTTCTCTGCATAAAAGTCTCTACCTTTGTATTGATAATACTTGATGCCTACAGAGTGAAGGGTTTATATAGTGATGGGTAGAGCAGAAAATGGGGTGGCTTTCAAGTTTTCAAACTTCTTGATTTCCCGTGACTATTAAAAAATAAGCGGACAATTTGAATATATAAGAGGCTGCGCAATGACTCCATGATATGAGGAACAAGGAGATGCCACCATTTTTGACCTGTCAAATTCTTAAATTAAACACTTCCAGCGTCTCTCAATAGGGAACGTGATTTATTATAAGCTGTCCAACCCGCCACTTCAACTAACTTTGTCTTTTCAACCGTTGGGTCCGGGTTGGTTCCAGGTGGACCCAAATCCGCCAAAACTACAAATGTAAGTTACGGCAAATCCTTCAAGGATTGTCCTCTAAACATTCTATAACAATAATAGTAAGTTCCAACGGTTAAGTCAATCATGGGAAATAGAAGGTTTTAACAGATGGATAAAAATGAATTTTTTTTGTATGTGTACTTCCTTTAGAGAGGGTTGTTTCGATTTCTCGTTTGTTGTCGGATGGAATTTTGCCATAGAAACTGAGTTTGTTACAATTGAAATCCTTGCACTTAGGGATTTGGCAAACTTTCAAATATCATGTTTGAAATCCTTGCACCATTTTTTACCATTTTCTTTTGAGTTTACCTTATCTGGTGTCAGTAGACCTATGAATAGTACTTCACCATTGTCTATATCATTTTTCAAGTTTCTTTACTTTGTGGATTTTCGTTTTAGTTTCTTTTTGAATATGTATGACAAAGTGGTTTAGAAATGCAGAAGATAGATTAACTCGTGTTTCTAACATGCAATCCCTTCCACCTAACCACTTTACCACACCACCAGTAACACAATCAATGGAAGAGACACATGCTGAGGATAGCCTTGCTCTAGGCCAAGACCAAAGGTTAGGCCATGGAAGTGCTAAGAATGAAGATTTTGCATACACAATTTCAGACTTTGAGAGACTATTTTCAACCCACAAGGATCAATCCACCCTTTTGTATTATTTTACCATATAATGTAGCACTATAAGAAAAAAGGGTAATAATGACGTTTTTTAGGCGTCAATAAAAGTATATCGTTACGCTTCTCGAAAGCGTCCTTTCCGCCTCTGTCAAGGTATGGGTTGCAGCAACCATGTCGCTTCAAGGAAGCGTCATTGTTGATGTCTATATTAACAGTTAAAAAACGTCATCATGCGCTACCTATGTTAACACTTACAGTAGCGCCAAGGAATGACCAAAATATCATTTGTCTATTCAACACTTCAAAAAGTGTCATCTATGTGGATAATAATATTGAAAATCCTCTAATTGGAAAATGATATAATTTGTATATCCTGTTATATATAATTTTGGCTGCATGATTATTTATAAGGTACACAATAATAACTTCAATATTAATAACTACATCTCCAAAAGAAATTGAATAAAATTTGGGAATAATATCAGGATAAAGAACTAAGTCTACATAGTTAATTAAATACGCAAATTTGTAAATGTATCAAAATATTGACGAACATATTTTTCCAACTTCAATATATATATAACAAGTACCCATGTACCAAAAAACAAGGTTTGCTAAATTCCCTTATCAAAAAGTAAATAACAAAAAAGAAAGAAGAAGAAGCCAAAAGCATTTCTAGCCAAAAGTATGTCCTTGGTTCATATCCACTTCTGAACTTGAAACTTTTTACCTGTATACATTTAAAAAAAAAAATTAATAGTAGAAACAAATTATTGTTTAGTTAATATACCATGCAATGAAAGTTAAATTTTAAATTTAAAATGGTCCCATGTAAGAAATGCAAATGAGAATAACTTGGTATATAATGAGATGTTAGCTTCAATGAAAGATGAAAAATTGTTTAAATTTGATACGTGTTTATAAAACATTAATAGACTTTTTAGTTCATTATCAAGTTAGAGGAAACAGAGTTAGGCTTTCAATGGCATAAATTCTACAATATGGAATGTAATATAATATTTTCTTATCTCTGTCAACACATGAAACCTCATTTCTCATAAATAATATAATGAAGAACCAATAGGTATTGGTTATAATTAGTTTCAATCATAAATCATCATATCTAGTAAATAATAGACATTTAATATTAACCACTTGCAAATGCCTTATTTCTTCCCAAATTTTCCTATATTACCAAATTTAGTTGACTAAAAACATTCCATAAGGAAAAAAAGAGTATTAACCTAAAATTAATAGAGCATAACCAAGGAAATAGAAACCTACAAATCATTGGTTAAATGTCATAATAACAACCATTCTAAAACTTGCCTTTATTTTTTCGATTGCCAAAATTATAACCCAATATAATAATTAACCCTACACAAAAAAAGCTCTCTAAACCACCCTCTACCAACAACAACCCCTTTTGATGCAACAACAACCTTTCCAACAACAATAACAACTTCCCATACAACAATAATAATAACACGCGGGCGCACCCCCCACCCCCCCTCCCCCCTGCCCCCCCCCCCCCCGCAATCATCACCCATTAGCACCTACTCATATATCCGCAAAATCAAATAAACAACCCCCCAAACCGCCCACCCCACCACACCTCTGCCCCCACAACCATAAAACAAGACAACATTGAATAAAACGAAATAATCCTTTTGATTTATTGAATTCCCCACAAATTCTAATTCTATCTATCTCCCAAACCACAATACCAAAAATAAACTTCTCCATGTAACAGCATTGTGAAGATGTAATAATATGATTTGTTATATTGAAATAGTTTTATATATAAAACCTATTATTCTTCTAGTTACTATGAGGAAAAAATAAGCTTATCATGAGATGAAAACATTGAGAATCTCCAAATGTGATCTACAACTCTTTACTTGGACTGAAATGAGGGCCATCTCATACATAATATGGTAAAATAAAAAAATTTGTAGTCCATCAAGACTTCATTAATAAAGAAAGTAATCAAGCATTGTAATATGTAAATTTATACTTCAAGCTGGGGTATGAATTAATTTCGTTCCAACATAACCCACTCAGATCGTACTTCAATCAAGCTCAACTTCAACTATAAAACGATTTTTTTCCTTTAAAACAAATAAATTTAATTTACATACATGATGATTAGTTAAGTTAACAAAAAATTATTAAAGTAGAGAAACTAATAAAATTTATCAATGAGTACATACCCTGTGGAATAGGAGGCGTGGATCAACAATATATCTTTCATGTATCTCATCACACATATTTGCCACACTCCCACCCACCTGGTTGTCTTGGGCACTATAAGGCCTCACATATGAATTATGGTATCCCATAAAAACATTAAATCATGATGTTTTTTAATGTCATTATTATCTAAGTGACAAAACATAAAACCATATTCAAATTTTTGTGGGATGAATATAAGGGTCATTATGATAATACATACTCTCATAAATAACTTACCACTACTTTTACTCATGTCGGCTCCGCGCTTTGATGATCTTTGTTCTCTCTGTGATGAATTCGTAGTGCCCTACATGGAAAAAAAATTAACATTTTAGATACTATGCACTATATTCAAGTATGAAATGAAGACACATACATTTAACAATTTTCCTTAAGATCATCACATGGTTGCTTTTGCATCGAATCAAGGTTTAGTCCGCAGTCATTGTCCCATGATTCCAATGCCACCAGACCCAGTGGAAACTACAAAAGTAAATTAGATATAATTTACTAATTAGCATTGATTAAGCTATTAAACATAAAAAAAAACTTAATATTTTTCATAACTTACTTCAGGGTTATAATGGAATAAAAAAGTAGTCCCTGCTCATTTTGCATGCATTAAAACGATTTTGCCAAATCAACCTGACCTATTTTCGCTTTGATTGCCTCCCCATTCCAGCATTAGAGACAAAAGCTGATTGACAAAAGCAAATTGTTCGGTGCGCTTTAGTCATCACATAGCTTTTTATGCAGGTGCCTTTTAATTCCACATACCTTAATAAGAAGAATATTTTTTAACTTTATATATTATCAAAAAAAAATTAACACACATTTAGCAAGTTATAAATTATTTTACCATATATAATATATGACACAATTAGCTGACACTTCCTTAAATGACATTATTATCATCCCAAGTCTCTTTCATATGGAATGTCTTGAAACTCTCACCAGCAATACATCATTTGGGACATCCACAACCTTGTGCTTTTCCCTCATTTAGCATGAACCTACTAATGCATCAAAATCTTGATATCTTGAGGGTTTTCACCATTGTCAATTCATTTTCTGTTGTTTTTTGTCTTTTCCCTTTTAGATCCCTATAAATGACAAAGCAACCATGTTTTCAAATGATATAAGTCTCCTTATAAACGTTGCAAATGAAAATAACACACCTGAGAATTTAGTACACATATTGACTAAATGGGTGGCCATAAAACTTTGGTATCCCTCACTGCCTCTCCAACTGTTTAGCTTTTGACCAGTAATGGGAAAGGAGTGGTGCATTTTTGAGCACATAGGGAGCATCCAAAACAACATAGGTAGTTGGGAGACCACACAATCCATTGACAATTGTGTCACCAGCCACTATATTTTTCTCGGCCCTACCTACCAACATAAATTTTCTTGCCCTTCAAAAGAAAATTGAATTGTTAATTTTCAATATAAAAAATAATGAATAAATGAAGTTTAAAGAGCATTGACTATGTTAAGGTATATTTAAGGACTAAAGTTACATCTTTTATAAGTACTAGTTGTAGTGGCATAGAATATTACTAGTATTAATTATACTGTAATAGAATCTAACTAAAATACAATATCAATCTAACAAAAAATAGAAGAAATTGAAGAAATTATTTATGAAAAAATTAATCTAGAAATTTTGTTGAATTACTTCATTGAACTAGGAAATGTAAACTAAAAATAACCCCCCTTCATGTGTGGTTCTAATTTTCACAGGTAAGCTCCTCCTCCTCAACTTTACGAATTGGTTTCTCCACTACTTCTGGAAGAAGCAACATTTTCTGATTTCATTTTGCAACTAGCTTCACATCGGATTGTGGTGTAGCAACTCCTATCTGAGATATCCTAGCTAACACATCAGACCACAAACGTAACTGACGTTCTGATTGCTTTTAAAAAATCTCTCACAACACATCTGACTTACTATTGAAATATTGTCCAGTGTGAATGCTTGTTTTTTTTTCTCTTCGTGTCGTCCTGCGTTTTGGTTTTTTTGTTTTCCTTTTCTCGGTTGGGTTTGTTTTCCCTCTTTTAAGTAAAGAAACAAAAAAAAAAAAAAAAGAAAGAAAGAAAAAAAAACACATGAAGAAAGCGGAAACAACACCAAGACACCTGAGAAAACGCCCGAACCCGACCGAGAATCCACAGAGTCCCTATGCATGAGAAAGTTAATGTCATTTGCACACCGTACTATAGCTTATGCCACTCGCTTGAGACCTCTTTCACAATTCATCCTAAAAAAGAGGAATTATGAAGTAACTTTGTAACTAGTAAAACCAAATAAGTGTTTTAAAGATGTGATTTTTTGGGTTCAAAATGTCTCTTACTATCATTTCCACTACGATGACCACAGATCATCATTGCATCCATCTTTTTTTTGGCAATTGCTCTCTTTCCAAAGTAACTCCTATCAATGCTTTTCTGTGGAGCCCAGCATTCAAACATCAGTAGAAATTAAAAATTAAAGATAGTTATCTTAGATGGACACATTGTTTTTATTTTTATTTTTTTTTCACAAAAAAGAAAGCAATTAAGAAACCCTATAAACAATTACCTTCATTACTATACAACATATACCTAAAAAACCACAATAATAACTAACAAAAAACTTACCATCTCTTCCTCAAGTCCAGCATACCCTTTTCTACTTAGATGATGATTTTATATATGCATCTTCCTTCTCTTTTTTTGTACTTCCCTATATTTCCTACAAATTAAAAATGGATGCTTTATTATAATCTGTGGATGATGTCGTAAATATTGCAATGTTAATTGTATTGTACCGTGGAACTTTTCAGACAAGATACCTATTTTTTCAAAAAAATATTCCAATCTTCATCTCGATAAAATGAAATCAGCTGGTGGTTTCTTAAGAAGCACTGGCTCCATCTTTGAAAGGAAGAATATGATTTCACGGTCCAAAGTTTCTTAAAAGATCGGAAAACATTTTCCAATGTAAGCATACAATTCCTTCTGCTTTTCCTTGTCTAATGTAAAAGCATTCTACAAATAACAAAGTCATTAGTACCAAGTCCAAATTGTAAAGAAATATAGAGATTGTAGAAAACTTATTTATGTTAAAAAAAAAAAATTAAGTTACCTCAATAGAGTCCCTCAACTTAATCCTTAATTGTTCAGGGACATCTTGCCATGTGTTATATCTGATTGTACCTATCGTACGTGCCAAACACCTAATTAGCTTGTTAGGTGCACAGATAGATTCTCCTACATAGATACCATCAGCATGATACTTTATAACCAACTTTATCCCTCTATCCTATTCCTTAAATCATTGGAGTTCCTTGTTGTTCCTCTATATTTTTTTTGTGTTGGGGTTTTCTCTTCCTTTGAATCCATGCTATGATACCTCAATGAAAATGATAAAGTAAACCCTTTATTGCAAAGTAAAATTTGAAATTTTTATAGACATGCAGCACATATTTAGTAGCATGAACCTACTAGGAATATTTTACATGCTAGATAAACAACATTTCACAATTTGTCATGAAATATTTAAAAAATAATAATCATAAAAACTTACTAAAATCCTCACCCAACTTTTTCTTATGTAAACTAAAATCATAGCTTTGAGCTGAGACAAATAGATTTCCTTGTAAGTACCTTTAGATCACTACTTTGAATATGTGCATAATAATAATCATTGAAATATGGAATTAATAAATTTACGAAGACATATGTGATGAATTTAAATGACCTTTAGAAAATAAATAAAAAACTATTTACTGAAATGCAGAATTTCAATAATAACAAGTTAATGGGATAGTTTACAACCTTCACAACAAAACAAGGTCTAAATTTAGTTACATAAAGATTGTTTATCAATATCCAGGAATCCCTCACAGTCTCCTCGTATGCAAAAGACATCAGAGTCATCCATTGTATCAAGAAGATCAACTTGGGCAATGTGGTAAGGAGAGGAATGGTGTTCAATAGAATTTAAACCATGAAGTCATCAGAAATCCTCTACTGAAATGTAGAAGTCCCTTTCAGGAGTTGACACACAACTGACCATCTTGGATCAAAGTTTGGTCATGTACATAGAATACTTGCTTGGCTTGGGAGGCTAAAATAAATGGGATCTGATTTATGAGCCCATCCTTAGTGAAGTCAACTAATGTCAGGCCCAAACTCATCCATTTTGATGCCGCTCTCGTTATAACAATCCAATTGCATTTGAAAACTGAATCCTAAACATGTATAATCAAGATCCCAGATCTCGTATTAATAACCATAGAAACATAGCTCACGCAAATACAGGATTTCTTATCCTTGGCATAGAAATTTGCATTGTTGTTCTACAATGCTGACTCACTATTCTGGGTAACTCGTAGTTCATCACGGTCTTTTGTATTGTAGTGACCACCCATTTAATAACATAGCATGATACTGACTCGTAGTGGGTAGGACCATGTGCTATCATCTTAGGGTTTTTCAGATATAGGTTCTTTGTCAGCAAAGGCAACTTCTACCTGTTGAATGGGCCCATAGTTATAATATTTCTTATGATTGACTGTTAAGAAATGGTGCAATTTTTTACAATAAATTGCATACCTTTTTTCGCAACCAATGAGTGAATGTTCGCAAAATTTGTTCTTCTGTAGCCACTTTTGTCTCTTAGATGACGAGGATTGTTCAATTTCAATGTCATTTCATGTGTTCTCTATAAGATATGTATATAAAGTTACAATAAGTTTCAAATTTAGTTTAAGTATCTACAACATAAAATCAAAATAGTTGACCCTAACTCGATATAAGGTTGATGATAGTTGTATTTCTAACTCATAATGAGTGCTTGCAACAACAAATTAGAATCAACTTCGTGATATGACCTCCAGGAATAGGCGCCCCAACTTTATGGCAACATTAGTGCACTAGGAAACCCCAATTGCATCCACATTTGATTAAGTACTCTGTACAAAATTAAATATCTTACTCGCAATATAGCATTCAACAATGCAACCTTCAGGGGTGTGTTCGATTTCGCACATAAACACCTTTAAACACTTCATGAACCTTTTCAAATGGGTACAATCCATCTAAAATAAACCGGTCCACAAAGTCTCACCTCTCTAACAAGATGGAACCGTAAATGAATCAAGATATCAAATATGGATGGCCGAAAGTACTTTTCAAGCAAGCACAATGTCACAACAAGTTCATTTTGTAACTTATCCTAGTAGACCATTCAACACACCTTCTACATAAAGCATGAAAAAAAAAATGCTCAATCTATCAATAGCATGTTCGTATCATGTTTTGGGGCAAAAGTGATCGCAATGCCACTGGTAACAATTGTTGCATCTGTGTATGATAAGCATGGGACTTCAGGCCATAAAGCTTCGAATCTTCCATTGGACACAGAAGATTTCTGAAGTTTGACAATACACCCTCAGGACCTTTAACGCACTTAAAAGTATGATAAAATACTTTCTTCTCCCTTCTAGACAATGTAGAACATGCTAGGCGGAAGGTAGTTCGATTCGAGTTCAAACACTTGGTGCCAGTTCACACCTTAAGGAACCCAAGTCCAAATGTCTAGGCGACAATTGAGTCAATCTTTTGTCTGCCCCTGGATGTTTAATAATGGTACCAATGATGGCTTTCACAAACATTTTTTCCAATGTCATTCCATCCAAATTATGACGAACAATGCAAAATATCTCCAATACTCAAGTTCGAAGAATATGGACTTTTTCTTGCCAAAATTGGTATAAGTCACATTGGGGGCGAATTAGATCATGTCTTCCCTTTTTTTGTTTTCCCCCATGAATTACAAATGGCATCATTTTCAATAGTATTTCTCTCCACTTAATGGTTTGTGCGGTGATCGAAACTCCTGCTCACCATTGAAATGCCTTTTTATGTTTCTTAAAAAGGATGATTGCATGAAAGAAAACGTCTGTTGGCCTGTAAATGGAAAAAATTCTTTCCTCTCCATGCTTCAACCTATGTGAATAGGTTTCCGGTCCACATATTGGACAAGCCAAAATATTCTTTTGACTGAGCAACCAGATAATTTCCGTATGCCATGAAAGTCATTTATTGTCCATAATAGAACAGCTCTTAATGTAAAGACCTCTCTTTGATATGCATCATAAGGCTTCTACCCCTATCTCCCTCAGGATTTAAGGTCCTTATAATCCAATGGTGCTAAATAAGAGACTAATGTCATTTCACAGGTTGTTTTGTGGACCCGATATTAACAAAGATAACACATAAATTTTCTCCTTCATGCACAATACCACAGTGAAGGTTATAAGTGATTCATGACAACTGGCCAACAACTATCACCTGCTGCTCAAGGAACTATGGGGAATTTGCATATGCGGTGAAATGGCAAGTCTAAAGTATCTAGGTCTGCCGCAAAATCAGCACATGGTCAATTACCTTCCATGAAGGCGAGTCCAAGATGGATGATGGCATTTTTTCCATCAAATTCGCAATGTTGGGGGGGGGGGGGGGGGGGGGGGGTGTGCATGCCAATGAGGTCTTTTGCAATTTTTGAGGACTGAAACATTCTTTTAAAATCGTGGGATAGGTGGAAAATACCACATCATCTTTAGCAGGAACTCCTTTATCTTTTGTTTCCTCTTCTATTCACTTTCCACCTGAAGCTCCACATGTAGTCATAAGATGCAATCTTTTTACTCATACCTAAAAAGTATGCAATCTTTGAGACATGCATGTATTTTTTCATATTCCATTTTCCCAATAATTCAATGTTTTTTGCTTCATACATAGACAAAGGCAACTCCTTGTAACAGGCAGCATAATCACCAAGTAAGCTTAATAGCTCCAGAGAACTTTTATCAGACCATCCCATATCTTCCTTTCAGATTATTAATTTAAACTAAAGCAGATAATTTGGTGAAGTTTTTGCAACCGGGAGACAAGGTTTTTCAGCATCTTCATGCAACCTTTCAAATAATTTTGGATTAGCCCTGACAATCATCTTGTGCAGCGTCAACCATTTTTAACTGTTTGATCCACATTAACCATATGAATTCTATCAAAACATTCACCCTTTGTAGTGGGGGTTTCCACTACTTAGAGCTCTGCCTGCCCCATGCCAAAAACCAAGTATGGTAACTTGGTCATTTCCATAAAAGAATAGGTGTTCTCTAATCTTTTGAGGAGTATTGAATATAAAATTTCCACACTGTAAACATGGGCATTTGATGGAGTTTTGATTTGCAGAATTTTGAACTTGAAATGGACATAAAATTTTCAAACCCCATCCTCTAGTCCTTTTGATCTTCTATCTTTTTGACATCCAGGAACGATTCATTTGCCTTATAATAGGTGAATTCAATTCCTATATAGGCAAACATAAGCAAAACAATGGAAATGGAAAAGACTTAGAAACGATACCTTTTAGAAAACACTCAAAACTTTCAGTTTCTCATTTGTGACATCCAAAATTTCTTTTTAATTTTCTATGGACAAACAAAATAGGATTCAAAAGCAATAAAACTTTTTTGAACCTCATTCTCAATAAAAAAAAAGGATAATAATATACAATAAAACTTTTGATGCAGTTTTTATGCCTTTTAACAAGTCCAACTACGCCTCAAAATCGGGTAGTAGTTCCTATCCCATGTAGGAATACATAATCCCGAGTGTTAATTGCCAATATACGTCAAATTTCTTTTAAGAAATTTTGGCAGCATTTCCCCATAGTTCTCCAGTACACATAATGAACAAGGTATAAATGTGACCTTGTTCAAATAAGGCAACCCATAGAACAAGAGGAAAGACTACCAAAATTTCTAAAAAGTGAATTAAGCACAAGCAATTAACTTCATAGAATATTATGTTTTCCTACAACTGTCCATTTGGACAATTCAAGTATTCTTGCAAAAAAAAATATCTTTATCACAGTCTAGAACAATTTAAAATTTGCAACTTGAAAGTGCTGGGATAAAACCTTTTTCACCTTTGACACAACTAAATGTCGTTAGTATGTAATATGAGAATCTTTTTATCTTACAATGATAGTTGAATGGGAACCTAGTTTCATGCATGCATGTTTGATTAAAATTTAAAACACATACTTATTGAAATAATCTAATAATAAAAAACACCTAAAGATGTCCTTAATTATTGGTATATTTTCCATGTATCCATTACTCCATTAACAGAGATTATTATAAGAAAGCATACGTATGAACCCATGATTTTGCGAATCAAGTCACATAACAACCATTCAATGTCATAGCCTTGGTTGGTCCAAAATTTGGGCCTTGGTATCAAACTAAGTTGGGAAAACTTGTAGATTTCAGTACTCAATAAGATTTATACAAAATTTTTTAATTAACGCCTCCATTATATTTTTCTAACCACCCAAAGTAAAAAGGCATTAAAATTAAAAATATGTTGGTTTTGTGATAAGGAAAAATAGTTACCTTTCTCAGTCCTGACTTTGTCTCAAGTCCTTGCACCACACACCTCTCCCCACTTGTCCAATGGTTTAGTCACAATCCCTTAAAATATGTATATGCAAAATATACAAAATTATTAATAAATAAATAAATAAATCTATTAGAGATATTAACAAATAAATACAAAAGAAATTTAAAATCAGAAAAGAAACTAAGAAGAAAAGACATATAAGTACGAACAAAAAGGATTTTCACACATCAACAATGGTAAGATATTTTTAAAAAATTTATAAAATTATTAAAATCAAATATTTGAGTTATAATATTTTTAAATGGTAATTAGATACTCAAATAAAATAAAATATATTGCATGTGAGAAAGCAAGAAGATTCTTCTTATGCCCCTTTTTCATTTGAATTTTGCTTTTGGTGATGAACCTAAATGGTGGGTGCACTGTGAACCACACTGTCTAACTCGAGACAAGTCCTTTAGGGCAAGAAAGATGACTTGCAAGATGAGGTAGAACCTTAATAAATGAGATAGAAAATCCTGGTCTAAATTAAAGGTGGCTTAACAATAACCTTAATCGATCTTGGCTAGGTTTTTATTTTTTATCATATTGTGAAAGAGCAGTTTCAGGCTAGGTCTTCAGCATCTACAATTCCACCCCTTTGATTTTTCCAACAATTTGCACCATCTAATAATAAAATACCTAATGATCCTATAACCTTAGTTTTTGATTCTGATGTATATTTAGTATATTAGTTACTCTACATAAAGTTATTTTTTTTTCTCTAAAATAATGAGTGTAAATTTTAAAATAAGGCTTATATTCATTTTTTTTTCACTTCTTATGTTTTGTTTTGAAAATCGAAAATAGTAACAACTCTTATTCAAATATTTGACTAATTTTTTTGTTTTTTATAATAGAAAGGTTAAGAAATTGGTATTTTAAAAGCAATATTCCTATTTCTTCCACACAAATGATACAAGTTTGGAATATCCATTACCAATTTTTTGAGTAATAGTTTTAAATGATTAATTTTATTCATTTCCCCTCAGATTTTGACAAAATAATGACACCCAATAAATAGAAATTTGGAATAAGTCCATAGACTCTCAATCGATAATTAGAAGTTTTCCTATAATTGTCACCATACCAACGAATTCTTGGTTCAAACATGAATCTCTATCCTTTTTGCTACCGCTTCATTACCTATTTTGCCCCTTGACCACCTACTATAGCCTCTTTACATTGACCATGTGTGTTTCTCTGACTTGCCCCTCTACTTTTTAATGAAAAAACATCTAGAAGAAGCCCATTCAAGTTTTTTATTTTTCCCTTGTTTGGATCCTTCCTTGAAACCTTCTAAAAATTTCCCCTGACTGGCCTCAACATACAGTTCCAAGAGAAGTTTTGTGGAAAAAGGGAGCATTTTTAAGAAGGATAATTTTATTTAATTTTATAAAATATTTTAAAATTTTTTTTTAATTATTTATATTAATTTACAAACTCATAAACAAAGTTTACCCAAATTATATTATTAGTAGTCATCAAACTCAAAGGAAATTCTTGCCTTAAATAAAGTCATTAGCTTTAGTAATATCTTTGTCTGAACTAATTAAAGAACAAATTAGGCTTAAATCCAATATTTGATTCTTCAAAATTTTGAAAAAAATACAAGAGAAATAAAATAATTAGAAAAAATATAATTAAGGATATATTTTTTTATATTTAATTTTCTTAGAAAATAAAAAATAGAATAAAATTAACTAAAAATTTTATATATTTAATTAAATTAAATAATCTTTATATCAAAATATTGAGAAGTAACATATAACAATAGTTTTTTTAATTTAAAATTAAGTTTTTTTATTTTCCTTCATATTTTTCTTTTTCTTTTATTCATCAAATATTTCTATACCCAATATATCACCAAGAAATAAATAAGGAAAAAAAAATTAAAATTAATAAAATTATTTTTTTTTATCATTCTTCAGAAACTGCTATTCCCACTTATTTTTTTCCTTCTTTAAAAGATTAAATTATTTAAAAATATAATAATTTATTGAACTCATTTTTATTATATTTGCATTTTCCTTTCATATTTTTTAAAATAATTTTATATTTATTATTTATTTAATTTATTTTAAAAAAGTGCAACAAATGAACCCCCATTTAAGTTAGCCGCAATCCGAAAGAACGGCAATAATATTGTAATTACATATTAATATCTGAGTCTTAAATCCATAAAAACGTCATGAAAGACATTGTAAAGAAACTGAAGTTTCCCTGAGTAACAAACTTATTATGATTAATGGAACAGGATTTCCCCTGTAAACTTTGACTAACTATTAACAAGGGAACATTCAGATCACCACAAAGAATATAAATTTGAACATTCGCAGACTAGCAAATGTAATGAAGATTTGTCCTAAGATTTTTGTAGATCATAGCTAATTGATGACGGTAAAAAAGTACCAACTGAAAGATAAAGATCACACGTCAACTGTTAATATTTTCTATGGCCCAATATTGTAAAAACACATTTAAGCAAATAGTGTCAGACTTTTTAATGGCCTAACGTTACTGCAAACAAATTAAGAAAGAAATTATAAAAACAGAAATAGAGAAACACGACAAATTCTGCATCTTCTGCCTTATATTGTTTTCTCATTTTAATATAATTTGGTTTGTTTCTAGAGAAAGATGTTTATTAAAATATTCAGAGGTCAGCTCGAAGAAAATGAATAGCTGTCATTTTGATTAAAAAAATTGAAGGCACTATAGCTTATTTCTATTTCCAGTTCCTAACAAGATAAACATATCATAAAGATATAGAGTATTCCATTGAAAACAAATCAGTCCTCCTACAAAAGCGTGTACCAACATTGTCCCAATTTCTCAACACCTGTCCCCTGCTTAGCATTCGACTTTCTTTAGCTTTTTTCATAAGTCAACCCAACAAAGCACTGTTAGGTGTGGCTGTGAAGGTAGAAGACTACAGAATGAAATGGATGAATAAGTCCATCTAGACCTGTTTGCTAGGTTTGGGACAATAGCCATGGGCCAAGAGGCCCACATGAAGTGAAAATTGGGTTTAGGTACAGTCCCCACCAATTATCAGACCCGGGTCCATTTAGGCAGACCATCCACCTGCGTAAATGGACTTATACTTGGATAAGCAACTTTGTCAACTAATTCAACTGGATTAAAGACCGTGTCCAGATACTTACAGTGAACATGTATCTTCACCTCATCTATTTCTTTTAAAATTTAGACGAGTCCTAAACCTGTCCATCCTCCTACATTATATACATCATTTTATTCTTTTTAAAGATAAAAGGCCAGTTGTGGAAGCATAGTTGGTCAACATTACGTACCCATAATTATTTTTATTGAACAGGTATTAATCAAATATGTAAAACCCTTAATTTACTAATTTTTCTTCTAGGCACAATAATAATATTTATATCATAAATTGTACGGTGAACCCAGTGATACATTTCCGGACTAGGTTTGCAGTTGGCAAGTAGAGCAAGGCATAAAGGCATATAGAAGGGGCTGCATGCAATTGCATCTGATCAGCAATACTGATGCCAATGAAGCCAAGGAGAGGGAACCAGAAAACATTCATGGTAGTGCGGAGGAGAGGCAGGCGACAAGTAGGGAGAGAGGATAAGAAGAATGAAAGGTTAACTCAGTTCGAATGTCTAAACAAACGCCAGTAGAGCTAGCAAAGAATAATTCAAGGTGCTTATGGGGTGGGGCTTTCCAACACAGAGCAGCCTCTTTCCTGAAACTTATAGCCCTGAGGTGATATCCTTTCACCTAGGTTGCATACAAGGCCGTCCTTGGCTACAATCTTTTGTTAATTAACTTCGTTTCGCATTATTGAGGCATCCCGGATATTTAGATGAGATTGGGTGAGCCTCGCTTAATCATCAATTTATGTTTTTGCTTGTATCAAGGGCCTATGAACAACTTGTAGTCTCACTCCATACTGCAAACTTTAGCCCATTGCTAGTCGTGAAGTGGCAGTTGAAAAGATTCCAATTTTACAATGAAAAAAACAGGTTTTACAATGATTAGGAGGAACCAAACTCTTTGAAATGGAAAGCAAAGTACTGATGAGGTGACAGAGAACTTAAGAAAGGCGCAGTCATCCTGGAACATCTCAAGAAACTTAGAGTCTCAGACTTTGCATTTTATACGTACGTGTAGGTGTTTTTTCTTGGTGAATTGAGTTCGATCTATAAGGATAGACGTTCTGGTAGGCAATACTGTATCGATACATCCAGATTGTACAAGTCTTGCCTCTCGAGTCATCATTCATGACTCTGTAGGAGGGACGAGGTGGACCAAACTGGACCAACTCGCAGGCCTTGCATTGAGCCGATAGTTACCTTCGGATGGGCTCAAATCCCCACATCCAAAAGAACAAACCAGATGCAGTCCAAATTCCTACCTCCTAAAGTAAAATTTTTAAATTGTTATTATTATTTCATATTCGTAAAGTTTCTCTTCTTTTAAATGGATTTTATTTTTGAGAAACAACTTGCTGTGGAACGTCTCAACCTAATTCAACTGAACCAAGCCTATATTTTTTGGACTTGTGCCTCCGCCCAACCTTTGACCGCCCAGAACAACTTAGGACTCAAACCCCGTCCCACCAGGAATATTTTAAAACAACGTCATTCCTTTGCCAGTTGTTCCCTCTTTAAAACCATTTTAAAAAAACCCCTATTCTATAGCTTCTCAGCTACTGCCGCCTCACGTTGTCTTCTCCTTGGTGTAATCAAACACACACGGCACGTCCAGACCTACAGACGGCTGAGGCCTGCACCTCCTTTCCCACAGACAACCCCCCTTGTGCTGGTGCGTTATCCCACCGCAACCAACATTACCCCTAACCTCCATCCCGATCACCATTCTTGCTGCTACATCTCCTTGGCAACTACATTACTAGTGCAAAACCAGGTGGCACTTTCCACCACAACTGAAAGGAGAAGCTAGACCTCCGACTACAATTTGCAGCCACCAAGCATACTGCTTCTTATATTTTATTTACACCAACCATTTGGTTATTTTACATACAACAACAAGAACAAAATATCACTGTAATTATTTGGGATTACATTTCCTTGATTTTGTCATCCAAAAAATTCCCCTCACTATGAAACAGAAATAACAGATATTTTGAACTATGAAACCACCAACGGGCCAAACCAACAACCCTTTGTTTCCATTTGTCTTCATTTGTACTAATCTATTACAAGTCTGAGGAAAACAAAATTAGTTGAGAAAGAGGATTTACCTGTAACTATGATGCTTTATGGTAGATTTGACAATGGTAACCTCCCATTCATGGAATTAGAACCATGGCCATTCCAACGAGTAGGGCCTTTTAGGTGGACTTAGTGAGAGCTATGGGGTTTCGGGTTCTTCAGTTCTGAAATAGTGGAGAGAATGTTTGGGCATGTAATAGTAGAAAGGGACAAGCTTTTAATTAATATAAATATTAAAACATATATATATGATTTTATAATATATATAGTACTATTATTTTAAATGTCACCTGTTATAAGCGCCAGAAATATCACAACTATGACACTGCTATAAAGTGTCATGGCATAAACAAGTTATTCTTATAAAGACCACAATCAGACAATGATACCTTTAAATAAGCCGCCATAAAATAAAAAAAATTAGCTATAAAAAATAACCTTTTGGAACAACCTCCATTGTATATTCCAATATAATGATACTTTAAGAAAGCGCCGAAGGAATAAAGGCGGTCATAATTTTCTATTTTTGTAGTAGTGTAGTTGGAATACAAGTCAGACCCCAGATGGTGCAATTCTTACACCAATATTACGAGATGGAGGGAGCCTAATTGTAACACTGACCACTTAAAGCTAGAACTATTTTCTTTCTCATTGAAAGAAAAAGCTAAGCATTAGGGAGACCTAGGAGTATTAGTTCTTGGTATGAGTTGCAAATAGCTTTTCTGAACAGTTTCTTTCCTGCTCAAAAGGTCACAGTGCTAATGAGGCAGATTCTGAACTTTTGTTGTAAAGGAAAAGAAAGTTAGTATGAATGTTGGGATAGATTTAAAGAGTTGTTGATCAGATGTCATCACCAAAGATTTGAATCTTAGATATTAGTTTCTTCTTTTTATGAGGGAACTTCTCTCCAGATGAAGCAAACAATAGAAAGTATGTGGTGTAGGAACTTCATGAATCAACAACCAAACCACGATTAAGATTTTTGGAGTATGTTGCTGAAAAATCTAGATCCTAGGACATTCCAATACCCCAACTCCTTTCAGATTCAGCACAGTAAAGCCCCACCTCAAGTGGAGGAATTTTAAAATTCAATACAGAAAATAATTTACAAGTGAAAATGGTTGTGTTAACTAAGAGACTTGAGGAGTTGAAAACAAAAAAGGCACAGGAAACTAGAACTATCAATGAGGTTTCTACCTCATTTGATATGTGTGGAGGACCTCAAAATATAGAAATACAACCTAAACCAGTGCACGTTGTAGGGCAGTTTAGAAGTCAAAATGTTTTTGGTAACACCTACAACTCATCTAATCTAGATTTTTTTTGTTAAAAGTATGTCTTTAGCTTCTGTTGCTAGGATCTAGAGGCTTAGGAAGAAAATAACGCACCTAACCTAGTATTGGGATAGGGAAGAGAGAGATCTAGTATTCCTTACGTAAGGGCTCTCTAGTGCACCTTTCAGGTGTGTTGTACCAAATTGTGCACCCACTTAGGCAACTTAAATTGTGCACCTCTTAAGTCATGTGTTGGAACAAATTGCAGACCCCTTCTCCTAAGCCACTAGAATGCCCAACAACATACCTCCTCAAGACTTGAAATGTGTAACTCTCCCACTAATAATAAAGCGCACCCCTAGAGGTCATTGAAACCCATGCACTAGTCTTACGTTTGCAAAGGATGAACACTTGATAATTCTTCCAATGATTGGCACACTCACCAAAGTAGCACATTCATTCACACCTCAGAGTCTTCAATTATACTACCAAAACTCACCCCATGTTGATTACAAAAAATACAAAAATAAAAATGCAGTACATGTACCAACCCTAAGGTAATACATCAAGAATGATGATTAGTTAATTGTACTTACACAAACAAGTCTAGTGACATTGGAGTAGGTGGAACAAGAGTGCATTTTTCCCATAAAAAGAGAACTATGAATATACAAGTAGATTTCTCTTAAGAGTAGGAGTAACTTAATGTGGTTTTAGCTTTTAGTTGGAATTTTTCTTTTTTTCTTTTTTGGTAACCTACATATGGGAGACCTCAACTTAGATAACCTTTAGCACTCCAAGGGGTAAGAGGAGTTGAAGTCTCCCATATGTAGGGAATTCTAGATCACTTTGTTCCCTATCCTAGGACTAGGTTAGGTACATGATTTTCTTTCTATTTCACTAGATCCTAACAATGGAAGCAAAGTACATACTTTTTAACAAAAAGGATATAAATTAGTGCATTTGGGAAACTTTACCTTTGATTTAGACATTCCCAAATTAAATCCTTTTTAATAAAGATGAAGTCTCTGAAGTCTCTAGAGATCTCGTATACCCACAATCTTCTGACCTTGATCCTTGACATATAAATGATGGGGTGTTTAGAAGGGTGGAAGCTAAGTCTCTCTCTATTTGGATGGTGGAAGACTAAAAGTTAGAAACCCTAACCCCTAAGGAGGTATTTATAAGGTTCCCCACTAGGTTTAAATGACTTAAGCCTATTAAAGGCTTAGGTCATTTAATTTAACATAAAAAAAAAGTCCTAATTAATTAATTAACCCAATAAGGTTGTTCAACTAATCAATTACCTCAATCTAAAGATGTTGTTCACCAACCCATATGCAACCTTATGAAATTACCAAAATATCCTTATGTGCATAAATGAATAAAAAGCTAATCCAATTATCATAAATCATGTCATTAAGGTACATGAGCTTGAGTGGGGACCATTAGGACTTAAAAGATAGTAGTAGCTCCCTAAGAATCCAATTCTAAATTTTATTCAATATTTCATTACAAAAAATCAACTATACTCCAGTATTGTATGTAAATAACAATGAGACACTAAGTGCTTAGGTTCGTGTCCTACCATCCGTTGCATACAGTTTCCTCATGAACTGGTATTTATAGCCTAATAAAGTCAAAACTATATACCTCTCAAGACTACTTCTATCATTCAATTACAAATATTTCTATTATGTGATCAATTGACATATCCTAACTCATAAAAAGCTTATGCTAAGTTCCACTTAAGGAACTACTATGGTCATTTATAGTTTACCTTAACACACATCCTTATGATCACCTAAAAGAACACATTGTTTCAAAGTTCATAAGATATCATGGTGTCTATTGAGAAAACCTATTGCTACTAACTTCCATCAATAGTGACCCAATTCATAGGAAATATATGATCACTTTAAGATATCTCTTATAGGTCAAAGCCACTGCTATTTTGGCACAGGCTTAGTATTCTCTCAAGGTTAAAAGATAACATAATAAAGTAGCTTGGTGAAGTCATGACAACTTGATAGCATTATGTCATGACTCACCATAAGTTCTATCCAATGTGTAACCATACACGCTAGTGCAGACACCATATGAACCTTATCCTAATGACTAAGACCAACTATTCCTTCGATTAGGAGGTAGTACACTACAACCTTTAATAGGTTGCCTAAGCCTATGAATGGATTGTAAACAAGTAACCCACTTGTAAGAACCATGACTTAGATTTTTCGTGTAACTCCTAATGTACCCAAGTCACGTATAATGCAAGAGATGTTGACTAGAATGCTTACAAAGTATAATGCATGAAGTGAGGATAGATAAAAACAAAGCATGAATGCTATTAATAAATAATAAAATCCAAAATTTATTATATCATGTCATACTTTTAAGGGCTCTATCTTAACACCATATCTTAATTCAAATCCCCATTGGTTTATCTATGCATGGCTTACAAGAATCTAATTTCTATTAGTGATTGCAATGACCATAAGGAGTAACCATCGGGATAAAGTGCATAGACATTAGTTGTGAGGGTCACAAGTCAAGAAATCATAGGACTATGCCTAAGTATTGTTTTGATGATTATTTGAACTAAGCATAGGCTTGTTGACATGAAAAGAAACCTATCTAAATCATATGGTTTTAAAGTTCATAAAAAGAGCAATCAAAGGGAATTTAACCTTATTGAGGTGGTTCTAGTTCATTTCAAGTAGGAACCTTTCTAGGTATGAACCCTTGGCTTGATCTTAAAGCTGAAAGCACAAGTTTAGAGTCATATTGATGAAATGTACCTAAGAGTAGTGACCCTAGTGAATCTTGACTCCTACAATTTGTTTTCCTTTAATTTTCTAATTTTTAAACTCTCTTTCTTTTTTCTATTTAGAAAATCATTTTTTCTGAGCTTCCAACCAACACTTATACACTAAAATCTTGTACTTTTGTTGTCGCCAATCTAAAGTTCCCTATGGAGACGACCTAACCAACATACAATTGTTAGTTCTTTTTTTAATTTTTGGTTCAAGGATTGAGCATTACAATGACTAATCTAGTTTTATTACATCATATAAAAATTTCATTGTAAAATCATTTAATTTTAAAACCAAAGAGTGACGAACTAGGAACACGTTTTTGTTGGGAACCCTGGATTGCTCTGTTTCTATGCCCTAGATTGAGTACGGTGCATGCAAACCTATCTTAGGCTCTCTAAATCTATCATAGCGGATAAACAGATATTCAAAAACAATAGGAATACTATAGAAAGCATAAATCTAGAGAATAGAACCACACACCTTTGATATGAATGTTCTCAAATAGATTCCAGTCGATGTAGATAACTCTAAAGTCATAGTAAATCTTATAAACACCATGATCTTCCATCCAATGACTCTTTCTTGTATTTAAGCACTGAGATAGTGGAAATCTCAAGGGTAGAGGCAAGGGTTCTCTCTCTAAATTGAAGAGAAAAATGACAAGACTTGGAAAGCCTAACCCCTAAAGGGGTATTTATAAGCTTCCTATTAGCTTAAGTGACTCAAGCCTACAATGAGCTTGGGTCACTTAATCTAGCCCAAAAAGGTTGTTAATTGATTAATTAACCATATAAGGCCTAATTAATCAATCGGCCTAGTCCAAAGATGTCACTCACTTATCCATGTGCAACCTTGTATGATTACCAAAATGACCTTATGCACATAAGTGAACTAAAAACCCATCAAACTCTCATAAGTCGTGCTACTAAGGAATATGAGCTCAAAGTGGGAACCACTAGGACCCATAGGAGTAGTAGCTCTTTCATAATCAAATTCTAAAATTAATTTAACATCCCACTACAGAGAGTTAACTACACTCTAGTACCCTATGTATATTACAATGGTACACCAAGTGCTTAGGTTCGTGACCTATTATCCACTGAATGCAATCTTTCTATGAACTAGTGTTTGTAATCTAACAAGGTAGTGTTATCACCTATCAATATTACCTTTGAAATCCTTGAGTTATAGATCCAATTTATTATGTGATCAATGACATACTCTGGCTCTAAGGAGCAAATGTAAAATTCCACTAAAGCAATTACTGTGGCCATAAATTTCATGATCATATATCCTTTGAATCACTTAAGAGGACACATTGTCTCAATCACATGAGATATCATGGTGTCTTTATTGAGAATACCTGTTGCCACCAATCTCTATCAATAGTGACCCAATCCATATATATGACCACTTTAGGATCTTACCCATAGGTCAAAGTCTCCTATTGATTTTGGCACATACTCAATATCTTCTCAAGGTTAAGAGTCCATGCAGTATAGTAGCTTAGTGAATCATGATAATTGATAGCCTTGTGTTATAATTCATCATAGGTCTTGTTCAGTATGCATCACATACACTAGTGCACTCACCATGAGAAACTCATCCTGACGACCAAGATAAGTCATCCCTTAAATTAGGAGGTAGTACACTACAGTATCTATTGGATTGCCAAAATTCATGAACCGATTGTGGATAACTTATCTACTTATAAAGAACCCATGACTTATATCTTCTATGCAACTCCTAATGCACTCAAGTTATGTACAATGTAAAAGATATGAGCTGAATGCTCAAATCAATGTCAATACACCAAAAGGATAGCAAATGGATAATTAAGTCTAACTTTGTTATATCATGTCTTACTTTTAGGGGTTCAATTCCAACAATTTTCACTTCTTATTTACAGTATTTAGTTTCTACAAAAGAATTAGGAAATTTTCAAATACAAAATATTTCTTATTGTAGTGGTTATAAACTAGCAAAATTTTTTGTTTTACTTTTCAATAGAAGTGTTTACTATTCTTTTATACCATTTGATTCAGTTCATTTTGCTGTGTGAAGACTTTTCCCAATTCCTACAAAAGGAAAGTCTTGATATTATGTTTTCTTCATTGATGATTATACTAGTTATTATTGTTTTTATCTTATGAAACACTGTTTTTTATTTATTATTATTAGTATTAATAATACCTTTTAAGACTTTGTAAAAACTCAACATTTTATTGTTATCAAGTGCTTTGGATGTGATTTCAATGGAAAGTACACTTCCAATGTATTTTGTGAATTACTTGCTTCACATGGAACTATTCACCACACTTCTTATACTAGCACTATAGAGTAGAATGGTGTTGCTAAAATGAAACATAGTCACATTGTTGAAACTGCTCATTCGCTCTTATTATCTACATGTGTTCTTACTAAACCTTTAGCTACTCATGATTTGAAAAGTTGTAAAGTTATGCTCTTGATTACTTTTCCTCAAGAGTCTTTGGTTGTACTTATTTTCTCTTTAATTTGTCCTCATGTGGAGCATACTAAGTTATCTTCTCATTATGTCATTTGTATTCTTATAGGGTATAGAGCATACTAAGTTATCTTCTTATTCTATCATTTGTACTCTTAAGTCATATCATTGCTTTAGCTTTTATTCATAATTTTTCTAAGCATCTACCCTATAAAGAGGTTGTTCTTAATTGTCTTTGGCAATTGGGTATGACTTAGAAACTTTCTATTTTACATGAGATTAACACTTAGGATTTGGTACCTTTACCACTTGGTAAGGGTACAATTTGTTTGTGTTATGTCCATAAAATCAAAACTAAGTTTGTTGGTTTGATTAAGTGGTACAAAGCCCGATTGGTTGCTAAGGGGTTCTTTAAATACTCATATTTTACTTTCCCTATATATTGATGACATGATTATTACAAGTGATGATGTTTATTGGATTATAATTTTAAAATCATATTTGGCTTTTGATTGGAGCCAAAATATGTGCTTTAATGACACATATTCGATATGATTTGTCCACCAAAGGACACTCAAATTACCCAACTTGACCTAAATCAATGCTAAGGCCTTAGCCATGAGTTTAACTTGTATTTTGGAGATTTATGTCAGGTTCAAGGGAAGAAAATGGTGCAAGTTGAATTACTTTAGATTTTGAAAGATCAAGAAAAGGTTAAATAAGAAGATAAGCAAGTCAAGACTCATAAACCATGAGGAAAGGCAAGATGAGGATATCATGAGTTTGAAAAATGAGAAATAACCATTATGGAGTAAGAAAGAAGGCAAGAAAACATGGGAAATGAGGCATGAAACAAGATTTAGCTGCATGGAAATTTAGAACTCAAAATCGGGTGGTAACATATACTCTAAATTTAAGGAAAATTTTGGAGTACTTACTAGAGTCCATTTTAGACATACTATATATTTTTTTGAAGCTTAGGAAGTCAAGAGTCCAACACTTCAAATAGTGTGCAAATCGGAGTTGAAATGAAGAAATTATGGCCATTTGAAGACAACTGCACAAAGTTGAAGAACCATTTTGAAATTCAACTTATGAATTCGAAATCCAATTCAAAATGACCCCAATTTCGAATTCACCCACTGTCACTTTGATGTTTCACCTCCTCTACCTCGGGAATTACATCTAAGGCACTCCATCCACCCTAAGTGGACCCCACACGACTAGAAATCACCATTTTATTATTTTTTTTAATCATTTTTAGGTAATTATTTTATAATAAGTGGCTAATGAGAGTGTGCCACATGTTATGTTTTGATGATATTATATATACTCTCTTAGTTCTAGGGTTTAGAGATCTTAAATCTTTTTTTAGAGAGTTTGACATTGGAGGTGGAAGAAAATAAGAACTTTGGCTTGTTTTCTTTTCTTCTTTATTAAATATATTGTTTTTAGTTTCTTTTGATTCGAATTATGGATTTTTATCCTATTATTGATTGCGAATGTGACATCACCCCCATGAGAGGCTAAAAAGCCAACTTGGGGCTTGAAGCATGACAACCTAAGGACTAGGAAACCTATAGGGACAATGGGTAAATTATTATAATAATGAGATTAATTATTGGTTTGGTGACAATTTATCAATTTTTTTTATCCTATCTTTGTGAGTTAGTTTAAGGAATGATACGGTAGGTTATTACCTGATACTAGTGATTCTTGGTAACTCTTAATCATTAGTTATCCTTGTCTTCTTTATCGTTATTGCCCCAAAACAAAGTTATAAGGAGTAGGAAGTATTAAAAAGTCAAATCTTAAACCAGTAATCAATCTCATTTATTTGATAGTTTTAGGAATCTATTTTAAAAATGAAAACTTAGGCTTCAAATGCAATTTTGAGTTATAGAGTGTAGACTTGTTCACCAAGTCACACTTGTTTCCATGTTTTTGGTTAGAAAATTTTCAATGCCTCTTGCAGTTGTGTCATGAGTTTGTAGGGGGTGTTAGAATTATTTTTGTTAAATTTATTTGTTTCCTATATTAGATTTATTGTTTTTGTTTTTAGGAGTAAGAATAAATTAGTCATTTTTTATTTCTTTTGATTGCAAACCTATTTAAAATCTCTTTGTGTTGTACTTATTGTTCAAGTGATTATAATAAGAAACCCTAGAATTTACTTTTTGCATTTGTCTATGATTCTTTTGAATCTCACAATTTTCTTGCAAGCATAATGGCCTAAAAGAATGAAAAATTAAAGTTAGATTCCCATAGCATGGAAAATATGATAGAAATGAGTGATTGTTGAGGCCACAATATAAAGGTTGTAGTGATCACTTCTCAATTTAGTTGATGTATTTTTCATTATGAATCATATTTTCAATTTTAAAAATGTTATTTATATTTTGTAGCATTTTTAGTCTTTTCCATCGAAATTTTACTTTTTCTTATTGATTTTAGCAGGATATAATGAAAATCTAGTACCTTTTACTCCATCCCCCATGTTTGCTATGATACAAGTGACACACCCTCATCTAACCTTCTTTTGTATTTAAATTATCTCTCATGCCAATGCCATACTATTTCTTTCTCTCTAATTCAATGTTTCTTTATCTTAAATTAACATAATCTCTTTCTCCACCAAATACCATATCGATGTCTCTTTAAAAATAACAAAAAAAAATTAATTTTGCAGCAATAGGTACTAATTAACTCATTTGAACCATAGGATATAAGCATTTTGCAGTTCTTGACTAATGTTATTTTGGCCCCTTTGTATGAAAAGACTTAGCTTTGTTCATAGGGGATTACTTGAGTTCAACATGACTTTTACATAACCAAATGATCCCTTGCATTTTGCAGTTCTAAACTAATGTTATTTTGGACCTTTTGTATGAAAAGACTTGACTTTGTTCATGAGGGATTACTTGAGTTCAGCGTGACTTCTACATAACCAAAAAATCCCTTGCATATATTTCGCCCTAGTTTGGATGGCAAGAAAATTATTAGCAAAGAAGCTTTTAGGAACTCACCACTAAGTAGGGATGGATGATGCATTTGTTATAGGATGATGCACAGAATGCATACCTTCTTACTTCTCTATTCTTTAAGATAAGTGCAATGCAAACAAGTGTAGCATAATTTTGTACTAATTAACAAGATGGTGGCCCTTTTCACTAGTCCAAATAATGAAAATCTTTTTCTTTCCACAATTTCCGAAAAATCAAGGCATGCATTAATAATGAAAAACATTCATAATATGACAGATTTACAATTTGATATCATCTACCTGTTGGTTAGTATCTCAAATTCCCAATTGTAATATATTCCTTATTGTAGGAGGAATATTATATAGAATATTTCATAAGTTAATATGTAATTATAGTAAGATTCTTTATAGAATAAGGGAATCTAGTAGAAATATACCTATAAGTATTTTAGGTCGTAAGGGGTACATGTTATGAGAGAGTTAGTTGATCTTGTGAGACTATACAATGTGGATAGAAATATGAAAAAGAATAATAAATACCTAGTAGAGTAAGACCAAGATGTAGACGCGAGGAAGACTAAGAAACACCTAGTGGAGCAAAAGGGTTTATGGTTCATAGTGAAGATACAAAGAGTGGGGGAAAATGAGATGTTTTGAAACCTAATAATTGTATTTATTTCTTTCCTTTATAATATTCTCTATCACATAGTGGAACATTCTCTCTCATCCATGAAGGTAGGTATGGTTAGTAGAATCATGTTATGCTTAATTTGTTTTTGTATTTTTCCATTAATATGTTTGGATTGAAGCTTCTGCATATACAATAGGTGATATCAAAACCTTGGTTGAAGATGTCTAAAAGAGCCTTGGTTCAAAATGTCTAGAAGAGCCTTGGTCAAGGATGTTTGGAAGAGCATTGCTTAAAGACTTTAAGAAGAATAAAGAAGAACATAGCACAAAAGACAGTTGCAATTTTTTATTTTTTATTTTTTTCTTTTTTGAAGTAAGTCAAGTGTTCTCTCATCATAATGTGATACAAGAAACAAGAAAATCACAATGCATGATCAGACCATGGTGCACAAAGGAAAACCATGGCATATGAGGAGAGTAAGGCAAACAAGGAAAACATATATAATGTGGAAATGGAAATTTGATTCAAGTGAAAATTGTTGGTTAATATCCCGAATTTTTAATTATAATATATCCTTTTTTGTAAAAGAAATATTATATAGAATATTTCCTAAGTTAATATATGATTGTAATTAGATTCCTTGTAGAATAAGGAAAACTAGTAAGAATATTTGTATAAATATTCTAAATAATGAGGAAAAAAGTTATAAGAGAGAGATAGAGACACAGACACAGACAGAGACAAAGAGAGAAGGAGAGAGAGAGATGAGCTTGTGAGGACATATGAGGTGGCTAAAATATGAGAAAAACACTCGATGGAGTAAGAAGACTCATTAAAGTGTATATGCAAGGAAAAAGGAGAGATACTTGATAATGCAAAACGACTCTTGATTCAAGATGGAGACACAAAGAGTGAGTAAAAGTGCGATGTTTCAAGACCTAATAATTATATATGTTTCTATCCTTTATAATATTCTCTATCGTATAATAAAATGTTCTCTTATCCATGGAGATAAGCATGGTTAACCAAACCACTTTAAAACCTCATATATTGTTATGTGTGGTTTGCTTTATTTTTCGTTTCTTTCATTGATATGCATGTTTGCATTGAAGCTTCATGGTACACAACACTACCTTCACCTATTCAACCAATTTGATAAGTTTTTTTAGCTTAGGATAGTCAAGACAGATCCACATAAAGTAGTGATTCATTTGGGAATGATTAATAACACCCCATAGTATAACGTACCTCTACTTGACAAGAACAAGCTAATTTTGAATTTTCCACATGAGCACCAAACTTTCTTAAATTGTATGCATGGTTTTAAAAACTAAATCGAACTAGACCAAAACGACAATGTTTCCTCAGGGAACTAGATCACTCTATGAGGAGCCCATCCGACCTATTTGTCATCAAGCCCAATATGTTTTTAGTCTTTCAAGTACTTAATGATTCTTGCATTCATTTTATACCCCACAATCCTTACATATTTTTTTTTTTATCCATTTTCAATGTGGGATTAGTTAGTGAGAAGAAAAAAATTTGCAAGTTGAAGAGCTTGAGTTGGGATCTTCAGGTGTAAAAATTGAAGCTTAACCATTAAGCTATGAAGTTTCTTCATTGTATTATATTTGCAAATAAAAATATATAACAAAATTAATTTTTTTTTTTCAAATTTTTATTGTATAAAAGTATAAAACACTTTCACATTTATTTTTATAATAATTATATAATGTAATTAAAAAAATAATATAAATTAATTAATATAATAATTTCAAAATAATAAATACAAAAGACATGCAAATAAAATTAAATATTATAATTTTTTTTCGTTTTATATATATCTTTATATTTAAATATTATAAATGATCTTTTTAATAAAATTTAAAATATTAATATATTTATATTTCTCTTCATCATTTAATTTAATATGTTAAATATAAAAATGAAATATTATTAAAAAATTTAATTATATATAATTTTAATTTCTTATAATTATTTAAAATTTTATATAATATATAAATTATTATTTATGATGTCACCGACCTGACCAAGGTCTGACCACCAATCTGACCAATGAACCATGAACCAGTAACATTTGATTTTTTTTTTTTTTTTAACAATGAAATGTGGCCCCCATGTTGTTCTTAAATCTTAAATATCAAATAAAATGATGAAATATTTTAAAATTTTTAATTATTTATATATATTTTTCACTTATTACAAAACTTTTTAATCTTCAACCACGATTCAATAACCGGTTCAATCATTGAATCATAATCATGAATCAATAATAGTAAATATAGGCATAAAACTATTGGAAATAACTCCCGACTTTCCGAGGAAGGCCTAAACTTCCCTTTTTGCTTGCTGAATTCTAAATTTAATACCATTGCAAACGCTGAAGATTAAAAACACAGGTCTAGTTTTTTATAGTTTCTAAATTTTCATCCTATTATCACGTCTTTATGTCTTTGGTACTTGGAGTAGAGTAGAGATTGAAAGTGGAGGCCCATACTATTAAGTTGGTAATCAAGGATGAAAGAATAGCTCAGGGTTCTATTACTGTCTAGAATTTCAAATTACATAAAATTGGGACGACATAGAAATTAAGGAATTTAACATCCTAACATCCTACTTACACAAAGAACAAAACCTTTTTTCATTTTTTTTTTCATCTTACAATTAAATGTTGAACTGAAAAGTTTACATACATTAACCAACCATCTTCGAAGAACTTGTGCTCTGCATATGAGTTCTTATCGCCTTTGGAAGTTAAATGCCTTAATGGCATAGGCAAAGACGAATAAGAAAAGCACCACAAACCCGACAACCACAGCTGCAACCACTCCCAGGAAATCATGTTTGAATCCAAAATAATCATCCAAGAATTGTTCCACCGTTTGATTTTTGTCAAGTAGTGTGTCCTGTATATCTCCAAACTGTGATGTAACCAATCCATACAAAGTCCATGCAACTGGACATATCCAATAGTACCATCTCCACCACACCGGAATTCTCTGTATTCATCAAGGAAGAAATGCAACAATGTGAGTCATTTCTATATCCATGTGGTAAGGAAAGTTGCAATTTAAAGAATCACAGGTTAAGAGCACTTACGTTTCGTGGGACTATAAAACCCGAAAAGAGGTTCCATAATCCATAAAATGCTGCGGCAACGATGGAAGCAATATTTTGATTTGGTGTGGCAGCCACAGCCATCATGCCATAGAAGGTGAAGTACAATAACGTGAAGAACATGAAGAACAGATACCAGAAGAACTTAGCGGCAGTCCATTCAAATCCAATCATTGCATAAACTATAACACCATACACAACAGCTTGTGCAAAGACATATGGAATCTCAACTAGAGCCTGCAACAAGAGAACAAATTTGATTATTAAAATGCAAAACATATTATACATATACAAAGTCTATAGCATAAGAAAACTAGTTACCTGTCCAAAGGCATATGGCAGGGCTGAATACATTCCTGCAGCTCTTTCTCTGTAAAAGACTGTTCGTTCAACACCAACGACTGGCTGGACCGATTGGGCGTTCTGAACCCCAAGGAAGAGAACAGCAGCATACATAGAACCCATTGCGTTAAACAGATCTTGTTGCCTTGTCCTGCAATTTACCACATCAAGTATAAATTAAAGTTGATATAGAGAAACATACTGAGTTCTCAAATTTTTGAACCGACATCAAATTACCTTTCGGTGCCCAGATCCCAGAACATTGTCCCAAACATCAAGGCTATGAAAGTTGTGAAGAGAAATCTCACTGCCGTGTATGGTGGGTTTCGCCAGTATGACCAACGTTGTTTCCATAAGCATGCCAAAAATTGGGTGAAGAAGGGTTGGGAGTATTGAGTAGCGAAATAGAGGTCTTTTGTACCAGGGGCAGGTTGGCTCAGTTCTTTAATTAAATCTTTGTTTCTTCTGAAACATATGCCACTTGTTAGAACAGGTTTCAACAACAAATTTAAGCTTTTCATGAGAAACATTAGGATGGATATATATGACTTTTCAAACTTATAATGCAATTAGATAACATATGGTTGAATCACCTGTATAGGTCCGAATTCTTGTATATTTCAGTGAAATCGACCCCCAAAGTTCCTTCTTGTGCTACAGTGGTAACTTCCAGCATCCAGGTTGCAGGGTTATAACCATCTTTGATTTTACTGACTCCTTCAATTCCCTTTATGAAAGCAAGTGATATGTATTAGTAAGCACTTAATATGAATTAACTCAAACTGACATATTCACTTCTTATAGCTTCTACTTTATCATGGCAGCTTACCTCAAAATAATTTATCAGATGGGAAGAATGTCTACCCAGTGGTCCCACATATATCTCTTGCCCTCCACGCTTCATCAGGAGCAACTGCAAATCCATTTTAAATATTTCAGTGCCTATATGCAAAGAGCACAGAAGAGAAACTATAATTCTATCCCTTAACATTTCCTACCTCATCAAAGGCCTCAAATATGTCAATACTTGGCTGATGGATGGTGCACACAACTGTTCTTCCTGTGTCCACAGTGTTTCTGACTGTTCTCATAACAATTGCAGCAGCTCTTGCATCTAGCCCTGAAGTTGGCTCATCCATGAATATTATTGAGGGATTTGCCACAAGCTCAACTGCAATAGTCAGCCTCTTGCGCTGCTCAGTTGAGAGACCATTTACACCTGGCAACCCAACTAGTGCATCCCTCAATGGGGTCAGTTCCACAAGCTCCATGACTTCCTCAATGAACATCTGCAACCATTAGCAATGATTAAAAATTGTTTAAAAAACGTTGCAAACCATAGTAGAGATGGTAAAAAATTTGACACTGCTTGTGACTCTTGCGTTAGCACTTGTGAAGAGGTTTCCCTAGTCTTACTAAATGGATCGGTTAATAGATGCAAATGCTCAATAAAACTCATTAGCTTGCATGAACTTCACCCAATTGGATTAAAAGTCAATGAAACTTGAACCAGCACTTTTTCCCAGGTGAAGGTCAATCCAAACTTGAACCTGACCTTACCTCAACCAAGTATGAAAAGTCAATTCTAGGGCTTTGCTTGTTTAGAGCACTAAATTGAACAAGAAAAATATGGAAACAATTAAGAAGACTCCTACCTTTCTGGTTTCAGAATTCACATCAGAAGGCAACCGCAGCCAAGCTGAGTAGAGCAAGGACTCATGGACAGTAACATGAGGAGAGTGGATGTCATTCTGCTCACAGTATCCAGAAATTCGAGCAAAAGTCTCTTGCTTCTTTGGGTAGCCAGAAATAGTGATGTTACCCTCAATATATCCACCAGTTTTCCGACCAGCCAGCACATCCATGAGAGTGGTTTTACCAGCACCGCTAACACCCATCAGAGCTGTAAGAACACCAGGCCTGAAAGCACCACTCACCCCCTTCAGAAGCTCCAGTCTGTCTTCAAGGGCACCCTGACTTTTCATTTCCTGCAAGTTCATTTCAAACAACTCAGTTCTCATTTCTGGTTTATAGTACACTATGAAAAAACTTCAGTGCTGCTAAAACATATGTCATCATTTGAATAAATATGACATTACCTCTGGCATGTCAACTGAGTATCTAATATCATCAAAAGTGATAGAATGTGGTTGGAATGGAAGAACCATTCCTTTCTTCTTATTATGGTTAGCCTCAGCAATGGCTTCTACCATTTGGTCTCCCCTCTCTGCATGTCAAGTTTAAATTCAGTGAGCCATATAAAACATGTAGTTAAATGACAAGAATTGAGTCACACAAAGGCATGCATGCATGCACCATGTATGAGTTTCATCACCTGTGGTTGCAGTTTTGGCATTGTCAATAGAACCATTTATCTTTCCTCCAGTTTTGGCATTGTCAGACTCTTCTGTTATAACAGCTTGAGGCTTCTCAAATGCTGCACAATTTGCACAATGTTAGTACGCTAAACTCATATTTTTAGGAGTTTCAATGCAGAGAAGGTACAGATACCCACGATTTAGGTAATTGAGGCAGAGAGTGTAAAAGAAGTTGAAAACAAATATGAATCCAAGCAGTGCCCCAGCTCCTATCCAGTACCAGTGCGCGTCTGTGAAGAACCCACGAGACTTCAACACTGTGACCCCAAGGGATTCTGTTGAATCGGTAACATTCTGAAAAATGGAAATAAGTACAATCATGAGTTACTGACACACATAAATAAACACAAATATTCACATGGAACATTCAAGAACTTACTTTGCTCCAACTCTTCCCAAGGAATTCATTTACCACTATTGCATTCTGTGCATACATCAGAGGGGAAGACCAGTAACCCCAAATCCACCATTTCTTGATATTATCTGCAGCATTGACCAAATAAAAAAGGAAACAAAAATTCATTATTAGGGGTTATGCACAAGAAGGATCTATGTTTCCTAAAAGAATATTTCCTCATCATACCATGTGACAGGATAAAACCACCCAATGACAAGAACATAAGTACAGCAAATGCCCCAAATGTGTTTGCAACAATCATGTTTCTACTGGCTACTGCTATAAATCGAAATAATCCGGATGCCATCTGATTAACAAGCAAGAGGAGAAGATACTGTCTAAACAACCTGCAATAAGGAGATTTGTTTATTCAGCATTAATCATTTTGGAACAGAGAAAACATGTAAAAGAAATCTGGATAAGTTTCTGCAACTTCATAACTTTTTAACTTTTACCTTTCCACATTTGGATCAAATCCAATGACATAGTAAGTGATGAACACCCAAACACCAACTTCAACAAATGTGATGGGGATCTTGAGCACCCATGATGGAAGAGCATATGCCCATGCAGGATAGAAGAGAAGGTCTCTTTGCTTGTAAAAGACAGGAAGTTTTGCAATTGCCATGGCAAGTTCTGCCATTCCATTAAACATGATCATGACAATAGTGAAGAACAAAGCACCCGAGTAAATGCTTCCATCATCTGTTGAATTTTTGTGCATCTCAGTTCTTAGGAAGAGTGTCATTGCAATCACTGCCATTACTGCAAGCTAAAAATAGAAATAAAAATAATAAATTACGATCACATACACAAAATTAAAAGCCATAGTTATAAGTAGCAATAATAATAATAATACTCACTTGGGTGAGTTTGAAAATATAGACAAATGAGTTCCTCTTCATTAGCAAGTACTCTCTTGACATGTTGGTATCCAACAGTTCCTTCTTTCTAACACCATACTTTTTTGTTGTCAAAGCAGCTGGGTGGCTTTTGGCCCTGTCAAATGGTGATGCAAGCTCATCTGCTACTTTCCGTCCAATGTGAAATGACTGGAATGCCTCAGCAAATTCCTTGACTGTGACAAAACTGTAAGGCACATCTTTATGTGCCCAATACTGGGCCTGATCTTTTCTAGATGTTACCTGCAATGAATTTTAAAGTTCATGTTCTAGCTCTGTTTTTCTCTAAAAATAAAAAAGAGAAAAAGATAGAAGATACCAAAAGCTACAAAGCTAGATTTGCACTCACTTCTTGCAGGAAGTCTGCCACACCCTTCCTTGGAGGACATTTGAAGCCCATGGATTCAAAAAATTCAAGCACATCTTCACGAGGACCCTGATAAACAATCTGACTATCAGAGAGGAGAATGATGTCATCAAAAAGATTGTAAGTCTCAGGTGCTGGCTGGAGGAGAGAGATGACAGCAGTCCCATTGAGAATGTGGATGGTTTGCTTGAGAGAATTGATGATTTGATAAGTTGTTGAGCTGTCCAAGCCAGTAGAGATCTCATCCATGAACAGTGCCTTTGACGGTCCAACCAGCATCTCACCTATCATTCATAGATTTCACATAATTGAATTAAATTAAATTAATGAGCAAAAAAATCTAATTTGATTTGTTTTTTCATTTAGTTGGAAACCAAATTATCCTACCTGTTGTGACACGCTTCCTTTGTCCTCCAGAGATACCCCTTATCATCTCATCTCCTACCATGGTATCTGCACAGATGTCTAGTCCCAGAATCTGTAGATTTAAATATAAAGAAAAACAAAAAAATTATGAATTAGAATTGGGTTTTCTCAGAAATCTATACGCCATCATTGAAAGTTTTATGGTTATAATACCTTCAATGTATAATCAGTGACAACATTTTCCTTCTGACCTTCTGTTGCTGCTGCCTGAAACATTGGAATCCAATGATGAAAATGTCAACCACCATGGAAGCAACTTCAGTACGTTAAGAAATTTCATAGATAAAAGATTCTGACATAGCATAAAATTCACAAATTAGATTGACTCAAGCCATTCATTTGAGTACAAAAAGAAAGAAACAAACTCCAGAACAGACAGAACACCGACAATACAAAGCCATTTTGCCCATCTATGTCAGAATTCAAAATTTAATTTCTGGAAAGAGCAGTATCCATGTTCACTAAAAGCAAATAGCTCAATTTCTGCAGAGCTGATTAAAATTTCACTAAAAGTAGATTCCGTCTCACCTTCATGAAGACATCAAGATCAGGATCAGGCTTAATATTTGCTGCTTTCTCTCTTCTTGACAGCTCTGCTAACATGTCTGCAGATGGCAAAAAGAAGAGTCAAATCTTCTAGGCTACGGAAATGTCATAAAATTGCATTCACAACCTGCAAAAAGCAGAGAAAATAAAAGCAAAGGCAATGGTTTAGACTAACCATATCGATCTCCAACACCCTGGCATCTTGCAGAGAATGCCAAGGTTTCCCTTACAGTCATTTCTCCTATATGGGTATCATGTTGGCTGATATAGGCTGCAGTTCTCTGGGGTACAAACTCATTCATGCCATGACCGTTGTATGTGACCCTTCCCATAACCTAAAGAAGGAATTTCAGTTTTTAAATTGGATATGAGATTAAAGAAATAAAAAATCAAACATTCCATAAAGAATGGAGGAGTGATAATCATTTTCTTTCAACCTTTAGATTGGGATCAAGCTTTCCAGACAATGCCAATAAGAGGGTGGTCTTTCCAGAACTTGGAGGACCTAAAAGCAACGTCAATCTGCAGAAGAAAAATATGCACAAAAATCTTGAGTATGGATCTTCGGGACATTCTAAATTTGAAGAACGAAAAACTCATTTGAGTTATCAATCCATTTTTTACTAGAAACAAATTCATGCTTACCTGCGTGGTTTGATGATTCCACTAACATCATTGAGAATAGTGAATTTCCTCTTTTTACTTGGAAGAATGTGCACAGCGTTCAGGATACCCTTCGGAAAAGAAGGGAAAATTAGATCTAAAAACAAACTTACCTAAAAGAATACTGAGTACATAGCTAATGATGAGCATTTGCATGCAGTTACCTCAAGTTTATTAAAAATGAAATTATGGAATGAAGGCAAAGCTCTGCTTCCTACAAAAGCTTCTGCATCGATGGTAAGATGCTCAAATCTAACTTCAATTTCGGGAACATCAATTCCAACTCTGAAAAAATGGAAGAGTAATGAAAACCCATTATCAAAAATTCAAAGGAAGATGTTGCTTGGCTGTGGAGAAAATGTGGGAAACACTCATGAGACATACTTCAGGTCAAGTTTTCATTTTTTTTCCTCTTTATGTTCTTCTGTTTTCAATGTTCAAAAACAAATGGCAAGGAATGCAAGAAAGGAGGAGAAATCTCACCTATCGATACGATTCTTGAGCTTCAACAAGAACTTCTCATTGTCCTCTTCAGCAATTTTTACCAACCGCTCCACTAAATTCTTCTTCTCCTGAAACCCAAGGTTATGGATATCAATTTCACTGGCCTCACCCTCGGATCCCATCAGCAAACCTCTCCTCAACCGATTGTAGGTGGGAAGTTTCTCGAGTGCGGCCCATTTCAAAGCTTCCTCATCATCCTCATCCCTCGAAGATCGGGAGAAAACATCCGCACCGGAGCTCCTCCATATCGAAGAACCGTTCCTCCTTAAACTACCACTGGCTCTATAAATGTCAGCAGTGGCCATTGCAACCTGAAACGAAGAACCCTCCTGCAAGAGCAACCAAAACCCACAAAAACCCAGAAATCTTTCCTCAAAAGTCTGAGAAAGAAGCTCAGAGTTTTGAACCCTGGAGCCCAAAGAAGCTAAAAATCAGATACGCGTCCCCTTCCTCCCTTTTCTCTGCATAAAAGTCTCTACCTTTGAATTGCTAATACTTGATGCCTTCAGGATGGAGGGTTTATATAGGTGATGGGTTGAACAGACCCTCAAGTTTTCTACCTTCGTTTCCTATGACTTTTCCTTAAAAAAATTAGCGTGGAAAGTGAAGATATAAGCATCTGGGTAACGACTCCATCGACTTTGACCTGTCAAATTCTTAAATGAAACACTTCTAGAGTTTCCCAATGGGAACGCCATTTGTTTAAAGCTTCCAACCCGCCAAATGAACAAACTTTTTCCTTTCAACTGGTGGGTCCAGGTGGGTTCCTGGTGGACCCAAATCCTCCAAAACTATATATATATTTGGCATTTTTTTTAACGGATTAAATACATTTTTCCCGGCTTTTGCGCTTATTGTCTTCTGACGACTTCATGGAAAATCCTTGGAGGATTGTCCTTCTAGACATTCTAAAACAGAATTGTCAAGGTCAAACGGTAAGTCAACCATGGAAAATAAAGGTTTTAACAGATAGATAACAATGATGTTTTTTTTGTGTGCGGTACCCTCTGACGTCACCGACACGCAAGTTTCTATCTAGATTTCCTTGACCTCGTGAACACGCACGTTTCAATCTAGATTTCCTTGACCTCGTGTCCACGCACGTTTCAATCTAGACTCCCTTGATCTCACGTGTGCGCACGGCCGTTCCCTTTTGATTTTTATTAAAAAAAAAAAAGCAAAAAAGAAAAAAAAAAAAAAAAAAAAACGAAAACCATGTCTACCTTTCTTCTTATTTTATTTTTTTTTTAAATAAAAGTTTCATTTTCTTTATTTTTTTCCTTCCAAAATTTTTTAAAAATAAAAATAAAAATCTCCTATTTTTTAGTCTTCCCCCTTTCTTCCCTTCCTTTTGTTATTGGCTCTAATTTTCAAACTTTGAAATCTTACCTATTCTTTTTCTCATTTTCTTCTAGAACCATAATCCCATATTTAGTGTTAATGATAGTGAAAAATAAAATTATACTACATCTATCCATTTTTATTAATATGATACTAAAATTTTGATAATATTAAATAAAATTCTCATACTAATTTATTAAAATTATCTTATAAATAAATATATTAATGAGTACAAGTGTAGATTACTTTAAGTGGGAAAATTTTCTAAATGCTGGAGAGTTTGATAATAATTTTATATTTCACATTATATAAATCAAACTTCCCCTTTAAAACACTCATCTTCTTATCTCTTTCTAAAAAAAAAAAAAAAAAAAATTGAGTTGATATCAACAATAAAAAATAAATTTTAAAATTTTAAAATTAAAAACATAAAAATAAAATATTGACCCTGACTACATTTTCAGCGCTTTCTCTCGTGTCTATTTTTTGTTTATTTATTTATTATCATTATTATATACTAAAATTCCTGCAAAACAAAATTGAATATAAATAAACATACATAATAATAATAATAATTGATATTATTATTGTATATAATAGTAATAATAACAATAATGATAAATAAAAAAATAAATAAACAAAATATAGATATTGAGAAAGAGTTGAAAATGCATTAAGAGTTAACATATTATTTTTATATTTTTAGGATTAAAGTCTTTTTTTTTTTTTACTTTTTATTATATTTTTAATTTTTAAAATCTTTTATTTTATTGTTTAGGCCAACTAACAAAATCTTATTCAATTTTTCTGAAAAGAGATAAGAAGATGAGATGTTTTAATCAAGAATGCTTGATTTATATAATGCAAAATATAAAATTATTATGGGAGGATTTTTCCACAGTGACTTGCACTCAATATTATATAATTAATAAATTAATAAATATATTTATTAGTAAGATAATTTTAATAAATTTATAAATATATTTATTAGCAAGATAATTTTAATAAATTAATATGAGAAATCAATTTTATGATAGTTTTATTTATTATTGTCAAATTTTTAGTATGTAAATTTTTAGGAGAGATCATTAAGAGGATCTAGTTTTGCATGATTTTAATATTTGATCCCTAGTTTTATTACTAAATATGAGATTAAGGTTTTAGGAAAAAAAAATTGCTAACGTTAGAAATTTGAAAATACATATGTAGTATTTCAACTTAGAGACCCCAACAACCATAAACAAACCTTAACTAGTCAAGTAACCGATTTAGTAGTCATCATGCATTTAATGCATTGATAGATGATCACTTAGGCTTAGATCCTTAATTAGTTGAGCAATCAATTTGACGGATACTCAACTAGTCAAAGCTTTAACTAGTAGAAAAGAGAAAAATAAAAAATGTCTCTTGATTTATCAAGTCTAACCTATTCAACTCCTCAATTGTAAATGACATGGTTTAAGGTCTGAAATTTCCAATAACTTATATTAACCTTCTTAAAACTTTTCAGGATAAATTTAGAAATAATTGAGCTCAAGATTTTAATTCAAAATTAACAAGAAATCATCCAATTCTTTGATTAAAAAAAATGATCTTAATTTTATACAACATTTTAGGTTAATTTAAGTCGTCAAGGATCATAAGTCTTCCATGATTGCTTGAGCTTTCTTTGGATTTTTAATAGTAAACTTAAAAAACTTAATTTGATTTAAACCATTAGTAATTTTAACTTTATTTTGTAATTATAAAAAACCTATTAGGAGAATCCTTGGGCTAATAGTCTTGATGTTTGATCTTTAGGATTGTTTGATTCTAAAAAGAAATGGGAGGATCAAGGATTTTTGTTGGTTGAAGGAGAGTGAGAGGGGCAAGCCATGTCAAACAACACACATTTAATATGGGTTATTTAGTTAAATGGGTCAAAATAACCCCAATATTTGCAAATCTAACCCACCGATAAAAAAGTTAAAAAAAAAAAAAAAAAAAAAAAAAAAAAAAAAAAAAAAAAAAAATTGTTAATTGAGACAAAAATGCCCTTCCTTTTATTTCCCTCCAACACTTGCAACTTCTCATCTTCTACTTCATTTAACCTTTTAAAGAACGACTTCCCATCTTTTCCTTCAAAAACTGTAAAAAATTTCTCATCATCTTCTTCTACTTCATTCTGTTTTTTTGGTGCACAGAAAGGAAAGCTTATCTTCTATTCTGCTTCATTTACAGAACAACTCCTCATCCTTTGTCTTCTTCTTCTATTTCATTCTCTTCATTTGGTGCACATAACGGAAAACTCATCTTTCCTTCAAAAGCCTTAGAAAATTTCTCATTTATCATCTCATCCTCTGTTTCATTCCCAATCCTTAGAAAAATTATCTCATCTCATTTTATCCTCTTATCCTCTCATCTTTTTGTCAAGTTATCTCATATTGTATCTTCAAGCACGATAAAAAAATAAGTTCATTGAAGAGTGATAAGAGAAAAAAGTTAAAAATGGTGGTGAAAAAGCAAAAATCTCAATTGCGAAAAGAAAAAACAAAAATTGTGAGTCTGAACTTAATTGTGATTAAGTTTTTTATTAATGCAATTCAACTATTGTTAAGTTTAAGTGAAAATTCCGACCGTAAACTTAATTGTGGTTGAGTTATTTGTTAATGTAACTCAACCACCATTAAGCTCAGGTGAAAATTATAACTATGAACTTAACTGTGGTTAAGTTATTTGTTAATGCAACTTAATAATAGTTAAGTTTATGTTCATGCAATGACTATCAATTTAACCATAATTAAACTTAACCAATTAATTTATATGATAAAACTAAAACATTAACTTAAAATTTCAATCTATCATTCAAAAAAATTACTTTAAGCATATACAAAAAAATAGGTTCACAAATCCCTTCATGACCCTATACAAAAATAAAAAATAAAAATGTAGATACATAATTAAATCATCCTCAAAAAACAAATTCTATGGTAGCCTTATTAAAGTGACTCATGAACTGGTTGTAAGGAAAATTCTTGGATGTTGATATTGCTCTCAACAATATTGACACAACTATGTTCATTTCTAGGATGTAATGGGATTGGTTGTTTGCATGTTTTTCGATTATGCCCATAATCACCACATCTACCACAACATCGTGTGTGACTAACCTTTCCACTTGAACGAATTCTCTCATTTCTTGGTCTTCCTACTAGTTGTCAACTTTTTAGTGGTATCACAACTCTACAATGAATGTCTTCTAGAATGCAATACACAACTCAACTGGATCTAGTTGAAGAATGCGATACACAACTCTCATTAATTAATGATATGATATATTCTTCTTCACTGTAATATCTTTACCTTCACTTCCTTAATTTAAAGCGGTATATGTTCTCATCTTATACCTAATTCCCTTTATACAAAAACATTATTCCTATTTCATCAATGATTGCAAAAATAAATATTTCACATTATCATATTAAGAATGAAATAGTACAACATATGATATACTTTTATTAAGTTTCAACTATAGACTATGTAATGAATCTTAAAACATATATTTATATTTTTATTAAATAACCCACTATATAATAATATGTCAACAATTCAATCTCAATTTTCAGTATAGTTATATAAAAATAGACTTTTTCTTTGAATAGCAACACATAAACTCAACTTATGTTAAGTTAAACCTAACAAATAGTAAAATTTGTTGTTCAATGTAGCAATGCAACACTTCCTATAAATCAAATATCCAAAGGAACAATATATAACTATGATGGGTATTAATCATATGAGCAATACTAAAACCATAATAATTTTTCATGCGTGTGATTTATTGCTTACCATCATTTGACCTTGCCATATAGATAAATCTTTTCAACTTCTTTTGAACGAACTTTTCACTTTTTCATAACTAATAATGGAGTCTCTATTTTTTTTACCAACAATGGTGAAGTGGGATTTTAAATTTTCAAAAAACAGAAAGAAATAAAATAATAATCTAAAAAAGAAATTTTTGGTTACTTACATTTTTTTTGTGATCAAGAATAAAGAATAAATGAAACTATGGTAAGAACTTAGGCTTATTCTCCACAAGAAAACAAAGAGAAAGAGCAACCAGTGATTGAATAAAAAAATAAAAACCTAATCTACTATAAAAATAGAGCAAAAAGGAAAGTTATATTGAAGGGAAAAATGAGGGGTTTTTTTATCTCAATCAGGTCAACTTTTTTGCCTTTTTAGGGGTGGGTTATATTTACAAATATGGGGGTTATTTTGACTCATATAACCAAATAACCCTTTTAATAAGGGTGACCATGGTATGATGACCCTTTCTCCTTTCCTTTTGGTTTGTTTTCATTTCATGGCCACTTATTAAGATGAGTGCTCTTCGATAGATCACCGTATGTTCTTCCAAATACATCATTCCAGCCTATCTAAGCTTTGACGATTTTGTAACTCCAACTTTGAATCTCTTAGAAGCATTAAAGATTCTTATGCTTCCCCAAAGAAAGATAGTAGCCACAAGGGAAGTTTCCTAGTCTAAAATGAAATATAAGAAGGGACTTTTCCCTTCATCTTTGAGGTTTGGACATGATGGAGGCAATATTTTGCACCAACTTACTCCCAAAAGAGGTCTATCCCAACAATTTTCTCTTCTTGAGGTCCTATTGCCTTCTCCTTCAGAATGTGTTCAACAACCACCTCCAATGAGGATTTTTCCTTGTCCTTCCCATGTCAACATAGATGGAGGGCTTCACTAGATGCCCCTCCCCCCAAATTAGGAAGGTTGTTGCAAGGTTCTCTTAAACGCGCCCAAGGTTATGCACAATTCTTTTTCCAAAGCCAAGAGTCTGCTTGCTTGTGAGTTCACAACCAAAGTAGTAATTACATTCTTTTCAAGTCATTTAGCTTCCTTACTTTGGATGGTTGTATGCTTAATGCTTTCATCATTCCTTTGTAGGCTTGCATGATTGTATTTGGGGTCGCAGACCAAGCTAGTCTATTTCAAGAGACACCATTCTACCATAAGAATGAGATTAAGCACCTTCGTCTTTCGATGAATAAGGTGGCCCTTGGATGGGCTCAGGGGTGAAGTCCATTCTTGTGTATGAGAGAATTGTCCAAGATATCTCAACTTTTGGGTGGAGAAAAGAAAGAGGTGGTTGTCGTCTGAACTACCCTTAATTTATGCCTTCCAAGCAGAAAATAAATCCCCCCATAGCGAGGTTTCTCAACTTGACAAAGAACAAAAAAGATTGGAAGTAGGACAGATTTGGACTGAGGTTAGACATAAAGATTCAAAACAAGAAAAGTTTGAACAAGAATCTAGGATTAGAAAGGCCCCAATAGGAGGCCAAAGAAAATGAAAAGATAAAATGTATAGAAGTTGACTACAATTTTTACAATGACGTAGAAAAGGCTTTAAATAATAGCATAACAAGGTAACATCCTAAAATGCTACATCCTTTCAAACTAGATGAAGATATATCGACTACATCCTTTCAAACCAAATGAAGATCAAGTCTATTTAAGAGTGATTATGATTAAAATGTTATTATTCATAGCATTTTTATTAGTAGCTTCCATTAGAAACACTTTTAAAGAGAATCATTTAGTATTTGGATATGAACTAAAAACAATGTACTACATGACCATGAACTTCAGTTTAAAATCTTGGACATGAGGCCACTAATATTCTAACCAGTAATCAAGGATGAAAGAATTTCATAAACTTTTGTTATCGTCTCGAATTTCAAATAAAAGAAAATAAAGATTGTTTTATTTAATATACTAAGGTGGGGTTTTTTTGTTTTTTTGTTTTTTTTACTTAATTTTAAATAGAACTTAAAACTAAATAGTGCTTAATAGTATTAAGTTTTAGATCGTTTGTTTTTATAGTATTTTATTTCTATTAAGTATTAAAAAGTATCGAAAAATCAATATGTTACTTTTTCCATTTAGAAAAAACCAAATATTTTAGTTTTTTTTTTTTTATTCAGTAAAAAATTTATAATAAGTCATGAAAGGTAAAAAAAAAAAAACCTAAAGTCTGAAAACAAATTGCTTTTAAAACATCCTCAAAATGTTTTTATGAACTTTGCCCATTCTAGGGATATGAGTTCCATAACAGAAAATATAGAGAAGATAGAACAAACCCATTTGAGCTTGGGATCAAATGTGGAACCGAAGGTTAGACCCATACACATTAAGCAGCCATCTTTGAAGAACTTGTCCTCTGCACATCTTATCGCATTTGGAAGTTAAATGCCTTAACGGCAAAAGTGAAGACAACGAAGAAGAGCTAGGTAAAGCCGACAACCACAGCTGCAACCACTCCCAGGAAATCATGCTTAAATCTGTAAAAATAATCCAAGTATTGTACCACGGTTACATTTCTATCAGTTAGCATCTCCTCTACATCACCAAACTGTGATGTAATCATTCCATACAAGGTCCATGCAACTGGACATATCCAATAGTGCCATCTCCACCACACAGGAATCCTCTGGAATCCATCAGGGAAGAAATGCAACACAATGAATCATTTCTGTATCCTTATGATAATGTAATTTGGATTTGAGAAAGAATTATATATGGGTTGAGAGTGCTTACGGTTCGTGGGACTGTAAAGCCTGAAAAGAGGTTCCATAATCCATAAAATGCAGCACCGGTGATGGCAGCAACGTGTTGATTCGGTGTAGCAGCCACATCCATCATGCCATAGAAGGTGAAGTACAACAAGGTGAAGAACATGAAGAAGAGATGCCAGAGGAACTTAGTGGCCATCCATTCATATCCGACCATTGAATAAACTATAAGGCCATATACAATAGTTTGTACAAAGATATATGGGATCTCAACAAAAGCCTGCAACAAGAGATGAAATTTGAGTAGGAAAGGACATAAAAGTAATACAGATCTGTAATGTCTATAGCATAAGAAGACTAGTTACCTGTGCAAAGGCATATGCCATGGCTGAATACATTCCTGCAGCTCTTTCTCTGTAAAAGACTGTTCGTTCAACTACAACGACTGGCTTCACGGATGCGGAATTTTGAATCCCAAGGAAGATAACAGCAGAAAACATAGCACCCATTGCATTAGCCAGATCTGTTGACCTTTTCCTGCATTTTACAATGTAAGGTATAAGTTAAAGTTGATTTAGAGAAACGTATGAATTGGACTGACTTCCACTTACCTTCTAGTGCCGAGATCCCAGAACATTGTCCCAAACATCAGGCTATGCCAACTGTGAAGAGAAATCTCACTGCAGTGTATCCTGTGTTGCGCCAGTATGACAACCGTTGTTTCCATAAGTTTGCCATGCATTGGGTGAAGAAGGGTTGGGAGTACTGAGTAGGGAAATAGAGCTCCTTTGAACCAGGGGCAGGTTGGCTCAGTTCTTCAATTAAATCTTTGTTTCTCCTGAAACATATGCCACATGTAAGAAATGGCTTGAACAACAAATTTAAGCTTTCATTAGGAACCTATAGTTGAATCACCTGAATAGGTCGGAATTTTTGTATATTTCCTTGAAATCAATCCCCAAAAATACTTCTTGTGCTGTAGTGGTAACTTCCAACATCCAAGTTGCAGGGTTATAACTTTCTTTGATTTTACGGACTCCTTCAATTCCCTTCACAAAAGGAAGTCTTATGCATCAGTAAGCACTTGATATGAATTAACTCAAACTAAAGTATCACAGCCAATTACTTTTGCTATATGCCATGGCAACTTACCCCAAAATACTTTATCAAATGGGAAGAATGTCTACCCAATGGTCCCACATATATCTCTTGTCCTCTGCGCTTCATCAGGAGCAACTGCAAACCCATTTTAAATAATTCAGTACTTATATGCCAAGGATTAACAAGAGAAACCATAAATTATTTCTGTCCACGAAAATTTCCCACCTCATTGAAGGCTTCAGATATGTCAATACTTGGTTGATGGATGGTGCACACAACTGTTCTTCCTGTGTCCACTGTGTTCCTAACTGTTCTCATAACAATTGCAGCAGCTCCTGCGTCTAGCCCTGAAGTTGGCTCATCCATGAATATTATTGAGGGATTTGCCACAATCTCAACTGCAATAGTCAGCCTCTTGCACTGCTCAGTTGAGAGACCATTCACACCTGGCAACCCAACCAGTGCTCCCTTCAACGGGGTCAGTTCCACGAGCTCCATGACTTCATCAATGAACATCTGTGACCACTAGCAAGGATTAGAAATTGTTTAAAAAACAATGCAAATTTAAAAAAGAAAAAGCAAAAATTCACACTGCTTGTGATTCTTTTCTGATAGCAGGTTGTGAACTTTGTCTTGTCTTGTTAAACCGATCAGTTAATTGATGGAAATGGCTCTGTTATGCTCAATAACACTTGCTTCCATGAACTTCACCCAATTGGATTCTAGGACAATGAAATTTCGACCAGCATTTTTCCTTAGGTGAAGGTCAAGCCAAACTTGAACCTGATCTTAGCCCAACCAAGTCAAGTTTGAAAAATCAATTCTAGATAGGCTTAGCTTGTTGAGAGCAATAAATTGAATAAGAAAAATGTGGAAACAATTCAGGAAACTCTCACCTTTCTGGTATCAGAATCCACATCAGAAGGCAATCGCAGCCAAGCTGAGTAGACCAAGGACTCATAGACAGTAACATGAGGAGAGTGGATATCATTCTGCTCACAGTATCCAGAAATTCGAGCAAAAGTTTCTTGCTTCTTTGGGTAGCCAGAAATGGTGATGTTACCCTCAATATATCCACCAGTTTTCCGACCAGCCAGTACATCCATGAGGGTGGTTTTACCAGCACCGCTAACACCCATCAGAGCTGTAAGAACACCAGGCCTGAAAGCACCACTCACCCCCTTCAGAAGCTCCAATCTGTCTTCAAGGACACCCTGATTCTTCATTTCCTGCAAGTTCAATTCAAACCACTTAGTACTCATTTGCAGCTAAAACATGTATATTGTTTGCATAAATTTGACATTACCTCTGGCATGTCAACTGAGTATCTAAGATTATCAAAGGTGATTGAATGTGGTTGGAATGGAAGAACCATTCCTTTTTTCTTGTTCTGGTTAGCCTCAACAACAGCTCCAGACCTCACAGCTGCGGATGAGATAACTTGCCCTCTTTCCTCTGGTCTCTCTGCATGTTGGGCTCAAGTCTAATTAGCCATACAAGTTAAAATGACAACATAGGCACACAACGGCATGCATACACCATGTATGAGTTTCCACCTGTGGGTGCAGTTTGGTCAACAGAGCCAGTCTTGTCATTCTCAGACTCTTCTGTTATAAAAGCTTGAGGCTTATCATATGCTGCAAGATTTGTACAAATTTTAATACACTAGATCCAATTCTTATGAGTTCAAAGCAGAGGAGATAAAGATGCTCACGATCTAGGTAAGTGAGAGCCATAGTATAACAGATGTTGAAGACGATCAGGAATCCAATCTGTGCCCCAACTCCTAGCCAGTACCAGTATGACTCTCTGAAAAAACCGTGAGACTTTAATATTGCGACTCCTAGGGATACTGTTGAATTTGTAGATACACTCTGAAAAAAAAAGAAAAAATGTTCAATCATCAGCCAACTTTTGCAGACAGACATAAGTAAACACAAATATTCACATGGAAAATTCAAGAACTTACTTGTCTCCAACTCTTCGCGAGGAATTCATTTACCATTATTGAGTTCTGTGCATACATCAGAGGGGAAGACCAGAGAAACCCCATTTCCACCATTTCTTGATATTTTCTACAGCATTCACCAAACACAAAAAGGAAACAAAAAATCATTGTTAGGGTTTATGCAGAAGAAGGTTCGACTTTTCCCAAAAGAAAAAAAACTTTCCTCGTTATACCTCGAGACAGGACAAAACCACCCAATGCAAAAAGCAGAAGTGTTGCAAATGACCCGAATGTGTTTGCAACAATCATGTTTCGACCGGTTGATGCTATAAGTTGGAATAATGCAGATGCCATCTGATTAACAAGCAAGAGGAGAAGATACCGTCTAAACAACCTGCAATAAGAAGATTTGTTTTATAGAGAAAACATGTGAAACAAATTTGGACAGTTTCTACAAATTCCTAACTTGTAACTTTTACCTTCCCACACATGGATCCAATCCGACGACATAATAAGCAGAGAACACCCAAACACTAACTTCACAAAATGTGATTGGGATCTTGAGAATGATTGTGGGAAGAGCATATGTCCATGCAGGAAAGAAGAATAGGTCTCTTTGCTTGTAAAAGACAGGAAGTCTAACAATGGTCATGGCAATTTCTGAAATTCCATTAAACAAGATCATGATCACAGTGAAGAACAAATAACCAAAGTATACTATTCCATCTTCCATTGAACGTTTGTGCATCTGAGTTCTTAGGAAGAGTGTCATTGCAATGAGTGCCATTATTATGAGCTAAAAACATAAAAAATTAAATAAATTAGGATCACATATTCAAAATTATAAGCCATCATCGTAAAGTAACAATAATAATAACAGTCACTTGGATGAGCTTAAAAATATGGACAAATGAGTTCCTCTTCATCAGCAAGTGCTCTCTTGAGAGGCAAGCAACCAACAGTTCTTTCTTGCTAATTCCATACTTTTTGGTTGTCAAAGCAGCTGGATGGCTTTTGGCCTTGTCAAATGGAGTTGCAAGCTCTTCTGCTAGTTGCCCTCCAGCATGAAATGACTGGAATGCCTCAGCAAATTCCTTCGCTGTGACAAACCTGTAAGGCTCATTTTTTAGTGTCCAATACTGCTCCTGATCTTTCCTAGATGTTACCTGCAATGAATTAAGTTTTCAGAAAGACTAATTGTGCATCTTAATATGTAAAGCTTATCTTCAAGCTCGGTTTTATCTAAAAGAAGAAAATACCAAAAGCTACAAAGCTAGATTTGCACTCACTTCTTGGAGGAAGTCTGCCACACCCTTCCTTTGAGGACATTTGAAGCCCATGGACTCAAAAAATCCAAGCACATTTTCATGAGGTCCTTGATAAACAATCTGGCTATCAGAGAGGAGAATGATGTCATCAAAAAGATCATAAGTCTCAGGTGGTGGCTGGAGGAGAGAGATGACAGCAGTCCTATTGAGAATGTGGATGGTTTGCCTGAGAGAATTCACAATTTGATAAGTTGTTGAGCTGTCCAAGCCAGTAGAGATCTCGTCCATGAATAGCGCCTTTGATGGACCAACCAGCATCTCACCTATCATTCAAACATTTCTCATAATTCAATTAAATTAAATCAATGAACCATATATATAAATATACATGTAGTTTTTTTCTTCTTCTTTCAGTTAGAAACCAAATTATTCAACCTATTGTGACACGCTTCCTTTGTCCTCCAGAGATACCTCTTATCATTTCATGTCCTACCATGTATCAGCACAGATATCTAATCCCAGAATCTGTGGATAGAAGCAGGCATAAAGACAAATAAACAAAGTATGAGCTAGCATTGGCTTTTCTCAGAAATCTGTATGTCATCATCGAAAGTCATATGGTTATATTACCTTCATTATATAATCAGCGACCACACTTTCCTTCTGCCCTTCAGTTGCTGCTGCCTGAAATATTAGAAACCAGTAATGACAATATTAGAAACCAATTCTATTCAGTACATTAAGAAATTCCATAGATAAAAATTTTTGCAGTAGAGCAAAATTCAGGAATAAGATCGACTCAAGCCATTCAAAAGAGTATGAAAAGAAGGGAACAAACTCCAGAGTAGACAGAGCATCAAGAATACAAAGCCAATTTGCCTATTTATGTCAAGTGATCAAAATTTTCATTCTAGAGAATACAAACATCCATGTTCTCCACTAAAAGCAAATAGATCAAATTCCGAAGAACTGGTTAAAATTTTACTGAAAGTAGCTTCTGTCTCACCTTCATGAAGACATCGATATCAGGATCAGGCTTAATGTTTGCTGCTTTCTCTCTTCTTGCGAGCTCTGTTAACATTTCTGCAGATAGCCAAAATAAGAGTCAATCTCCTAGCCTATACAAATGAGATATAACTGCATTGGCAACCTTCAAAAACAGAGAAAATAAAAGGCAAAGGCAATGGCTTCGACTAACCAAATCGATCTCCAACACCCTGGCATCTTGCAGAGAAGGCCAAGGTTTCTCGTACTGTCATTTCTCCAAGATGGGTATCATGTTGACTGATATAGGCAGCAGTTCTCTGTGGTACAAACTCATTCATGCCATGACCATTGTATGTCACCCTTCCAGTAACCTAAAGAAGAAATTCCAGTTTTCAAATTAGACATGAAATTAAACAGCTAAAATTTGAATAGTCATGATTATTTTTTTTCATTCAACCTTCAGACTGGGATCAACCTTTCCGGGCAACGCCAATAAGAGAGTGGTCTTTCCAGAACTTGGAGGACCCAAAAGTAACGTCAATCTGCAGACAAAAAAAATGCACAACAATCGAATATAGATCTTTGAGTATATTCTAAATCCGAAGGAACTATTCATTTGTTTTATTAAATAATCCATTTTTACACTCAAAACAAATTCATACTCTCACCTGCCAGGTTTGATGATTGCGCTAACATCTCGAAGAATAGTGAATTTTCTCTTTCTAGTTGGAAGAATCCGAAGACCACGCAAGATATTCTTTAAAACAGAAGAAAAATTATAATCTAGAAGTATACGTATCGAAAAGAGTATTTATTGCATAGCTAATGATCTGCATTTGCATTGTAGTTACCTCAACTTGATTAAAAATGAAATTAAAGAATGAAGGCAAAGCTCTGCTTCCTACATAAGCTTCTCCATCAATAGTAAGATGCTCATATCTAACTTCAATTTCGGGAAGTTCAATCCCAACTCTGAAAAAGTGGAAGAGACATGAAAAGTCATCATTAAAAAGTTAAAGAAAGTTGTTTGGTTGGGGAGAAAATGTAGGAAACACCTATCAGACAAACTCACCTATCCATACGATTCTTGAGCTTCAACAAGAACTTCTCATTGTCCTCTTCAGCAATTTTTATCAACCGCTCCACTAAATTCTTCTTGTCCTGAAGCCCAAGGTTGTGTATATCACCCTCTGATCCCAGCAACAAACCTTTCCTCAACCGATTGTAGGTGGGGAGTTTCTCGAGTGCGGCCCATTCCAAAGCTTCTTCGTCATCCTCACCCCACAAAGATTGGGAGAAAATCTCGACATCAGGGGTCCTCCATCTCATAGAACCAGCTCTATGAGTTTCAGTAGTCGACATTGCAAACAGAAAGGAAGTACTCTCCTGCAAAACCAACAAGAACCCGCCAAATCCCAAACTGTTGAAATTATAATTCTATCTAAAGTCAAACTAAGAGAATTGTAGGAATTTGATAAATATTAGAAATTGTTATTTATTTAGATTTATGTGTTAATTAAGACTTTTGGTATAATAGCAATTGGAGTCTCAGTACATTAGTTTATTATAAGTTATTACGTTGAAAAGAAAAAATGCAATAAAGTATTATTTTAGCAAAAATATTATTAATGAAGTGATTGGTAGGACAAAAAATGAAGCGGTTCAAAAGATTCGAAACTGGTTTATTTTCTTGTGATTCTTTATACCATGTTTGGTTTCAGAAAAGTACTAAGAAAATAAAAAAAGTGTTAAGGAAAATAGTTTTCTCATGTTTAATTTTATAATGGAAATACAAAAGAAAATAAAATATAATTAAAATTTGTTAAAAATTTATATATTTTAAAATTTTTTAATCTTTATATAATAGACGAAAATAAGTAAAATAAGTTTGAAGAAATATATTAAAGTAATTTATTAAATTTAAATCTATTTTAATTTTCTTCATTTTTTCTTTCTTTTTACTTTTCCTCTCTATTTTCTTTCCTTCACATTTTTCCTCATATTTTTCAAAAACTAAACATAGCCTAGAAAATTGGTGAGGAAATCGACTCTAAAAGAGTGTGGGCAATGACTCCATAATAATGTACACATGCCACCATCTTTTTTTTCCCTTCAACCTCCTATATTACGACTTTCGCAGTTCATAATTTTTGGTTTCTTACACTTTCTTTAGCAAGTAAACAAAAATGTGAATTATTGAATGTTTTGTTAGTTTTTAAAATAAGAAGAAATATAATACTTAATTTTATACATGTTTTAAGGCATGTTTGGTATGTGAGATAGGATAGAGTATCTATATTCTATAATATCAAATTCCATTAAATGAAAAATGCATATTTTAAAATATAATTTTCAATGAGATATGATTTTTTTTTTATATTAAATCCAATCTATAATATTATAAGATGACATATCCAATGCATTTCCTAAAATAAATAATTTTCATATATTTTTTAAGATTATTAAATCCAATGGATATAATATTATAAGGTAACATATCCAAAGAGATAGGTAATGTAACGTTATGCTTATATTTAATTTGTAAAATGAATAAAAATAAAATGAAATATATATAATATAGTTTGTAAATATTTTTTTAGTTCCTCCATTTTAACCATAAATTTAACTTTATAATAAATAAAAAATTACTTTACTAAATAAGTGATAAAAAATAAAAAATGATAAAAGAAAAATAAATTTATGATACATAGGATAATATATCTCACTACTTATTCAATATAAAAAGAATATAAAAAAAATATAGATGATATATCTCACTACTTATGTGTTCCATCCACCCAACCAAACCATGACCGTATGATATAAAAAAATTTAACGTTGAATAGCATCCACATTAATGAAAACAAACAATTTACTAATATAAACTACACAATCTAAACACTCAAATGATAAATTTCGCTCTATTTAGACTAATGACAAATAAACAATTTAAATATTTAATAAAATTCCACTTTATTAAGTTTTAAGCTTAGAGTATTAAAAAAAAGTTACTTTAAGAATATTTTTTAGAGTTGTTTCAAAGGAATGAGATTTTTTTTTCATTTATGTCGTAAAACAAATTATTTTAAAATTTAAAATCAAAATATAAAAATTTCATTTTTTATATTAAGATAAAATTGTCTTATAAAAAGTAACAAGTTAAAAAACTAATAATTTTAAAAATGACTTAAGTCTTAACACTATTAAGTATTATTTAGATGTAAGGTTTATTTAATTTTATTTTTTTTTAAAAAAAAGCACCACCTTTCAAATAAGATTTAAGCAGGTTTAACCTATTTGAAATTGCTTGAAATCTAAGAGGTTATTTGTTTTTTAAACTTAAATCTTAAAGCTAGTTGCTTTAAAATTTAAGATAAAAGTAAATAAAATAAAGTAAAATAAAAACTTATGTTATTAAGACAAAATTTTCTTTTAAAATGATAAACTAAAAAAATAATTTGAAAAATGACTTCCATCTTAGAGCAACTCTTTTTATTAGGATTTCATATCTATCCTAATTAAAATTAATAATCAACTTGATTTTGAGTAAGATTATATCAATGTTAACCGATATTATTTTCTAATAAAAGTATTTGCGAAAACATAAACACATTTATGCTTCAATAAATGGAATACATTTTTTAGTAATATAATCATACTTTAATTTTGAAAAAAACATATTAGTTTAATAATCGATATTCATAATTGATAATATCATACATTAAAAATTATTAACGGTGATCAAATAACTAATATATTTGGATTATTAAAGTAACGATGAGCATACATCCATTGTAACTTGGTGTAAACTTTTTTGTTGATCTGTTTTTTCTTTGCTTATTAAAAAATAAATTATTAAAATAATAAGCATAAAAATTAATCAAAACAATAACTATCACTCAAATGAAGTATTAGGCTCTATTGATAATTGTTTTTAAAAACAATTTTTATTTTCCAAAATAAAAAAATGAGGAAACAAGTTTGATAATAGAAAACAAAAAACATTTTCTTGTTTTTATGTAAAAAAGACATTGTATTTTCAATCCTTTAATTGTTTTTACTTTTTTTTAAGGATTATTTTTAAAAAATAATCATACAAATACGAAGAATGATTAAAAATAAAACACTACATATAAAAATTATTTTTAAAATAAATTTAAAAATATAGAAAATAGGTTAAAAAACATTTAGGTTTTTAAATAGACTTTTATTTTATAAAAAATCAAACAACAATTTTCAAAAATTGTTTTCAAAAAACACTTTTCCAATAGAACCCTATCCTACCAACTATATATATATATATACACACACAATGCTAATAATATTTAAAAGAAAAACAGTCACATGAAAATGTAATGATAATAGAGAGTAGAGAAGAACTTACTAAATTGAAGATCGAACAAGTCTCAGAAAAACATTGTCAATAAGACGTGGGATGAGAATGATTTCATATAGCTACTGAGATTGTCCTCAAAGTTGTTCTTAAGAAACAAAAATACTATAAATGGTTGGATCCAACCTTTAAAGGAAACCAAATAATGCCAAAGCCTTTTTTTTTTGCCTTTTTTTTTGCCCTTTTTTTTTTTTTATAAAGAGACTTTAATTTTTTTCTTCTAAAAGGAACATTCTATATCTAGAATCTGAAGGTATCAAACTGTGCCTCCAAGTAGTTTGACTGTAAAGTACAATTCAATCCTATGTGTTGATTGTTCTTGTGGTTTGTTAATTGGTCAGGCAATCGATCTATCCTTAATTGGTTTCCATATTATCATTTTTTCATCTTTTTCCTCATCATTTTTATCCTCTTCCATAAATAAAAAATATTTAGTAAATTATTTCATTAGCAATTTGTTGAATACTTGAAAATAAATTAAATAAGATAAATATTCACAAAATTTTGACTTAATTATTCATGATGACATTAATAATGAGAGTAAGGTATAACCAAATAAGACTAAGATAGGAAATAATGAGACCAAAGAATTTGTCTCTAAAAGGTATGAAAAAATGAGAATCAAATATGAATTAAGGAGACATAGGTATAAACTTAATAAGGAAAATGATAATTATACTTAAATGTATGAATTTAAGAAAATCTAAAATTTTGGTGATAATTATTCATTATCACATCAAATTTATATCTAGGAATGGTTGAAAATAATGAGAGCAATGCAGAACCAAATGGTACTAAGATAGGAAAAAATGAGACAAAAAAATTTGTCTTTAAAAGGTATGAAAAAATGAGATTCAAATACAAATTAACTAGATATAGGTATAAATTTAATAGGAGAAATATTAAATACGCTTATGGTTATGTTTGGTTCTATGAAAATATTAAGAAAAGAAAAAAAATATAAAGGAAAATAATTTTCTCATGTTTGATTATCTTATGAAAATATTAAAAAAATGAAATATAATTAAAACTAGAAACTTACGTATTTTTAAATTATTTAATCTTTATATCACTTTTTCCTTCCTTCTAATTTTCCTTTCTATTTTCTTTCCTTCACATTTTCCCACAAATTTTTCAGGAATCAAACATAGAATAAATGTATGAATTTAGGAAAATCTAAAATTTTGGCCATAATTTTTCATGATTACATCAAATATATATAGGAATGGTTGAAAATAATGAGAGCAATGTATAACCAAATGATATTAAGAAAATAATGAAATCAAAGAATTTGTCTCTAAAAGGTACGAAAAATGAGAGTCAAATATGAATTAATGAGATACAAGTATAAATTTAATAAGAGAAATACTAATAATGCTTAAATATGTGAATTTAAGAAATTCTAAAATTTTGACCATAATTATTCTCACATCAAATATATATATATAGGAATGGTTGAAAATAATGAAATCAATTTGTAACCAAATGGGAATAAGCAAAATAATGAAAACAAAAAATTTGTCTCTAAAAAGCACCAAGAAATGAGAATCAAATATGAATTAATCAAATATAGGTAAATTTAGTTAGAGAAATATTAACAATACTTAAAGATATGAATTTAAGAAAATCTAAAATTTTAACCATAATTATTCATGATTACATTAAATATATATAGGAAGGGTTGAAAATAATGAGAGCAATGTATAAGCAAATGGGACTAAGAAAATAGTGAAACCAAAAAATTTGTCTCTAAAAGGTATGAAAAAATGAGAGTAAAATATAAATTAATGAGATATAGGGATAAATTTAACAAGAGAAATATTAATAATGATTAAATATATGAATTTAAGAAAATCTAAAATTTTGGTCATAATTATTCAAAATCACATCAAATATATATAGTGATGGGTGAAAATAGTGGGATCAGTGTATAACCAAACAAGACTAAGATAGAAAATAATAAAACTAAAAAATTTCCTTAAAATGTATGAAAAAATGAGAGTTCAATATGAATTAACATATATATAAACTTAATTAGAAAAATATTGACAATCTTAAGTATATGAATTTAAGAAAATCTAAAATTTTGGCCATAATTATTCATGATCACATCAAATATATATAGGAACGGTTGAAAATAATGAAAGGTATAATCAAATGGGACTAAGATAGAAAATAATGAAACCAAATAATTTGTCTTTAAAAGCTACAAAAAAATGAGAGTCAAATGTGAATTCATGAGATGTTGGTATAAATTTAATAAGAGAAATATTAATAATGCTTAAGCATATGAATTTAAGAAAATCTAAAATTTTGGTCATAATTATTCATTATCACATCAAAATGGGACGCTTGAAAATAATGAGAGCAAGGTATAATCATACGAGACTATGATAATCAAACTACTTCAAAATAAAAATCCTTAATAGATTCAAATCATCAAGATGATGTTAGTCTTTTTCAAAACATTGAAGAAAATCTAACCAAAGTTCCAATGACCAAGAAATATGCATAAAAGATAGTTGCCAGCCAAAGACCTTAAATGTAATCACTAAAGAATAAGAATTGATTTTAGAATTATTTACTAAGGTTAAAGATTCTTCAATAAAAACATAATTATGTGAAATTTGTAAGAAATCGATTTCTAAACTAGAAATGAAAAAAAAAAAACTATAAAACCTTATAACTTCGATGAAATCTTGACAAGATTTAACTATAATTCCCTAAAAAAGTGATTATTAAAGATCTTCAATAGGAAATAAGATGATGTTAGAAGTTAGAGAATTAAGACAATACACCAACATATGTTTAACAAACCTTCAAGAACAAATTAATTAGATCGTAAGTAATAAGAATTAATATATCCTGAAATCCTTATAAGTTAATGAAAATTTATCACACTTATATCTCAATGTTATAAATAGGGTCAACTTTAAAAAATGCAATGTTTCCCTAACAATTGCGATTAACAATGAGTTCATCGCTAAGATTAATTGTTGTCTTAATAGATTCAGGAGAAGCATCTTTATGGCATGCTAATAGGTCAAACTTAAGATTAGCTACAAATTGTCTAATGCTCATATCAATAATCAAGGGATATGCACACAACATTTAATTTGGTATAAGATTTAAGATAAGAAATATTCTTGGAATACCCTTTTTAATTGTCTACCCTATCACTAGAGTAGATGGTCAAGGTATAAGACTAAACTCTTAAATCAAGAGTCTTTTTGAATTTGCATATCCTCTAAAAAGAAACCTAAATAAATTAAGATCCTTGATTATTTCTAAAAAAAATACAGGCTAAGGATAATCATATCAATTTTTTCGTTCAAGAAGTTAGATCTAAGAGAATTGAAGAACAATTGAAAGTTAAAAAGACTCAAGATGCTATCCAATAATTCAAAGAGAAGTTGGTTAGAGAAGCCCGTCCTAAATTCCCTAATGTATTTTGGCATAGGAATGAACATGTTATAGAACTACCTTACAACCTAGAATTTAGGGAAAATGATATTCCCACTAAGGCAATATCAATTCAAATGATTCAAAAACCATTGAGATACTATGAAAAGGAAATTTAAGAACTCTTTGATAAAAAAAATAATAAAAAATCCAAATCTCCTTGAAGTTGTGTATGCGTAAATTTCATGAAGTCTTGCAAAACAACCAAAAACTATAGGAAAAATATATGTGATCAAAACTTTATATTAAAATTAATTGATTGTGCGGTATACACTCAAATATAATATTCTTTACAAAAGAATATTTTCTCCTTGATTACAATCCCAAAGATGATGACAAAAGTTTTTTCTTGATTTTTGAAAATCAATCCAAGGCTTAGAGTGGTTTTTTCTCGGATGAACTTGTTAAATGGTGAAAAACACGTATGTAATACTTACACATTTTCTCATACTTGCAGGGAGATTTTATAAAATCTTTTTTTCTTTGTAAAACATTTTTTCCTATATGAAGTCATTTTGCCAATCTCTCTTTTCCTTGAAAGAAGTCACCTTTATTTATAGGTGAAGATAGGAAATTAAATTTTAAATTTCAAGGTTTGATTACTTCATTCAAGGGGTTCCTTGATTATTTTAATAACTTTTCTCCTTCCTCGCTGAAAGTTTTGTCAACAAGATGGTATCTATTATTTCTTTTATTATTATTATTATTGGTTGGAGATTTTTGTTCCCTTTTTTTAGGAAACTTGTTAAGAAGAGAATATCTATTTCTATTTCTCTTCGATTAGAAGACTTAATTTCATAATCTTCGAAATTTTACTACATGTTACCTTTTGAGTTGCATACCACATGTCTAATGACTTGTCAAGCCTAGATTTTGTTGAAATATGAAGTCACAATTTTGAAGTCTGATTTAATGGTAATTTAATCCACTAAAAATTCGAATAGCTACAAATTTCTCTATTGTTTATGTTAAAAAACAAACAAATTTTGAAAAAGGAACACCTAGGCTTGTGATTAATTACAAACCCCTTAATGAAGCCTTATGGATTATGTATCCTATTCCAAGTAAGGGAGACCTTCTTCAAAGATTAGTTAAGTTTAGAATATTCTCTAGGTTTGACGTGAAATCAAGCTTTTTTGGCAAATCCGGATCACAGGAAAAAAAACAAGCATAAGACAACTTTTACAATACAATTTGGACATTATGAATGGAATTTAGTATCATTTAGTCTTAAAAATGTCCTCTCATAATTTCAAAACATTATAAGCGAACCGTCCTAATGATGAACTCATTGTTAAATACAATTGTTGGGGAAATATTTCATTTTTTAAAGATAACCCTATTTATAACATTGAGATATGAGTCTGATAAACCTTCATTGATTTTTGAGGATTCTAGGATATCTTGATTTTTATTACTTAAGATCTTATTAATTTGTTCTTGAAGGTCACTTAAACTTCTATTGGTGTATTGTCTTAATTCTTGAACCTCTCTGCATGTATGCATGCATGCGTGTGTGCGTGCGTGAGTGCGTGTTCTCGTAACAATTGCAGCAACTCTTGCATCTAGCCCTGAAGTTGGCTCATCCATGAATATTTTTCAGGGATTTGCCACAAGCTCGACTGCAATGGTCAGCCTCTTGCGCTGCTCAGTTGAGAGACCATTTCCACCTGGCAACCCAACTAGTGCATCCCTCAATGGGGTCAGTTCCACGAGCTCCATGACTTCCTCAATGAACATCTGTAACCATTAGCAAGGATTACAAATTGCTTGAACCGGCACTTTTCCCCAGAGTGAAGCTCAACCAATTTTTAAAAATATGGAAACAACTCAGGAAAATCTCACCATTCTGGTTTCAGCATCCACATCAGGAGACAACCGCAACCAAGCTGAGTAGAGCAAGGACTCATGGATAGTAACATGAGGAGAGTGGATGTCATTCTGCTCACAGTATCCAGAAATTAGAGCAAAAGTCTCTTGCTTCTTTGGGTAGCCAGAAATGCTAATGTTTCCCTCAATATATCCACCAGTTGTCTGACCAGCCAATACATCCATGAGAGTGGTTTTACCAACACCACTAACACTCATCAGAGCTGTTAGAACACCAGGCCTGGAAGCACCACTCACCCTCTTCAGAAGCTCCAATTTGTCTTCAAGGACACCTTGACTTTTCATTTCCTACAAATTCAATTCAAACATCTTGGTTCTCATTTTTGGTTTATTAGTTCAATAACAAAACTTCAGTGGAGCTAAAACATGTACATTATTTGCAAAAATATGAAGTTACCTCTGGCATGTCGACTGAGTATCTAATATCATCAAAGCTGATAGAATGTGGTTGGAATGGAAGATCCATCCATTTTTTTCTTGTTATGGTTAGCCTCAGCAATCGCTTCTGCCATCACAGATGAGGATGTGGATGAGATACTTCTCCCAATTTCCTCTCGGCTCTCTGCAAGTTAAGTTTAAATTTAGAAGTCATATAATACATGCAGTTAACTGACAACAACATGTTTGCGTGCTTGCGTGCGTGCGTGTGTGTACTTTAATTTGGCATCTATCAGTGAATCAAATGTCAAATTTTCATCCATTTATTGAAAATAGATTTTGTTTCGAGGTTAGTAGGGTGCATAACACCTTCCCACTAGACCACTAGTCACGCGGTATTTTCTTTCTTATTTTGTTTCTTAAAATAAGTAAAATAAGTGATAAATCCAAACTAAAATAAAAACAAGTTTTCAAAAATCAAACATTCATTTTTCCATGGAGTCCGAGTCTCTCCAAAGGATGCATCATCACCTCTATGAGAATTGCAGGCCCACACGGCTAGTGTTTACCATCCCTCATTGGTATTCCCTATCCCCTGGTAACGTTAGTTATCCCTCTCTAGAGCTAAGTATCCTCGACACAATGTGGTATTCGCAACAACTGTCATTATATCCCTTAATTCCCGTGAAAAGTATTAATGAAAATATCAGTAATCACAGATATATCAATATTTCAATTTTACGGATATATCGGCGGATATTTTGAAAAAAAAATTAGGGAGTCTAAAGTTGATCAAAACTTGTGAAAATATTACAGAAAACTCTAAAAATGATATAATAAACAATAATACACATTTTAAAGTTATTTTATAAAAATAATAATATATGTGTATGATATAATCAATCATATTTGACAATAATATCATATGCGTCCTTTAAAAAAATGAATTTTATAAATTTATTAAATTATATCAAATGTTATTTGACAATAATATTATGATATTTGATTATAATATATCTCACTTTAAAATTAGAATTCATTTCATTTAAGTTGTATTAAATGATATAAAATAAATGATGATATAAGTAAAAAAAAATTTAATTTTTATATTTTTATATTTAATTAATATATAAATAATATAAAAAAATGGTTAAGAAAATTATAATGATAGGTTTTATATTTTTAGTGGTTAATTAAATGAAATTTTAAAATAAAATAATTAAAATTAATTTATTTATGAAAATAATTTTTATAATTTTACTATATATTTGTCTGGTACATATCATTTAACAAATGGATGGTTAGCCTAGTGGTCATACAAGGAAAGGATTGCATTGTTTTTGGGTTGGGCGGGTTCAAGTCCCAGCGACCACATGCACTGTTGCACAATTTTTAAGCTTTGACCATGTGTTAATCGGACCGAAACACGTCGAAAATTACCGAAAAATCACTTCACCGAATTTTCGCATGCCTGTTTCCTGTCACCGGTTGCTGATACACGAAATTTTGGCAAAATTTTCTGAAATTTTCATCCATGGTGAAGAGGTAGTTGGGCATATTGCCCAACATAGCCATGGTAAGGCTTATTATGAGCATTTTGCAGTTTGGTTTCTGTGTACAAACAGCTCTTCTAATGCAGAGAAGACCGTGTTCCGAAGCTGGAAGGAACTTTGTAATTATAAACTGTTATGAAAGAGCTGTACTCTTCATGTGCAAGTAGCAAACCCTTCCTCTTTTAGCCCTCAACTAGCAACTTTGGGAGCTCCTAAAGAAGAACACACTACTATAGAGTTCAGAGTGTGCACTTAAGTCATAACAAGACAATTAAAGGAAAGATACGGAAAGTAATGACTAATGATAAATAGACATGTACATAATTCTCATCACTGTATCTTACTGCCTATGAAGGTTTATGGAAAAGGAATATTGATTTTGATTTGAATGTCATTTTTTGTAAGATTGATGACCTAAAAAAAACATTTTAAAAAAAAATAAAAATTGAAGTTGGAGTCCCTACAGTCTAGCGATGGAAAATATGATACAGATTAGTGATTGCAGTGGACATGGTGCCAAAATGGTAGCAGTCACCTTCTCAATTTGGTTGATGTTGTAGTATTTCTATTTTGTAGCCTTTGCAGCCTTTTCCATTCTAATTTCCTTTTCCTTTACTTTTATCAGGATACTATAAAACTCTACCTCTGACTTGGTCCCCGTGTTTGGCATTGTACTATTAAAACACACACTGCATTAAAATCCATTCAAATTGCAGTCTTTGTATGAAGAGACTTGGCTTTGTTCATGGAGATTACTTCAGTTCAATGCTGAGTTTGAGCAGCAAATTAACCCGGCTCCCTTGAGTCCTAGAGTTCTCAATGTGACTTTTACAGAGTCAGATGATCCCCTGCATGTCTTTCACCCTTGTTTAGATGACGAGAAAATTAGAAGAAAAAGGTTTTACGAACTCACCACTAAGCAAGGATTCATGCAGAATTTGTTATGGGATGATGCACAGAATATTTGCCTTCTTTCTCCTCTGTTCTACAAGATAAATGCACATACTAACAAGTGTAGTATAACTGTGTATTAACTCGTTGAGATAGTGGCACTTTTATGGGGCCTGATTGACTGGAAGTTCTTGTTTTCATTTGTCCAAATAAAGAATCATTCAGAAACTGAAAATCTTCTTACCTTCCAAAATTCTGAACAATCAAAGCAAGTGAAAAACATTCAGAATGACAATTTTGAAATTAATATCGCCTAGATTCACCTACTCAAGAAATTTGATGAGTTTTTGAGCTTGGAAGAGTCGTAAATTTGGAAGGCAGTGATCCTACAATTCAAAGTATAACTGCTTGATTTGGATATGATCATCAGGATACCACTATATGAGCACCAAACTTTCTTACATTGAATGAGTTGAATACTAGGAAAACTGAACTACTTCTCTTCATGGGTCAAGCACATCAGTAGAAATGGGATCTGAAAGTGCAGGCATGGAACCGCTGGAAATAACTCTGAACCTTCTGAAGAAGGCCACAACTTCCCTTTTTGATAGCTCAAGTCTAAATTTAAGAGCATTGCAAACTATTTTCATGTTGATATTGTGTCTTTATGATTTCGGCTGCTTAAAGCAGCTACAAAAAGTGGAGCACCATACTGGTAAGTTAGTAATCAAGATGAAAGGATTGCAAAAGGTTATATTATTGTCTTGAATTTCAAATTTCAAATTACAAAAAATTAGGAGAAAACAAAATACAATAAAATTGGGAGAAAACAAAATACAAGAATTTAACAAGATAAATATTACCTGCTATGATACTCTAACAGCCTAGACATAGACCAAAACTTTTTTTCATCTGTGAAGAACTTGTGCTTTTTATCGCCTTTGGAAGTTAAATGCCTTAATGGCAAAGGCAAAGATAAATAAGAAAAGCACCGTAAACCCAACAATCACAACTGCAACGACTCCCAGGAAATCATGTTTGAATCCAAAATAGTCATCCAAGTATTGTTTCACTGTTACATTTGTGTCAAGTAGTGTGTCCTCGATATCTCCAAACTGTGATGTAACCAATCCATACAAAGTCCATGCAATTGGACATGCCCAATAGTACCATCTCCACCACACAGGAATCCTCTGTATTCATCATGGAAGAAATGCAACAAAATGAGACCGGTTCTGTATCCATGTGCTAAAGAAAGTTGCAATTTAAAGAACTATGGGTTGAGAGCACTTACACTTCGTGGGACTATAAAACCTGAGAAGAGGCTCCATAATGCATAAAATGCTGAGGAAACGATGCCAGCAATATGTTGATTTGGTGTGGCAGCCACAGCCATCATGCCATAAAAGGTGAAGTATAATAAGCTGAAGAACGTGAAGAACAGATACCAGAAGAACTTAGCAGCTGTCCATTCAAATCCAATCATTGCATAAACTATAACACCATACGCCACAGCTTGTGTAAAGACATAAGGTATCTCAACCAAAGCCTGAAACAAGAGATGAAATTTGATTAATAAAACCCATAGAGTATTAGAGATATACGAAGTCTATAGCATAAGAAAACTAATTACCTGTGCAAAGGCATATGGCATGGCTGAATACATTCCTGCAGCTCTCTCTCTGTAAAAGACTGTGCGTTCAACTGCCACAACTGGTTGCACCGATTGGCCATTCTGAAACCCAAGGAAGAGAACAGCAGCATACATAGAGCCCATTGCATTAGATAGATCTTGTTGTCTTGTCCTGCATTTTCCCATGTGAAGTAAAAATTAAAGTTGATATGGAGAAGCAAACTGAGTTCTCAAAATTCTGAACTGACTTCAAACTACCTTTTGGTGCCGAGATCCCAGAACATTGTCCCAAACATCAAGGCTATGAAAGTTGTGAAGAAAAATCTCACTGCTGTGTATGGTGGATTGCGCCAGTATGACCAACGTTGTTTCCATAAGCATGCCATACACTGGGTGAAGAAGGACTGGGAGTATTGAGTAGGGAAATAGAGGTCCTTAGAACCAGGGGTAGGTTGGCTCAATTCTTGAATTAAATCTTTGTTTCTCCTGAAACATATGCCACATTTTAGAAAAGGCTTCAACAACAAATTCAACCTTGCGTGATGAACTTTGAGATGGCTGTATATGACATTTCAATATCATAATGCATTCGGATATCCTATAGTTAATCACCTGTATAGATCTGACTTTTCGTATATTTCAGTGAGATCCACCCCCAAAATTAATTCTTGTGCAGAAGTGGTAACTTCCAACATCCAAGTTGCAGGGTTATAACCATCTTTGATTTTACTTACTCCTTCAATTCCCTTAATGAAAGCAAGTCACATGTATTAGTAAGCACTTTTTATGAATTAACTTAAACTAAAGTATTTGCTGCTTATAGCTTTTAATTTATCATGGAAGTTTACCTCAAAATACTTTATCAGATGGGAAGAATGTCTACCCAGTGGTCCCATATATATCTCATGCCCTCCATGCTTCAGCAGGAGCAACTGCAAACCCATTTTGAATATGTCAGTACTTACACGCAGGAGAGCATAGAAGAGAATAAATCCTTTCTATCCATTAACATTTCCCACCTCATCAAAGGCATCAAAGATGTCAATACTTGGCTGATGGATGGTGCACACAACTGTTCTTCCTGTGTCCACTGTGTTCCTGACTGTTCTCATAACAATTGCAGCAGCTCTTGCATCTAGCCCTGAAGTTGGCTCATCCATGAATATTATTGAGGGATTTGCCACAAGCTCAACTGCAATGGTCAGCCTCTTGCGCTGCTCGGTTGAGAGACCCTTTACACCTGGCAACCCTACTAGTGCATCCCTCAATGGGGTCAGTTCTATGAGCTCCATGACTTCCTCAATAAACATCTGTAACCATTACAAAAGATTAGAAATTGTTTGAACCAACACTTTTCCTCAGAGTGAAGGTCAAGCCAAACTTGAACCTGATCATAGCTGAACCAAGTTTGAAAAATCAATTCTAGGGCTTTGTTTGTTCAGAGCACTAAATTCAATAAGAAAAATGTGGAAAAAACACAGGAAACTCTCACCTTTTTTGTTTCAGCATCCACATTAGGAGGCAATCGCAGCCAAGCTGAGTAGAGCAAGGACTCATGGACAGTAACATGAGGAGAGTGGATGTCATTCTGCTCACAGTATCCAGAAATGCGAGCAAAAGTCTCTTGCTTCTTTGGGTAGCCAGAAATGCTGATGCTACCCTCAATATATCCACCAGTTTTCCGACCAGCCAATACATCCATGAGAGTGGTTTTACCAGCACCACTAACACCCATCAAAGCTGTGAGAACACCAGGCCTGAAAGCACCACTCACCCCCTTCAGAAGCTCCAATCTGTCTTCAAGGACACCCTGACTTTTCATTTCCTGCAAATTCAATTCATACAACTTAGTTCTCATTTTTGGTTTATTAGTGCTGCTAAAACATGTACATTATTTGCATTAATATGAAGTTACCTCTGGCATGTCAACTGAGTATCTAATATCATCAAAGGTGATAGAAAGTGGTTGGAATGGAAGAACCATTCCCTTTTTGTTGTTACGTCCTGCCTCAGCAATGGCTTCTGCCCTCACAGATGAGGATACGGATGAGATACTTCGCCCAATTTCCTCTCCACTCTCTGCATGTTAAGTTTAAATTTAGAGAGGAATATAGAACATGGGGTTAAATAACAAGAACACAGGCACACAAAGGCATGCAAGCACCATGTATGAGTTTCATCACCTGTGGATGCAGTTTGGTCAATCGAGCCTTTTCTATGGGACGATAACTCAATCTTTCCTCCAGTTTTGGCATTGTCAGACTCTACTGTTATAACAGCTTGAGGCTTCTCAAATGCTGCACAATTTGCACAAATCTTAATACACTAACCTCCAATAATTTAGGAGTTTCAATGCAGAGACGGTAAAGATACCCACGATTTAGGTAAGTGAGAGCCACAGTGTAACAGAAGTTGAAGACAAATAAGAATCCAAGCAGTGCCCCAGCTCCTATCCAGTACCAGTGTGCCTCCGTGAAGAACCCACGAGCCTTCAATACTGCTACTCCAAGGGATTCCGTTGAATTGGTAGAAGCATTCTGAAAAACGGAAATACACTCAATCATCAGTGACTGACACACATAAATAAACACAAATGCTCACATGCAAAATTCAAGAACTTACTTTGCTCCAACTCTTCCCAAGGAATTCATTTACCGCTATTGCGTTCTGTGCATACATCATAGGGGAAGACCAGTAACCCCAAATCCACCATTTCTTGACATTTTCTGCAGCATTGACCAAATACAAAAAGAAAACAAAAATCCATTATTAGGGTTTATCAACAAGAAGGTTCTACATTTCCTGAAAAATTCTTTTCTTCTTATACCTCGTGACAGGACAAAACCACCCAATGCAAAGGGCAGAACTAATGCAATTGACCCAAATGTGTGTGCAACAATCATGTTTCTACAAGCTACTGCTATAAATCGAAATAATGAAGATGCCACCTGATTAAGAAGCAAGAGGAGAAGATACTGTCTAAACAATCTGCAATAAAAAGATTTGTTTATTCAGCATAGATCATTTTGGAACAGAGAAAACATGTGAAACAAATCTGGACAAGTTTTTGCAACTTCATAAGTTTTTAACTTTTACCTTCCCACATTTGGATCAAATCCAATGACATAATAAGTGATGAATACCCAAACACCAACTTCAACAAATGTGATGGGGATCTTGAGGAACCATGAGGGAAGAGCATATGCCCATGCAGGATAGAAGAGTAGGCCTCTTTGCTTGTAAAAGACAGGAAGTTTTAGAATGGTCATGCCAAGTTCTGACATTCCATTAAACATGACCATCATGACAGTGAAGAACAAAGCACCAGTGTAAATGTTTCCATCTTCTGTTGTGTTTTTGTGCATCTCAGTTCTTAGGAAGATTGTCATTGCAATCACTGCGATTATTGTGAGCTAAAAGCAGAAATAAAAATAATAAATGACTTCACGCATACAAAATTAAAAGCCATCGTTATAACTAACAACAATATTAATACTCACTTGGGTGAGCTTGAAAATATAGACAAATGAATTCCTCTTCATCAGCAAGTACTCCCTTGCAATGCAAGCATCCAACAGTTCCTTCTTTCTAACACCATACTTTTTGGTTTTCAAAGCAGCCGGGTGGCTTTTGGTCTTGTCAAATGGAGTTGCAAGCTCATCTCCTAGTTTCCGTCCAAAGTGAAATGACTGGAATGCCTCAGCAAATTCCTGGGCTGTGACAAAACTGTAAGGCTCATCTTTACGTGCCCAATATTGCTCCTGATCTTTCCTAGATGTTACCTGCAATCCATTTTAAAATTCGTGTTTTAGCTTGGCTTTTTCTAAAGAAGGGAAAAAAAAATGAGAAGATGCCAAAAGTTACAAAGCTATTAGCACTCACTTCTTGTAGGAAGTCAGCCACACCCTTCCTTTCAGGACATCTGAAGCCCATGGATTCAAAAAAGTCAAGAACGTCTTCACGAGGACCCTGATAAACAATCTGGCTATCAGAGAGAAGAATGATGTCATCAAAAAGATTGTAAGTCTCAGGAGCTGGCTGGAGGAGAGAGATGAGAGCAGTCCCATTGAGAATGTGGATGGATTGCCTGAGAGAATTTACGATTTGATAAGTTGTTGAGCTATCCAAGCCAGTAGAGATCTCATCCATGAACAGTGCCTTTGATGGTCCAACCAGCATCTCACCTATCATTCATATATTTTCAAATAATTGAACTAGATTAGATTAATGAACAAAAAATATCTTCTTTTTCTTTTTCATTTTTCCTGTTAGAACACAAATTATCCTACCAGTTGTGACACGCTTCCTCTGTCCTCCAGAGATACCCCTCACCATTTCATCTCCTACCATGGTGTCTGCACAGATTTCTAGTCCCAGAATCTGTAAATTTAAGTGTAAATGAAAATAAACAAATTAAGAGTTAGAATTGGATTTTCTCAGAAATCTGTATTCCATCATTGAAAGTTTTATGGTTATGATACCTTTAGTGTATAATCAGTGATCACATTCTCCTTCTGGCCTTCAGCTGCCGCTGCCTGAAATGTTAGAAACCAATAATGAAAATCTCAACAACCATTAAAGTTAGTTTGGTACATCAAGATATTCCATGGATAAGATCGACAGAACATCAAGAAAACAGTCAATTTGCATATCTATGTGAGAGATCAAAATTTTCATTCTAGAGAAGACAAGTGTCCATGTTCTCTACGAAAAACAAATAGCTCAATTTCACAAAGTAGCTTCTGTCTCACCTTCATGAAGACATCGATGTCAGGATCGGCCTTTATATTTGCTGCTTTCTCTCTTCTTGAGAGCTCTACTAACATGTCTTCGAATAGCCAAAATAAGAGTCAATCTCCTGGCCTATGCAAATGTCATACAACTACATTCACAACCTTCAAAAACAGAGAAAATAAAAGTGAAGGCAATGGTTTAGACTAACCATATCGATCTCCAACACCCTGGCATCTTGCAGAGAAGGCCAAGGTTTCCCGTACAGTCATTTCTCTTATATGGGTATCAAGTTGGCTTATGTAGGCGGCAGTTCTCTGGGGTACAAACTCATTCATGCCATGACCGTTGTATGTCACCCTTCCCGTAACCTAAACAAGAAATTTCAGTTTTCAAATTGGATCTGAGATTAAAGAGATAAAAATTGAATACGCATCAAAGAAGAAAAGCAATAATTTTTTTTTTCCATTCAACCTTTAGACTGGAATCAAGCTTTCCGGACAAAGCCAATAAGAGAGTGGTCTTTCCAGAACTTGGAGGACCCAAAAGCAACGTCATTCTGCAGAAAAAAATTATGCACAAAAAATTGAGTATTGATCTTCAGGGCATTCTAAATTTGAGAAAGGAAAAAATCATTTGATTTATCAATCAATTTTTTACTAGAAAAAAATTCAAATTCTCACCTTCCGGGTTTGATGATTCCGCTAACATTGTGAAGAATGGTGAATTTCTTCTTTCTACTTGGAAGAATCCGAAGAGTGTTCAAGATATCCTTTAAAACAGAAAGAAAAATTATAATCTAAAAGCAAACTTTCCCAAGAGAGTACTTATTGATTAGCTAATGATCTGCATTTGCATTTTAGTTACCTCAATTTGATTAAAAACAGAATTAATGAATGAAGGCAAAGCTCGGCTTCCTACATGAGCTTCTGCATCAATGGTAAGATGCTCAAATCTAACTTCAATTTCGGGAAGATCAATCCCAACTCTGAAAAATGGAAGAGCCATGAAAACTCGTTATTAAAAAGTCAAAGGAAGATGTTGTTTGGTTGCAAAGAAAATGTAGGAAACACTATCAGGCATACTTAAGATGAACTCTTTCTTTTCCACTGTTTTCAATGTTCAAAAAGAGGCAAGGAGAGCAAGAAAAGAGGAGATATCGCACCTATCCATACGATTCTTGAGCTTCAACAAGAACTTCTCATTGTCCTCTTCAGCGATTTTCACCAACCGCTCCACTAAATTCTTCTTTTCCTGAGGCCCAAGGTTGTGTATATCAACTTCACTGGCCTCACCCTCTGATCCGATCAGCAAACCTTTCCTCAGCTGAATGTAGGTGGGAAGTTTCTCGAGGGCAGCCCATTTCAAAGCTTCCTCATCATCCTCATCCCTTGAAGAACGGGAGAAAACCTCCGCACCAGAGTTCCTCCATATGGAAGAACTGTTCTTCCTGAAACTACCACTGGCTCTACGACTACTATCTGTATAAATTTCAGCCGTTTCCATTGCAACACGAAACGAGGAACCCTTCTGCAAAACTAACCAGAACCCACCAAAACCCAGAAATCTTTCCCAAAAAATCAGCAGAAGCCCAAATTTGGATCTCTGGAGCTGAAAAACTCAAAGTCAGAGAGATGGGTGTCCTCCCCGCTTTTCTGTATGCACTTTGTATTGCTAGAACTTTGTTCTATGTTAGAAAACCATGAGGAATGGAAGGTTTATACAGTGATTCGAAGGACAGAATCAGAGACGGCCTAAAAGTTTCAAATTCTCATTTTAACATTTTCACAATTCTCCAGTATCTTGTTTGTCAAATAAATCGAAACGTGAATTATTAAGTGTTGTCCTAAACTCCAAACTAACCAACTTTCCCGGGCCAAACTAACAAACCCGCCTGAATTCCAAATGTAAAACATTTATGGCATCTTGTTTATACTCTTGTTTAATGATATGATACTTTGGGTTTAGTTTGCCTAAATTAAAAATGTAAGTTAATTTTTAACATTTCATTTATAGTCTAATTTAATGTTGATATGTTGAATTTGGATTACCTCTTTTAATCTCAGAATTTATTAGGGTTAGATCGGAGTTGAGTTAATTGACCTCAAGTTAATTTAAATTACATTCAAGGAAAGAGTTAAGTAAACTTTAATAAGTGAACGATGAAATCGTTTATTTCTAAATTATATGTAATATAATAAAATATATGTCTCATTATTATGAGTTAATAAGTTACAAGATGAATTTATCAACTAAAATTTATATAAAATTATAATATCTTATAAAAAAAAAAATGGATTTGCGTTATATCTTTAAAAAATATTTTTAGAAATTCTCATGACATCATCACATATGTAAGCTTTATCAATATTAATGAATTGTAAATTTATCAAAAATTAAACAATTGTATAGTCAATTCTAAGTTAGTCATTATTTTATTAAAGCTAAAAATATTTTAAAATTTTCAAGATCAAGCCTTAAAGAACTCACAACTTAAAATATATATATATATAATAAAATATCAATTACAAAGTTATAAAAAGTTTATTTTATTATATTTTTATCATATATAGTAGAATTTAAATAAAATTAATTACAAATTAAAAAATAATAATTTTTTATTAAAGCTTTTTTAGGGGGCTAATTTTCTTTACTCTTCTTTTTTTTTTCTTTTTTAATTCTTAAGATGTGGGATGAGAAGGACCCAAAATTAATAGATCATTATCCAAATTATTTTTATTTTTAAAGAATAAAAACATTATAATGGTTAGAATCCACCCTTCTAAAAAGAAATGAAAGACTAACAAATAAATCATATTAAATCCAACAACTAATTAAAGTCTCTCTTCTCAATTTATTTTTTGATTTCTTTTCATTTAAAAATAGTAACCACATAAAACACAGGCCAAATATATTCTAAAAATAGGTTGATTTCTGACGTGTTACACGTGTAGAAGAAAGGGTATGGGTTGCCACGATCATGGGAAAGATATGGTTGACTTCAAAAGCTGAAAAAGAAAATGAATAAAACGGCAATCATTTGACCAAATAATTCAATGATAACAATCACATCTTTGAGATTACAAACTTTTAGAAGAGTAATGGGTCAAAATGGCCCTTCCCTGAAACAAAATGTTCAAAATGGCCTCCTTTTCAAACTATTGTTCAAACTAGCCCTTTTGAATCCACGTAGGCGCCATGTAATTAAAAATATTTTTTTTTTCATTTTTTTAGTTGAAGCCGCAGTTGGCAACTGCGGCTTCATTGTTGCACTAAAGCCGCAGTTGGTAACTGCGGCTTCATTTTTGTACTAAAGCCGCAGTTGCCAACTGCGGCTTCATTTTACACTAAAGCCGCAGTTGCCAACTGCGGCTTTAGTTTTACACTAAAACCGCTTTTGCCAACTGCGGCTTTAGTTAAATTTTTTTTTATAATTTAAAATTTAATTAAAAATTATTAAATTACACCATTTATGATTAAAATTTTAAAAATATACTTAAATAATAAATTATTTATATTTAAATTTAAAAATCTAATATTACTTCAACAAATTTAAGTTGATAAATAGAAGATATTATAAATGAATATTTTATTTATTAAAAAAATTGTATATTAATTTAAAATATTTAATTTGTTGTTTTTTAATATATTAATTTATTTGGATTATGATAAATTTATCTTTATCGAAATAATACTATACTCTTAAGCCATAGTTGATAACTGAGATTTCAATTATAATTTTTTTTTACTTTCAAATTTAATTAAAAACTATAAAATTACAATTTATGATTGAAATTTCAAAAATATACTTAAATAATAAATTATTTATATTTAAAATGAAAAATCTAGTATTACGTCAATAAACATAAACTGATAAATAAAATATATCATAAATGATTAATAATCTTAAAATAATAAACTTATATAACATATAAATAATATATAAAATTGTATAATTTATTAATTTAAAATATTTAATTTGTTTTTTTTTAATATATTAATTTATTTGGATTATGATAAATTTATCTTTATCGAAATAATACTATACTCTTAAGCCGCAGTTGATAACTGAGATTTCAATTATACTTTTTTTTTTACTTTCAAATTTAATTAAAAACTATAAAATTACAATTTATGATTGAAATTCTAAAAATATACTTAAATAATAAATTATTTATATTTAAAATGAAAAATCTAGTATTACTTCAACAAACATAAATTGATAAATAAAATATATTATAAATGATTAATAATCTTAAAATAATAAACTTATGTAACATATAAATAATATATAAAATTATATAATTTATTAATTTAAAATATTTAATTTGTTGTTTTTTAAGATATTAATTTATTTGTATTACATCAAATTTATCTTTATCGAAATAATAGTATACTCTTAAGCCGTAGTTATCATATATAAATTTTTTGACAAAATTAGTTAATGAAATTAATTACAAATAGTCTACTACAAAATGTAATTTTTTATAGTTTAATCAAAGTCACAAAAAATAAACACTAAATAGTAATATAGTGGAAAATAAAAAACATATATAATCTCACATGCCTCCATAAGGAGAGAACCTATGTGTAACTAGTACTCTCTTCTTTTTTGGACATTCCTCTTTAACTGTAGCAGGTACTGCATGTGACACATGAGGAACATCTATCTGCGATGGGGCTGGAGCCGGAAATAGAGGTAGTGGTGGAGGTAGCAATCTAGGTCGACGTAGGCTTCGCCTGCCCCTCGGAATGGCCGACGGTAAATCTAGCTGAGTAGATGTGTCAATCTGCACTGATGGTGGGTCTGAAGAGGTAAGGGGTTGGGCTGATGGTGGGTCTGAAGAAGAACGAGCCTGAAATATTGGAATGTAACAAAACTTCATGTCTAAATAATAAATTCAACTCAAATGAAAGCAATTTATAAGCAAATAAGTGTATAAGCAAAGAGTAGGATGATATTACATGTGTTTAGGTTGCAAACACGTTTAGTTTATTTTTCTAATTTGATAATTAGGATGATTAACTTTTGGATCACGAAAATGACGTACAACCCAATTGACAAAGGATCACATAAACAATATGGTCCCTACCCACGTTCAATTTCTCCAACCCATAATCAAAGTTTTTCCACATGGGTTCACTTTTGGCCTCCCTTTCATCCTCCTCCACTCCCATCACATCCATAATCTAGTAGTCTAAGTGGAGTCATCAAACATGAGGTATATGGTCTATTTTAGAATAGGTTTTTGTAGAGTTGGACCATTCATTTTTTACTTTTACTATTTTATTTTAATAATATTTTTATTAAAAGTATGGATAATTTTGAAATCTTTAAAAATTATAATTAAATAAAAAGTAAATTTTTTTATATAACCAAATACAAAAGTCTTTTTAAAGAGAAAGTGTTTGTACTTTAAGAATCTGGCTTTTTTTAAAAAAAAAAATGTTTACTCATATTTTAGAAGTTTTCTAAACATGAATTATAAAATATAAGTAATTATTTTATTATCTTATCGTATGTTTTTTAATAAAAGTTTGTATTTTCAAAATATAGATAAATTATATTGAAAGGTATAAAATTTATATTTAAATATTTTTAAAAATTATGTTTATCTTTTTAACATTCTAGAAACTTTTATTATCAGGATTCATTAACAAACACCATATAATTCATCAATCACCTCTAACATAACAACAAATATTATCTAATGTCACTAATTGCCTCTAACATATTATTATTATCATCCATTATTAAGTATTTACTTTGATTTTTCCACTCAATATAAAAAACAAACAATAAAACAACTATTCCAATTCCAAAGTTTCAAATTTCAAACCAACCAACTACCCTTTTGATTTGAATAATTAACAGTTACTAGGGTGGGTCCCCTTGTCTTATTCAAAAGCCAGCAATTATCTAATTGAATTTTTTTTTTTTTGATGGATAAAGAAAAATTTTTCTAATTGAAATTTGATAATCGATTAATGACCATCATGCATAACTGTGGTATTATGTTAACTAGTCATGAAATTAAATAATATTTTTTAACAAAAACAAGATATTAAGTAAATTAGCAATTAAAAATATGAAAATAAAAATAAATAATACTATATTTTATAAAGTTTATTTAAAAGTGAAGTATTTAAATATAATATATTTATAAAAATGACTCTACTGCACCTTCAAAATTTAATTCTTATATTCATTTATTCCTTTAAATACTCAAATAAATAAATATTTTATAAATTTAGTAATTTACTTAATATCAATAGGAAAATTTAATAATATTAATATAAATTTAATAAATTCAGTTAATTCCATAGGAAAAGTGATAAGCTGATATACCAATACCAAAACAAACCCATAATAATAATTCCACAGGAAAATTTCATAATAATAATATGAAAAAATTATTTTTATTAATATCTTTTTTATTTAATGTTTAATTTTATTAAAAATTATAATATATTCTATTAAGATGAGATAAAATTGTTCTCATGATTTGTTTTTTTTTTTTAACTGTATTAAATCTAAAAATCAAAAGGCCACCCACTTCTCTCAGTCGGGCATGAAGAACCCCTTTTCTGAAGTTGCCCTCCAGCCGGGAGAATCCCTAAAAAAGCCCTTCTCTCACTCTGCCACTCTCAATCCTCGCAGGTACTAATCTAATCATGTTATTATTATTTTTTTTACAACCCCCCTTTGATTCCCAAGAAAATCCATGCCCGATTCGATTTCCGGGAAAATTCATCCTCGTTTGATTTCCGAGAAAATCCATGCAAAACCCCCAAGGAAAACCAAAAAAATTGCTTTTCTTTTGCTCTCTGCGTTTTCTGGATCCGTTTTAGGGGTCTCTTTGCTGTTGTGCCATTGGATTTAAATTTCAAGAACCCTAAATCAAAACTGAGAAACGGGAAAAATCAAGAATTTTTTTCTTTCTGTTTTCATTCTCGTTTCCCACTTTTCTCAGCATCCAACGGGAAAAATAAAAATACTAACAACACATGATAAAAAAAAGCTCAGATCTGAAAAAAAATTAACACTAACCTCAACCTCCAACGTCTCCCTCAGTGGCCCACTGGTGGGGCTAGGATTTTTAAGGAAAAATGAGCACGGGCTGGGAATAGAGAGCAGCTCGGATGGAAGTTGTAGCTCCAACGTCTCCCTCAGTGGCCCACTGGTGGGGCTAGGGTTTTTAACGAAAAATCCACACGCAGAGCACGGGGGAAGAGAGCAGCTCGGATGGAAGTTTGGGATTGGGAAAGTAAATATGCAGCTGAAGTTTGGGAAAGTAAAAAATAAAAAGAATAAAAAATTATTTTGTATGCTGACGTGGATTCAAAAGGGCTAGTTTGAACAATAGTTTGAAAAGGAGGCCATTTTCAACATTTTGTTTCAGGGAAGGGCCATTTTGACCCATTACTCCTTTTAGAAAATGACTTCTTTTAAATTAAAATATAGAAGAGGCTGATAATGACTCCATGATACGTGGGATATGAATTGCTAAAGATTGTCACAACTGCCCCTTTTGACCCTTCAAATTACTTCCACAGTCCATCATTTTGCAGCTTTCTTGACCCTTGTTTACCAAGTAACGCACTAGGACTAAGAATTATTAAAGGTTGTCCCAACAGCCCCTTTTTACCCTTCAAATGACTGCCACCTTTCCTCACCCTTGTCTACCAAGCAAGCAACTCACTAGGAATAGGAATTATGAAAGGTGGTCTGTAGACCCTCGGCCTAGGTCCTTTTTATTATTTTTGGAGCGCTGGCAGCATGTTGTAGAGTGGGGGACGGCTTCTATGGTTTCCGGAGGAGCCAAGCTGCATGGACGTGTGGCTAGGGGACATCACCAGCTTGTCGGGATGGTGGTTGAAGATGGTGATATTTGCCGAACCAGGAGCAGGGGAGCGGGTGAAGACTAATGGGAGAAGAAAAACCGAGGGGTGAAGAAAAAATATGGAGAGAGGGCTGTAGAGTTGCTGGCAAAAAACCAGAGGAACCATAGGAGGAGAAGAAGAAAGCTCGGATGTGGACTTCCAGGTAAGGCCAGCTTGACTTCTTTTTTTTCGTTTTTCATGTTCTATTCTATTTTCTGCCGCCGTATTCGCCTGGAAGGGTGAGACCCTCCAGGAGTACTGGTGGTGCATTGAGTGTGCCCTCGATTGGGGCCCCGGCGGCGGTCCTGATCTGATTGTCGACTACGGTGGCGATGCCACGCTGTTGATCCGCGAATGAGTGAAGACTGAGGAGGAGTACGAGCGATCTGGACAGCTTCCGGACCCTGCTTCCACTGACAATGCGGAGTTCCAGATCGTGCTTGGAATCATCAAGGAAGGGCTGTTGGTTGATCCAAGCAAGTATCGGAAGATGAAGAAGAGATTGGTTGGAGTTTCGGGAGAGACAACCACCGGTGTGAAGAGGCTATATCAAACGCAGGCAAATGGAACTCTTTTGTTTCCTGCTATCAATGTCAACTATTCTGTTACCATGAGCAAGTTTGGCAACTTGTATGGATGCCGACACTCCCTCCCCGATGGTCTCATGAGGGCCATTGATGTCATGATTGCTGGCAAGGTTGCTGTGTTCTGTGGATATGGAGATACTGGGAAAGGCTGTGCTGCTGCACTCAAGCAGGCTGGTGCCCAGGTTATCATGACTAAGATTGATCCAATATGTGCTCTCCAAGGCCTAATGGAAGGTATCCCTGTCCTAACCTTGGAAGATGTAGTCTCAGAGGCTGACATCTTTGTGACCACGCTGGGAACAAAGACATCGTCATGCTTCACCGGTCCTCTTAATTTTTTATCTTTTAATGTTAAAATTTTAAAATCTTTTAAAAAAACTCTATCCCCAATTAATTTTCCAAAATTCCAATTTTTAAAACTTTTGTTTTCAAAGTTTATTTATTTATTTTTAATTTCAATTTTCAAATCTAATTTTAATAATTTTTCAAAATTCTAATTTTTAATTTAATTTTCAAATTTCCAATTTTTAAAAATTTTTTAATTTAATTTTCAAAATTTTAATTTTCCAACTCTAATTTCTTTCAAAATTAATTTTCAAAACTTCAATTCTTAAAATTATTTTTCAAAACTCCAATTCTCAATTAATTCTCAAATTTAATTTTCAAAACTCTAATTCTCAATTAATTTTCAAAACTCTAATTTCTTTCAAAATTAATCTTCAAAACTCTAATTTTCAAATAATTTTCAAAACTTCAATTTTCGAATAATTTTCACACCTCCAATTTTCAAAGAATTTTTAAAACTCTAATTCTCAAATTTAATTTTCAAAATTCCAGTTTTCAAATTTATTTTTTAAGAAATCCAATTCTCAAACAATTCTTCAAAATTCCAATTTTCAAAATTTCCATTCTCAAATAATTTTTCAAAATTCCAATTTTCAAAGCTAATTTTTAAAAAATCTCATTCTCAAATAATTCTCTAAGATTTAATTTTCAAAACTTTCATTTTGAAATAATTTTTCAAAATTCCAATTTTTAAATTTAATTTTCAAGATTTCAATTTTCAAATAAATTTCAAAATTCTAATTTTCTTTCAAATAGTTTTAATTTCACTCCAGTTTTCAAATAATTTTAAGTTCTTAACTTTCATCATTCATTGGGGTTTCAGGTCACCAAAAATCTTGATTTTAAATAAACTTGCTACATTTCCTTTCAAGTAAGCACTTTCACTAATTTTCTTTGATTTTAAAATAATTTTTCGTTTTCCTTAATTTTTAATAAGTATGAAGACAATTTTTCATAATTTTGTCTTTGTGGAATTTATGAGATTAATTCATGCAAAATCAATTAGGCTTTGGTGGTGGCCTTACATATGAGTTTTCTTTTTTGATTGTCGACTGTTATGCTTAATGAATGTTGTTTGATCTTTGTCTAGCTCTTTGATATGCATGTGATAATTTTATACTTGAACTAACCTTGTTTCCATAATAACGCACTATTACTTATTGCTAAGGTACGATTTCACTCCCACTTTGCTTATTTTTATGCATGATTCATTTTATTATTTGATCATTTCACTAATCATCCATTGATTTCCTTATTAATTGTCACACTTACTTCACCTTATTTAGTATAAACCTTATTATAGGGCTTAAAGGGGTGCTACGACTCACCACCGTACCTTCCTAATAGGTAACTTGACTCCTGAACCTGACTTTGATTTTTCACAGACTTATTTTTCCTTCAAGAGTCAAACTTAGGGTTTTTCTTTCTTATTTTATTTTTTCACTTTAAAAATAAAGCAAAAATAAGTGGCAACTCCAAGTCTTTCAAAAAATCAAATTTTCACCAAATAAAATGAAAAGCGAGTCACGCCATCGAGTAGAAACACATCAAGCGAAATGCAGGGTCCACATGGTCCCAACTGCCAAATCAAGTAATTTTGCCATAAGCAGGCCCAACCCCACCCCCAACACCCCACCCAACATATTTTTTTTTGGCAATTTTTGTTAAATCTAATTTAATATTTTGATATTTGGATTACCTAAATTAGAAATGTAAGTTAATTTTAGAATTTTGTTTGTAGTCTAATTTAATGTTGATTAAACTCGAGTAAGTTTAAATTAGGATTAAATCTATTCAAGGATGGTGTTAAACAAATGAGGAAACATAAACCTTAATTAAGCGGGTTACTAGAAAAATTATTATGGTATTAATTATTTCATGAATTTGTATATCATAAAATTAGTTAATAATACCCCCTTTCAATAAAAGTAGCCAATTCTATGATAAAGAATAAAAATATTAAATACATTAGTAAAAGATGTTTTAGATTTTACTAAAAAAAATAAGTTAAAAGACTTTTTCACAAGAATTTTAAAAAGTATTTAAACTCCCCACTAAGATATTATTAATAAATCATTTTTTTTTTGTTTACCAAGTAAATGGAAATTTGAATTATTAAATGTTCTCTACCTGCAGACAAATTAATAACTTATTTGACAATTGTTTTTTGAGAACTGTTTTTTTGTTCTTATCTTTAAGATGTTTTCATTTATTTTTTAAAATTTATTTTAAAAAATAATTATACAAATATGAAAAATGATTAAAAATAAAGTACTAGATATAAAAATCATTTTTAAAAACTATTAAAAACCACTTTAAAATATTTTAAATTTTCAAACAGACTTTTGTTTCACAAAATATTAAAAAATCATTTTTAAAAATTATTCTTAAAAATTATTTTTTAAAATAATTACAAAACATATCCTAACTTTCTCTATCTAATTCCAAATCTACCTTAATTGTAAATGTAAAATACTTTTTGACACTTTATTTATAATTTAATTTTACGATTCCATACTTTGGGTTTTGGATTACCTCTTTAGTTGAATTTGACTCAATGCTTAGAGTTAGGTCTTGGGTGGTTTTCCACTGGCTCATACTCTCCTGAATTATAAATGTAAGTACATGTTTAGGTACATTTCCTATTTTTTATTTTTAAAATAGAATATCTTATATGAAAAAAAAGAAAAAAAAAAAAAAAGAGGAATTCTTGTATAAAAGCTAGTTATATACCTTGTATAAAAATTTAAGAATTTTACTTCCACAAATTTTCTAAGTTTTGAAAAGAATTTTTAGAAATACAAGGTAAATTTTAACTTTCTATATAAAAGTTCTTATATTTTATATAGAAATTCTTATTTTCAAAAATAAAAAATAGAAAATATATCTAATTGCCACCTAAAGTATTCTTCACCATTTTTTTTTTATACTATCATCTAAGTTTATGGTCGAAATCTAATGTTTGTAGTTGAGTTTGTATTAAAGTTTAGTCAATGTATTCATGGATGAAGTTAAACCAATGACTTAAACTTTATTTAAGTGAGCAATTAGAACAATTATGAGGGTAATAAATAATTGATAAATTTTCAAAATTCAAAATTTGTTAACAATTCCCCTCATTATTATCAATATATATATATATATATATACACAATTATAGACATTAATTATAAAAAAGAAAGAAAATATATGATATATCAAATTGAATAAAAAAAAAATCAAACATATTGGTAAAAATATTTTAGTTTTTCTAAAAAAACATCCAAAAAATTAAAAGACTTTTTTTCAAAAGAATTAAAAAATAGTTAAACATTTCAATAAGAAATTTCTAATAATTTTGTTTTAACAAAAAAATCCTAATTAAAAAAAAAAAATCAACAATTCCACTTATAAATTTCTCCAAATTTTCAAATAGCTAAAGATAAATTGAGTGAGGAAACTATTTTTTTATGAAGTATATATAATATAGTAAAAATATCATATTAAGTTATATAATTTTTATAATTAAAGTTAAATTCAAATTCTCATAATACGAGTCATTATGTAGGATTAGATGAGATTTGGTACGATGATACTTATGAAATCGATGAGATTGATATTCAAATATTTCTTTTTAAAATGTATTGATTTGACTCCATAAACAGAACACCACCCATATAAATTAATATTAATTACAAATTTCCAAAATACGAATCATTATATAAGATTAGATTTATTAAAAATTAAATAACATATAAACTTATATAGTTTTGTAGCAAATTCTAAATTAGTGATTATTTGATTAAATCTCAGAAAAAAAAAAAAAAAAAAAAAAGACCAAATCAATCTGCAGAAAATTCACCACTAAAAATAATTTAATAAAATGTCAAATAGTAATAGAATTTTTTGAAGAATGACATTTAGAAAAAGGAAAAATAATTGTTTTCATAATTGAATCGATCAATGAACCAAAAAAGTTATCGATTCATAGTTCATTAGTTGAACTGGTGGTCGAACTGGTGATGTCATAAATATAAAATTTATATATTTTTTAATTTTAAAATATTTATAAAAAAATTTAAATATATAAAGAAATTAAAAATTAATAATATATATTTGTTTAATATTATCATATTAGTATATAGATGTATTAATATTTTAACATTTTATTAAAAAATATATATATAATATTTAAATATGAAGTTATTTATTGAAAGTTATTTAATTCATATATATATATATATATTAAAAGTTATATATTTAATTATTTTATAGTTATAAAAAATTATGTTATTTCACTTTAAATTATTTGCATTTTTATTATTATAAAAATTTTGGGAAGAATTTTTTTTAGCTGATGTGGAAATGTTTATACAAGTCATAAATAGCATAATAGTGGAAGTCCTGAGTTTTTAAGCTTAATGTTATGGGGTCGAATACGTTACATCGAAGTGGCATGGAGAATAAAATGCCTTTATATTGATGGCTTGCCCGCCATACGAATGTGGCTCTGTGGTGGCTTATGCAGTGGCCCACTTCCAGATTTAAGCCCAACAATGTGGTGGCCCATTTTGGCCAAAAGAATTCTGGCTCGAACCGGCTGCCCGGTTCATCGAGTCAACGGTTCAACCGCTGGGTCGTCCGGTTTGATGGCGGTTCATTTTAAAACAATGGGAAAAAACTTATTCATTTTCTCTGTTTAGTTTTACTGTATTTATACTATTCTACTCAACTGTTTATCAGTACATCGAACTAACAACCTAACCATATGAGAAAACTGATTCTATCAAGAAGCTAAATGTTACAAATTGTGCTAGCTGTTACTACGTACCGATATTGTAACCATTGTTTGTTTTCTGGTCTTGAAGTCTATCATCCCCCCTCATGCTCAGAGGTCGGCGAACAATGGAAAGTTAGGTCTGGAAGATGACGAACTATGAGTTTGGGAGATGTTTGGTGAATATATCAGCCACCTATTCCGCAGAGGGGATGTAGGGGATTGTAAGCGCTTGTTGTAAGACTTTGTCTGGGATAAAATGGAGAGCAATTTCGATATGCTTGCTCCGTGCATGAAAAACTGGATTAGCTGTAAGTTAGAGTTTCACTTTGCTTGTCACACTGGACAGACGAAGAAGGTTGAGAAATGCATAGTTCTCTAAGGACAGATTGCATCCAGGTCATATCAGCAACAGTAATAGGAAGACCACGATATTCGGACTCAGCACTACTTCGTGAGATAACTCTTTGTTTGGTAGACGACCATGACACCAGATTGGAGCCAAGGAAGATGTAATAGCCGCTAGTGCTTCCACGATCGTTTGGGCATTATGCCCAATCCGCATCTGTGTAGGCTTGGATGTCCAGAGAGGACGAGGGATGCAGTATCAGTCCGTGGGGGGTGGTGCCTTTAAGGTATCTGAGGATCCTTTTTACACCAAGCCAGTGCATGGTGGTGGGACGAGCCATGAACTGACATGCTTTATTGGCTGCAAATAAGAGATGAGGCCTAGTGTTGGTAATGTATTGGAGGGCTCCCACTATGCTGCGGTAGAATAAGACGTTTGAAAATGGTTCTCCATCAGACTGAGATAGGGTTGTGCCAGTGGCTCCAGGTGTGGTAGTAAGCTTGGAATCCAACACAGTCGTTCAGGTGAGAAGATCACAGATGTACTTCTGCTGATTGAGATGTTATAATCCATTGGCATGAGTGACCTCTACACCCAGAAAGTAGTTAATATGACCAAGGTCTCTAAGAGCAAATGTTGTTTTGAGATATTGCAAAAATGAGAACACCTGAGGAGGATTTCTGCATGTAATTAATATAACGTCAACTTAGATTAAAAGGAGTACCGTAGCATTTGATGTATGAAGGAAGAACAGAGAATTATCAACCTATGAACAAGTGAAGCCCCAGCTTAGAAGTGTTGTTCGAAGTTTGAGAAACAAGGCATGAGGGGCCTGCTTGAGGCCATATAAAGCTTTGTTCAAGCGACAAACATGAGATAGATATTGTGGATCTACAGAACCTGGAGGCTGCGGCATGAACACTTGCTCAAGGAGGTCGCCATTGAGGAAAGCATTTTGGACGCCCAGTTGTCTAATTGGCTAGCCAGAGGAGAGAGCTATGGTGAGGACTATGCGAATGGTTGATGCCTTGACTATTGGACTGAATGTTTCAAAGTAATCTAGCCCATGTGTTTTGCTACAGGGCGAGCTTTGTAGCTATCAATGGTCCCATCTGGTTTATATTTGAGTTTATAGACCCATTTGCAACCAATGATATGTCCATATTGAGGAGCTGGAGCAAGAGTCCAGGTGTTGTTGCGGACGAGGGCATTGCATTTAGATGTCATGGCTTCTTTCCAGTTGGAATTTTTGAGTGCTTGGTGATACGATCGAAGTTCAATGATTTTCGGTGCAAAGAACAATATGGGTTTGAGGTTACCAATTTTTGATCGAGTGAGCATGAGGTGGGTGTTAGCTGGGTCGTTGGTGAAGAGAGTCTTGGACTGTAATGCTAAAAGTGAAGAGGTAGTAACTGGTACCTGAATAATGGAGGGAATAAAATGGTTAGAGAAGGAATGACTGGTTATAGCTAGTTGGGGAATGGGTGGTTCACGGGACCGGGTGGTGGTGGATGAGAAAGGGGTTGGGAAATGATGAAGAGGGCTGAAATCAGGATTAGCTGGAGTGAGGGCTTGAGGACAGGATGGGAGAGGGCTGGAAGAGTGGTTAGATTGAAATGAGAAGATGGTTTCATTGAAAACTACATGACGGGTGATGTAGAGGCGACTGGATAAGAGGTCCATGCATATGTAGCCTTCCTAAAATGAGCTATAACCCAGAAAAACACATTGGACTAATCGATATTGGAGCTTATGGTTATTGTATGATCGAATGTATAGGTAGCAAAGACACCCAAGTACTTTAGACATTGTATAATCTGGAGGATGGCCAAATAGACCTTGGAAAGGGGAGTTAAGATTTAGGATTTTGGTAGGTAGTCTGTTAATAAGAAATGTTGCAGTTTGGAAGGCATACAACCCGAACTTCAAGGGTAAAGAGGCTGTGGCTAATAGGGTTAGCCCGTTTCAACAATGTGGTGTATTTTACATTCAGACCTGCCATTTTACTCCCGAGTGTGGGGATATAAACATCGGTTTATAATTCCTTGTTGAGTGAGGAAGGGAGCGAAGGCCTTAAACTCTCCTCCATTGTCATATTGGAGGCATTTGATTGTGGAACCAAATTGTTTCTCTACTAGAATTTTAAACTTCATGAATGTAGGTAAGCTTGATCCTTAGTGTGTAAGGGATACGGCCTGGAAAATCTTGAACAATCATCAACAAATAACAAGAAATATCAAGCACCAATAGAGGCTAGAATGGGTGACGGTCCCCAAAGATTAATGTGTATAAGATCAAGGATATTAGAAGCTTTGGACTAAGAAAGTGAAAATGGTAATTTGTAGTTTTTTCCATATTGACAAGCAGTACATATAGTAGAATTATTGGTTTGAAGAGAGATATTACAATAAGAAAGAGCATGTTTGAGAATGTTTGCAACAGGATGTCCCAGCCTAGCATGCCAGAGAGTAAATGCTCAGTTCTTGTGGTAGATGCAGGTGTGTGAGACGCAGTTGTGAGGAAGGTTGAGGATGACCTTGGTGGTATGAAGTTCATAGGGAACTTATAGAGACCATTTTCAAGATTGTCGTGGAGTAGAGTTTTCTTCATGAGCTGGTCCTTGACAAGAAAGTGACGAGGATAAAAGTCAAAGAAAGAATTATTGTCATGCCAGAATTTTGAGACGATAATAAGACTTGTGGCAAGTTTGGGAACATGAAATACTTTGTTTAACTAAAAAGTCTTAAATGAAGTAAGTAGGAATTTAGAACCAATATGAAGATAGGAAGTCTCTTACTATTGCCAATAGTGACTATAACTAGAAATGAGATCAGTAAGTGCAGGCATAGAACTACCTCTGAACTTTCTAAAGAAGGCCAAAACTGTTAGAATTTGTGAATTTTCTAAATACTTTAAGAAATCTTTTGTATCTTTTGTTAACAATAGAATTAGTTGTAAAGGTGTGAAGACCCGTATTTTGTGGAATTTGTTTTTGAAAAAGCTAGATGTGTTAGTTGGGTTTGGTACTGACTCAATAGTAATGTGCTTAAAATTGTAATATTTATATGTCAGCATTTGAATGAAATCGTGTGTTCACATGGTATTAAAGCACCAAAAAGATCTTAATAGGACTTGTGAGTGAAAAAAACCACCTGCAAGGCTTCCTTTAAAAACCCTCATGGCTTCCACCAATACGTTTGCTCTTTCAACCCCAGTTTTCAATGGTGAAAACTATCAAGTTTGGGCTGTTAAGATGAAAGCTTACCTGAGAGGTCTTGGTTTGTGGTAGTGGGTTGAAATTGAAAGGTAAATACAACCTTTGGGAAACAATCAAACCCTCAACCAAATCAAGGCTCATGAAGAAGAAGAAGCTAAAGCTCCAAGAGCTTTATCTTACATCCATGCTGCTGTCTCAGAACCAATTTTCACAAGGATTATGGCTTGCGAAACACCAAAAGAGGCATGGGACAAGCTCAAGGAGATGTATTTGGGGAGTGACAGAACTAGGCAAATGCAAATTCCGAATCTAAAAAGGCAATTTGAAGTTTTGAGGATGAAAGACAATGAGTCCATCAAAGAATATGTAGACAGGCTCATGGAAGTTGTTAACAAAATCCGGCTTCTTGGTGAGGATCTAACAGATCAAAGGGTTGTAGAGAAAGTTCTAGTAAGCTTGCCTGAAAGATTTGAGTCCAAGATTTCTTCACTTGAAGACTCAAATGATTGAACCAAAATTTCCTTGGTTGAGCTTGTTCATGCTTTTCAAGCTCAAGAACAAAGGAGATCAATGAGACAGGAAGATAGCAATGAAGAGGCTTTTCTTGCAATGCAAAAAAGAAAAGCTTCTCAAGAAGGAGAAAAAAAGCAATCTGGTGAGAAGAAAGATAAAGAGAAGAATAAGGGCCAAAGAAGGAAAAGTGGTGGCAAAAAGAGATATCCTCCATGTCCTCACTACAAGAAATAGTCATTCAAAGAATTTTTGTTGGTATAGGCCAAGTGTGCAATGCAGATCATGCAAGCAATTTGGTCATGTAGAGAAGATATGCAAGAATAAAAATGATCAGCAAGGGAAGCAAGGACAACAAGCACAAATGGCTGAAAATCAGCAGCAATAGGAGCAATTGTTTATTGTTACAAGTCATGCAATAAGCATCTGTACAGAAACTTGGCTTATTGACAATGGTTGTACAAACCACATGACTCTTGAATTGAGCTATTTCAGGGAGTTGAATCAGTCATATAAGTCGAAAGTGAAGATTGGAAATGGAGATTTGGTTGATGTCAAGGGCAAGGGAGTTGTTGCTGTTGAGACTCCAACATGTATTAAATATATCTCAGATGTGTTGTTTGTGCTTGAAATTAATCAAAGCTTATTAAGTGTGGGTCAAATGCTAGAGAAGAATTATTCTTTGCATTTTCAAAATATGTCCTATAGTGTTGTTGATAATGTTGGTTATAAGTTGATGACTGTAAAAATGAGAGACAAAAGCTTTCCAATTAAGTGGAAAAAGACTAATTTGCATGCCTATACCACTATTGTTGATGAGTCTATGTTGTGGCATAAGAGATTTGGCCATTTTCATTATGTTGCACTTAAACACTTGCATTAGAAAGGCTTAATACAAGGCCTACGTGTCATTTGTGATGAAAAAAATGTGTGCCAAGTCTGTCAATTTGGGAAGCAAAGTAGATTGTCGTTTCCTATAAACAAGGCTTGGAGAGCTTAAAAAAGGTTGCAATTGATCCATACTGATGTGTGTGGACCAATGAAGACACCCTCATTGAATGGAAGTAGGTATTTCATCTTGTTCATAGATGATAAAACAAGGATGTGTTGGGTTTTCTTTATGAAGCAAAAATCAGAAATGGCTGGTGTGTTTCAGAATTTCAAGGCCTTGGTGGAAAATCAAGCAAATTGTAGCATTACAGTAATAAGATCGGATAATGGGATTGAATATACATCTTACAAGTTTGACAGGTTTTGTGTTGAAGTTGGAATTGTACATCAACTGACCGTTACTTACTCCCCTCAACAAAATGGAGTGAGTGAGAGGAAAAATAGAACCATTATGGAGATGACAAGGTGTCTGCTATTTGAAAAGAAAATGCCTAAGTGTTTTTGGGCAGAAGCTGTTAACACGGTTGTCTATTTGTTGAACAGACTTCCAACCAAAGCTGTGAAGAATAAAACTCCATTTGAGGCTTGGAATGAAGTTAAACCAGCTGTGGAGCACTTGAAAATATTTGGGAGTTTGTGTTACACTCATGTGCCAGATGTGAAAAGAGACAAGTTGGACTACAAAGTTGAGATGGGAATCTTCCTGGGATATAGCTCAACCTCCAAGGGCTATAGAGTTTTCAATTTGAAAACAAAAAAAAGTAATGATTAGTAGGGACATCAAAGTTGATGAAGCAGCAATACAGAACTGGGAAAAAAATGAGATAGAAGTTGAAGATGTTGATCAAATTAGGGTAACCGTACCCCAAATTCCAGAAGAAACTGAAGATGAAGTTGGTGCTGATAACTTAGATGATGTTCTAGTAAGAGGAACAAGGTCATTTGATGAAATATATGAGAGATGAGATGTAGCATTACAGGAGCCTATATGTTATGATGAAGCTGCTAAAGAAAATGGGTGGAGAGTTGCAATGGAAGAGGAGCTAAAAATGATAAATAAAAATGGAACTTAGGAGCTGGTTGATAGGCCCAAAAATCAAAAGATAATTGGAGTTAAGTGGGTTTTCAAAATCAAATATAACTCAGATGGTTCTATAAACAAACTTAAGGCCAGATTGGTTGTAAAGGGTTATTCTTAAGAGTATGGTGTTGATTTTTCACATACTTCTGCTTTAGTGGCTAGACATGATATTATAAGGCTTCTAGTGGCTTTAGCAGCAAAGATGGGTTGGAAAATTCATCATCTTGATGTGAAGTTAGCCTTTCTAAATGGTGTGCTTGAAGAAGATAGTTATGTTGAGCAACCAAAAGGATTTCAAGTTTCAGGTTGTGAAGACAAAGTTTACAAGCTCCGCAAAGCTCTCTATGGCTTGAAACAAGCACCAAGAGCTTGGTATAGTAGAATTGATGCCTATATGCTGCAACAAGGATTTGAAAGAAGTGAAAGTGAAGCTACTCTATATGTGTTAAAGGTTCAAGAAGAAGTTCAGCTTATTGTCTCTTTGTATGTAGATGACCTACTGGTTATAGGTTGTAATTCAAAAATCTTAAAGCAATTCATGGTGTAGATAGAGAGTGAGTTTGAAATGTCCAATTTGGGTGAGATGAAATATTTTTTGGGCATGGAAATTCACCAATGTGAAGTTAGAATCTTCATCTCACAACAGAAGTATGCTCTGAAGGTTTTGAAGAAGTTTTATATGGAAAGATCCAAATCGGTAGCGACTCCTTTGGTTGTGAATGAGAAATTATTAAAGAATGAAGTTAACATCAAAGCAGATGCCTCAGTTTACAAAAGCCTAATAGGTAGTCTGCTCTACTTATCTGCTACAATACCAGATTTAATGTTCTTAACAAGCCTACTCTCAAGGTTTATGCACTCACCTAGTAAATTCATTTTGGGGTAACTAAGAGAGTTCTAAGGTACATTAGAGGTACTTTTGACTATGGTTTATGGTTTGTTAAGAAAGAAAGTAAAGAACTCCAAGGATATGCAGATAGTGACTGGACAGGAAGTTTAGATGATTCCAAAAGCATTTCTGGTTATGCTTTCTTGTTTGGTAGTGAAGTTTTTTCATGGAATTCAAAAAAACAAAATGTCGTGGCTAAATCCTCAGCAAAAGCTGAGTATATTTCTGCAGCAGCAACTACAAACCAAGCTATTTGGCCAAGGAACTGTTGACTGATTTAAGGCAAAGCCAAGATGATGCTACTGTAATTTAGGTTGACAACAAGTCATTGCTATTGCAAAAAATCTTGTGCAGCATAGAAGAACCAAACACATAAATGTGAAGTTTCATACAATTAGAGAAGCTAAGAAGAATGGTGAAGTCAATATGGTGCATTGTTGCTCAAAAAATCAGATTGTTGACATATTAACTAAGGCCATTTCCAAAGCCAAGTTCGAAGAGCTAAGATTAAGGCTTGGAGTCTCTAAGAAAATTATCAAGGAGTGTTAGAATTTGAGAATTTGCTAGATACTTTAAGAAATCTTTTGTATCTTTTGTTAATAGTAGAATTAGTTGTAAAGGTGTGAAGATCTATATTTTGTGGAATTTGTTTTTGAAAAAGCCAGATGTATTAGTTGGGTTTGGTACTGTCTCAATAGTAATGTGCCTAAAATTGTAATATTTATATGTCAGCATATGAATGAAATCATGTGTTCACAGATACTTCTCCCAATTTTCTCTCCGCTCTCTACAAGTTAAGTTTAAATTTAAAGAGCCATATAATACATGCAATTGACTAACAACATCTATGCATGCGTGCGTGTGTGTGTGTGCACTTTAATTTTGCATCTATCAGTGAATCAAATGTCAAATTTTCATCCATTTATTGAAAACTGATTTTGTTTTGAGGTTAGTAGGGTGCACAACACCTTCCCACTAGACCACTAGTCACATGGTATTTTCTTTCTTATTTTGTTTCTTAAAGTAAGTAAAATAAGTGATAAATCCAAACTAAAATAAAAACTAGTTTTCAAAAATCAAACATTCATTTTTCCATGATGTTCGAGTCTCTCCAAGGATGCATCATCACCTCTATGAAAAATGCAGGGCCACACGAGTAGTGTTTACCATCCCTCAGTGGTATTCTCTATCCCTCGGTAACGTTAGTTATCCCTCTCTGGAGCTAAGCATCCCCTAGTGCAATGTGGTATCCGTAACAACTGTCATTATATCCCTTAATTCTCATGAAGAGCATTGATGAAAATATCGGTAATCACAGATATATCGATATTTCAATTTTACGGATATATTGAAGATATATCGGCAGATATTTTGGAAAAAAATTTAGGTAGTCTAAAGTTGATCAAAACTTATGAAAATATTGAGAAAAACTCTAAAAGTGATATAATTGTTTTATAAAAAAATAATATATGTATATGATATAATTAATCATATTTGACAATAATATCTTATGCGTCCATAAAAAAAATATGAATTTTATAAATTTATTAAATTACATCAAATGTTATTTGACAATAATATTATGATATTTGATTATAATATATCTCACTTTAAAATTATAATTCATTTAATTTCAATTGTATTAAATGATATAAAATAAATGATGATATATGTATAAATGTTTTTAATATTTATATTTTTATATTTAATTAATATATAAATGATATAAGAAACGGTTAAGAAAATTATAATGATAGGTTTTATATTTTTAGTGATTAATTAAATAAAATTTTAAAATAAAATAATTAGAATTAATTTGTTTAAGAAAATAATTTTTTATAGTTTTACCATATATTTGTCTTGTGCATAGTATTTAAAAAATGGGTGGTTAGTCCAATGATCATTCAAGGAAAGGCTTTGTTTGTTTTTGGGTTGGGCGGGTTCGAGTCCTAGTGCCCGCATGCACATTTTTGAAGCTTTGACTGCATTGACCGGATAGCAAAATCGGCAAAATCACCGATAAATCGGTAAAAATCTAATTTTTCAGCGACAAATCACTGAAACACGCTGAAAAATCACTTCATCAAATTTTCACCTGCTTGTTTTGTGTCGCCAGTTGCCGATACACAAAATTTCAGCTAAATTTTCCAAAATTTTCATCTATGGTGGAGAGGCAGTTGGGCATACTGCCCAACATAGCCATGGTAAGGCTTATTATGAGCATTTTGCAGTTTGGTTTTTGTGTACAAATAGCTCTTCTAATGTAGAAAAGACCTTATTCCGAAGCTGGAAGGAACTTTGTAATTATAAACTGTTATGAAAGAGTTGCACTCTTCATACACAAGTAGCAAACCCTTCCTCTTTTAGCCCTCAACTAGCAACTTTGGGAGCTCCTAGAGAAGAACACACTACTATAATTCATTTTACTTATATAGAGTTCAAAGTGTGCACTTAAGTCATAACAAGACAAATAAAGGAAAGATACAGAAAGTAATGACTAATGATAAATAGACATGTACATAATTCTCATCACTGTATCTTACTGCCTATGGAGGTTTATGGAAAGTAACATTGATTTTGATTTGAATGTCATTTTTTGTAAGATTGATGACCTAAAAAAAAATTGAAGTTGGAGTCCCTACAATCTAGTGATGGAAAATATGATACAGATTAGTGATTACAATGGACATGATGCCAAAATGGTAGCAGTCATCTTCTCAATTTGGTTGATGTTGTAGTATTTCTATTTTATAGCATTTGCAGTCTTTTCCTTTTCCTTTACTTTTATCAGGATACTATAAAACTCTACCTTTGACTTGGTCCACGTGTTTAGTATTGTACTATTAAAACACACACTGCATTCAAATCCATTCAAATTGCAGTCTTTGTATGAAGAGACTTGGCTTTGTTCATGGAGATTACTTGAGTTCAATGCTGAGTTTGAGCAGCAAACCTGGCTCCCTTAAGTCCTAGAGTTCTCAATGTGACTTTTACAGAGTCAGATGATCCCCTGCATGTCTTTCACCCTTGTTTAGATGGCGAGAAAATTAGAAGAAAAGGTTTTACGAACTCATCACTAAGCAAGGATTCATGCTGAATTTGTTATGGGATGATGCACAAAATATTTGCTTTCTTTCTCCTTTGTTCTACAAGATAAATGCACATACTAAAAAGTGTAGTATAACTTTGTATTAACTCGTTGAGATAGTGTCACTTTTCAGACTAATAGAATGGTTTGATCAAATTTTGTTTCTTAGTATAAAAAGTAAATAAGAGCTCGGGTGAGCAAATAACTTTGTATTACTTTTTCATGTTGCCCACAACCACAAGATCATCTAAACCCTGTTGAAAATTTTCTATGTAAATGAACTTAAAAATCAAATTTAGCTTTTTCTATTTGAAAAAACCTCATTTTCAAGGGAAGACATTATGAAATTAGAGTTCATCCTCCTTGATGAATGTAAAGCTACGACAAATCTTAATATGATGTTTCAAGGAAACCTATCTTAAATGAAGCAAACTAGTTTTATGGGGCCTAATTGACTGGAAGTTCTTGTTTTCATTTGTCCAAATAAAGAATTATTTAGAAACTGAAAATCTTCTTTCCTTCCAAAATTCTGAATAATCAAAGCAAGTGAAAAACATTCAGAATATGACAGATTTTGAAATTAATATAGCCTAGATTCTCCTACTCAAGAAATTGATGAGTTTTTGAGCTTGGAAGAGTTGTAAATTTGGAAGGCAGTGATTCTACAATTCAAAGTATAATTGCTTCATTTGGATATGATCATCAGGATACCACTGTATGAGCACCAAACTTTCATACATTGAATGATTTGAAAACTAGGAAAACTGAACTACTTCTCTTCATGGGTCTGTTAGAAGTTTGCTTTTTGGACTACCACATTATGTTTTAATTTTTCAAAGTTTGAATAAAACTGAGTCATTGTTAGTTCCTATTCTTTAGGAGATGTGAGTCCACTTTCATAAATTGTGGATCACGTACTATCTATTTTGAATTTGAGATTTTTTTTTTCTCTTTTCAGTTATTTCCCAGTTCTATAAATGTATGCTGGATGGAGGAAATAAAAGTGACTTCCACTGATATATTTTCTCTATTTTTCTATTGTGTCTTCTTTCCTTAGCTTGTCTTAAAACACCAACAATTGGTATCAGAGCTTTATATTCTTGAGGGACCATGAGTGAAAAAATTGTGAGTTTTCAAGAGAGTTGAGGGCCACTAAAACACCACGTATTCCACCAAAATTTCAAGCATGGAAGGAGACTCAAGTTTCTCAGCAATGGCACCTCCAGTCTTCAATGGTGATAATTACACCATATGGGCTGTGCGAATGGAAGCTTACCTAGATGTTGTAGATCTATGGGAGGCTGTTGAAGATGACTATGACGTTCCTTCGCTATCAGACAACCCAACGATGGCTCAAGTCAAGAATCACAAGGAAAGGAAAACCTGAAAGTCTAAGGCAAAAACTTGCCTATTTGCAGTAGTTTCAGCTACAATCTTTACCCGAATTATGTCTTTGAAATCAGCCAAAGCCATATGGAGTTATCTCAAATTTGAATATGAAGGAGATAATCGAATTAAAGGCATGAAAGTGCTTAATCTAATCAGAGATTTTGAGTTGCAGAAGATGAAAGAGTCAGAAACCATCAAGGAGTACTCTGAAAGGCTTTTAAGCATAGCCAATAGAGTAAGATTGCTTGGTTCAGAGTTTAAAGACTCTCGTATTGTTGAAAAAATTCTGATTACTATTCCTGAAAGATTTTGAAGCTACCATAACCACTTTGGAAAATACCACAGATTTGTCTAAAATCATGTTGGCAGAGTTGTTGAACTCTTTGCAGGCGCAAGAACAACGGATGGTTATGAGATAAGAAGCAACTGTAGAGGAAGCCTTGCCCGCCAAACATGAAGATGGTTGGAGAAACAAAAAGAAAAAAAATAGAAAGCACCAGTAAGCAAATGGAAAAGCTACAGCACACAGGAGCAACAAAAACAAAGCTGGAAGTTCCAAGGGAAAGTAGCCACCTTGTAAGCATTGTGACAGAACTGGCCACTCACCGTTCAAGTGCTGGAAAAGGCCAAATGCTAAGTGTAACAAGTGCAATCAACTTGGACATGAAGCTATCATTTGCAAGAACCAAAACCAGCAGCAAGACGTAGATGCCCAAATTGTTAATGAAGATGAAAATGATCATCTCTTTGTTGCAACTTGTTTTTCAGGTAGCATTTCAAGCGATAGCTGGTTGATTGACAGTGGATGCACCAATCACATGACTCATGACAAGGAACTTTTCAAGGAATTGAAGCCTACAAGAATTGCAAGAGTCCGGATAGGTCACAGTGGTCATATTCCTGCAAAAGGAATTGGAACTGTTGCTATTGCAACCCATTTAGGTACTAAAGTCATTGATGATGTGCTTTACGTACTTGAAATAGACCAAAACTTGTTAAGTGTTGGTCAGCTGCTAGAAAAAGGTTTCAAGGTGTATTTTGAAGATAATTATTGCCTGATCAAGGATGCCTCTGGTCAAGACTTGTTTAAGGTCAAAATGAGAGGAAAAAGTTTCTCATTAGATCCACTTGAGGAAGAACAAATAGCTTTTCCATAAAAAAAAAAATATTGTTGAGTTATGGCATAAGCGGCTGGGGCACTATCATTATCAAGGGCTTCTCAAAATGCAAAAATCAGAAATGGTAGAAGGCTTACCTAAGTTTGAAGTGATTTCCACAAGCTGCCAGACTTGTCAATATGGAAAGCAAAGCAGACTTCCATTCCCAACAGCAACTTGGAGAGCCTCAAATAAGTTGCAGCTGATTCACACCAATGTTGGAGGACCTCAAAGGACACCCTCACTCAAAGGTAGTCGCTATTATATCATTTTTATAGATGATCTGACCAGAATGTGCTGGATATGTTTTTTGAAATTCAAATCTGAGGTTGGGAACACTTTCTGGAAGTTCAAAGCAAAAGTGGAGAATGAAAGTGGCTGCAAAATTCAGATTTTAAAATCTGATAATGGCAAGGAATATACTTCATGTCAACTCAATTTATTTTTTGAAGAAGCAAGAATTGAACACCAACTTTCAGCTCCTTATACTCCAGAGCAAAATAGAGTGAGTGAACGAAGAAACCAATTTATTATGGAAATGGACAGATGCATGCTGCACGAGAAGAATTTGCCAAAGAAATTTTGGGCAGAGGCTGCAAACACAGCTGTATTTTTGCATAATAGACTCTCTACAAAGGTAGTAAAGAATCAAACTCCTTTTGAAGCATGGTATGGGTACAAACCTCCAATGACTTTTCTTAAAGTGTTTGGTTGTCTTTGTTTTACCTATGTTCCTCAGGTAAAACGTGATAAACTAGACAAAAAAGCTGCTGCAGGAATTTTTATTGTTTATAGTACAGTTTCAAAGGCTTATAAAGTCTTCCAGCCACATACTGATACTATAATTATCAGTAGAAATGTCCACTTCATGGAAAATGAAGAATAAGATTGGGAAGATTCAAAGAAAGAGCTTGAAACAAGTTTTTTAGATGAAAGGGAGGATGATCCACCAGTAAGAGGTACTCGATTGCTCTCTGAAATTTATTAGAGATGCAATGTTGCAATTTATGAACCTACCGACCATGAAGAAGCACTCAAAGAGTCCAAATGAAAGCATGCAATGAAGGAGGAGCTGTTCATGATTGAAAAAAAAAACAAAACCTGGGAGCTTGTTGATAGACCTCAAGAAAGAAAGGTAATTGGGGTAAAATGGGTGTTTAGAACCAAGCTAAATGCTGATGGTTCAGTCAACAAGTATAAAGCAAGGCTTGTAATTAAAGGATATGCATAGATTTTTGGTGTTGATTATTCTGAAACATTTGCTCCAATAGCAAGGCTTGACACAATCAGATTACTTCTTGCTATTTCTGCGCAACTTGGCTGGAAAGTGCATCAGATGGATGTTAAATCAGCATTCCTTAATGGAATTCTTCAAGAAGAAATTTATGTTGAGCAACCTGAAGGTTTTGTTGTGGAAGACAAAGAAGACAAAGTCTATCGACTTCATAAAGCTCTTTATGGCTTAAAACAAGCACCAAGGGCCTGGTATAGTCGAATAGATGATTATTTGCTTGGTCTAGACTTTAAAAAAAGTCTTTCGGAATCCACACTTTATGTGAAGGAAAATAACAATGAATTCTTGTTGTTTCTCTTTATGTGGATGATCTTTTGATTACAGGAAGTAGTGCAAAGCTTATTGATGAGTTCAAGCTGGATATGATGCAAGTTTTTGAAATGATAGATCTTGGTCTAATGACATACTTCCTTGGAATGGAGATCAAGCAAGGAAAAGATCAAGTTTTTATTTGCCAAAGAAAATACGCAAAGGAGATTCTCAAGAAGTTCAAAATGGAAGATTGCAAAGAAATGAATACTCCCATGAACCAAAAAGAAAAGCTAAGCAAAGATGATGGAGCTGAAAAGGTGGAGAAGACATACTTCAGAAGTCTCATTGGCTGTTTGATGTATCTTACAGCAACAAGGCCTGATATATTGTATGTTGTAAGTGTTCTATCAAGGTTTATGCATTATGCTAGTGAGGTGCATCTAAAGACAGCAAAAAGAGTTGTGTGGTACATCAAAGGAACTGTCAACTATGGAGTTAAGTTTCAAAAGATTCCAAATATGCAGTTGTTCGAGTATTCTGACAGTGATTGGGGTGGTTCCTTAGATGATATGAAGAGTATTTCAGGGTATTGTTTCAGTCTTGGCTTAGAAAGTTTCTCATGGTGTTCGAAAAAACAAGATATTATGGCTCAATCTACTGCAAAAGCGGAATTTGTAGCAGCAATCGCGACAGTAAATCAAGCATTGTGGTTGAGGAAAATTTTGGTTGATTTGCATATGAAGCAAACACAAGGTACTGAAGTGTTCGTGGACAACCAAGCTACAATAGCAATTTCTCACAATCTTGTGTTTCATGGGAAAACCAAGCATTTCAATATCAAACTCTTCTTTTTGAGAGGTGTGCAGAAAGATGGAGACATTAATCTTCACTACTACAAAACGGAAAAGCAACTGGTTGACATATTCACAAAGCCTTTGTCAGTCACTAAGTTTGAGTTTCTCAGACAAAAGCTTGGAGTTTGCAGTTCCTAAAGCAAGGAGGAGTGTTGGAAGTTTGCTTTTTGGACTACCACGTTATGTTTTAATTTTTCAAAGTTTGAATAAAACTGAGTCATTGTTAGTTCCTATTCTTTAGGAGATGTGAGTCCACTTTCATAAATTGTGGATCACGTACTATCTGTTTTGAATTTGAGATTTTTTTTCTCTTTTCAGTTATTTCCCAGTTCTATAAATGTATGCTGGATGGAGGAAATAAAAGTGACTTCCGCTGATGTATTTTCTCTATTTTTCTATTGTGTCTTCTTTCCTTAGCTTGTCTTAAAACACCAACAGGGTCAAGCATATAAGTAGAAATGGGATCTAAAAGCGCAGGCATGGAACCGCTGGAAATAACTCTGATCCTTCTGAAGAAGGCCACAACTTCCCTTTTTGATAGCTCAAGTCTTAATTTAAGAGCATTGCAAACCCTGCCCCTGGTACACACTTTGTTGGCTTTGAAACCAAACTATTTTCATGTTGATATCGTGTCTTTATGATTTCGGCTACTTACAGCAGCTACTAAAAGTGGAGCACCATACTGGTAAGTTGGTAATCAAGATGAAAGTATTGCATAAGGTTATATTATTGTCTTGAATTTCAACTTTAAAATTACAAAAAATTAGGAGAAAACAAAATACAATAAAATTGGGAGAAAATAAAATACAAGAATTTAACAAGATAAATATTACCCACTATGATACTCTCTAACAGCCTAGACATAGACCAAAACTTTTTTTCATCTGTGAAGAACTTGAGCTTTTATCGCCTTTGGAAGTTAAATGCCTTAATGGCAAAGCCAAAGATAAATAAGAAAAGCACCGTAAACCCAACGATCACAACTGCAACCACTCCCAGGAAATCATGTTTGTATCCAAAATAGTCATCCAAGTATTGTTCCACTGTTACACCTGTGTCCTCAAATCTGTCCTGTATATCTCCAAACTGTGATGTAACCAATCCATACAAAGTCCATGCAACTGGACATGCCCAATAGTACCATCTCCACCACACAGGAATCCTCTGTATTCATCATGGAAGAAATGCAACAAAATGAGACCGTTTCTGTATCAATGTGCTAAAGAAAGTTGCAATTTAAAGAACTATGGGTTGAGAGCACTTACACTTCGTGGGACTATAAAACCTGAGAAGAGGTTCCATAATATATAAAATGCTGAGGCAACGATGGCAGCAATATGTTGATTTGGTGTGGCAGCCACAGCCATCATGCCATAAAAGGTGAAGTATAATAAGCTGAAGAACGTGAAGAACAGATACCAGAAGAACTTAGCAGCTGTCCATTCAAATCCAATCATTGCATAAACTATAACACCATACACCACAGCTTGTGAAAAGACATAAGGTATCTCAACTAAAGCCTGAAACAAGAGATGAAATTTGATTAATAAAACCCATAAAGTATTAGAGATATACGAAGTCTATAGCATAAGAAAACTAATTACCTGTGCAAAGGCATATGGCATGGCTGAATACATTCCTGCAGCTCTTTCTCTGTAAAAGACTGTCCGTTCAACTGCCACGACTGGTTGCACCGATTGGCCATTCTGAAACCCAAGGAAGAGAACAGCAGCATACATAGAGCCCATTGCATTAGATAGATCTTGTTGTCTTGTCCTGCATTTTCCCATGTGAAGTAATTAAGAATTAAAGTTGACATGGAGAAGCATACTGAGTTCTCAAACTTCAGAACTGACTTCAAACTACCTTTTGGTGCCGAGATCCCAGAACATTGTCCCAAACATCAAGGCTATGAAAGTTGTGAAGAAAAATCTCACTGCCGTGTATGGTGGATTGCGCCAGTATGACAAACGTTGTTTCCATAAGCATGCCATACACTGAGTGAAGAAGGACTGGGAGTATTGAGTAGGGAAATAGAGGTCCTTAGAACCAGGGGTAGGTTGGCTCAATTCTTTAATTAAATCTTTGTTTCTCCTGAAACATATGCCACATTTTAGAAAAGGCTTCAGCAACAAATTCAAGCTTGCATGATGAACTTTGAGATGGCTGTACATGTATATGACATTTCAATCTCATAATGCATTCAGATATCCTATAGTTAATCACCTGTATAGATCTGACTTTTCGTATATTTCAGTGAAATCCACCCCCAAAATTAATTCTTGTGCAGAAGTGGTAACTTCCAACATCCAAGTTGCAGGGTTATAACCATCTTTGATTTTACTTACTCCTTCAATTCCCTTAATGAAAGCAAGTCACATGTATTAGTAAGCACTTTATGAAAATTAACTTAAACTAAAGTATTTGCTGCATATAGCTTTTAATTTATCATGGAAATTTACCTCAAAATACTTTATCAGATGGGAAGAATGTCTACCCAGTGGTCCCATATATATCTCTTGCCCTCCACGCTTCAGCAGGAGCAACTGCAAACCCATTTTGAATATGTCAGTACTTATATGCAGGAAAGCATAGAAGAGGATAAATCCTTTCTATCCATTAACATTTCCCACCTCATCAAAGGCATCAAAGATGTCAATACTTGGCTGGTGGATGGTGCACACAACTGTTCTTCCTGTGTCCACTGTGTTCCTGACTGTTCTCATAACAATTGCAGCAGCTCTTGCATCTAGCCCTGAAGTTGGCTCATCCATGAATATTATTGAGGGATTTGCCACAAGCTCAACTGCAATGGTCAGCCTCTTGCGCTGCTCGGTTGAGAGACCATTTACACCTGGCAACCCAACTAGTGCATCCCTCAATGGGGTCAGTTCCACGAGCTCCATGACTTCCTCAATGAACATCTGTAACCATTAGCAAGGATTAGAAACTGTTTGAACCAGCACTTTTCCTCAGAGTGAAGGTCAAGCCAAACTTGAACCTGATCATAGCTCAACCAAGTTTGAAAAATCAATTCTAGGGCTTTGCTTGTTCAGAGCACTAAATTCAAGAAGAAAAATGTGGAAACAACACAGGAAACTCTCACCTTTCTTGTTTCAGCATCCACATTAGGAGGCAATCGCAGCCAAGCTGAGTAGAGCAAGGACTCATGGACAGTAACATGAGGAGAGTGGATGTCATTCTGCTCACAGTATCCAGAAATGCGAGCAAAAGTCTCTTGCTTCTTTGGGTAGCCAGAAATGCTGATGCTACCCTCAATATATCCACCAGTTTTCCGACCAGCCAATACATCCATGAGAGTGGTTTTACCAGCACCACTAACACCCATCAAAGCTGTAAGAACACCAGGCCTGAAAGCACCACTCACCCCCTTCAGAAGCTCCAATCTGTCTTCAAGGACACCCTGACTTTTCATTTCCTGCAAATTAAATTCAAACAACTTAGTTCTCATTTTTGGTTTATTAGTGCTGCTAAAACATGTACATTATTTGCATTAATATGAAGTTACCTCTGGCATGTCAACTGAGTATCTAATATCATCAAAGGTGATAGAAAGTGGTTGGAATGGAAGAACCATTCCTTTTTTGTTGTTACGTCTGGCCTCAGCAATGGCTTCTGCCCTCACAGATGAGGATACGGATGAGATACTTCGCCCAATTTCCTCTCCACTCTCTGCATGTTAAGTTTAAATTTAGAGAGAAATATAGAACATGGGGTTAAATGACAAGACCACAGGCACACAAAGGCATGCAAGCACCATATATGAGTTTCATCACCTGTGGATGCAGTTTGGTCAATCGAGCCTTTTCTATGGGACGATAACTCAATCTTTCCTCCAGGTTTGGCATTGTCGGACTCTACTGTTATCACAGCTTGAGGCTTCTCAAATGCTGCACAATTTGCACAAATTTTAATACACTAACCTCCAATAATTTAGGAGTTTCAATGCAGAGACGGTAAAGATACCCACGATTTAGGTAAGTGAGCGCCAGAGTGTAACACAAGTTGAAGACAAATATGAATCCAAGCAGTGCCCCAGCTCCTATCCAGTACCAGTGTGCCTCCGTGAAGAACCCACGAGCCTTCAATACTGCTACTCCAAGGGATTCCGTTGAATTGGTAGAAGCATTCTGAAAAATGGAAATACATTCAATCATCAGTGACTGACACATAAATAAACACAAATGCTCACATGCAAAATTCAAGAACTTACTTTTCTCCAACTCTTCCCAAGGAATTCATTTACCGCTATTGCGTTCTGTGCATACATCATAGGGGAAGACCAGTAACCCCAAATCCACCATTTCTTGACATTTTCTTCAACATTGGCCAAATACAAAAAGAAAACAAAAATCCCTTATTAGAGTTTATCAACAAGAAGGTTCTACATTTCCTGAAAAATTCTTTCCTCCTTATACCTCGTGACAGGACAAAACCACCCAATGCAAAGGGCAGAACTAATGCAAATGTCCCAAATGTGTTTGCAACAATCATATTTCTACAAGCTGCTGCTATAAATCGAAATAATGAAGATGCCGCCTGATTAAGAAGCAAGAGGAGAAGATACTGTCTAAACAATCTGCAATAAGAAGATTTGTTTATTGAGCATAGATCATTTTGGAACAGAGAAAACATGTGAAACAAATCTGGACAAGTTTCTGCAACTTCATAAGTTTTTTAACTTTTACCTTCCCACATTTGGATCAAATCCAATGACATAATAAGTGATGAATACCCAAACACCAACTTCAACAAATGTGATGGGGATCTTGAGGAACCATGAGGGAAGAGCATATGCCCATGCAGGATAGAAGAGTAGGCCTCTTTGCTTGTAAAAGACAGGAAGTTTTAGAATGGTCATGGCAAGTTCTGACATTCCATTAAACATGACCATCATGACAGTGAAGAACAAAGCACCAGTGTAAACGTTTCCATCTTCTGTTGTGTTTTTGTGCATCTCAGTTCTTAGGAAGATTGTCATTGCGATCACTGCGACTATTGTGAGCTAAAAGCAGAAATAAAAATAATAATTGACTTCACGCATACAAAATTAAAAGCCATGGTAATAAGTAACAACAATATTAATACTCACTTGGGTGAGCTTGAAAATGTAGACAAATGAGTTCCTCTTCATCAGCAAGTACTCCCTTGCGATGCAAGCATCCAACAGGTCCTTCTTTCTAACACCGTACTTTTTGGTTTTCAAAGCAGCCGGGTGGCTTTTGGTCTTGTCGAATGGAGTTGCAAGCTCATCTCCTAGTTTCTGTCCAATGTGAAATGACTGGAATGCCTCAGCAAATTCCTTGGCCGTGACAAAACTGTAAGGCTCATCTTTACGTGCCCAATACTGCTCCTGATCTTTCCTAGATGTTACCTGCAATCAATTTTAAAATTCATGTTCTAGCTTGGTTTTTTCTAAAGGGAAAAAAAATGAGATGTCAAAAGGTACAAAGCTATTCGCACTCACTTCCTGTAGGAAGTCTGCCACACCCTTCCTTGCAGGACATCTGAAGCCCATGGATTCAAAAAAGTCAAGAACGCCTTCACGAGGACCCTGATAAACAATCTGGCTATCAGAGAGAAGAATGATGTCGTCGAAAAGATCGTAAGTCTCAGGTGCTGGCTGGAGGAGAGAGATGAGAGCAGTCCCATTGAGAATGTGGACAGTTTGCCTGAGAGAATTTACGATTTGATAAGTTGTTGAGCTATCCAAGCCAGTAGAGATCTCATCCATGAACAGTGCCTTTGATGGTCCAACCAGCATCTCACCTATCATTCATATATTTTCAAATAATTGAACTATATTAGATTAATGAACAAAAAATATCATCTTCTGTTTCTTTTTCATTTTTCCTGTTAGAACACAAATTATCCTACCAGTTGTGACACGCTTCCTTTGTCCTCCAGAGATACCCCTCACCATTTCATCTCCTACCATTGTGTCTGCACACATTTCTAGTCCCAGAATCTGTAAATTTAAGTGTAAATGAAAATAAACAAATTATGAGTTAGAATTGGATTTTCTCAGAAATCTGTATTCCATCATTGAAAGTTTTATGGTTATGATACCTTTAGTGTATAATCAGTGATCACATTCTCCTTCTGCCCTTCAGCTGCCGCTGCCTGAAATGTTAGAAACCAATAATGAAAATCTCAACAACCATTAAAGTTAGTTTGGTACATCAAGATATTCCATGGATAAGATCGACAGAACATCAAGAAAACAAAGTCAATTTGCATATCTATGTGAGAGATCAAAATTTTCATTCTAGAGAAGGCAAGTGTCCATGTTCTCCACGATAAACAAATAGCTCAATTTCACAAAGTAGCTTCTGTCTCACCTTCATGAAGACATCGATATCAGGATCGGGCTTTATATTTGCTGCTTTCTCTCTTCTTGAGAGCTCTACTAACATGTCTGCGGATAGCCAAAATAAGAGTCAATCTCCTGGCCTATGCAAATGTCTTACAACTACATTCACAACCTTCAAAAACAGAGAAAATAAAAGTGAAGGCAATGGTTTAGACTAACCATATCGATCTCCAACACCCTGGCATCTTGCAGAGAAGGCCAAGGTTTCCCGTACAGTCATTTCTCCTATATGGGTATCAAGTTGGCTTATGTAGGCGGCAGTTCTCTGGGGTACAAACTCATTCATGCCATGACCGTTGTATGTCACCCTTCCCGTAACCTAAACAAGAAATTTCAGTTTTCAAATTGGATACGAGATTAAAGAGCTAAAAATTGAATACGCATCAAAGAAGAAAAGCAGTAAGAGTTTTTTTTTTTTTTCCATTCAACCTTTAGACTGGAATCAAGCTTTCCGGACAAAGCCAATAAGAGAGTGGTCTTTCCAGAACTTGGAGGACCCAAAAGCAACGTCATTCTGCAGAAAAAAATTATGCACAAAAAATTGAGTATTGATCTTCAGGGCATCCTAAATTTGAGAAAGGAAAAATTCATTTGATTTATCAATCAATTTTTTACTAGAAAAAAATTCAAATTCTCACCTTCCGGGTTTGATGATTCCGCTAACATCGTGAAGAATGGTGAATTTCTTCTTTCTACTTGGAAGAATCCGAAGAGTGTTCAAGATATCCTTTAAAACAGAAAGAAAAATTATTATCTAAAAACAAACTTTCCCAAGAGAGTACTTATTGATTAGCTAATGATCTGCATTTGCATTTTAGTTACCTCAATTTGATTAAAAACAGAATTAACGAATGAAGGCAAAGCTCTGCTTCCTACATGAGCTTCTGCATCAATGGTAAGATGCTCAAATCTAACTTCAATTTCGGGAAGATCAATCCCAACTCTGAAAAATGGAAGAGCCATGAAAACTCGTTATTAAAAAGTCAAAGGAAGATGTTGTTTGGTTGCAAAGAAAATGTAGGAAACACTATCAGGCAAACTTAAGATGAACTCTTTCTTTTCCACTGTTTTCAATGTTCAAAAAGAGGCAAGGAGCGCAAGAAAAGCGGAGAAATCACACCTATCCATACGATTCTTGAGCTTCAACAAGAACTTCTCATTGTCCTCTTCAGCGATTTTCACCAACCGCTCCACTAAATTCTTCTTTTCCTGAGGCCCAAGGTTGTGTATATCAACTTCACTGGCCTCACCCTCTGATCCGATCAGCAAACCTTTCCTCAGCCGATTGAAGGTGGGAAGTTTCTCGAGGGCAGCCCATTTCAAAGCTTCCTCATCATCCTCATCCCTTGAAGAACGGGAGAAAACCTCCGCACCAGAGTTCCTCCATATGGAAGAACTGTTCTTCCTGAAACTACCACTGGCTCTACGACTACTGGCTGTATAAATTTCAGCCGTTTCCATTGCAACACAAGACGAGTAACCCTCCTGCAAAACTAACCAGAACCCACCAAAACCCAGAAATCTTTCCCAAAAAATCAGGAGAAGCCCAAATTTGGATCTCTGGAGCTGAAAAACTCAAAGTCAGGGAGATGGGTGTCCTCCCCGCTTTTCTCTATGCACTTTGTATTGCTAAAACTTTGTTCTATGTTAGAAAAACATGAGGAATGGAAGGTTTATATACTGATTCGAAGGACAGAATCAGAGGCGGCCTAAAATATTCAAATTCTTATTTAACATTTTCACAAGTCTCCAGTATCTTGTTTGTCAAGTAAATCGAAACGTGAATTATTAAGTGTTGTCCTAACCTCCAAAGTAACTAACTTTCCCGGGCCAAACAAACAAACCCGCCTAAATTCCAAATGTAAAACATTTATGGCATCTTGTTTATACTCTTGTTTAATGATATGATACTTTGGGTTTAGTTTGCCTAAATTAAAAATGTAAGTTAATTTTTAACATTTCATTTATAGTCTAATTTAATGTTGATATGTTGAATTTGGATTACCTCTTTTAATCTCGGAATTTATTAGGATTTAGGGTTAGATCGGAGTTGAGTCAATTGACCTCAAGTTAATTTAAATTACATTCAAAGAAAGAGTTAAGTAAACTTTAATAAGTCAACGATGAAATCTTTTATTTCTAAATTATATGTAATATGATAAAATATATGTCTCATTATTATAAGTTAATAAGTTATATAATGACTTCTTTAACTAATTTTTATATAAAAGTAGAATATCTTATACAAAAAGCATAGGTTGACCTTATATCTTTAAAAATTATTTTTAGAAATTCTCATGACATCATTACATATGTAAGCTTATCAAAAATTAAATAATTGTATAGTTAAGGTAGTGTTTGTTTTTTTGGCTTATTGTTGAAAGTAATTTAGTTTCAGAATTTATGTTGTTTGTTTTTCTACTTTTTCATTACTTATTATAAACTTTTTACTAAATATAAAAAATCAAATATGTAGCTTTTTCTAAATAAAAAAAATAACATATTGGTTTTTTTTACTTTTTAATACTTAATAAAAATAAAGTATTACAAAAACAAACAACCTAATATTTAACACTATTAAGCATTAAGGTTCTATTTAAAATTAAGTAAAAAAACAAACACCACCTAAATTAGTCATTATTTTATTAAAGCTAAAAATATTTTAAAATTTTCAAAATCAAGCCTTAAATAATTGACAACTTTAAAAAAATAAATATATATTTAATAAAATATCAATTACAAAGTTATAAAAAGTTCATTTTATTATATTTTTATTATATATAGTAGAATTTAAATAAAATTAATTACAAATTAAAAAATGATAATTTTTTATTAAAGCTTTTTGGGGGGGCTAATTTTCTTTACTCTTTTTTTTTTTTTTAATTCCTAAGACGTGGGATGAGAAGGACCCAAAATTAATAGATCATTATCCAAATTATTTTTATTTTTAAAGAATAAAAACATTATAAATGGTTAGAATCCACCCTTCTAAAAAGAAATGAAAGACTAGCAAATAAATCATACTAAATCCAACAACTAATTAAAGCCTCTTCTCAATTTATTTTTTGATTTCTTTTCATTTAAAAATAGTAACCACATAAAACACAGGCCAAATATATTCTAAAAATATGTTGATTTCTCACGTGTTACACGTGTAGAGGAAAGACATGGTTGACTTCAAAAGCTGAAAAAAAAAATTGAATAAAAATGCAATTATTTGACCAAATAATTCAATGATAACAATCTTATCTTTGAGATTACAAATTTTTAGAAAATGGCTTCTTTTAAATTAAAATATAGAAGAAGCTGCTAATCACTCCATGATACATGGGATATGTTAAAGATTGTCACAACTGCCCCTTTTGACCCTTCAAATTACTTCCACAGTTCATCATTTTGCAGCTTTCTTGACCCTTTCTCACCAAGTAACTCAATAGGAATAAGAATTATTAAAGGTTGTCCCAACAGCCCCGTTTTTGACGCTTCAAATGATTGCCAAAAGTCAACATTTTCAGCTTTCCTCACCCTTGTCTACCAAGCAAGCAAATCACTAGGCGTAGGAATTATGAAAGGTAGTCCCAACTGCCAAATTAAGCAACTTTGCCACAAGCAGCCCCAACCCCCCACCCAACATATTTTTTGGCAATTTTTGTTAAATCTAATTTAATATTTTGATATTTGGATTACCTAAATTATAAATGTAAGTTAGTTTTTAGAATTTTGTTTGTAGTCTAATTTAATGTTGATTAAACTCGAGTAAGTTTAAATTAGGATTAAATCTATTCAAGGATAGTGTTAAACAAATGAGGAAACCTAAACCTTAATTAAGTGGGTTATTAGAAAAATTATTATGGTATTAATTATTTCATGAATTTTTATATCTTAAAATTAGTTAATAATTCCCCCTCATTATTATTCAATAAAAGTAGCCGATTCTATGATAAAGAATAAAAATATTAAAAACATTAGTAAAAGATGTTTTAGATTTTACTAAAAAAAAAAAAAGTTAAAAGACTTTTTCAAAAGAATTTTAAAAAGTATTTAAACTCCCCACTAAGATATTATTAATAAATCACATACTTTTGTTTACCAAGTCAATGGAAATTTAAATTATTAAATGTTATCTACTTGCTAGACAAATTAATAACTTGTTTGACAATTATTTTTTGAGAACGGTTATTTGTTGTTATTTTTAAGTTATTTTCACTTATTTTTTAAAATTTGATGAAAAAATAATTATACAAACATTGAAAATAATCAAAAATAAAGTACTAGATCTAAAAATCATTTTTAAAAGATATTTAAAAAATATTAAAAACCATTTTAAAATATTTTAAATTTTGAAACAAATTTTTATTTTACAAAACATTAAAAAATAATTTTTAAAAACTATTTTTCAGAATTATTTTTTAAAATAATTACATAACAAAACCTAACTTTCTCTGTTTGAGTCCAAATCTACCTAAATTGTAAATGTAAAATATTTTTTGGCACTTTATTTATAATTTAATTTTACAATTCCATACTTTGGGTTTTGGATTACCTCTTTTAATCCCCCAACTTTTTTAGAGTAGGATTGGATTAGTTGAATTTGACTCAATGCTTAGAGTAAGGTTGTGGTTTTCTACTGGCTCATACTCTCCTAAATTATAAATGTAAGTACATGTTTGGGTACATTTCCTATTTTTTATTTTTTACAATAGAATATCTTATATAAAAGAAAAAAAAAAAAAGAATTCTTGCATAAAAGCTAGTTATATACCTTGTATAAAAATTTGGGTAATTTTACTTCCACAAATTTTCAAAGTTTTGAAAAGAATTTTTAGAAATACAAGGTAAATTTTAACTTTTTACATAAAAGTTCTTATATTTTATATAAAAATTCTTATTTTCAAAAAATAAAAATAAAAAATGTATCTAATTGCCACCTAAATTATTTTTCACCATTTTTTTTATACTATAATCTAATGTTTATGATCGAAATCTAGTGTTTGTAGTTGAGTTTATATTAAAGTTTAGTCAACGTATTCATGGATGAAGCTAAACCAATGACAGAAACTTTATTTAAGTGAGCAATTAGAACAATTATGAGGGTAAAAAATAATTGATAAATTTTCAAAATTTAAAATTTGTTAACAATTCCCCTCATTATTATCAAAAAAAATATATACAATTATAGACGTTAATTATAAAAAAGAAAGAAAATATATGATATATCAAATTGAATAAAAAAAATATCAAACATATTGCTAAAAATATTTTAGTTTTTCTAAAAAACATCCAAAAAATTAAAAGGTTTTTTTTTCAAAAGAATTAAAAAAATAGTTAAAATTTTCAATAAGAAATTTTTAATAATTTTGTTTTAACAAAAAATTCCTAAAAATATTTAAAAAAAAATAAAATCAACAATTCCACTTATAAATTTCTTCTATTTTTCAAATAGCTATAGATAAATTAAGTGAGGAAACTATTTTTTTATGAAGTATATATAATATAGTAAAAATATCATATTAAGTTATATAATTTTTATAATTAAAGTTAAATTCAAATTCTCATAATATGAGTCGTTATGTAGGATTAATATTTAAATATTTCTTTTTAAAATGTATTGATTTAACTCTATAAGTGGTGCCACCACCCATATAAATCAATATTAATTACAAATTTCCATAATACAAATCATTGCATAAGATTAGATTTATTAAAAATTAAATAACATATAAATTTATATAGTTTTGTAGTAAATTCTAAATTAGTGATTATTTATAAAATGACCAAATCAATTTGCAGAAAATTCACTACTAAAAATAATTTAATAAAATGTCTAATACTGGGATGATGTTTAGAAAAATGAAAAATCAATGTTTTCGAAACCGAATTGACCACTAAATCGAAAAGTTATCAGTTCACAATTCATTAGTTAAATTGGAGGTTGAACCGGTGACGTTATAAATATGAAATTTATATATTATTAAAATTTAAAATATTTATAAAAAAATTTAAATATATAAAGAAATTAAATATTAATAATATATATTTGTTTAACATTATCACATTAGTATATAGATGTATTAATATTTTAACATTTTATTAAATAAAATATATATAATATTTAAATATGAAGTTATTTATTGAAAGTTATTTAATTCATATATATATATTAAAAGTTATATATTTAATTATTTTATAGTTTTAAAAAAATTATATTATTTTACTTTAAATTATTTGCATTTTTATTATTATAAACATTTTGGGAAGAATTTTTTTAGCTGATGTGGAAATGTTTATACAAGTCATAAATAGCATAATGGTGGAAGTCCTGATTTTTTAAGCTTAAAGTTATGGGGCCGAATACGTTACATCGAAATGACATGGAGAATAAAATGTCTTTATATTGTTGACTTGCCCACCGTACGGATGTGGCTCTCTGGTGGCTTATGCAGTGGCCCACTTCCAGATTTAAGCCCAATAATGTGGTGGCCCATTTTGGCCGAAAGAATTCAGGCTCGAACCGGCAGCCCGGTTCATCGAGTCAACGGTTCAACCGCCGGGTCGTCTGGAAAAAACTTATTCATTCTCTGTTTAGTTTTACAGTATTTATACTATTCTACTCAACTGTCCATCAGTACATCGAACTAACAACTTGACCATATGAGAAAACTGATTCTATCAAGAAGCTAAATGTTACAAATTGTGCTAGCTGTTACTACGTACCGATATTGTAACCATTGTTTGTTTTCGGGTCTTGAAGTCTATCATCCCCCCTCATGCTCAGAGGTCGGCGAACAATGGAAAGTTAGGTCTGGAAGGTGACAAACTGTGGGTTTGGGAGATGTTTGGTGAATATATCAGCCACCTATTCTGCAGAGGGGATGTAGTGGATTGCAAGTGCTTCTTGTAAGACTTTGTCTGGGATAAAATGGACAGCAATTTCGATATGCTTGCTACGTGCATGAAAAACCGGATTAGCTGTAAGTTGAGTTTCACTTTGCTCGTCACACTAGACAGGCGAAGAAGGTTGAGAAATGCATAGTTCTCGAAGGACAAATTGCATCCAGGCAATTTCAGCAACAGTAATAGGAAGACCATGATATTCGGACTCAGCACTACTTCATGAGATAACTCTTTGTTTGGTAGACGACCATGATACCAGATTGGAGCCAAGGAAGATGTAATATAGCCGCTAGTGCTTCCACAATCGTTTGGGCATTATGCCCAATCCGCATCTGCGTGGGCTTGGACGTCCAGAGAGGACGAGGGATGCAGTATCAGTCCGTGGGGGGGTGGTGCCTTTAAGGTATCTGAGGATCCTTTTTACACCAAACCAGTGCATGGTGGTGGGACGAGCCATGAACTGACATACTTTATTGGCTGCAAATAAGAGATGAGGCCTGGTGTTGGTAATGTATTGGAGGGCTCCTACTATGCTGCGGTACAATAAGACATTCGAAAATGGTTCTCCATCAGACTGAGATAGGGTTGTGCCAGTGGCTCCAGGTGTGGTAGTAAGCTTGGAATCCAACATAATCTAGCCCATGTGTTTTGCTACAGGGCGAGCTTTGTAGCGATCAATGGTCCCATCTGGTTTATATTTGAGTTTATAGACCCATTTGCAACCAATGATATGTCCATATTGAGGAGCTGAAGTAAGAGTCCAGGTGTTGTTGCAGACGAGGGCATTGCATTTAGATGTCATGGCTTCTTTCCAGTTGGAATTTTTGAGTGCTTGGTGATACGTTCGAGGTTCAATGATTTTCGGTGCAAAGAACAATATGGGTTTGAGGTTACCAATTTTTGATCGAGTGAGCATGAGGTGGGTGTTAGCTGGGTTGGTGAAGAGAGTCTTGGACTGTAATGCTAAAAGTGAAGAGGTAGTAACTGGTACCTGAATAATGGAGGGAATAAAATGGTTAGAGAAGGAAGGACTGGTTATAGCTACTTGGGGAATGGGTGGTTCACGGGACTGGGTGGTGGTGGATGAGAAAGGGGTTGGGAAATGATGAAGAGGGTTGGAATAAGGAATAGCTGGAGTGAGGGCTTGAGGACAGCATGGGAGAGGGCTAGAAGGGTGGTTAGATTGAAATGAGAAGATGGTTTCATTGAAAACTACATGACGGGTGATGTAAAGGCAACTGGATAAGAGGTCCATGCATATGTAGCCTTTCTAAAATGAGCTATAACCCAGAAAAACACATTGGACTAATCGATATTGGAGCTCATGGTTATTGTATGGTTGAATGTATAGGTAGCAAAGGCACCCAAATACTTTAGACATTGTATAATCTGGAGGATGGCCAAATAGAACTTGGAAAGGGGAGTTAAGATTTAGGATTTTGGTAGGTAGTCTGTTAATAAAAAATGTTGTAGTTTGGAAGGCATACAACTAGAACTTCAAGGGTAAAGAGGCTGTGGCTAAGAGGGTTAGCCCGTTTCAATAATATGGTGTATTTTACATTCAGACCTGCCATTTTACTCCGGAGTGTGGGGACATAAACATCGGTTTATAATTCCTTGTTGAGTGAGGAAGGGAGCGAAGGCCTTAAACTCTCCTCCATCGTCATATTGGAGGCATTTGATTGTGGAACCAAATTGTTTCTCTACTAGAATTTTAAACTTAATGAATATAGGTAAGCTTGATCCTTAGTGTTAAGGGATACGGCCTGGAAAATCTTGAACAATCGTCAACAAATAACAAGAAATATCAAGCACCAATAGAGGTTTATGGAAAGGAATATTTATTTTGATTTGAATGTCATTTTTTGTAAGATTGATGACGTAAAAATATTTTTTTAAAAAAAAATTGAAGTTGGGAGTCCCTACAGTCTGGTGATGGAAAATATGATACAGATTAGTGATTGCAGTGGACATGATGCCAAAATGGTAGCAGTCACCATCTCAATTTGGTTGATGTTGTAGTATTTCTATTTTGTAGCATTTGCAGTTTTTTCCATCCGAATTTCCTTTTCCTTTACTTTTATCAGGATACTATAAAACTCTACCTCTGACTTAGTCCCCGTGTTTGGTATTGTACTATTAAAACACACACTGCATTCAAATCCATTCAAATTGCAGTCTTTGTATGAAGAGACTTGGCTTTGTTCATGGAGATTACTTGAGTTCAATGCTGAGTTTGAGCAGCAAACCTGGCTCCCTTGAGTCCTAGAGTTCTCAATCTGACTTTTACAGAGTCAAATGATCCCCTGCATGTCTTTCACCCTTGTTTAGATGACGAGAAAATTAGAAGAAAAGGTTTTATGAACTCACCACTAAGCAAGGATTCATGCAGAATTTGTTATGGGATGATGCACAGAATATTTGCCTTTTTTCTTCTCTGTTCTACAAGATAAATCCACATACTAACAAGTGTAGTATAACTTTGTACTAACTCGTTGAGATAGTGGCACTTTTCAGACTAATAGAATGGTTTGATCAAATTTTGTTTCTTAGTATAAAAAGTAAATAAGAGCTCAGGTGAGCAAATAACTTTGTTTTACTTTTTCATGTTGGCCACAATCACAAGATCCTCTAAACCCTGTTGAACTTTTTCTATGTAAATGAACTTAAAAATCAAATTTAGCTTTTTCTATTTGAAAAAACGTCATTTTCAAGGGAAGACATTATTAAATTAGAGTTCATCGTCCTTATGAATGTAAAGCCATGGAAAGAAAAAGGAACAACAAATCTTAATATGATGTTTCAAGGAAACCTATTGTAGACTCCCATTTTGGGGTGTATTTTTTGCACATTATGTTGCTAGGTGGAGGGCTCTTAAAGAGCCACGTGTTGCCTCAGGAGAGGCCATTAGGGAATCATGTTAGTGATTTGAAGGGAGAATGAGAGGATGACACTTGTGATAGAATATTCTTTTGAAGATTTGGAGGAGCGTATTTTGTTACAGAGAGGGTGAGGCTGTTAGAGAGTGGCAGCGTATTGGGTTGTTTGTGAGAGAGAGTGAGGCTGTTAGAGGGAGAGCATTTTTTTCTTATAGAGAGAGGGTGGATAGCTTGGGAAGCAAGGCAGAGAGGGAGACAGGATAGCTGGATATTATAGCTTGGAGAGAGGGTTGATAGCATGTTGATAGCTTGAGGGGCAAGAAAGGTTTGAGGAGGGTGTTGGTTTTTGGGATGGTGAGAGAAGCATGTTTTTGGTAGCTTGGAGGGCAAGACATCCGGAGGAGTAAGAGAACTTGAGGGGAAATGAGAGTGAGAGAGAACCAGAAAAATATAGAGTTGTAGGAGGAGCAAAACAGAGCATGAGGAGGATAGCTTAGAGAAATCGGTTGGGAGGAAGAGAGGGGGCTGGATATTTTTGAGAGAGATGTTGAGCTGAGCATTTACCAGAGAGTGAGAGAGAGAGCTGCATGTTTAGAGAGCAGAGGAGGATGGTTTGCTAGTTCATTAGTTTCGTGGGCTTTGGAGGAGGATACAAGACGTTTGAAGCTGAATAAGACCTTGCCGGAGACCCAGGAATATTTGTTGGTTTGCTTGGGGTGGATAATGAAGGACACTTGTTGCTTGTTGAAATATGATCCAAAACTCGTGTTTGCCATTGTTAATCTTAGTTTGCTTTGCCTCTATTGTGAAATACCCAAGAATCATGTCAATAGTTGTATTTGATGTGGTTTATCTTGCCTAATCAGAAGGCTCACTGATGACCCATGAAGTGAAGCCTCATTTGAGGATATTTTTTATTTGTTTTCTTTCATGCTCTGTTTCCATGGTTTCTTCTCTGCTGTGGTTGCCTTTTGTTCCTGGATCTTGTTCAATGCATGGGCTGTGAGAGAGAGAGGATCCAGGACTGGCTGTGAACTCCTACAAGGATACATATTCTCAAGATTTAGATGTTGTTGTTTTTATTTTTGATCTCCATTATCACCAAAACATATGCAGGATATATATATTTATCAATTCATTTAAAACATGCATTTATTCACATGGAACATACCCGAATCCATTTTTCTGAATTTTGGTTGAAGATGTATGGATCTTCTAAGGCCGAGGAGGGTAACCATCGTCACTGGATTCTCTCTGGCAATGGGAAGCGGGAGAGATTAGGGTTCTGTTCTATTCAAAAATGTGATTATCCAAAATGAACAGACCCTTGACCTTTTATACCCTCCTGCCTTAGGGACCATACCCATTGGGCTATTGGACCTCACGAGTCTTAGGCCCATTATCTAAGGCTCGTGATGACGTTTGGGCTCTACACATAGGTGGCCCATACTCTTGAATGAACAGAAAACAAATTGAAGTGAATAGCTTAGTCATGAATTATTGTGAGATATGTGAGTCCATATTTTAACAATCTCCCACTTGGACCACATATATTACAAAACAATGTTCATGATAGTACTTTATTGAGCTTATCTTGCTATTCTATCTTAATATCCTTAAACAATCCAGTCTACTAATTATGTTAACATAGGATTAAAGCGGCCTTCGTTAATCATAATTATAACTTGACCTATCATCAATTACAACATTAACAAAATTAGCAACATGGATCAAGTATGGATGTGTAGTATAGAAATTATATAGAATATGATCTTTAATATTTCTATTTCTAATTGGTCCTACTTTATGACTAAAAGATAGTCAAATACCACTTTCAATACTTGATGCTAAACTGCTTCTGAAAGTCATCATTTTAATTCAGAGTATTCAAACACAATGGTCTTTTAAAAAACAAAGTCTGTACAGATAACATAACATAATATCACATCAAGAAAACAAACACAAAATCTAAATACAAACTCCCACTATACTAGCACATCATCAATGTGTACAACACCCATATGTGTGACATGCTCATGATATACTTTGGGTGGCAAACCCTTAGTGAGTGGATCCGCAATCATGGAGTTTGTGCTTATGTGTTCAATCGATACTTGAAGACTCTGAACTCTCTCTTTCACAACTAAGAACTTGATGTCAATGTGTTTGGACTTTGACGAACTTCGGTTGTTCTTAGAATATAATTCTGCGGCCTTATTATCACAGTTGATTCTCAACAGTTTCTCAATCCCATCAACTATTCGTAACTGAGTGACAAAATTCCGCAGCCATATCCCATGGTTTGATGCTTCGTAACAGGCTATGAATTCTGCCTCCATGGTGGAAGAAGCAATAAGTGTTTGTTTAACACTTTTCCATGAAACTGCTCCTCCAGCTAATATGAAGATGTAGCCTGAAGTAGATCTCCTACTATCAAGACATCCCGCGAAATCGGAGTCTGAATATCTCACGATCTCTAAATGACTGGATCTACGGTATGTGAGCATGTAGTCTTTAGTTCTTTGTAAATACCGCATAACCCGTTTTGCCTTTTTCCAATGATCCATACCTGGGTTACTTAAATATCTGCCTAACATTCCAACAATGTACGCAATATCCGGACGCGTACAAACTTGTGCATACATGAGACTTCCTATTGCCGAGGCATAGGGAAATCTCTCCATATCTTTCTTCTCAAGTTCATTTTTCGGACATTGGTGCAAACTAAACTTATCGCCTTTTGCCACAGGCGTGTCTCCTGGTGCACAATTGCTCATGTCAAATCTACTCAACACCTTATCGATGTAGGCCTTTTGTGATAACCCAAGTATACCTCTTGAACGATCCCTATGGATCTGTATACCCAGCACAAAAGATGCATTACCAAGATCCTTCATGTCAAATTTACTAGACAGAAATCGCTTGGTTTCATGCAAAAGTCCCACATCACTACTTGCAAGTAGAATATCATCAACATATAGCACCAAGATAATGAATTTGCTCCCACTGAACTTGAGGTATATGCATTGAGTAACGGTGTTCTCCTTAAAACCAAATGAAGTAATCACCTGATCAAACTTTCGGTACCATTGTTGGGATGCTTGCTTTAAACCATATATGGACCTTTTTAATTTGCATACAAGTTGCTTTGAATCATTAGACTCAAAGTTCTCTGGTTGCACCATGTATATTGTTTCATCAATGTTACCATTAAGAAACGCAGTTTTAACGTCCATTTGATGCAGTTCTAAATCATAATGAGCTACAAGTGCCATGATGATTCTAAAGGAGTCCTTTGATGATACTGGTGAAAAGGTCTCCTTATAATCAATGCCTTCCTTTTGAGTGAAACCTTTTGCGACTAAGCGTGCCTTATACCTAATAATGTTGCCTTTTGAATCCCGCTTGGTCTTAAAAATCCATTTACAACCAATCGGTTTTACACCTTTAGGCAACTCTACTAGGTCCCAAACACCATTGTCTTTCATTGATTTCATCTCATCCTTCATGGCTTCTATCCACTTTTCAGAGTTAGAACTTTGTTTGACTTGATTAGCTGAAATTGGATCGTCTTCTAGACCCATGTCAAACTCATGTTCTTGGAGATATACAACATAATCATCTGAAATTGTACTTCTCCTTTCTCTAGTGGATCTCCTCAGTGGCACTTGTACTTGAGGTTGTTGAGTTACATCTTCAGGAACTTGAATCGGTTCCATAACTTGAGAAGGAGGAATTTCAGGTGTGTCTTGAATTTCAGTTATCGACTGTACATTCTGGATAGTGTCATCAAACATAATATGACCATGTCCAGTCGTATTAATAGGAATACTAACAGATTCCTCTTCAAAGACTACCTTTCTTAATGGTTCTCTCCCACTTAACTCAACATCCTCAATAAACTTAGCATTGCCTGTTTCAAAGAAGGATCTAGTTGAGGGGTCATAAAATTTGAAACCTCTTGATCTTTCAGAATACCATACAAAGTAGCAGCTCACTGTTCTGGAGTCCAATTTCTTTTCATTTGGCTTGTAAGGCCTAGCTTCAACTGGACAACCCCAGACATGCAAGTGCCTAATACTAGGTTTCTTGCTAGTCCATAACTCATATGGGGTTTTGGCTACTGCTTTGCTTGGTACTCTATTCAAAATGTAAACTGCAGTTTTTATGGCTTCGCCCCAAAGTGATTCTGGTAAGGTGGAATGACTAATCATACTTCTTACCATATCCTTAAGAGTACGGTTTCGCCTTTCTGCTACACCATTTTGGCTTGGAGTTCCCGGCATGGTGTATTGAGGAACGATACCACACTCCATCAAATATTTGGCGAAGGGCCCTAAACGTTGTTCACCGAATCCATCATATCTACCATAGTATTCACCTCCACAGTCAGATCTGATGGCCTTTATTTTCTTGCTTAGTTGGTTCTCAACTTCAGCTTTGAAATTCTTGAACACATCCAATGACTGAGACTTCTCATGGATCAAATAAAGATAACCATAGCGTGAGTAATCGTCAATGAAAGTGATAAAATATTGTTGTCCATTCCAAGAAGGGGTAGGAAATGGACCACAAATGTTTGTATGTATCAATTCCAAGACGTCACTGCACCTATTGGCATTCTTTTTCCTCATATTTTTTTGTTTACTCTTAATGCACTCTATACAGACTTGAAAGTCTGAGAAATCAAGTGGGTCAAGAATTCCTTCTGACACAAGCCTTTGAATTCGTTGATTTGAAATATGACCCAAACGCTTGTGCCATAACATTGATGAATTCTCTTTTATCAATTTTCGCTTAATGCCATAATTGCTTGAATGCAAGGTTTCATTTCCATTAGTGGCCTTTATATTCAATTTGTATAATTTTTCTGTTAGACTACCTGTACCAATAACAATTGAATTTAGATAAAGACTAACCATTCCATTTCCAAATGAACAATAATATCCATATTTGTCCAAACATGAAACAGAAATTAAATTCCGTCTAAACGACGATACAACAAAAGTCTCTTCCAAATCCAAAGTACATCCAGAGTCTAACTGTAATCTAAAAAGACCAATCGCCTTGACTGCAGCCTTGTTGCCATTTCCCACATAGATATATCTTTCACCATCAGTTGACATTCGGCTCCTTAGGCAACCCTGCATAGTGACACTTATGTGAGTAGTTGCACCCGTATCTATCCACCAAGTGTCAGTAGGCACTATAGCTAAATTAACTTCTGAACAAACAAAATTGAGAAGTGTACCTTTCTTTTCACGCCAAGCAGCGTATTTGGTACATGTCTTCTTCATATGACCAGCCTTCTTGCAAAAGAAACAAGTGATCTCCTTATCTTGTTTCTTTTGCTCTTTTTGCTTTGATGTCCCAGAAACCGCAGTTTGTTTTCCTTTATTGTCCCTCTTTCTTTTCTTGCTGGTACCAAATCCCTGAGATGTGGAAGCCAAGTGAGCACTTTCTATCTTCTCTTGTTTCAATCTCTCTTCTTCCTATACACACTGAGCAATAAGCTCATTCAAAGTCCATTTTTCCTTTTGTGTGTTGTAATTGATTTTGAATGGACTGAATTGTGCAGGCAGAGAGATCAAGACCAAGTGCACGAGTATGTCTTCCGAGAACTCTAACTTTAGTGCCTTAAGTCTAGTCACAAGATTAGACATTTCCATAATATACTCCCTTATATTCTCTTTCCCTTTGTACCGCATAGAGACAAGTTTACTAAGAATAGTGCTTGTCTCAACCTTTTCGTTTGCAGCGAATCGGTTTGCTATTTGGTCCAAGAATGCCTTGGCTCGGGTTTCCTCAGGTATTGCACCCCTTATTGCTTCTGGAATTGAGTGCTTCATAATCATTAGACTCATGCGGTTGGATCGCTCCCATTTTTCCATAGTAGACCTTTGCTCAACAGTACTGGCACTAGTAAGATCTGAAGGGCGATCCTCCCTCAATGCAAAGTCTAAATCCATGCATCCGAGCACAATTATGACGTGCTCTTTCCATTTCTTGAAATTTGTGCCGTTAAGCACAGGAATGTTATTAACATTTGCAGATATAGAAGATGTTGAATTCATAATAATAAAGCTCACAATCAGTCACATAAGCATCATACATACATGAATAAATAAACATCATGCAAGATACCTAGCACAAACATTAATATTCAGTTTTTGGACAAAAAATATTAACTTGTAATTGGCATCCTTATACAAAATTAATTCATAAATATTGACAATAAAATCAAAAAACAATATGCTTGTCTTTGGACTAACATATCGAATGCAAGATAAACTTTATATGTCATATATTTATGACTACTTTATTTATTACTATATTAAAATAATCTTCCTTTGGGCCGGTTATTTTAAATAATAACAATATGTTTAGATATTGTAAAATAAATAAATTATATAGTATAGGTTACTTTGGCAACCGATATACATAATTCATTTATTTTAAAATATAAAACACAAATATAACAAAAAATAATTTAATTAAAATCATTCATCTATTTATTTATGCATAAACTTATGTATATATCCATACCAATTGAAGCATAAAAGCATGTATATATATATATATATATATATATATATATATATATATGCATATATACCCATTAATGCATAAAAAATAGAGACTTAGTGTAGTGGTTCAGCTTTAGCCTTGAAAATAAAGGGGAGCAACCCTGGTCATGGGTTCAAGCTCCCTTGGTGGCCTTTTCTCCATTTTCCACACCTTTTTTTTTTTAATCAAAAACGCCATTCATGGCGTTGGCAGCCTGCAATAGCACGACGCCTAAAGTGCGCCCTAAACGGTGCTGCAAATGGCACCGAAAGTGGCGCCTAGAAGCCCTCTTCGAACGACGCCGACGGCGAAATGCCACCAAACGATGCCACCATCACCAAAACCAGCGTTAAAACGACGCCATAGACACCGGCAGCACCTCTTCGTCTGCCTAGATGTCCGGAGATGGCGCCTGCAATGGCGCCCCAACGGCCTAGTGGCACACCACCCTGCAACGGTGCACTAGCGGCCCACCAGTGGTGTCTGAAGGACGCTCCAAATGGCGCCTCCAAAAGCGCCTCCAGTGGCGCTGCAATTATGCCTCGAACACACCTGAAAATGGCGCTTCAAAAGGCGCCTCCAATGGCGCTTGAACGGCGTCGGAATGGTGGCTGAGGCGCACCTTGAACGGCGCCGGAACAGCGCCTGAAAACGGCGCCTGAAGCATGCCTGAAAATGGCACCTGAAGCGTGCCTAAAACGGCACTAGAAATTGCGCCTGAACAGCGCCTAAAATTGCCCTAAATAGCCCAGATTCTCTGTTATTTGTTTCAAAAGGTACTTTTGGTGAGGATGGAACCGGCTCTGATACCAATTGTTGTTTTTATTTTTGATCTCCATTATCACCAAAACATATGCAGGATATATATATTTATCAATTCATTTAAAACATGCATTTATTCACATGGAACATACCCGAATCCATTTTTCTGAATTTTGGTTGAAGATGTATGGATCTTCTAAGGCCGAGGAGGGTAACCATCGTCACTGGATTCTCTCTGGCAATGGGAAGCGGGAGAGATTAGGGTTCTGTTCTATTCAAAAATGTGATTATCCAAAATGAACAGACTCTTGACCTTTTATACCCTCCTGCCTTAGGGACTATACCCATTGGGCTATTGGGCCTCACGAGTCTTAGGCCCATTATCTAAGGCTCGTGATGACGTTTGGGCTCTACACATAGGTGGCCCATACTCTTGAATGAACAGAAAACAAATTGAAGTGAATAGCTTAGTCATGAATTATTGTGAGATATGTGAGTCCATATTTTAACAGTCATCAAAGAGCATAATTGATCACAAGAGCCTTCAAATGATTCAGCAACTTCAGCCTTATCAGTGACATTTTGAAGGCAGCCATGGATGGTGCGACCTTGTTCTATGGTCCCAGCAAAGCTCCCCACAACTTCACATGGGAAACCGTTGTTGCATCTCCCATTTGGACTGGGGTTTCACGGCTATTTCATCCACCGTGTCTACTGAACCCATGAACCCAGTTCAGCCAAAGGTCCAGAGCCACAGCCAGGAAGTGAAGTTCAATTGGCTGTGACAGTAGCATCCTTGACCAAGAGGGTTCCACGTGCTAAGAAGGTGATGGTTCTGGATGTGGTGGACTGGTGGGAAAAGAATGAAAATGCATGGAAGGCGTGGTGTTTGATGATGTGCATGGCCTCAACTTCTTACACTGCAAAGTATTTTGGTTATGGGCTTGGGGCCCAATTTAATTTGGTGAAGAAATTGGAATTTCTCTTGTTAATGAGGCCCATGACACTTCTAAGTTAGCGGGTCTTCTTGAGAACTTCACTAAGAAGCATGTCCGGTGTTGTGGCTGTGGGCAACCTAGCTTTGATCCACCTCTTGCTCTTCGCTTTCAGTCATGGCTAGCTTGACATCGGAAGGATCACAATTTGATGCTCGTCGATATGATAGCAAAATGAATGAGTTACTTGAGACTGGGACGAAGATGGGTATAGAAACAGCATATTGAAGGAAAGAGAGATCCAAACATGAACTGTTTTTTTAGAGCCGTATTCACACCCTCACAAAACCCACTCCGGACGCCATTGTCGTGGCCTCCAACGACGGAACGCTTGCCTCCTACTCCATCTCCTCCTGCATCTCTTAACTGCAGTCGGGTTTCAGCAATGCTAGGCCTCGGAAGTCTTCGCTTGGTATGCCTGTGGCTGAACCTGATTGTTTCCTTCAAGGGCATGATGGGCCTGCTTACGACGTCAAATTCCATGAGGATGATGAGGGTGTTCCTTTGACCACTCACCGTGAGGTCTCCTTACTTCACGTGTTGTCCTGAGATCCCCATGTCGTCAGATTGGTAGATGTTAAACAAAGCCTAAACAGGGAAGGGGAGCAGTCCCAGGACCAAGAGCAGATGTGATCCCCTCTTCAGCATGGGTTTAATACAAATCCTCTCCTGAAGAAGTAGCTGCATCTTGTGATGTCACATTCGCCATGCTTGCAGACCCTGAAAGTGCAGTGGATGTCGCTTGTGGGAAGCACGGTGCTGCAAGTGGAATCGGTCCAGGAAAAGAGTACATATGGGAGACCTTTGCATGGATGCATTACTACAGGTATCTCACCAATGACGGCGTTGAATTTCTGAGAACTTACTTGAACCTTCCTTCCAAAATTGTCCCTGCAACTCTAAAAGAATCTGTTAAGCCCGTCGGTAGGCCAATTGGACCACTTGTTGACTGCCCACGTGGTCCACCTCGCTTTGAAGGAGATAGACCAAGGTTTGGTGGCCAAGATGGATACCGATGAAACTCCTGGTGATGCTGCTCCCCCTGGTACTAGCTAGTGAGACTGATGCAAATATGCAGGATGCTAAGGGGGATGCTCCTGGAGTTGAAAATGGGGTTCCAGAATCAGGTGACAAGTCCAAAGAAAAAGGTGAAGAAAACAAATATTCCTGAATCAGAATTGGTTTGTGGTACAATGATGCCTGCCGATGTGCAAAAAGCTGTAGAAAAGGAGTTTGAAATGGCTTTGCAAGATCGAGTCATGGAAGAAACAAAAGACAAGAAGAATGCCGTGGAGGCATATGTTTATGACATGAGAAACAGGCTTCATGACAAGTACCAGGACTTTGTCACTTCGTCATAGAGGAATGAGGAAAGAAGTGGGAAGCACTACAAGCCAACAGACCTTCGCAAATTTGCCTTTTCGCAGACTGAATGCGTGTTCCAAGGTCTCGATGCCTCCAAAAGGGTTGACCGAGAAGTTGAGGAAGAGTGTTACTGATATGACTACTGCGCTTGAGCAATGCTTGCATAGGCTGGAGTGGAAACTCTCACAGGAGCAGGCAAGGCAGAAAGCTGGAGATGAAATTGAGCAAGAACAGATGCAGATGGCTATGACTGATTGGCATGATTTTGTTGTGAGGACAGCAGTACCTGTGGATGGGAGGTTTGAGCCTTTTTTTTTTTTCTGGTGACGCCACTTCTGACCATGCTATCATTTGGATGGAGAGAAAAGCCCAAAGAGCTCCGGATTTAATGCTAGGAAAAGATCAGATCATGGAGATCCCAGCAAAGCAGAAAATGGAGAGGCGGGAGATTTTAAAGAGAGAATACAGTGAAGAGTACAAGGTTGTATTGCAGATGGCTGTTACATTGATTGTTCCCCATGCTTGCTCACCTTCTCAACATGGAACTTTCAGTGATCAAGAGTAATGGGAGAATTCCAGAAGATCAAGCAGAGGAAATAGGGTGAAAGCCCAGACTCAAAAGAATAAGCCCTCGTCCTTGCTAGCATCACTCCACCTTGGGCCCACTCCTGCATGCTTCCAATTTGCATGGCCACCTTTGCCATGCAACCTTTGGGCCACGTGTCATCTCCCATTTCCTCATCTTTGATTTTGAAAATAATTCTCCAAACTTCAGTTCGCAAATAATTTTCCAAAATCGAGTTTTTCAAATAATTTCAACTCCTCAATTTTTCATCCTTAGATTTTTTTTAGGTCCCAAAAATCCATTTTTCAATAAAATTTGCTGCCATTTTCTTTTTGGCAAGCAATTTTCGCATTTTTCTTGATTTTTAAAATGTTTTAAAATAAACGTTAATTTATTTTTGTAATTTCAAGTGATGAAATTTACGAAATTAATTCATGCAAAAATAAATTGGGTTTTGGTGGAAACCCAACATTGGTGATATCTTCTTAAAAAAATAAATTTGAGTGAAGTATCATGTTTGCCATTGGTGGTTTCTTATCTTGTTTAGTGATGCATGTGACATGTTTTATGCTCATTATTGCGCACTAACCTCATTTCATGATAGCGCATTATCGTTTGCTACTAAGGTACACATCCACTCTCACTTTGACTATTCTCCATGCATGTTTGGCTTCTAGTGTAATATCATTTCGGGTATCCATGCATGTTTAATCAATCAATTGTCATACTTGCTTCATTTTATTTAGGAGAAACCCATTTTAGGGGCTTAGAGGGGTGTTACGGTTTCTACCATACATTCTCAATAAGTAACTTAACCCTCGAGCCTAGATTTGGTTTTTCACATACCACATTTTTCAAATAAGAAGTTACACTTAGGATTTTCTTTCTTATTTTATTTACCCTTTAAAAATAAAACAAAAATAAGTGGCGACTCCAAGTCATTTTCTAAAAAATAAATCATTTTCAAATAAAAAGCGAATTCGTCTTCGAGTGGAAGCACATGAGCAGAAATGCAGGTCCACACCTATCTTCAAAGAAGCAAACTAGTTTTAATGGACCTAATTGACTGGAAGTTCTTGTTTTCATTTGTCCAAATAAAGAATTATTAAAAAACTGAAAATCTTCTTTCCTTCCAAAATTCTGAACAATCAAAGCAAGTGAAAAACATTCAGAATATGACAGATTTTGAAATTAATATTGCCTAGATTCACCTACTCAAGAAATTTGATGAGTTTTTGAGCTGGGAAGAGTTGTAAATTTGGAAGGCAGTGATTCTACAATTCAAAGTATAACTGCTTCATTTGGATATGATCATCAGGATACCGCTGTATGAGCACCAAACTTTCATACATTGAATGAGTTGAATACTAGGAAAACTGAACTACTTCTCTTCGTGGGTCAAGCATATAAGTAGAAATGGGATCTGAAAGCGCAGGCATGGAACCGCCTGGAAATAACTCTCAACCTTCTGAAGAAGGCCACAACTTCCCTTTTTGATAGCTCAAGTCTGAATTTAAGAGCATTGCAAACCCTACCCTGGTACACACTTTGTTGGCTTTGAAACCAAACTATTTTCATGTTGATATCGTGTCTTTATGATTTCGGCTACTTAAAGCAGCCACTAAAAGTGGAGTACAATACTGGTAAGTTGGTAATCAAGATGAAAGGATTGCATAAGGTTGTATTATTGTCTTGAATTTCAAATTTCACATTACAAAAAATTAGGAGAAAACAAAATACAAGAATTTAACAAGATAAATATTACCCGCTATGATACTCTCTAACAGCCTAGACATAGACCAAAACTTTTTTTCATCTGTGAAGAACTTGTGCTTTTATCGCCTTTGGAAGTTAAATGCCTTAATGGCAAAGGCAAAGATAAATAAGAAAAGCACCGTAAACCCAACAATCACAACTGCAACCACTCCAAGGAAATCATGTTTGTATCCAAAATAGTCATCCAAGTATTGTTTCACTGTTACATTTGTGTCAAGTAGTGTGTCCTCGATATCTCCAAACTGTGATGTAAACAATCCATACAAAGTCCATGCAACTGGACATGCCCAATAGTACCATCTCCACCACACAGGAATCCTCTGTATTCATCATGGAAGAAATGCAACAAAATGAGACCGTTTCTGTATCCATGTGCTAAAGAAAGTTGCAATTTAAAGAATTATGGGTTGAGAGCACTTACACTTCGTGGGACTATAAAACCTGAGAAGAGGTTCCATAATGTATAAAATGCTGAGGCAACGATGGCAGCAATATGCTGATTGGGTGTGGCAGCCACAGCCATCATGCCATAAAAGGTGAAGTATAATAAGCTGAAGAACGTGAAGAACATGTACCAGAAGAACTTAGCAGCTGTCCATTCAAATCCAATCATTGCATAAACTATAACACCATACGCCATAGATTGTGAAAAGACATAAGGTATCTCAACTAAAGCCTGAAACAAGAGATGAAATTTGATTAATAAAATCCATAAAGTATTAGAGATATACGAAGTCTATACCATAAGAAAACTAATTACCTGTGCAAAGGCATATGGCATGGCTGAATACATTCCTGCAGCTCTTTCTCTGTAAAAGACTGTCCTTTCAATTGCCACGACTGGTTGCACAGATTGGCCATTCTGAAACCCAAGGAAGAGAACAGCAGCATACATAGAGCCCATTGCATTAGATAGATCTTGTTGTCTTGTCCTGCATTTTCCCATGTGAAGTAAAAATTAAAGTTGATATGGAGAAGCATACTGAGTTCTCAAAATTCTGAACTGACTTCAAACTACCTTTTGGTGCCGAGATCCCAGAACATTGTCCCAAACATCAAGGCTATGAAAGTTGTGAAGAAAAATCTCACTGCCGTGTATGGTGGATTGCGCCAGTATGACCGACGTTGTTTCCATAAGCATGCCATACACTGGGTGAAGAAGGACTGGGAGTATTGAGTAGGGAAATAGAGGTCCTTAGAACCAGGGGTAGGTTGGCTCAATTCTTTAATTAAATCTTTGTTTCTCCTGAAACATATGCCACATTTTAGAAAAGGCTTAACAACAAATTCAAGCTTGCATGATGAACTTTGAGATGGCTGTACATGTATTTGACATTTCAATATCATAATGCATTCATATATCCTATAGTTAATCACCTGTATAGATCTGACTTTTCGTATATTTCAGTGAAATCCACCCCCAAAATTAATTCTTGTGCAGAAGTGGTAACTTCCAACATCCAAGTTGCAGGGTTATAACCATCTTTGATTTTACTTACTCCTTCAATGCTCTTAATGGAAGCAAGTCACATGTATTAGTAAGCACTTTATATGAATTCACTTAAACTAAAGTATTTGCTGCTTATAGCTTATAATTTATCATGGAAGTTTACCTCAAAATACTTTATCAGATGGGAAGAATGTCTACCCAGTGGTCCCACATATATCTCTTGTCCCCCACGCTTCATCAGGAGCAACTGCAAACCCATTTTGAATATGTCAGTACTTACATGCAGGAGAGCATAGAAGAGAACAAATCCTTTCTATCCATTAACATTTCCCACCTCATCAAAGGCTTCAAAGATGTCAATACTTGGCTGATGGATGGTGCACACAACTGTTCTTCCTGTGTCCACTGTGTTCCTGACTGTTCTCATAACAATTGCAGCAGCTCTTGCATCTAGCCCTGAAGTTGGCTCATCCATGAATATTATTGAGGGATTTGCCACAAGCTCAACAGCAATGGTTAGCCTCTTGCGCTGCTCGGTTGAGAGACCATTTACACCTGGCAACCCAACTAGTGCATTCCTCAATGGGGTCAGTTCCACGAGCTCCATGACTTCCTCAATGAACATCTGTAACCATTACCAAAAATTAGAAATTGTTTGAACCAGCACTTTTCCTCAGAGTGAAAGTCAAGCAAAACTTGAACCTGATCATAGCTCAGCCAAGTTTGAAAAATCAATTCTAGAGCTTTGCTTGTTCAGAGCACTAAATTCAATAAGAAAAATGTGGAAACAACACAGGAAACTCTCACCTTTCTTGTTTCAGCATCCACATTAGGAGGCAATCGCAGCCAAGCTGAGTAGAGCAAGGACTCATGGACAGTAACATGAGGAGAGTGGATGTCATTCTGCTCACAGTATCCAGAAATGCGAGCAAAAGTCTCTTGCTTCTTTGGGTAGCCAGAAATGCTGATGCTACCCTCAATATATCCACCAGTTTTCCGACCAGCCAGTACATCCATGAGAGTGGTTTTACCAGCACCACTAACACCCATCAAAGCTGTGAGAACACCAGGCCTGAAAGCACCACTCACCCCCTTCAGAAGCTCCAATCTGTCTTCAAGGACACCCTGACTTTTCATTTCCTGCAAATTCAATTCAAACAACTTTGTTCTCATTTTTGGTTTATTAGTGCTGCTAAAACATGTACATTATTTGCATTAATATGAAGTTACCTCTGGCATGTCAACTGAGTATCTAATATCATCAAAGGAGATAGAAAGTGGTTGGAATGGAAGAACCATTCCTTTTTTGTTGTTACGTCTCGCCTCAGCAATGGCTTCTGCCCTCACAGATGAGGATACGGATGAGATACTTCGCCCAATTTCCTCTCCACTCTCTGCATGTGAAGTTTAAATTTAGAGAGCAATATAGAACATGGGGTTAAATGACAAGAACACAGGCACACAAAGGCATGCAAGCACCATGTATGAGTTTCATCACCTCTGGATGTAGTTTGGTCAATCGAGCCTTTTCTATGGGACGATAACTCAATCTTTCCTGCAGTTTTGGCATTGTCGGACTCTACTGTTATCACAGCTTGAGGCTTCTCAAATGCTGCACAATTTGCACAAATCTTAATACACTAACCTCCAATAATTTAGGAGTTTCAATGCAGAGACGGTAAAGATACCCACGATTTAGGTAAGTGAGAGCCAGAGTGTAACAGAAGTTGAAGACAAATATGAATCCAAGCAGTGCCCCAGCTCCTATCCAGTACCAGTGTGCCTCCGTGAAGAACCCACGAGCCTTCAATACTGCTACTCCAAGGGATTCCGTTGAATTGGTAGAAGCATTCTGAAAAATGGAAATACATTCAATCATCAGTGACTGACACATAAATAAACACAAATGCTCACATGCAAAATTCAAGAACTTACTTTGCTCCAACTCTTCCCAAGGAATTCATTTACCGCTATTGCGTTCTGTGCATACATCATAGGGGAAGACCAGTAACCCCAAATCCACCATTTCTTGATATTTTCTGCAGCATTGGCCAAATACAAAAAGAAAACAAAAATCCATTATTAGGGTTTATCAACAAGAAGGTTCTACATTTCCTGAAAAATTCTTTCCTCCTTATACCTCGTGACAGGACAAAACCACCCAATGCAAAGGGCAGAACTAATGCAAATGTCCCAAATGTGTTTGCAACAATCATGTTTCTACAAGCTGCTGCTATAAATCGAAATAATGAAGATGCCGCCTGATTAAGAAGCAAGAGGAGAAGATACTGTCTAAACAATCTGCAATAAGAAGATTTGTTCATTGAGCATTGATCATTTTGGAATAGAGAAAACATGTGAAACAAATCAGGACAAGTTTCTGCAACTTCATAAGTTATTAACTTTTACCTTCCCACATTTGGATCAAATCCAATGACATAATAAGTGATGAATACCCAAACACCAACTTCAACAAATGTGATGGGGATCTTGAGGAACCATGAGGGAAGAGCATATGCCCATGCAGGATAGAAGAGTAGGCCTCTTTGCTTGTAAAAGACAGGAAGTTTTAGAATGGTCATGGCAAGTTCTGACATTCCATTAAACATGACCATCAAGACAGTGAAGAACAAAGCACCAGTGTAAATGTTTCCATCTTCTGTTGTGTTTTTGTGCATCTCAGTTCTTAGGAAGATTGTCATTGCAATCACTGCGACTATTGTGAGCTAAAAGCAGAAATAAAAATAATAAATGACTTCACGCATACAAAATTAAAAGCCATGGTTGTAAGTAACAACAATATTAATACTCACTTGGGTGAGCTTGAAAATATAGACAAATGAGTTCCTCTTCATCAGCAAGTACTCCCTTGCGATGCAAGCATCCAACAGTTCCTTGTTTCTAACACCATACTTTTTGGTTTGCAAAGCAGCCGGGTGGCTTTTGGTCTTGTCGAATGGAGTTGCAAGCTCATCTCCTAGTTTCCGTCCAGAGTGAAATGACTGGAATGCCTCAGCAAATTCCTTAGCTGTGACAAAACTGTAAGGCTCATCTTTATATGCCCAATACTGCTCCTGATCTTTCCTAGATGTTACCTGCAATCAATTTTAAAATTCATGTTCTAGCTTGGTTTTTTCTAAAGAAGGGAAAAAAAAAAAAAGATGCCAAAAGGTACAAAGCTATTAGCACTCACTTCTTGTAGGAAGTCAGCCACACCCTTCCTTTCAGGACATCTGAAGCCCATGGATTCAAAAAAGTCAAGAATGTCTTCACGAGGACCCTGATAAACAATCTGGCTATCAGAGAGAAGAATGATGTCATCAAAAAGATCGTAAGTCTCAGGTGCTGGCTGGAGGAGAGAGATGAGAGCAGTCCCATTGAGAATGTGGACGGTTTGCCTGAGAGAATTTACGATTTGATAAGTTGTTGAGCTATCCAAGCCAGTAGAGATCTCATCCATGAATAGTGCCTTTGATGGTCCAACCAGCATCTCACCTATCATTCATATATTTTCAAATAGTTGAACTATATTAGATTAATGAACAAAAAATATCATCTTCTTTTTCTTTTTCATTTTTCCTGTTAGAACACAAATTATCCTACCAGTTGTGACACGCTTCCTTTGTCCTCCAGAGATACCCCTCACCATTTCATCTCCTACCATGGTGTCTGCACAGATTTCTAGTCCCAGAATCTGTAAATTTAAGTGTAAATGAAAATAAACAAATTATGAGTTAGAATTGGATTTTCTCAGAAATCTGTATTCCATCATTGAAAGTATTATGGTTATGATACCTTTAGTGTATAATCAGTGATCACATTCTCCTTCTGGCCTTCAGCTGCGGCTGCCTGAAATGTTAGAAGCCAATAATGAAATATCAACAACCATTAAAGTTAGTTTGGTACATCAAGATATTCCATGGATAAGATCGACAGAACATCAAGAAAACAAAGTCAATTTGCATATCTATGTGAGAGATCAAAATTTTCATTCTAGAGAAGACAAGTGTCCATGTTCTCCACGAAAAACAAATAGCTCAATTTCACAAAGTAGCTTCTGTCTCACCTTCATGAAGACATCGATATCAGGATCGGGCTTTATATTTGCTGCTTTCTCTCTTCTTGAGAGCTCTACTAACATGTCTGCAGATAGCCAAAATAAGAGTCAAATCTCCTGGCCTATGCTAAAGTCAAAGAACTACATTCACAACCTTCAAAAACAGAGAAAATAAAAGTGAAGGCAATGGTTTAGACTAACCATATCGATCTCCAACACCCTGGCATCTTGCAGAGAAGGCCAAGGTTTCCCGTACAGTCATTTCTCCTATATGGGTATCATGTTGGCTTATGTAGGCGGCAGTTTTCTGGGGTACAAACTCATTCATGCCATGACCGTTGTATGTCACCCTTCCCGTAACCTAAACAAGAAATTTCAGTTTCAAATTGGATACGAGATTAAAGAGCTAAAAATTGAATACGCATCAAAGAAGAAAAGAAATAATTTTTTTTTTCCATTCAACCTTTAGACTGGAATCAAGCTTTCCGGACAAAGCCAATAAGAGAGTGGTCTTTCCAGAACTTGGAGGACCCAAAAGCAACGTCATTCTGCAGAAAAAAATTATGCACAAAAAATTGAGTATTGATCTTCAGGGCATCCTAAATTTGAGACAGGAAAAAATCATTTGATTTATCAATCAATTTTTTACTCGAAATAAATTCAAATTCTCACCTTCCGGGTTTGATGATTCCGCTAACATCATGAAGAATGGTGAATTTCTTCTTTCTACTTGGAAGAATCCGAAGAGTGTTCAATATATCCTTTAAAACAGAGAGAAAAATTATAAACTAAAAACAAACTTTCCCAAGAGAGTACTTATTGATTAGCTAATGATCTGCATTTGCATTTTAGTTACCTCAATTTGATTAAAAACAGAATTAATGAATGAAGGCAAAGCTCTGCTTCCTACATGAGCTTCTGCATCAATGGTAAGATGCTCAAATCTAACTTCAATTTCGGGAAGATCAATCCCAACTCTGAAAAATGGAAGAGCCATGAAAACTCGTTATTAAAAAGTCAAAGGCAGATATTGTTTGGTTGCAAAGAAAATGTAGGAAACACTATCAGGCATACTTAAGATGAACTCTTTCTTTTCCACTGTTTTCAATGTTCAAAAAGAGGCAAGGAGCGCAAGAAAAGAGGAGAAATCGCACCTATCCATACGATTCTTGAGCTTCAACAAGAACTTCTCATTGTCCTCTTCAGCGATTTTCACCAACCGCTCCACTAAATTCTTCTTTTCCTCAGGCCCAAGGTTGTGTATATCAACTTCACTGGCCTCACCCTCTGATCCGATAAGCAAACCTTTCCTCAGCCGATTGTAGGTGGGAAGTTTCTCGAGGGCAGCCCATTTCAAAGCTTCCTCATCATCCTCATCCCTTGAAGAACGGGAGAAAACCTCCGCACCAGAGTTCCTCCATATGGAAGAACTGTTCTTCCTGAAACTACCACTGGCTCTATGACTACTGGCTGTATAAATTTCAGCCGTTTCCATTGCAACACGAAACGAGTAACCCTCCTGCAAAACTAACCAGAACCCACCAAAACCCAGAAATCTTTCCCAAAAAATCAGGAGAAGCCCAAATTTGGATCTCTGGAGCTGAAAAAAACTCAGAGATGGGTGTCCTCCCCGCTTTTCTCTATGCACTTTGTAATGCTAAAACTTTGTTCTATGTTAGAAAAACATGAGGAATGGAAGGTTTATATACTGATTCGAAGGACAGAATCAGAGGCGGCCTAAAAGTTTCAAATTCTTATTTTAACATTTTCACAATTCTCCAGTATCTTGTTTGTCAAGTAAATCGAAAAGTGAATTATTAAATGTTGTGCCAACCGCCAAACTAACTGACTTTCCCGGGCCAAACTAACAAACCCGCCTGAATTCCAAATGTAAAACATTTATGGCATCTTGTTTATACTCTTGTTTAATGATATGATACTTTGGGTTTAGTTTGCCTAAATTCAAAATGTAAGTTAATTTTTAACATTTCATTTATAGTCTAATTTAATGTTGATATGTTGAATTTGGGTTACCTCTTTAATCTCAGAATTTATTAGGGTTAGATCGGAGTTGAGTTAATTGACCTCAAGTTAATTTAAATTACATTCAAGGAAAGAGTTAAGTAAACTTTAATAAGTGAACGATGAAATCGTTTATTTCTAAATTATATGTAATATAATAAAATATATGTCTCATTATTATGAGTTAATAAGTTACAAGATGAATTCATCAACTAAAATTTATATAAAATTATAATATCTTATAAAAAAAAGAATGGATTTGCGTTATATCTTTAAAAAATATTTTTAGAAATTCTCATGACATCATCACATATGTAAGCTTTATCAATATTAATGAATTGTAAATTTATCAAAAATTAAACAATTGTATAGTCAATTCTAAGTTAGATCGGAGTTGAGTTAATTGACCTCAAGTTAATTTAAATTACATTCATGGAAAGAGTTAAGTAAACTTTAATAAATGAACGATGAAATCTCTTATTTCTAAATTATATGTAATATGATAAATAATATGTCTCATTATTATAAGTTATAAGCTAATAAGTCACACGTTCAATGAATTCATCAACTAATTTTTATGTAAAAGTAGAATATTTTATTAAAAAAAATGAATTTATATCTTTAAAAATTATTTTTAGAATTTATCGTGACATCATTACTTGTGTAAGCTTTATCAATATTAATGGATAATAAATTTAAAAATTTTTAAAATCAAGCCTTAAATAACTCACAACTTAATATATATAAAATAAAATATCAATTAAAAAATTATAAAAAGTTAATTTTATTATATTTTTATTATATATAGTGGAATTTGAATAAAATTAATTACCTAAAATTAATAGATCATTATCCAAATTATTTTTATTTTTAAAGAATAAAAACATTATAAATGGTTAGAATCCACCCTTCTAAAAAGAAATGAAATGCTAGCAAATAAATCATACTAAATCCAACAACTAATTAAAGTCTCTTATCAATTTATTTTTTTGATTTCTTTTCATTTAAAAATAGTAAACACATAAAACACTTGGCCAAATATATTCTAAAAATAGGTTGATTTCTCACGTGTTACACGTGTAGAAGAAAGGGTATGGGTTGTGATCACGGGAAAGACATGATTGACTTCAAACGCTGAAAAAAAAGAAAAAAAAAAAATTGAATAAAAAGGCAATTATTTGACCAAATAATTCAATGATACCAATCACATCCTTGAGAATACAAATTTTTAGAAAATGGCTTCTTTTAAATTAAAATATAGAAGAGGCTGCTAATGACTCCATGACACATGAGATCTGAATTGTTGAAGATTGTCACAACTGCCCCTTTTGACCGTTCAAATTACTTCCACAGTCCATCATTTTGCAGCTTTCTTGACCCTTGCTTACCAAGTAACTCAACAGGAATAAGAATTATTAAAGGTTGTCCCAACAGCACCCTTCAAATGACTGCGAAAGTCAACCTTTTCAGCTTTCCTCATCCTTGTCTACCAAGCAAGCAACTCACTAAGCAGCCCCAACCCCACCCCCAACACCCCACCCAACATATTTTTTTGGCAATTTTTGTTAAATCTAATTTAATATTTTGATATTTGGGTTACCTAAATTATAAATGTAAGTTAGTTTTTAGAATTTTGTTTGTAGTCTAATTTAATGTTGATTAAACTCGAGTAAGTTTAAATTAGGATTAAATCTATTCAAGGATAGTGTTAAACAAATGAGGAAACCTAAACCTTAATTAAGTGGGTTATTAGAAAAATTATTATGGTATTAATTATTTCATGAATTTTTATATTATTAAAATTATTTAATAATTCCCCCTTATTATTATTCAATAAAAGTAGCCAATTCAATGATAAAGAATAAAAATATTTAAAACATTAGTAAAAGATGTTTTAGATTTTACAAAAAAAAATAAGTTAAAAGATTTTTTCAAAAGAATTTTAAAAAGCATTTAAACTCCCCACTAAGATATTTTTAATAAATCATTTTTTTTTTTTTTGTTTACCAAGTCAATGAAAATTTGAATTATTAAATGTTATCTACTTGCTAGACAAATTAATAACTTGTTTGACAATTGTTTTTTGAGAATTGTTTTTATCTTTAAGTTGTTTTGACTTATTTTTTAAAATTTTTTAAAAAAAATAATTATACAAACATGAAAAATAATTAAAAATAAAGTACTAGTGTGGACCCCGCATTTCGGCTCATGCATTCCCACTCGATGGCAAAACTCGTTTTTTATTTGAAAAATGATTTATTGATTAAGAAAATGAGTTGGAGTCACCACTTATTTTTATTTTATTTTTAAAGGGTAAACAAAATAAGAAAGAAAAACTTTAGGTGTGACTCCTTATTTGGAAAAAGTGGTCTATGAAAAAAACCAAATATGGGCTCGGAGGTCAGGTTACTTATCGAGAAGGTACAGTAAAAACCGTAGCACTCCTTTAAACCCCTAAAATGGGTCTCTACTAATAAGATGAAACGAGTATGACAATTGATCGATTAAACATGGATACCGAACAATAATCAAATGTACGAAAGTAATACACGCACGATAATAAATAAATCAATAAACACAATCGAGCACAAGGCGTACCTTAGTTACAAGCTGAGCGCTATCATAAGAGATAAGGTTAGTGCACAAATACAGAATAATCGCATGCATGTCATAGAGCGAAGAAAACCAATCGAGCATATAACAATCAATCAATCAATCAATCAATAAGAAAATCACATATGTTGGACTCCACCAAAACCCGATTTATTTTAGCATGAATTAATCTCTTAAATTCCATTATTTGGAACTATGAAATTTATTTAGGCTTATAAAAAGAATAAAAAAAAAATCAGGAATTCATTAAAAATCGAGGAGAATTTGTGAAACAAGCTTGCCGAAAAGAAATGTGGCAGCCAATTTTATTAGAAAATGGAGAATATTTAAAATCAAGGAAAGAAAACGGAAGTAAAAAAATAAAAGAAATAAATAAAAATAAAATAATAATAATAATTAAAAATAATAATAATGATAATAATAAACAAATGTGAAAGTTAGAACTTCGGAAAATTAGAAATTAAATTTAGAAATTGGAATTTTGGAGTATTGTTTAGAGATGGAATTTTAAATAAATGAATAAGTGAATAAATAAATGAATAGAATAATAATAATAATGAAAATAATAATGGTTAGATAAATAATTGCGAAAACTTAAATTTTGGAAATTGGAAATTGAATTTAGAGATTGAAAAATTGAAGAATTATTTAGAGAAGAAATTTTAAATAAATGAATAAGTGAATAAATAAATAAATGGAATAATAAATGATAACAAAAATAATAATAATTGAATAAATAATTGCAAAAATTGAAATTTTAGAATTTGAAAATTAAATTTAGAAATTAAAATTTTAAAAAATTGTTTAAAAATGGAAATTCTGAAATTATTTAAGAGTTGGAATATTCTAAAATAAAAGTTTTGATATTACTTGAGAAGTGGAATTATGAAAGGAATTTTGAAAAACTGGAGTTAGGAAAGTTGTTAAAATAACAAGAAACTAAATGAATTTATTGGGAACATGTGCTAAAGTAACCACATTTAGAGGTGGGCCCAAAGTGGAGAAAGGTTTTTAAATGATGTTTGAACATCCTGGCAGCCCAAAGAAAAATAAAACAAAATCTTGCAACGTGCACATCCATGAATTTACATCTGTGGCCCCACCATCAACATCATATTGGACTTTGGATTCAACTGTAGTTGCAGTGGAAGATAATGTCTCCACGACTTCCACGAATGATGGATAACAGGTCGCTCTCGTTTCATTAAACCCCCTGGTCCAAGTGCCAAACCTCCCAAAAAAATGCAGATGCCACAACTGACGTCCCATGTAACAGGGTCCAGTTCCTCAAGATAGCCAGTGATCTGTTTCAAGAACCTATGGCTCGCTTCATGGATGCATCAGCTCCGGATTGGAACAGTCCCAGTTACCCTTCTTCTGGGTGCTAAAATTGAGGTGTGGCTCCTCAAACACCGAGGTGATCCAACTCCCAGATGGGTCCGAGCAACGAACCAAGGATCGCGGGGTGGTGTGCACAACCTGGGCGCTTCAACTCAAGATACTGACTCACGCCTCCATCGGTGGCCTCTTGAGTCACTCCGAGTGGGGCTCCGTGGTGAAGGCCCTTCATTTAGCAAGACCTCTAATCCTTTTAACTTTCCTAGCAGGCCAAGGCTTGAGCGCTAGCTTTTTACAAGGGAAGGAGATGGAGTATTTAATACCCAGAAATGGTCGAGATTGTTCGTTTACCAGGGACTCAAAGGCTCACTCGCTGAGCTTGGTGCTTCTAGAGGAAGAAGGCAAGATTTACAGGGACAAGGCGAAGGAGATGAAAGGAGTGTTTGGAGACAGGAATAGACAGAATGATACGTGGATAGTTTCCTTGGCTGCCTTCAGCATCTAAGAGCCATTTCCTGACATCACCAACTGACGGTACATATGATGCCATGCATCCAAAATACTCACAGAAAAGCAGAGGAAGACAATCAAGAAAACAGAGCATGGGTAAAGAAGCCAAAAAAAGGAACCGGTGAAGGCCATGATTTAATCAGAGGGCTAAGAACTTGTGAGACAAGCTGATAACAGTGATATGACTGTCAAACACCAATCCCAAACCCGAATATGAATGCTGCTATTTGCATGGGAAAGCCCAAAAAAATGAGAGGGAGCCAAAACAGAGTAATATACGCAAACGATCAGGTTCAACCAAAACAACCAAAGAAACTCTTGATATTCAAAGTAAACAACAGAACAATGCTCATAGGTCAGCAAGAAATAAAATAGAATCTTAAGCAAAACGAGAAACTGTCAAGCTCAGGGCGACCTTACCTGGAAGTCCACAGTGTTCCTTTTCTCCCTTGCTCCTAAATCTCCCTGCTAATCTCGTTTCAACTCTAAGGCTCCTCACTAGTTCCCTCTCAAGCTCTCTCAAAATTTTCTCCGAACTGTCCAAATTTTTTTCTCCAAAAAAAATCTCCCCCCCTCATTCTCTCTGCAGTCTCCTCCTTTTTCTTCCAAACGTCTGCAACCCTTTTTTAGAACTTCCTTCCCACGCCAACGAAATAGCTCCTTGTCATGTCACCACCTCTGTAACCAGCCACCTTATCGCCTATCTAGCCACTCAATGCAACACTCCATCTCGGGATGGCGAGGAGTAAAATAAAATAAAACCCCTTACTAAGGACGGGTCTACAACTAGATATATAAATCATTTTTAAAAAATATTAAAAATCACTTTAAAATATTTTAAATTTTCAAACACATTTTTATTTTACAAAACATTAAAAAATAATTTTTAAAACTTATTCTTAAAAATTATTTTTCAGAATTATTTTTTAAAACAATTACAAAACAGATCCTAACTTTCTCTGTCTGAATTCAAATCTACCTCAATTGTAAATGTAAAATACTTTTTGGCACTTTATTTATAATTTAATTTTACAATTCCATACTTTGGGTTTTGGATTACCTCTTTTAATCTCCCAACTTTTTAGAGTAGGATTGGATTAGTTGAATTTGAGTCAATGCTTAGAGTTAGGTCCCGGGTGGTTTTCGATTGGCTCATACTCTCTTAAATTATAAATGTAAGTACACGTTTGGGTACATTTTCTGTTTTTTTATTTTTAAAAATAGAATATCTTATATGAGAAAGAAAAATAAAAAAATAAAAAAGGAATTCTTATATAAAAGCTAGTTATATACCTTGTATAAAAATTTAAGTAATTTTACTTTCACAAGTTTTCTAAGTTTTGAAAAGAATTTTTAGAAATATAAGGTAAATTTTAACTTTTTATATAAAACTTCTTATATTTTATATAGAAATTCTTATTTTTAAAAATAAAAAATAAAAAATGCATCTAATCGCCACCACCTAAATTATTTTTCATCATTTTTTTTATACTATAATCCAATGTTTATGGTCAAAATCTAGTGTTTGTAGTTGAGTTTATATTAAAGTTTAGTCAACGTATTCATGGATGAAGCTAAACCAATGACAGAAATTTTATTTAAGTGAGCAATAAGAACAATTATGAGGGTAATAAATAATTGATAAATTTTCAAATTTTAAAATTTGTTAACAATTCCCCTCATTATTATAAAATATATATATATATATATATATACAATTTAGATGTTAATTATAAAAAAGAAAGAAAATATATGATTATGGACCCCGTATTTCGGCTCATGCGCTTTCACTCGATGGCTAAACTCGCTTCTTATTTGAAAATGATTTATTTTTTAGAAATGACTTGGAGTCGCCACTTATTTTTGTTTATTTTTAAAGGGTAAACAAAATAAGAAAGAAAAACCCTAAGTGTGACTCCTTACTTGGAAAAGATGGCCTGTGAAAAACCAAATATGGACTCGAGGGTCAGGTTACTTATCGGGAAGGTACGGTAGAGACCGTAGCACCCCTCTAAGTAAAAAAAAAAAAAAACGATCCTCTACTAATGAAATGAAGCAATCATAGTAATTGATAAGATTAAACGTGAATACCGAGAAGTGATCATACATTAGGAGCCAAAACATGCATGGAAAACGATCAAAGTGTGAGTAAGGACATGTACCTTAGCAGCAATCGATAAAGCGCTAGCATGAAATGTGATTAGTGCACAAAAATGATCATAGAATATACCACACACGTCACTAAATAGAACGAAAGATCATCAGACATCACAATTCAGTCAAATTTATTTTTAGAAGAAACATCCACTGATATTGGGCCCCCATCAAAGCCCAATTCATTTCTGCATAAATCAATTCCATAAATTTCATCACTTGAAATTACGAAATTAAATCCATGTTTATTTTAAAGCACTTTAAAAAATCATGAAAATTATAAAGATTGCATGCCATAAAAAAAAATGGCAACGGAATTTTATTAAAAATTGGACTTCTGGGATCTAAAAATTCTAAGGACGAAAGAGGGGAAGATTGGGATTATTTTGGAAACTAAAATCCGGAACAGTATTTGCAGGAAAATCATTTTAAAAAAAGAACCAAAGATGGGGAAATGAAAGAAAGCCACGTGGCCAAAAGGTGGCTATGCAAAACATGCGAAATTGGGACATGGTGGAGTGCTCGTACCATCCATCCACCACATGGATCAAGTGAACCAACTAACAGTGGGCCTAGTGGAGGCCTTTCAATAAATTTACCATGAGAAAATCTTGGGCCCAATATGAGAACCGTTTGTCTGAGCTCCACATTTCCCAAGATCCTGTGACGGACCATATTTCCATGAGTATCATAACTCCCCTTTGGCAGACCGGTGCTGCCGCTTGTATACATGAAAACAACAATGTCAGTCTTGGAAGGCAATCTAGGATGAACAGGATTTTCTTTCCCAAGTTTCTCAACTTCAAAAAAAAATGAGGCTGTCCAATTGCTCATATCTCCAGAGAAGTCAGAATCACTTGCAACTCTATCATTATCAAAGTAAATAACATCTTTCACAATTTTCGAGCGCGAACTTATCGAAGCCAGCCTTTTCAGTTGCTTAGAATCACAGATCAAGGTCGATATTTGGGTCTCATTCAATGAGTGGACTAGCATATCCTCCCCCACGTTTATTCTAAAGCATTTTACACCCTCATTTGCTTCTAAGAGTGCCATGTGAAGTACAAATGGTTATCTTGTCAAGATTATTATCACATTCGGGCAATGAAATGGTTCCTAATGATGATTCTGATATCCCAACGGCACCATCATCACTACCGCTAAATCCCAGAAAATGACTATCAGAACTTGAGTTCCCTAGATGAGACCCTGCATAAGGACCATTGTTTAGTTCTGAAACTGTTTCAGCAAATTCAATATCCAAAGGATAAACTTCACAAGCACCAGAGGCTGTTTATTGAAAGCAAGAACTATAAAGTTATGAACTCACACAAATCTGGAATAACATCCCCTGTTTTATTGAACACTTGCTGGTGGCTTATATAGCCTTACAAGATAAGGAATTAGATAAACATTGCAGCTCACTGAAAGAGTCAAAACCTATTTACTGGTTCCTAACTAATAGGAACTTATTAATAGAACTTTGACAAAGCCAAACCTTAACAGAAACAAATAAATCCCAACAATAATTCCTCCCCTAAACTGAAGCAGTATGCATTCAGTTTAAGTTTGGTACCTCACATACCCTAAGCTTCTCACGCAACTTCAAGAACACTTCAAGCTTCAGTGGCTTTGTCAAGATATCAGCCACTTGATCATTGGTGCCACAATGAACCAACTTCACCACTTCCTCCTTAGTGAGATCCCTCAAGAAATGGAACCTCACATCTATATGCTTGCTCCTACCATGCATAACCGGATTCTTGGATAGCTTGATTGTTGAACTGTTGTCACACATAATAATAGTACACTTACTTTGTGAGTGTCCAATCTTTTCTAACACTCTCCTCATCCATATACATTGACAAGCACAGAAAGCTACTGCCACAAATTCTGCTTCAGTGGTAGACAGAGTCACCACTAGTTGCTTCTTTGAAGCCCAAGAAACTACTCCGCCACTCAATAAAAACACATAACCAGATGTGCTCTTCCTATCATTAGTGTCTCTAGCATAATCGCTGTCAGTGTAAGCCAATAGTTCTCCAACATCTCCTCTTCTCTTATAAAACACACCCAACTCCACAGTTCCCTTTAAATAACGAAGAATTCTCTTTGCTGCTTGCATATGTAGGTCAGTAGGATTGGCCATATACCTGCTTAAGAGACATACTGCGTACATTAAATCAGGTCTTGTTGCACTAATGTACATAAGACTCTCAATTAATTGCTTATAAACTATAGCATCAATCCTAGCACCTTCTCCTTCCTCTGATAGCTTGAAACCGGGCACAATAGGATTCTTCACCGAATTGGCATTTTGTAAACCAAACTTCTCAAGTAATTCACAAGCATACTTCTTCTAACTTAAGTAGATACCCTCTGAAGTTTGCAAAACTTCAACACCAAGAAAGTACTTCATCTTCCCTAAATCCGTCATATCAAACTCATCATTCATGGAACTCTTGAAGCTTTCAAACATGCATGCATCATTCCCAGTAAAGATTAAGTCATCCATATACAAACTCACAATTAAGAACCTCTTACCTCCTTCTTCTGTTTTGACAAAGAAAGTGTGCTCGTAATCACATCGTTCAATTCCCTCATTGACAAAATAAGCTTCAATTCTGCTATACCAAGCACGTGGTGCTTGCTTCAACCCATATAATGCCTTCTTAAGCTTGTAGACCTTTTCTTCTTCACCCTTTCGAATATAACCTAGTGGATGCTCCACATACACATCTTCTTTCAACTCACCATGAAGAAACACACTTTTGACGTCTAATTGATACACACTCCATCCCTTTTGTGCTGTTAGGGCTAGAACCATCCGAATTGTGTCCCACCTTGTTACTGAGGCAAAGACTTCATTATAATTAATTCCTTGTCACTGAGCATAACCTTTAGCTGCCAACCGGGCTTTGTACTTATCAACCTCACCCTTTTCATTCAATTTGGTCTTAAAGACCCACTTCACACCAATCTTCTTGGCACTTTTAGGCAAAGTAGTAAGCTACCAGGTTTCATTCTTCTCAATTGCTTCAATTTCCAAGTCCATGGCCCTTCTCCATTTCACATCTCTCTTAGCTTCTTCAAAAGAGTCCGGATCTTCATGAGAGATAAACATTGCAAGATTATTCACATCTGCATCTTTTGACAGTCCTTCACCCGTTACATAGTCTTGCAAGTAAGGAGGTGCTCTTCGAATCCTTGTTTTAGCTTGAACTGGTCCAGCTTCATTGGATGATTCAATCGATGTTGGACTTGTTGCTTCTGCCTCTTGATCTGTAACCACTGCTTCAATACCTTCCACAACTTCTTCTTCACTCTCAGAGAAAGTATCTTCACCTTCAACACTATCTTCCTAGACCAGTATATCACGCTTCATTTCTTCAGCTGTCCTCTCCTAATTCCAATCTTTATCCTCTTCAAAACTCATATCTCTGCTCACTATAATTCTTCTAGTAGCTGGATCAAACAACCGATAAGCTTTAGATTCATGACTTACTCCAAGTAAGACGCATTGAAGACTTTTATCATCCAGCTTTGTTCTCTTCTGATCTAGCACATGTACATGAGCTAGGCACCCAAAAGGCCTAAAGTAGTCCACTTTGGGTTTAACTCCACTCCACATCTTTTTTGGGGTCTCATTTTTCACTACCAATGTCGGACTCCTGTTGAGAACATGCATTGTCCATCTTGCAGCTTCTGGCCAGAATGCTTTTGGCACTTGTTTGTCACAAAGCATGCACCAAACCATATTCATGATAGTTTGATTTTTGCGTTCAGCTACCTCATTTTGTTGTGGGGTATAAGATGCTGTTAGTTGTCTGCTTATACCATTGATTTTACAAAACGCATTAAACTCATTGGAGGTGAATTCTTCTCCTCTATCAGTGTGTAAACAACAGATAAGTGCACCCGACTCCTTCTCAACCAAGCTTTTATAGTTTTTGAAAGTTGTAAATGCTTCAGACTTTGCAACCAAAAAATATATCCACATTTTTGTACTAAAATCATCGATAAAGGTTATAATATACCTTTTGTTACTATTGGATTCAGGAGTAATAGGGCCACAGATATCACCATGAACGAGCTACAATTTTCAGGAAGTTCTCCACTGACTCTTCTTTGGAATAACATTTCTGTGTTACTTTCCCACAAAGCATTCATTACAAGCTATAGTTGATGCTCTGAGAAGTGGAAGACTCTTTACCATCTCTTTGTATTGCAAAGTCCTCAACCCTTTGTAACTCAAATGCCCAAACCTACGGTGCCACAACTTTGAATTATCTTTTGTGATTGTTTGTAGGCATGTCGAGGTCTCAAGCACCACATTAGCCAATAACACAAATATCCGATTTTTTGTCATCTTTGTCTGCATAATCAATCCTCTTCTAGGGTGGTATAACTTGCATTCCCCATTTTGTATAATTATAGCTAAACCTCTTTCTTGAAGTTGGCCTATACTCAGCAAATTATTCTTCAAAGCAGGAACATAGTAAACATCAGTGACTACCTGAGTTGAGCCATTAATCTAGAGTCGGATGTTGCCTTTTCTCATCACTCCCATCCTTGTATTATTGCCGAGCTTCACTAAGTGTTTGAAAGCCTCATCAATGTTAGAGAACCACTGCTTGTTCCCGCACATGTGATTACTGTAACCCGAGTCGAGGAACCACACATCTTCTCATTTCGAGTTGTTACTTCAACATAAGACATGAGAAGCATCTCTTCTTTTTCATCGAACTCAGCATAGTTTGCACTCTTCTCCCAACTAGGGCATTCGTATTGGAAGTGCCCTAGTTTGTGGCATTTAAAACACTCCACTGTGGCCTTGTTTGCAAAGTACCTTCCTCTGCCTCTCCCTCGGCCTCGAACAAAACTTTGACCTCTGCCTCTTCCTTTATACCTTTCTTCATACGAAACCTTTAAAGCTTGTTCATCCCTTGCATCTCCACTATGGGAATTCATTCTCTATTCATGAACCAAAAGGCCGCTTTGAAGCTCGTCAATGGTCATTGTGTCCACATTATTGGACTCTTCTATTGAGCATACCACATAGTCGAACGTGGGAGTCATCGATCTCAAGATTTTCTCCACAATCACGTTCTGCCCCACTCTTTCTTCATGTGCTTTCATCTTGTTGGCAATAGTTAAAGCTCTGGCAAAGTACTCATCAACCTTCTCACCCTCTTTCATCTGCAGGATCTCAAACTCTTTTCTAAGGGCTTGTAGTTGAGCTCGTTTAACTCTGGTGGAGCCCCGATACTTCTGCCTCATTGAATCCCATATACTCTTTGTTGTGTTCTTGTCAAGAATTGTCTTCATAATGGTCCTGTCAATCGATTGAAACAGGTAGTTCTTGATCTTCATATCCTTTAGCCTCGCTTCTTCAACTTCCTTTCTTTGTGCTTAAGTAGGCATTGATCCTTCAGCTATTAAAGGAATTCCTTTCTCTACTATGCTCTAGTACTCCTTTGAACGCAGAAAATTCTCCATTAACATGGCCCAATGGTCATAATAACAATCAAACCTTGGAACTACCGGCTGAGCAAAGTTTTTTGTCGCCATGTTCACTCACTCCACCTTCCTTTCTTCTCTATTCTCTTTTCTCACACTCTGTAAGAAATCTGCAGTTTCTTACTTTCTTCAATCAGGCCCCTTAGCGAAGCTCTGATACCAGATTGTTGAAAGCAAGAACTATAAAGCTATGAACTCACACAAATCTGGAATAACATCCCCTGTTTTATTGAACACTTGCTGGTGGCTTAAATAGCCTCACAACATAAGGAATTAGATAAACATTGCAGCCCACTGAAAGAGTCAAAACCTATCTACTGGTTCCTAACTAATAAGAACTTATTAACAGAACTTTGACAAAGCCAAACCTTAACAAAAACAAATAAATCCCAACACTGTTCGTCGCATGAAGATCCCCAACCATGCAGCCTTCCATCGAAAACTCCGAGCTTTAGCTCGTCTTCCTCTTCTCGAGTAGCATTTGAATCTCCATCCCACCACTATGGCTTTCTAGGCCGCACTCAAATCTGCCAGGAATACCTTCAATATCCAAGCACTTCTTTAGAGACAAAACACCATCCATAGAGACATTATCATTTTTAGGTTCAGCAAGTAAATGCTCAACTTCCATTGCTTCATCTTCCAAAGCAGGAACAAAAGATTCATCCTTGTTAACCCTTTGGCATTTCATGTTCACATACTTCTTAAGAGAAGGCGTTTCTTGTACCATAAGGTCACTACTTCATGTGTAAACGTCTTAACAGAAATACCAAATGCTCCTATCAATCCAAGGTCTGCCAGTTTTAACGCGTTGGTGCATCGATTTATGAGCAAGTTCGGTGGCTTCGTTTCTTGCTACACAAACAACTGAAACCCCCCACAGCATGAGATGAGCCAACGAGGATGCCACCAGACTTGATAATTTTGGTGAACCAGACGTCTTCGAAACTGAGTGAGATTGATAACGCTTCTTCATCACGTACAACTTTGCCAAAAACTTTCAGTATATCAGCACAGAATACCCTCTCTAAATCTCAGCACACTTCATACGTGGTCAGTCGATCTCTAGGGGCGCCAAGCATCTCCATGTCTTTCAGGAAGGCCATGCATGCGTCAAAATGGTTATGCATGTGAGTCATATGCACGGGGGAGAGAATGAGAAAGAAGTTTATGAGGAGTGAAACGGTGAAATGAGTGGGAGAAGTGGGGTGAGAAATGGATTCGGTGAGTATCAGAAGATTGAAAATGGAGTGAGATTGAGGTAACCATGTGCATGAGGCGTGATAAATGGTGCATGGTGATAGGTATGATGGCATACGAGGGATGGAATAGAAGGGTAAAAATATTTGCTAGGATTTGACTGGCCATGCAAAGGTAGGGGAAACGGGTTTGATGGGCATTTGGAAAATGGGTATGTGGTATAGAGAGAGGAATGAGATGGTGGGCATGATAGGCGTTGGAAGAATTGGTGAAATGTATGGGTATGGAAAAGGGTGTGAATGTGGTGGAATCGAAATAAGAATGGGTTTGCACGGATGAGAGTTTAGAGAGAGAAATGGGTATGAGAGGTTCGGTGGGTGTGAGGAGTACGTGCATGGGAATGAGAATGGGTTTGCATGGATGAGAGTTTAGAAAGAGAAATGGGTATTGGTGAGCAGTGGGTTTGCGAAGATGAGGAAGGTGGCGGGTGTAGTGAAATGAGTGTGGATGAATGACCATTCATGCATGAGAATAAACGGGAAAAGAAACGTACAAGTGAATGGAAAAAATGAATGAGAGAAATATTGAAGGAAATGGGTTTAATGGGTGAAGCTTTAGAGAGAGAAGTTGGTTTAGTGGTAGCCATGGAGGGTACGTGGTGTAGAGAGATAAATGGTGGGTATGAGGATTAAAAACGGAGAGTGATGGAGGTGGCTATGTGTATGGGGCTCCATGCACATGAAAAATGGAAGGAAATGAACCGAAACGAGTTAGGTGGTGGGGTTGGGAAGGTGATAAACCGAATGGCTAAGTGTGCTGTGGTGGTCAAACCCAATGGGTATGAAGGATGGGAACTGGTATGGAGACATGGATAATGGTGGATATGATGAGTGATGGTTTTTGCAAGGGTTTTATGGGCCATACGCTTGCTACTCTGAACTCTGATGTCTGCATAGAAGAGAACTGCTTTGATTAAAGCCTTCAACTGGGAGCAAGGAATCTGACTAGACTGTTGCAGCTTCTTTATGCTCAAACATTGATGTCGGTGGTGAGGGACTTTGTTCAGAAACATCCTTAAAGGCATTTCTAAAGATCCTCCTTGGGCTGAAACTGCATTTCAATAGCTGTGACTATGATAGTCTCTACTGAATTTGGATGTCCTCTTGTTAGCGTTGACCTTGTCTCAGTTCCAGATGAGACTTGGTCTCTCCAAAGAGCAAAGAAATGACAAAGGCAGACTAAAATTGATCAATATGGCACAGACCAAACAGTAGGCAAGTAGTCATTTGAATCGTCTGCAGTGGCAGCACTAAGAAACCTTTATATCATCACTTGCTCAACATTTCTATCACTAGCTGCACCTCAACTCCTTTGAATGACTGTAACGAGTAACATAGAAACCACAGTAGCTCATCCTGGCTCAAATCCCTTTACCCATCACCTGTTCAAAGCTGTTAATGCCTTTTTAATGCCCTGAGCCTGACGACCTTCAGCTCACTCAATAGACAACATGATAGTGCCTCCCAAAGGTTCTGATGTTGAGCTCCCTCAGAAACACCCCAATCCAGACAGCTAGCTCAAACAAAATGCCCAATACTCCAAAAAATACCAGAAACAGGGGAGAAAGTGAAAGAAAATAGAGTATACGCCAGAGAAGATAATATCGTTAAATCCAGCTCCATTTTGTGAAAATCAATGAGTTGGATATAGGTGGGAAAAATCTCAAGCAAATCCAAAGCAAAAGTGCAAACAATAATCCCACACGCCTTGTAATGGATATGATAAAGAGAAACTCACCAATTTTCAAAACCAATCCAAGAAACAGAGTAAGAGCCAGGAGCATAAACGCATGAGTGGCGCCAAAAAAACAACAGAGACACCAAGCCCAAAAATCATCCAAAAATGAGAAAATACATAATTAGCAGAGAACGTACCTAGGGTGTCTCCTTGATCCGGATTCCTTCGTCTCCCGAACCCTCCCTCCTTTCCAAAAGCCCAAAAGAAAAATAAATCTCCCCCCTGAATGCTAGCTTCTCTCTCCAAGTTATCTCCGCTAGCTTGCTCCCGAAGCTAACGAAAATATCTCTCTGCCACAGCCTGTAACCAGTCGCCTTTTTTCTCTATTGTGCCCCCTTTCTTTTTCAAACAAAAACTCTCATCAACTGCCTTTCTTCCATTTTCCATCCCATCTAGCCGCCCCATGTAGCTCAATCTCGGGGTGGCAAGAAGAAGAATAATAATAGAAAAATAAAATGCAACCCCTTTCCATCTGAGGGGGGGGGGGGTCTACAAGAATTCATCGGTGAAACAACCCATCTAAATTTTGGGCATTTCAATAGGTAATTCAAAACCTTATTCCATTAAAAAATGCAAAATAAATAATTTATTTCACTATTTTAACTATATTTCAATTGTGAATACAAAGAATTTTAACATTAATCATACAAGGTTAAATCAAACTAATAAATAAATTTAATTACAAAAATAAATAAATTCATTACGACAAAATAGTTAAGAATCTCGTTTAGTTAAAAAATTGAACGAACAATTATTATTAATTATTTGAAATATCTACATGGAACTAAAATGAATGACCAAACATGAGATGAAGCCCAATCACCAGCTTAGGAGAAAAGCCCAACTAAAAATAGCAATACAGGCCCAGTCTGAGAAGCCGCTGTAATCACAATCCGCTACCCACCATGGGCAGCAGAGCCGGATTCTCCCGCTACCGCGCCCACGACGACGCTACCTCCCTCGAAACCCTCTCCCACCTCCGCCACCAAGCCAAAGAAGCCTCGAAATTTCCTCAGCTTCTCCGACGACGAAGGACGAAGAAAACGAATCCCTCTCTCTGTCCAATCATCATCGTCCTCGGAAAAAATCATCGCCGCCAAGGACCATCTCACGTCCTCCTGCCCCTATTTCCTCTCCAATGTCGAACCCCAATCTGGCGCCTCCAAGGCTACACCAAACTTATAGCTAAACCTGAACCTAGATCTAGGGTTTTGGCATTTTGTGTTTTGAATCTGCGGACTTGATTTCATTTATCTATTTTGGTTAATTTTTGTATTTAGTCGTCGTAGTGAATGAACGAAGAAGGCAAGGAGATCAATGGATGTTCGATCACTGCTTCTATTCTCTGCACTTCTTCGAGTCCTTTTAATTATATACGGAGAATGGCAAGATGCCCATATGGAGGTTAGATATACAGATGTCGATTACCTTGTCTTTTCTGATGCTGCTTCTTTAATGGCATCCGGAAAGTCCCCTTACCAAAGATCTACCTATCGCTACTCACCTTTGCTTGCATTTCTGCTGGTGCCCAACTCAATTATTCATCCTTCATGGGGAAAATTTCTATTCTCTGCTTCAGGTAGAGGACTGAAAACTTTAATTTATGAGGTTTTCTTCGATTGTTTGATTTATTGGAGGATTGGTTTCTGTGGGAACCCGATTATGTTGTCGCAGTGTTTCACTTCATTGATTTGTACTGTTAAGACATAGATTTGTGGGGTTTTGAGGGGTTTATGTGTTGACAGTTTATTAACGAATTATGTGGTGCTACATACAATGGACATGCAGCTAACTCTGATTGGATAAAGGCTTTGTTAAGATGAATGATAGATTAAGTGGAAATCTAGGTTTGGATTGTTAATTCTATGTTTACTTCATTGCTTGATATGCATAGGTTGTTGGGCTTTTCGTGTCCCCTATTTTATGATGTAGTACAGATGGATGGTTTTTCTTATTCCCTAAATTTCATAGATTCTATTATTTTTGTGCTGTCTGTTCGAATTTGTCGATCAGTGTTCTGTTTTCTTCATGATTTTTGTATAGTTCCACTGGTCTAGGTTTGAAAACTAAAGCATTAATGATGTGGCAGAGTACCCTATGAATTGTTTGTTTCAAACCTTATAAACCTGATATTATATTCATCTTGCAGATTTACTTGTGGGTTTATTCATCCACACCATTTTGGAGCTACGTAAGGTGCCTGAGAACCTGTGCACTTGTGCTTTAATGGTATGGCTCTTCAATCCATTTACCTTCAGCATTGGAACTCGTGGGAACTGTGAGCCCATTGTTTGTGCCATGATTTTGTGGATCATTATCTGTCTAATGAATGGTATAATTTCTTTCTGCCTAGCTTTTAAGGCTAATTGGTGTAGTGATGAATATCTTAAAATGCTGTCTTGTTAACTTGCTCTATTGTTTGTATTGATATCTTATAATTGGGCTTGCAGCCATCTTTGTCTACTAACCTGTTTGTGACCAAAACATTTGTGAAAGAAAAGGGAAAATGATTAGTCCTAAGAGAGGAATCCACTTAAAATTTCCTGAAGGAAAGTTTTGTATAATAGTTTGTTTAAATGCCAAAACATTTTTCAGGGAGAGGAGTCTCAATTCCTTTATCTCGATTTTTAGTTATAACATGTAAACTATGTTGTGGTGGAGTGTAGCATAATATGGAAACTTGTAACTTCCCTTTAAAGGACTTCCTTTATTCCCTACCTAGGGTGTGGAAACCTCTAAATGTTCAGGGAGAATAGGCTTTCGAATTTTTGAGATTCAGGAAGGGTGAAGGACTCCCTCTCTGTTGGGAAAGCAGCAATCTTTTCCTCCTGTAAACCTTCTGTGCTTTACATTACAACCTGTGCAACAGAGCCAAAAAAAGAACTTGGCTGTTGTCCTGCCTCCCCCATGCAGGAGGGGGCCTTTCCTTGACTTATTCTGTTACTGGAACATGAAAAATAGATTTTAGGATTCATCTTTTGGTTCATCCACCAAGTGAAGGCCAACACTTGTATTTACATGATTACAATATCTTCTTTTTTCTGCCTATTTTAACTCTCTTTGTAGTGCTGTTTGTGGTCTTTCAGGCAAGGTGTTACAAGCTGCATTTTGGTATGGGCTTGTTGTCCACTTTAGAATCTATCCTATTATATATTCAATTCCTATAATCCTAGTCCTTGATCCACATTGCTTCCAGTATGGATTGAAGCCTGCCCTTTCAAGTTGGGTTGGCCAAGGGAACTCGACCCAAAGTATACCTAGTACAGCAGTACCTGATTCTTGTGGTATATGGATTGCTTGGACTAGCATGTTTACAAGAGCAAGAATTATGTTTGGGCTGATCTCTGGGGCTGTCTTCTTCGCTTTTACTGGCCTTTTCTTCTATCTGTATAGATGGGAATTCTTGCATGAAGCACTGCTCTACCATCTTACTCGCACCGACCCCAGACATAATTTTTCCATATATTTCTATCACATCTATCTCCACTATGAACATGAGTTTTCAGTGGTCGAAAGGCTCATCTCATTTTTACCTCAATTTCTCATCCAGCTAGTTCTCATCATCTGCTTTGCACAGGATCTCCCATTCTGTTTCTTTGCCCAGACAGTGGCATTTGTGGCATTCAATAAGGTTTGTCAGTTGATAACTACTTTCTTCTGATTTTTTCTATTTCATGGCACGTCGGAATCGAAATGAGCCACAGTGGGCACTACATATTTGCCTTTTCTTTTGGATTCCATTTGAAGATAAAATGGCACTCTAAATCCTCTGAACACAGCTAACAATCATTCCATCCTACCATACATTATCTATATATATATCACATACCATATTGTTGATTTTCTTTTCTTATGGGTCATTGGCGAACTCCATTTACAGGTGATCACAGCACAATACTTCGTATGGTTCTTCTGCCTGTTGCCTTTGATACTACCATGGAGCAACATGAAACTTAAATGGACAGGGTTGAGTTGCATCTTGTTATGGATGGGAGCTCAAACCCATTGGTTGATGTGGGGTTACCTGCTCGAATTCAAGGGCAAGAATGTGTTCTTGGAGCTTTGGATTGCTAGCATACTGTTCTTGGCTGCTAATACTTTTGTCCTGATCAAGATTATCCGCTACCACACATTCTCCCCATTGTTTCAAAGGTTAGAGTTTTCAAGTTCTGACAATGACCTGGGGGAGGGAAAGAAATCTAATTAACACGGGGGAATCTGAATTGTTGCAGTAGTAGGCAGTATCATGGTGTTTCTGATTTTGATTTGTAATTTTGACATTTCGATTATAAATGTTTATTAACCTTTCCACTGAATTTTACATCTTCGATAGGCTTTATGACGGGCATCATCCATCCTGAATCATAATTGTCTTTGTTAGAATAACTTATGTCCTATGAAACACTCGTCAGTTGTCACTTCCAAATGGAATGATGGGTGGTCGTTAAAAAGTTAAAACATCTGTCACTCGTCAGTTGTCACTTCCGAATGCAAAGGTGGGTGGTGGTCATGGTGTTACCCTTTTAACCAACTGTATTACTTAGGCGTGGAGCCAGCTTTGGGAGAATTTTACTATATGAAATAGGAAAAAAAATGTCCAATACAATTAAAACCAATTAAAAATATTTTTAAATTATTTAATCTTAGGAACAATTTAAATTTATTCACAAATACAATTATTCAAAAAGGCATTATACTGAACACAAGCAAAATAACTACAAATGTTAATAGAAATGGGTGGAAGCATACAGGTGTAGAGAATATAAAAAGGATTTTGAAGCCAAAAAAAAAAAAGCTCAAAATAAATAAAAGTATACGGTGGTTTATTATTGCTTAGGCCTAATACTATTGCTCCGGCCTTTATTCTAGATGTCCAGGCCCTGTCACTGCCTGAGTGTGAGGTCATGGCTCGTTCTCTGTATAGGTAGGTTCATCCCCTGTCCATTTGTATACCTTTGATCCATGTGGTCAAGCCAACTTGGCTGTTGGGTACTTCAGGTGCGATACCTTCTATCCGACTTCTTACCCAATTGAGTGATTTATCTTAGACGTCATGGGGTCATGCACCTCTAAAACTTGAGTTGGTGGACTACCTTTCCCAGTTCTGATCTCTCAGATTCTTTCATGGGCTTGAGTTCAAGCGTGAGCTTCCTCTTCTTCCCTACCCTTCTCCTACAGTATTAATTATTTTTCAAACTTGGCCCAAGATTTTTTTGAGTATAAAAAGTACTATTTTGTTGAATTTAAAAAAACTCATAGGGAACATAACCTTTCAATAAGCTTGAACCTCTATCTCTCAAAACTTTTAAAATCCTTCTTGAAAGTCTCTCTTGGTTAAAACAAATATTTGAGATTCGCATTGTATACGCTTTAATAAGGGCTTTGAGGGACTCGCTAAAGATATAGGTGACAATTTTGATATGATACAATAACACAACTTGAAAATGATATAAATTTTAATAGATTCAGATTATGTATAACATATTCATATTGTAATCATATCAACTCATATGACCCGTTTAATAAAAATGTACGATTATCCAATCCCATATAACTTGTTTACTTATTCATGCCAAATAAACCAATTTATTTAATCGGATCAAAATGATGTTTAACTCATATAAAATTATTAATATTATATATTTCAAAATTATAAAAAATAAAAAAATGCTTATTAGTTATAAATATGATATAGTTAAAAAATGAAGTAACTAAGTAAAATTTTATACATTTCATTGTAAAGATTAAAATTATTTTATCATTAGAACATCGGATAGAATTATAAACAAGTGTAAAATTAAAATTTTAATGTATTTTATATTATAAATATTTTCTAATTTAAATTTTATAATTAAATTAGTTAAAATTTTAAAAACTTAAAATGTATTTCGAATAATACATTTATAAAATTAAAATTTTAAATAGGTTAAACATGTTAAAATTGTATTAACATGTTAAATGAGTTAGAATCATATTAATATGTTAGATGAGTTAAAATGGGCTAACCATGTTAGAATTGTATTAGTATGTTACACAAGTTCAAATCGTGTTAACATATTAAACGAATTAGAATCATGTTAATGAGTTCAACGCCTATTAATAGGTTTCATATGTTAGAATTGTAATAACAGGTTATCTATGTCAATTTATACAAATGTTAACTTAACCTGTCTATTAAATTAGTTTTGTTTGAATTAAGTCATTTTAACACAATTCTTAAATAAATTGTATTCTTATTGAGTAAATTTTCATTAGTTTTTATCTCCCCTTTATACAAATCCAACACATATGATATCACCTATTGTCACCCCTGAATAAGGAGTATATGAGTGTGGCATTGAGGAAGCGAAAGAAGAGTATAAATACTATTTATATAAAACTTTAGATAGTGGAAGCATTCAATCAAGTAAAATTGTATTAACTTTTTTTCATAGTTAGTGGATTATTCAATGGTCAAGAGACCAATTGTGGTTTTTCACCCTAAGGATGAGATTGATAACATATTAATCATAATTGAATCAGAATAAAATAATTTAACTTTGGGGTTAGTTGATTGAACTACCTATGTATAGATATTTTATATTTTTTAACTTTAAATTAATTATTATGTTGGGAAATGGAATAAGGGAATAGTTGGCTCCATTTTCAATCTTGGTAACATAATTTGTTATTGACATGTTGTTTTATCTTATTTTATATATTTTGTAGGATAAAAATAAATAATCAAGTGCTCTTGTATGATTGATTTAGATGTTAGAAAAGGTTACAAAGCATTAATTCTATTTGACTGATGACAAAAACTTTTAATTGCCCAACAATTTTTTATAAACTTTAAGTTGCTAGCATTCATATGTTATCATAAAGTTATTAATTATAATTTTATCTAAGTTGAACCACAATTCTTGGGTAAATGAAGAAGTATTTATTGACAAGATACTTGTTTATATTGGAAGTTTTTAGTTTGATTTGTTGTTGAATTCAAATTCTTAGTAGCTAGCTTTGAATACTAGCTAATTGCATTAGTTTTTGTTGCAAGTTCGATTTTTATATTATTTTCAGATATGATGTTTATTAATTGAGAATGCTAATGATTCGAGGTTAGAATCAGTCATTCCTTACTAAACTTATTCTTTTAGGCTATGTTTGGTTGACCGAATATAATATATAATAGAATAAGAGAAAAGATATTATATCATGTCTCATCTTTAGTTGATGATAAAATATGATAAGTTATTCCATTACTTATTATATCCTATGTTTAACCAAATATGAGATATGATAAGTGATGAGATATATTATCCACTTTTTTTCTTTTTTCTTTTTCTTCTCTTATACATAAAATATGTTAATCTCATGCTAAGATATGAGAAATACATATTTCATATATCATAAATTTATTTTTTATATATTTGTTTTGTAAAATAAATTTTTTTATTATAAAATTAAATTTATAGTTAAAAAAGAAAAACTAAAAAAAATATTTATAAATAATATTAATATATGATATATAGATTACTTTTATATATTAAATAACATAACATAAACATTTTTTATTTGTAAAATTTAAATATTTTAATTATGACTATTTTTAAAAACAAAAGAAATTTCATTTTTTTAAATGGAAAATATTGGAATGTAATATAATTTTTATTTTAAACATTGAAAATAATATATATATTATATTATTTTTATTCATTTCATAAATTAAATATAAATATAATATATCTCATTAGATATGTCACATTAGAATATCATATTCATAGGATATATATATTTAAGGATATCATATCGTATTAGAAATCATTTTTTAGGATATCATTCTTTTTATCACAAGAGACTCAAACTCAAGTCTATTTCTATGTACCCCATGAACAATTACAAGATCAAACCATTGGGCTAACGGCAACAACTGCTTTTAATTGGTAAAATTTGTATGTGTACTAAAGTTGCATTGCCTAATGTAAAGTGTTGGCTCCGCTATTGTGTTGCATCTCAAGCCACCACCAAGTCTCCACATGATGCCCTTGTAAGCCTTGATTATCACATTACCTTGGTCAATAGGCAGTTATGGGTACAAGGTGCAACCCCATGAGACCTTGCTGCCACATTCTCCAAGTCAAGGTGTTAATACTCTTCTATGCTCACAAACTTAATTTGGTCACCATTTATTAACTTATATATTTTTTATAACCATAAATAAAATTTGAAACATACTATTAGAACAAGACTCTATATTTTAGGTTTTGATATCCAATGAAATATGATATCTTATTAAATTCTATCCCGTCAATGAAATGTAACCTTAGCTTAAATTTATTCTCATTTTTATTTCTCATCTTTATTTGAAATCTAAGAATTTACTTTTCAATTTTAAGGTAATTCATTTTTAATTTTATTTTATGTGTGTTAAAAAAATAAAAGAAAAAAAATAAAGAGTGACATCAATCATTATAAAGCCTGAATCAATCCCAAACATACATAAGAAGACGATTTAAGTCTTAAAATAAAATCTCAAACCTACTTCTGACTAGACTACACGTTTTGAATCCATCCTATTGGGCCTGGGCATCCTTGAAATACCCACCCCCAATTATAATATAAAAGCAAACCGTCGGTGGGGACATTTAAACAACATTTTAAAGACAAATGAAACCTATCAATGCAACTTTGTCTCATGTTCACATGTAGAAAGGGACAAATAATACATAAAAACTAAACATCATATACAATAGCAATTGTGGAATGAAGAGGGAAGAGCGTAGGAAGTTACGAAGTGGTGGAGCCTTGGGTAAAATAAAATTAACAATGGCATTATCATGTGCGTGTCTCAATGCTTGATGGGTTATAATTAGAGCCCCCTTTATGCCTAGAAAAATATATTTGCAGGTGGTCTCCATCTGTCAATCGATTAACCTATACAATATTAAAAATCCACTTGATGTTAATTTAGGAAAATTATTTTATTTTGTTGGTGATGGCCTGTCTCCCATCTTATTTCAAATTTGTTCCATAATTACCTTCAAAAGTAAAGGACAAAATACACACCAATTTAATACCATCTATTAACAAGTACATGTGTCATTTATTTTTATCATTTACCACTTGTCACATTTCCACTTTTTTTTTTTTTTTTTTCTTCTCTTGCCACCCTAATCCATTATCACATATTATAGTTTTTATTATTATTTTTCTTTTTATCCTTTATATTCTTTTTAATATGCTCGTGAATTTTCTCATAAAACTTCTTTAATTTTAATTTATTTTAACTCTCTAGTTTGTCTAAATTTATTGATTTTAATTATTTTTTTTGACATATTAAACTTAAAATGATAATATATAACAAATAATTAATCTAAAAAAAATATAATGGACAAAAATGAAAATATTATCCCACAAATAATAATGATTTTAAATATTAATTATAATAATATATTTTATAAATTAAGGTTTAAATTTAAAATTTTCATTTTATTATTTAGAAGTTTATGATATAAGATATTTTATATTAATACTAAACAAAAGATTTATTTATTTTGTAAATTCTATCACATGTAAAAGTAAAAATATCATTGTAATACTATTTTATTATTTTTCTTTTAATTTTCATTTTAAATTTATCATAACAAAGGGTAGTGCAACTTTTTGGGCTGCCTTAATTATCTTGAGTTAAATGGTATTGTGTTTAAGAATGTGGACTTGAGACATGAATAATTAGAGTAAGATATAACCAAATAAGACTAAGATAGGAAATAATGAGACCAAAGAATTGGTCTCTAAAAGGTATGAAAAAATGAGAATCAAATATGAATTAAAGGGATATAGGTATAAATTTAATTAGAAAAATATTTGCTATGCTTAAATGTATGAATTTAAGAAAATAAAAATTTTTGGTCATAATTGTTCATGATAACATCAAATTTATATACAAAGGAATGGTTGAAAATAATGAGAGCAATGTATAACCAAATGGTATTAAGATAGAAAATAATAAGACCAAAGAATTTGTCTTCAAAAAGTAGGAAAAATGAGAGTGAAATATGAAGTAACAAGATATAGGTATAAATATAATAAGAGAAATATTAGCTATGCTTAAAGGTGTAAATTTAGGAAAATTTAAAATTTTGGACATAATTTTTCATGATTACATCAACGATATACAGGAATAGTTGAAAATAATGAAAGCAGTGTATAATCAAATGAGACTAAGAAAAATAATGAAACAAAAAAAAAAAGTCTCTAAAAGATACCAATAAATGAGAGTGAAATATGAATCAACCAAATATAGGCATAAATTTAATAAGAGAACATTAGCTATGCTTAAATGTGTGAATTTAGAAAAATTTTAAATTTTGGTCATAATTCTTTGTGATTACATCAACTATATATAGGAATGGTTGAAAATGATGAAAGCAATGTGTAACAGCCTATACATAAAACAAAACCATTTTTTCGTCTTTCAAGAACTTGAGCTTTTATCGCCTTTGGAAGTTAAATACCTTAATGGAAAAGGCGAAGATAAATAAGAACAGCACGGTAAACCCAACAATCACAGCTGCAACCACTCCTAGGAAATCATGTTTGAACCCAAAATAGTCATCCAAGTATTGTTGCACTGTTATATTCGTGCCAAGTAATTTGTCTTCAATATCTCCATACTGGGATGTAACCAATCCGTACAAAGTCCATGCAACTGGACATGCCCAATAATACCATCTCCACCACACAGGAATCCTCTGCATTCATCATGGAAGAAATGCAACAAAATGAGAGTTTGGTATCCATGTGCTAAACAAAGTTCCAATTTAAAGAATTATGGGTTGAGAGCACTAACCGTTTGTGGGACTATAAAACCTGAGAAGAGGTTCCATAATGCATAAAACGCTAAAGCAATGATGGCAGCAATATGTTGATTTGGTGTGACAGCCACAGCCATCATGCCAAAAAAGGTGAAGTATAATAGGCTGGAGAACGTAAAAAAAATATACCAGAAGAACTTGGCAGTTGTCCATTCAAATCCAATCATTGGATAAACTATAGCACCACACACCACAGCTTGTGAAAAGACGTATGTGAAAAGACGTATGAGTTTCAATGCAGAGATGGTAAAGATACCCACGATTTAGGTAAGTGAGAGCCAGAGTGTAAAGGAAGTTGAAGACAAATATGAATCCAAGCAGTGCCCCGGCTCCAATCCAGCACCAGTGTGCCTCTGTGAAGAACCCATGAGACTTCAATACTGTGACTCCAAGGGATTCTGTTGAAGTGGTAGAAGCATTCTGAAAATTGGAAATACATTTAATCATCAGTTACTGACACAAATAAACACAAATATTCACATGGACAATTCAAAAACTTACTTTGCTCCAACTCTTCCCAAGGAATTCATTTACCACTATTGCGTTCTGTGAATACATCAGAGGGGAAGACCAGTAAACCCAAATCCACCATTTCTTGATATTTTCTGCAGCATTGACCAAATACAAAAAGAAAACAAAAATCCATTATTAGGGTTTATCAACAAGAAGGTTCTACATTTCCTAAAAAAATCTTCTTCCTTATACCTCGTGACAGGACAAAACCACCCAATGCAACGAGTAAAAGTAATGCAAATGTCCCAAATGTGTTTGCAACAATCATGTTTCTACTAGCTGCTGCTATAGATCGAAATAATGAAGATGCCACCTGATTAAGAAGCAAGAGGAGAAGATACTGTCTAAACAACCTACAATAAAAGATTTGTTGATTGAGCATTGATCATTTTGGAACAGAGAAAACATGTGAAACAAATCTGGACAAGTTTCTACAACTTCATAACTTTTTAACTTTTACCTTCCCATATTTGGATCAAATCCAATGACATAATAAGTGATGAATACCCAAACACAAACTTCAACAAATGTGATGGGGATCTTGAGGACCCATGAGGGAAGAGCATATGCCCATGCAGAATAGAAGAGTAGGCCTCTTTGCTTGAAAAAGACAGGAAGTTTTACAATGGTCATGGCAAGTTCTGACATTCCATTAAACATGACAGTGAGGACAATGAAGAACAAAGCGCCAGTGTAAATGTTTCCATCTTCTGTTGTGTTTTTGTGCATCTCAGTTCTTAGGAAGATTGTCATGCCAATCACTGCCATTATTGTGAGCTAAAAGCAGAAATATACATAATAAATTCGGATCACATATAGAAAATTAAAAACCATCATTGTAAGTAACAACAGTAATAATACCCACTTGGATGAGCTTGAAAATATAGACAAAGGAGTTCCTCTTCATCAGCAAGTACTCCCTTGCAATGCAAGCATCCAACAGTTCCTTCTTTCTAACACCATACTTTTCGGTTTTCAAAGCAGCCGGGTGGCTTTTGGTCTTGTCGAATGGAGTTGCAAGCTCATCTCCTAGCTTTCGTCCAATGTGAAATGACTGGAATGCCTCAGCAAATTCCTTGACTGTGACAAAACTATAAGGCTCATCTTTACGTACCCAATACTGCTCTTGATCTTTCCTAGATGTTACCTGTAATCAATTTTAAAATTCATGTTCTAGCTTGGTTTTTTCTAAAGAAGGGAAAGAAATGAGAAGATGCCAAAAGGTACAAAGCTATTAGCACTCACTTCTTGTAGGAAGTCTGCCACACCCTTGTAGGGACCCCTCCCCCTGATAACACGTGCCATGCATCTCTATCCGGATGAAGTTCATCCGGATCCTCCCAATTGTACACATGGCGCGGTTCTCCCATCCGGACTCCCTCAGAGAAAGGCACGCGGCACCCGCAGGCAACACATCCGGGCCACCGCCATACTCCATCCGGACATACACATCCGGGCCACCGCCATACTCCATCCGGATATAAGTGCTTGGACTGTTGACCAAGGAAAGCATGCCCCCAATACGTCATTCTAACGTCCTCTCACAGGCCACATTCCAACGCTTGCAGAGTGAAAAGACGGAAGTGATGGCTGGTCACATCCCACGATCTCTGACAGCCGCCTGTAGGGCGAGGATGTCCCTGCCACCAACTAGGGGCATCATGACAAACCAAAAAGTCTTCCATCATTAAAGGAGGAGAGAGAACCTCTGCTACCATATATATAGACCTTCACACAAGGAAGAAGGTAAGTGGGCAATACCTAGTAAAATACCGACTGTGCTAAACTCCTCTTCTTCTCCCTAACTATGACTGACAAAACCATCGGAGGGTGTGTCCGGACACTCTGTCCGGGCATCTTTTGCAGGCACAACTGAACAAGAACTCAATAGTGGTTGAGATCGTGCGCCCACCTGGCAACAACTTGGATCACAGGGACGCAAGGCCTCAACAACCCTTCCTTTCAGGACATCTGAAGCCCATGGATTCAAAAAAGTTAAGAACGTCTTCACGAGGACCCTGATAAACAATCTGGCTATCAGAGAGGAGAATGATGTCATCAAAAAGATTTTAAGTCTCAGGTGCTGGCTGGAGGAGAGAGATGAGAGCAGTCCCTTGGAAAATGTGGATGCTTTGCCTGAGAGAATTTACGATTTGATAAGTTGTTGAGCTATCCAAGCCAGTAGATATCTCATCCATGAACAGTGCCTTTGATGGTCCAACCAGCATCTCACCTATCATTCATATATTTTCAAATAATTGAACTATATTAGATTAATGAATGAAAAAAATCTTCTTCTTTTCTTTTTTTTTTTTTTTTGTTTTTCCTGTTAGAACACAAATTATCCTACCAGTTGTGACACGCTTCCTTTGTCCTCCAGAGATACCCCTTACCATTTCATCTCCTACCATGGTGTCTGCACAAACTTCTAGTCCCAGAATCTGTAAATTTAAGTGTAAATGAAAATAACAAAGTATGAGTTAGGATTGGATTTTCTTAGAAATCTGTATTCTATCATTGAAAGTTTTATGGTTATGATACCTTTAATGTATAATCAGTGATCACATTCTCCTTTTGGCCTTCAGCTGCCACTGCCTGAAATGTTAGAAACCAATAATGAAAATCTCAACCACCATTAAAGCTAGTTTGGTACATCAAGAAATTCCATGGATAAGACCACAGAACATCAAGAAAACAAAGTCAATTTGCCTATCCATGTGAGAGATCAAAATTTTCATTCTAGAGAAGACAATTGTCCATGTTCTCCACTAAAAACAAATAGCTCAAATCCTGCAGAACTGGTTAAAATTTCGCAAAGTAGCTTCTGTCTCACCTTCATGAAGACATCAATATCAGGATCAGGCTTAATATTTGCTGATTTTTCTCTTCTTGAGAGCTCTGCTAACATGTCTGTCGATAGCCACAAAAAGAGTCAATCTCCTGGCCTATGAAAATGTCATACAACTACATTCACAACCTTCAAAAACAAAGAAAACAAAACTGAAAGGAAATGGTTTACACTAACCATATCGATCTCCAACACCCTGGCATCTTGCAGAGAAGGCTAAGGTTTCCCGTACAGTCATTTCTCCTATATGGGTATCAAGTTGACTTATGTAGGCAGCAGTTCTCTGGGGTACAAACTCATTCATGCCATGACCATTGTATGTCACCCTTCCCATAACCTAAACAAGAAATTTCAGTTTCCAAATTGGATATGAGATTAAAGAGCTAAAAATTGAATATTCATCAAAGAACAAAAGCAATGACTTTTTTTTTTTCCATTCAACCTTTAGACTGGAATCAAGCTTTCCCGACAAAGCCAATAAGAGAGTGGTCTTTCCAGAACTTGGAGGACCCAAAAGCAATGTCATTCTGCAGAAAAAAAACAAATAAAAATATAAATAAATAAATAAATAAGCTCAAATAATCGAGTATGGATCTTCAGGAGATTCTAAATTTGAGGAAGGAAAAGTTCATTTGTTTTCCAATCAATTTTTTAGAAATAAATTCATATTCTCACCTTCCAGGTTTGATGATTCCGCTAACATCATGAAGAATAGTGAATTTCTTCTTTCTACTAGGAAGAATCCGAAGGGTGTTCAAGATATCCTTTAAAACAGAAAGAAAAATTATAATCTAAAAAAAAAAACTTACCCAAGAGATTATTTATTGCTTGTATAGTGATCTGTATTTGCATTTTAGTTACTTTAATTTGATTAAAAGCAGAATTAATAAATGAAGGCAAAGCTCAGCTTCCTACATAAGCCTCTGCATCAATGGTAAGATGCTCAAATCTAACTTCAATTTCGGGAAGATCAATTCCAACTCTGAAAAATGGAAGAGACGTGAAAATCCATTATTAAAAAGTCAAAGGATGATGCTGTTTGGTTGCGAAGAAAATGGAGGAAACATGAAAACCCATTATTAAAAAGTCAAAGGAAGGTGCTGTTTGGTTGCGAAGAAAATGTAGGAAACACTATCAGGCATATTTAAGGTGAATTCTTTCTTATCCACTGTTTTCACTTTTCAATGTTCAAAAAGCGGCAAGGAACGCAAGAAAAGAGAAATCGCACCTGTCAATACGATTCTTGAGCTTCAACAAGAACTTCTCATTGTCCTCACCGGCGATTTTCACCAACCGCTCCACTAAACTCTTCTTTTCCTGAAGCCCAAGGTTTCGTATATCAATTTCACTGACCTCACCCTCTGATCCCAGCAGCAAACCTTTCCTTAACCGATTGTAGGTGGGGAGTTTCTCGAGTGCGGCCCATTTCAAAGCTTCCTCGTCATCCTCACCCCTCGAAGATTGGGAGAAAATCTCGACATCAGGGGTCCTCCATCTCATAGAACCGGCTCTACTAGTTTCAGGAGTCGACATCGCAACCAGAAAGGAAGAACTCTCCTGTAAAACGAACAAGAACCCACCAAAACCCAGAAACCTTTCCGAAGAATATGAGCTCCTTTCTTCTCTCTTAGTACAATGCTCCGTCTTGTTGCGTTGCTGCTACTTTGCTCTGCACTGGAATAAACATATAGAATGGAAGGTTTATATGGTGATTGGTAGGACAGAAAATGAAGCGGCTCTAAAGATTCGAAACTCGTTTATTTTCCCGTGATTCTTAGAAAATTGGCGGGGGAAATTGAACATATACATAGTGGAGTCTGCACAACGACTCCATAAGAATGTACACAGGTCACCATCTTTCACAGTTCATAATTAATTCATCCATTAATGTCCATCAGAATATACACATGTCACCATCTTTCACAGTTCATAATTAATACACCCATTAATGTGGACATTCCACCATCATTTGTTCCTATATTAAGACGTCCTTTTTTTTTTTTTCATGATTCTAGAAGCAAACAGAATATTAATGGATTCTTGTTATGGGATGAAAAGATTTTTTTGAATTTTTGCTATTTGATACTCTGAATTAGAGCAGATGCAAATGGCAGAACGGGAAAGGAATGGAAGAAGCTACTGCCTTACCTCAGGTCCCGCCTTGGTGGAGATTGTACATAGTTCATGATTACTTCCTATATTAAGACTTTCACAGTTCATAATTTCTGGTTTCACACTTCCTATTTAACAAAAAATTTATAATTTTCAAAATAAATGATAAAATAAAATAAAAAAATTTATACTATAAACAGTCAAATGATATTTCGCTTAATTTAGACTAATGAAAAATAAATAACCTAAATATTCAATAACATTCTCCTCTATTAAGCTGTAAGCTTAGAATCTTAAAATAAATTATTTTAAGAATATTTTTTAGAGTTGTGTGTTTCAAAAAGAATGGGATTGCTTTTCCTTTTTTTTTTTTTTTTTTTTTTTTTTTTTTTTTTAAGTCTTAAAACAAATTACTTTAAAATTTAAAAGCAAAATATAAAAAATTTTATTTTTTACATTAAGATAAATTTATCTTATAAAAAGTAACAAGTTAATAAACAAATAGTTTTAAAAATGACTTAAGTTTTAACACTATTAAGTATTATTTTAAAATTAAAAAAAAAAACAAAACAAAACCCCACCATCTTACAAATAAGATTTAAGCGGGTATTACAAATTCCAAATTGCTTGAAATCTAAGAGGTTATTTGTTTTTTAAACTTAAATCTTAAAGCTAATTGCTTTAAAATTTATTATAAAAGTAAAAATAAAATAAAATAAAAACTTTTGTTATTAAGACAAAATTTTAGTTTAAAAATGATAAATAAAAAAAATAATTTCAAAAATAACTTCGATCTTAAAGCAACCCTTTCTATTAGGATTCCATGTCTATCCTAACTAAAATTAATAATCAACTTGATTTTCAGTAAGATTATATCAATATTAATTGATATTATTTTCTAATAAAAATATTTATGAAAGCACAAACACATTTATGCTTCAAAAAATGGAATACACTTTTTAGTAATATAACCATACTTTAATTTTGATAAAAAAAAAATATTAGTTTAATAATCGATATTCATAATTGATAATATCATATATTAAAATTTTTTATGGTGAATAACTAATATATACATATTATTAAAGCAACGAAGAGGCATAGAAATTAATAAAGCTAATGAGATTTTCCTCAAAGTTGTTTTTATTAAAGCAACTATTTACAAAATAGTTGATTCCTCACATGCATTCAAACAAACTGTAGGTGCAAATTTAGAATCCTCACATGCTTTCAAACAAACTCTAGGTGCAAATTTAGAAGTTGCCATAAAAGATTTTTAAGTTTAATTTTTTTTCTTTTTTCGAAAGGAAAAAACCTAGGTGTGGACCCGCATTTTTCACGTGCGCTCCCACTCGATCTGCGAGACTCGCTTTTTATTTGTGAAAAATTAGTTTTTGAAAAAAAAGTCGGAGTCGCCACTTATTTTATTTTTATTTTAAAGGGAAAATAAAATAAGAAAGAAAACCCTAAAGAAGTGACTCCATAGTTTTGGAAAGGCGTGTCTTTGAAAAACTCGAGTCTAGGTCCGGGGATCAGGTCACCTATTGGGAAGGTACTTTTAAAAGGTAGCACCCCTCTAAGCCCTAAAGAGGTCTCTACTAACTAAGTTGAGGGAAATGTGGCAATTAAATGGTTGATCATGGATACCTAGGTACACTAAGGTGATTTTAAAATATATTAAAAATAAAAATAACATGCCAAATAAGATCACATCTCAATAAAGAATAGTTAAGGTGCGTACTTGAACCACTTCTTAAGCGCTATCATAAAACATAAGAGTTAGGATAGAAATATATCACACAACATGTGTTTTATCTAAGATGATCAAACAATCAAATAAATATCAAGACAATCAAGCATGACATCAAACAAAGGCATGGTACACAAAGATAATCATATTCACATAATTTAAAAGGTAGGTGACAGTAAACGTACCTGGATAGCATGAGTAATTTGTAATGTGCTTTAACAAGACATGAGGGGTTAGATAATAAATAACAAAATAAAGAAATTCTGGCATACTTGTTATCTAATTAGCATAGCAAAAATGATCAAAATATATAAAATAATCAATAATCACACATCTTGTATATAATTCTTAAAAAAATAAATAGATATGATTATAACAAATAACAAGGGTGGTAGCAAAATAAGTTTTGAAAAAATTTTCTTATGTAGGGGTCTCACCAATTCCCCAATTGATGTACACAAATCTAGCTTGGAATTATCCCATTTATGTGGGACCACAAGCTTTGATTCGTGTTTGATTTAAAACCAAAATTTTCATTAAAAACCAAAATTTTCATTAAAAACCGAGAAAGATGCAAACCGATCAAAAAAATGATTGCATATTATTTTAAGAAAATGGGGTTTTTGATTCTAAGGACCCTAAATGAATTTTTAAAATAGATTTTTAAAAGGAATGAGATTTTGATTCTAAGAACTCTAAATGAATTTTTGAAATGGATTTTTAAAGGGGTCTTTTGAGAAAAGTGTTATATTTTTAAAAATAAAAGAAATTAGTTCGCAAACAATAAAACGTATGAATCAAAATACCAAGCAAAACAAAAGAGAACAAAATCATAAAATAGGATTTTTTTTGACAACCGAGAAAATTGAAGTGGTGGGAATGGGGGTCAATCTTCACTATTTTCCGATAGCCTCCGAAAATTGAATTTGACAAAGGATGACCAAAGTGATAAACCGAAACCTTAGATCTTACAAGCACTGAAACTTTAACAACATTTAATCTTAAGATAAACTTAATCAAGCACTAAATATTATTTGACCTTTAAAATAGCACAAACGATACGTATCAACTAATATTGACGATTTGGAGTCATAAATTTAATCGACTAACTAAACAAATGAATAATAAAAAAAATAAAACACATAAAATAAATAAAATTAATCAAAAACTAAAATGAACTATTTTCAAACACAAAATGACAACATGGGGATAGATTAAACTAATAGCCTACAATTTGAAAGCATAGAATTAATAGAAAAATGGAATTAAAAAAAAAAAAAAAATCTTAACATAAACTAAACAATATGAAACCAATCGAATTAATTAAAACTCTAAAGAATATCAACTAAAGCAGGATCAATCAAAACTAAAATAATTTTTTTCTTTATTTATTTTAAAACATGAATATATCAACGCGGAATGAAATAAATTAACCAACTTAAATTCTAAAATTAATAAACTAAAAGAATGAATCATGAATTAAATTTAACAACCTTTAGCTATGAAAAGATGTGACATGGAATCAATTGAACTAATAAACTGAATTTTAATAACATCTAAACTAAAAGATAAATTAAAACTAAACTAAAAGAAATTATGAATTTCCTAATTGAGAACCAAAATAATGCTAATCAAAATTCTAAATTTTTAACTATCATAACAAATTATCTAAACTCTAAAAAATCTTAACTTTTCCATTATTAACAAAAATTGCCCAAACCAATACTAAAAAAACTAATTTGTCAAACTAAGAAAATAAATTGTAACTACATTGAACAAAAACATAATTTTCAAGCTAGAATAATAAATCAAAAATAATTTATTTATAATTGGATAAATATATATATGATCGATTATTTTAATGAACTAAAATTTTATAAGAGTGCTTAAATCTAAGGTCAAATTAAAAACTAACAAAAATGATTTTTAAAACTAAATCTCTAACCTATAGAATCAATTTATAAAAAATGATTTTTTAAAACTAGATCCATAACCTATAGAATCAATTTTATTTTATAAGTAGATAAATACATGTATATGATCAATTATTTTAATGAACTAAAATTTTATAAAAGTGCTTAAACCTAAAGTAAAATTAAAAACTAACAAAAATGATTTTTAAAACCAAATCTCTAACCTATAGAATCAATTTTAATTATAATTAAATAAATTACAAAGCATTAAATTGGTAACAAATGAATAAATAAACAATCAATAATTAAATAAATCAAAACCACATCAAATAAAGATTAAAATATGTATTTATTTTTTCAAGTAAAGCTACCTAAAATCATATTTTATGAATTTAATATAATACATTAAAACTAACCTTTAACGTGATGAATAAAAATAAAAAAATAAAAAATAAAAAAACAAATGTGAGATTGTATTGCCATATAAAAACAAACACGTGTTGAAGCTAATAAACATATCAACCCACTCACCCAATATAATAATCCAAATTGAAAATGGTACACCAAATATAATAACTAAAACAATTAAACCAAAAAGTAGTATTCTTGCTGCCATATTAAAGAAAACGTACTGGACCAATAAAACATTCAACCCAATATAATAATCTAAATAGAAATCAAACCAGACTTTTATATTTTTTTATAAAGCAACACAACATAAAAACCAAACTTACCCAGCGGCTAAGTGCATGGACTGTTCTTCCCAAAGTGGCAGCCGTGTAAGTGGATCTCCTTCAGGTGGAGGTGCGTGTTGAAGGTGCTTCCGGAGATGTGCAGCTGGTATGGCGCAGGGTGCAGCCGTGACACTTGCAGTGTAAGATCACGCTCCAGAACCTGATATGGAGCCGTTTGGATGAAGAGGAGATGCACGGACTGATGATGGATGCAGCCCGTGGAGATGAAGATTTGATGCGTGGACTACTCTCAACGAGAAACCTGTGTTCAACCGGCTGATGGTTCTCTTCTCCAAGATGTGAATTTCCCCTGGACTCCCTTATAGATGGCAGGCCTGTGTATGTGTTCCATCCACCATGTGGTTGCAACTTCTTCCTTTCTCTGTAGAGTGCTCCCCCTTTCTAGAAAATCACCTCAGTTGATCCTCTTTTCTCCTTCCTAATGTCAAAAAGTTCTTGTCTTTTTTTTACGGTTGCTACCTCTCTCTTCCTTCTCAATGGTGCCCTTTCACGGCCTGAATCCTCCATTCCATTCCCCCTAAAACCAACCCACTCCATCACCCAATATGCCATCTTTTCCTGCACAGCCTCACCTTCCAAAAACCAGCCTCCCCATACCTTTTCCATGCACGTTCAGAATTTTCTTTTTTTTTTAGACCTAGCCCTCATTCCGTCCACGTAAATGCTAAGTCTTTTCTTTTTCCTTTTCACTTGCCAAAACCACTTTGGTAATTTTCCCTACAACCGGCTTCAGTCATCCACCAACCCGTGTGTCCTTCTCATTCCTTTCTAAAAAATTCTGATCCTTCTTTGTATCTTCCCCAAAAAAACATCCTCATTCATCCATTATTTATATTCTGCTTTCACACCCCGAATCCACCTTTCCAAAAAACAGTGTGGTCCTTTTCCATGAGCATCTTCTGCACACCTACCGATTGACTCCACCTATATGGAAAAATAACAATAATAAAAAAAAAATTCCAAAAAAGAAAGCAAGAATCAATGAAGTCAAAACCATTCCCGTCATTCAAAGTCAACATTCCTTTCATTAAAATTTCAAGAAGTCCTTAAATCCCAAATAGGAAAATATCAATACATAGATAAAAGCATACATACCTAAAAATAAATAAATAAATAAATAAATATTAGATATATGTAATAATAATAATAAAAAGAATTAAACTAAGGCAACATATAATAATAGTCGAAGTGTCAAACTCAAGCCACCAAAAATAATAATAATAATAATAATAAAAATAAAAAAAAAACTCATTTCATGCAATTATAAAATAAAATAAATAAACAAAAATACTAATAATAATAATGATGAAATAATATAAATATATCAAAACTCACTTAATCCTAAAAGCAATCAATAAAATAAATAAATAAATAAAAACAAGAAAACAAATCTAAGTGAAACTAAACCTTGAAAAGTGCCTAAGTGGGCCTAAGGCGATGCCTAATGAGCCAAGTGTATTCAAATGTGCCTAAATGAACCTAGGGTGCCTAAGTGGGCCTAGGGTGCCTAAGTGGGCTTAAAGTGGCTAAGTGGGCCTAAAGTGTCTAAATGGACTTAAGGTGCCTAAGTGGGCCTAAGGTGCTTAAGTGGGCCTAAAGTGTCTAAATAGGCCTAAGGTGTCTAAATGGGCCTAGGGTGATGCCTAATGGGCCAAATGTACCTAAATGAACCTAGGGTACCTAAGTGGGCCTAGGGTGTTTAAGTGAGTCTAAGTCTAAATTGGGGCTGCCAAGAGTCACAATGGGGTTAAGTAAATCTCTCAACCATAGTCCCCAAGGTGGCTTAGAAAAGATAGACTACACGAGTAGTAATGGGCCACCAAGGAATTGTTGTAAAATACGGGACAAATACCTTATAGGACATGTGCTAAGAGGACAAAATTGAGGGTTTACAAATATGCCCCTCTTCGGTAGACATCACGAGTGTAGGGAATGTGAGTAGAAATACGAATATGAGTGGAATGAAGTGAACTATACCGAAGAACTAAAGAAGGACCAGAGATTTTGTCCTAGCACATGACGAGAGTAAGATCGGAACACCAGGCTGCGATGACAAGGATGAAACAACTCTATGTGGGGGAATGACAGTAAAAAGAGAAAGGTATATGATGAGTAGTATAAAGATGGACAAGAGTGACCCAAAGTCATGGGTGAGATGAACGACTCCGGGTCATGGATAAGATGAATGGCTCTAAGTCGCAAGCTTAAGGCTCTAAATGCCTATGCAAATGGTTGCTCTGAACGCTTATGAAAATGATGGTTCTGAACACCTATGAAAATGGTGGTGGCTCTGAACGCCTATGAAAATGATGGCTCTGAACGCCTATGAAAATGGTGGCTTTGAACGCCTATGAAAATGGTGGTGGCTCTGAACGCCTATGAAAATGATGGCTCTGAATGCCTATGAAAATGGTGGCTCTGAATGCCAATGAAAATGGTGGTGGCTCTGAACGCCTATGAAAATGGTGGCTCTGAACGCCTATGAAAATGATGGCTCTGAATGCCTATGAAAATGGTGGCTCTGAACGCCTATGAAAATGGTGGTGGCTCTGAACACCTATGAAAATGGTGGCTCTGAACGCCTATGAAAATGATGGCTCTGAACGCCTATGAAAATGGTGGCTCTGAACGCCTATGAAAATGATGGCTCTGAATGCCTATGAAAATGGTGGCTCTGAACGCCTACGAAAATGATGGTGGCTCTGAACCCCTATGGAAATGGTGGCTCTGAACGCCTATGAAAATGGTGGCTCTGAACGCCTATGGAAATGGTGGCTCTGAACGCCTATGAAAATGGTGGCTCTGAAAGCTTATGAAAATGATGGTGGCTCTGAACGCCTATGGAAATGGTGGCTCTGAATGCCTATGAAAATGGTGGCTCTGAACGCCTATGAAAATGGTGGCTCTGAACACTTATGAAAATGGTGGCTCTGAATACCTATGAAAATGGTGGCTCTGAACGCCTATGAAAATGGTGGCTCTGAACGCCTACGAAAATGATGGTGGCTCTGAACGCCTATGGAAATGGTGGCTCTGAACGCCTATGAAAATGGTGGCTCTGAACGCCTATGAAAATGGTGGCTCTGAACACCTATGAAAATGATGGCTCTGAACGCCTATGAAAATGGTGGTGGCTCTGAACGCCTATGACAATGGTGGTGGCTCTGAATGCCTATGGAAATGGTGGCTCTGTGAGAATACGATCATCTCCGGGACGGAGAAAGGGGATATGCCCCAGTATAGCAACTGACGCATCTGGTCCGTTCTAAAGACTCGAGAATAACTCAATGGGGATGTATAAAAGATCTGACATGTGCTCAACTGAAATGATGATATGGGAGTTTATGCGCCTGAGATAACTCCATCAAAGAATCATGACAATATCATAAAGTATGAGCCTGACTGAATGACTTAAGAAGGGCTCCATTAAAGAATTGGGACAAAATGAAAGCAAATCATCAATCTGGTGTATATCTCATAACTTGGGAATGATCATGTAAATCAATGGAGATCTACAAATCTCAACAGAAACGGAAATATGCCCCAGTATAGGATTTGGTGTCAAAGTCAAGAGGTAAATAACCAACATCAATCATCTGTCCTCACACCACTATAAAAACAAAATCTCATCCCGAGAGCAGTATACCCCAGTATAGTATCTAATGTTGGAGCCCTAAGGTAAACAGCCAACAATGTTCATCCTTCTATGTACAACCCCATCGAGGAGAGGAGAATATGCCCCAGTATGGATATCTGACGCACAATAAAGAACATGACATCATCAGCCAAACATCTGTCAACGTCAATCAATCGCGTGATAACATCAATCAAACGTCTCAATGATCAAGATCAGGGATAGCCACATAACCCAACCATGACTAAGGATCTCAGAGCAAAGGGAAAATATGCCCCAGTGTAGACATCTGATGCACGACAAAAAATGAATCTAACATCATCAAAGGACTGTCTCCAACTCAAAATCCAACAAACATCGATATACCAAGCATGAGAGAGAAAGCAAATGCTTCCAAAAGTGTCTCCCATAAAAGAAAGCATGGTAACGACTCTACTTCGACCAATCTACATAAGCCCGTCCAAGTGAAAGCTGTCAAAGATAACGTTTGATCTTATGGCCTCAGGGTGGTCTTAAGACACAGGACGTAACGTAGGCCAGGGTGATAGGGTGAAAGAAATGAAAGGAAACTAGGCTCAAATACCCAATGATCAAACCCATACCCTCGTGTACAAAATGTAGCGCATAGAAAAGAAAAAAAAATCTCATGAGCCATGGACTTAAAGGTAACCAAAGGAAATGTCGATGTTGAAACAAGAGAAAAAATAAGTGGTCAAACTATCAATGAAACTTGTGAATGATGTGAAAAAAGGTATCGAATCAGAAATGTGTATCAATATGTAGGAGATGGATGAAAAGTGGAATGAAGATCCGAAAAGAGGTAATGGGATACAAAATAAGGTAATAAGAAAGTGGAATGAATGATGATCCACCCATACCAGTACAATAAAGAAAAGTCATATCACCAATGATGGAATGGTGGATAAGACAATGATCCGGAGACCCTAGTAAAAAGGTGACCCATCCCTCATACCTAATACATATCAACCATGATCCAAGAAGCATAAGATCTTCTAGAACTCTCACATGAACTCTCGACACTCCAAATGCATAACAAAAATGGCCTAAAGAGTGAAAACTCAAGAAAATCTCACAATAACCCATAATGACAAATACACCCAGTAAACAGACTTCAAAAGGTGACATAAGTGCCCAATGGAGCAAGATACCATACACGAACATATCATTGTGTTTTTTTTTTTTTTTTTTTTTTTTAGCGCATGCTCTGATCATCAATAAATCAAAATCCAATGGGAAATATATAAGGAATGAACAAACTCTCTCAAATCACTAATGAATACATGAACCCCAACCCATGAGACAACCTCTCAAACTAAAATCTTCGAATCAATGCCAAATGATAGGATGAATAGAATGATATGACTGTTCTCTTTGCACCAAGATGTGAAGAATCATCGGCCCAAAGAAGAGAAGAGATAAGATGAAGCAAATAATGATAAAAGTAAGAAAGAGAATGAATAATGTGGTGATAGCAAAATAGAACAAATGAGGTGATAAGGAGATGATAACAAGAATGGGAAGATAGGCCTATAAGTCTAAAGCTCATGAGACTTTCCTAGCAAAGCATGCATGTACATCAAAGGGCCCCAACCCGGGTGTAGAAATGATAAGCAAGGCTATGGAAAAGAAAAAGGCTAGAGCATACCACGTGAGGCTCAATGGGCTAGCAATAGTCTAATATATCGATAAAGGTGATAAGGTGTAAGCTAACCGAAATGATGGCCACCCATCCTGCAACCACAATCTCAAACGTAATACTTCTTCAGTTGATCCACATTGGTAGGCTCTGAAAACTGGTTTCCATCTAAGTCAGTCAACCATGTGGCCCCTTCTGGAGTCAACTCTCGAATAACATAAGGCCCACTCCAATTAGGTTTGAACTTTCCTCTAGGGTCTCCAACTAAGCCTCTGAGAATCCTCAAAACCAAATCCCCTTTCTGTAATGGTCTAGGCTTAACCCGTTTCCTGAAAGCACGAGCCATCTTTCTCTGATAGGCCTGAACATGATCTGCTGCTCTCAATCTCTTCTCATCTAAAAGGTTAAGCTGATCAAATCTAGCCTGAGCCCACTCAGTCTCAGAAATCTGCTGCTCAAGGGCTACTCTTAATGAACCCATCTCTGTCTCAACTGGCAAAACAGCCTTCATACCATACACTAGAGAGTAAGGTGTAGCTCCTGTAGAAGTGCGAAAAAAGGTACAGTATGCCCACAATGCAAAAGGGAGTTTCTCTGACCAATCTCGAGAAGTCTCAACCATCTTCCTCAAAATCCTCTTAATGTTCTTATTTGCAGCCTCTACTGCTCCATTGGTTTGAGGCCTATATGCAGAAGATCTATGATGTCGGATGCCATACTTCTGCAACAAAGTATCTACCTCAACTCGGAAGTGTACCCCTCTATCTGAAATCAACTCATGAGGAACCCCATAGCGGCAAATGATGTGTGATCTGATGAAACTGGCAACTCTAGCAGATGTCAATCTCATATATGATGCAGCCTCCACCCACTTGGTGAAATAATCTATGGCGACTAGGATGAACTCATGACCACTGGATGATTTTGGTGAAATCTTCTTAATAATATCAATACCCTATACTGAAAACGGCCATGGTGAGGTCAAAGTGTGTAACTCTGATGGCAGTGCATGAATGAGATCACCATGAATCTGACACTCTGGGCATTTCTGAACAAACTGACAACAATCTGTCTCCATGGTCAACCAAAAATAACCTGTCCTCATAATCTTACGAGCTAGCATGTGTCCTCCCATGTGTGGACCACAAACTCTCGCATAAACCTCTCTCATCACTCGATTTGCAGAGGCTCGATCTAAACATAATAGAAGCATACCATCAGCTGATCTCCTGTATAAGGTATCTCCACAAATCACAAATCTAGTGGCCAACTGCCTCAATGCTCTCCGATCCTTGGCAATGGCTACATCAGGGTATGTGCCAGATCTAAGGAACTGATAAATGTCATGATACCAAAGTAGATCATCCTGGATCTCTGTCTCTCCAATCAAACAACAGTAAGCAGGTGCAAACCTCGACTCAATCAGCAATGGACGTATAACCACATCAGTCGGAATGTCCACGGAAGAAGCTAAAGTAGCTAAAGCATCAGCAAACTGGTTTTGCACTCTAGGTATACGAGTGTATCTCAAGTCATCAAATCTCCTATCTAGTAACTCTAAATAAGCATGATACGACCTAAGCTTTACGTCTCTAGTCCTCCAATCACCCTGAATCTGTCTAAGTACCAAATTGGAGTCACCGAATACCTCCATCTGTCTAATGCCAAGCTCCAATGCAGTCTCTAGACCAAGGATACAAGCTTCATACTCAACTATGTTGTTCGTGACGGGATATTGATCTGAAAACGCCAAGCGACTTGACCTCGGAATATGATCACCCTGAGGGGATATCAAAAAAACGCCTATCCCAAACCCTGATTGGTTGGCTGCACCATCGAAATACATGTGCCAACCTGATAAGCTAGTCATGGCAACGAACTCCTCATCTGGAAAATCATCGTCAACTGGTCTACCCTCAGATATCGATAATGAGGCTAAATGATTGGCGACAATGCTTCCCTTAATAGACTTCTGAGAAACATACTGAATATCAAACTCTGTCAAAAGTACGAGCCATCTCATCAGTCTACCAGTCAACGTAGGTCTGTCAAACAAATATCTCAACGGATCTAATCGAGAGATCAAACACACTGAATACTCAGTCATGTAATGCCTCAATCTCCTGGTGGCCCAAACTAATGCTAAGCAAAGGCGCCCGATCATAACATATCTCATCTCATACTCCAACATCCTCTTACTCAGGTAGTAAATAGCTCGCTCTTTCCCAGAGTCATCGAGCTGGGCTAGCATACATCCTAAGGCCATGTCTGAAACTGACAAATACAGAAGAAGTGGACGTCCCGGCATAGGAGGCACTAAAACTGGAGGAGAAAGCAAGTACTCTTTGATCTTCTCGAATGCAATCTGGCAGTCATCATTCCAAACTGTTGGTTGGTTCTTCCTCAAAAGACGAAACATGGGCTCACATATGTATGTCAATCTGGCTATGAAATGGTTGATGTACTGTAATCTGCCCAGAAAACCCCTAATCTCTTTCTCAGCCCTTGGTACAGGCATGTCAAGTATGACTTTGATCTTATCTGGGTCATCCTCTATGCCCCGCTCACTGACCATATGCCCCAACAATTTCCCAGAAGTCACTTCAAAAGTGCACTTCTTGGGATTCAGCCTCAATTTGAATTTTCGAATCCTCTCAAAGAATCTCTCTAGAGTCGCTAGGTGATCTGCTCTACCTCGGGATTTCACAATCATATCTTCCACATCCCTATGCATCATGTCATGAAACAAAGTAGTAGCGGCCCTCTGATAAGTGGCTCCTGCGTTCTTCAACCCAAATGACATAACTCTGTAACAGTAGGTACCCCACTCGGTAATAAAGGCTGTCTTCTCCATATCCTCTGGAGCCATCAAAATCTGATTTTACCCCGAAAATCCATCCATGAAGGACAACATCGAATGGCCTGCAGTGCTATCAACTAGCAAATCAATATGTGGGAGAGGAAAATCATCCTTAGGGCTGGCTTTATTAAGGTCTCTGAAATCAACACAAACTCTAACTTTGCCATCCTTTTTGGGAACAGGGACTACATTAGCCAACCACTCTGGATACTCAACCACTGATATGAACCCAACACTAAGCTGTTTTTGAATTTCCTCTTTCACCTGTAGACTCCAACGTGGGTGTAATTGCCTTAGTTTTTGCTTAACAGGTCTGACATGTGGCAAGATAGGCAAATGGTGCTGGACTATAGAGGGATCAAGACTTGGCATGTCCTCATAAGACCATGCAAAAACATCCAAGTATGACCTGAGTAAATGAATAAGTCTATCCTTCTCGTCCGTAGACAGGGGTGAACCAATCTTCAGCTCTCTAGGCTGATCCTCTGTGCCAAAATCAATAGTCTCAACATCCCCTATAGCTGGTGAAACTCCTTCATTTATGGGATCTGAGTCATGATCAGAAGAGTCTCTATCTGAATTAGACTGAGCAATCTCATCATTTATATCAAGTATCTGTGGAGTGAGTGAGTAGGGTGCAGATATACAAATACTATCACAAGAGACAGGCAAATACTCGAAAATACTCAAATCCATAGATGCAGAATCATAAACATCGTCAGAGCGGGAAATGAATCCCGATAAAATGTCAAATAAAAGAGGTGGGTCCACAAAATTGGACGCTCCCTCAATAAGGGTAAAAGTGTCCTCAAACTCGTCATCACCAGCTATAACATCCTCCATAGGCTCTAGAGCAGGAACTGTCTGGATCTCCTCGACAATCTCAATAGCAAACACCCCAAACAGATCGAACGGTGAAGCAGACTCAGGCTGAACCAGCTCGGCAATCTAACTCATACTCATATCTATCTCATCCCGATACTCGTCACGAGGAACAACTCCATTAGTCACCTTAGTAGGCTCAATGTCTACTCCATAATGAGTAGTCTCCTCTGGGAAGCACAACGATAAGAGGCTGGCACGAACTGGTGATGAAGGAGCAATCATCACTGAAACTGGTGCACTAGAAGTCCCATCTCCTAACTGTAAGTGGCGAAACTGATGTTGAAGCTCACCCACTCCCTCTATATCAGTCACAACACCAAAATCCCCCATATGGGGATGAACCTCTGATCCTCTGACAAAGTAGTCGACCAAACTCATCCTATAAGGATGAACAGGATAATCGAATGGTGTGCAAGTCAGACGGGCTCTCACTCTCTCTCGGTGCAAACGCGCCATATACCTATAATCAGCCTCTGTAGGAACAAACCCAAGCCCAAATGGTGTATCATGATCGACAGTAGCCACAAACTCCATGGGTCCATGCTGACGTCGTCCCAATCCCATGCCAGGCATAAAAGACATACCTCTCATCATATCAAGTACCACCGTACTGCTATGCTGATCAAATGACATAGCTATGAAATCTCTGCAAAAGTCCCCAACCTCAAGAGTCTGCACCTCATCAAATGTAAACACGATCAAAAATAGGTCATCCTCACTATGACTGATCTGAAGCACCGGCTCAGAAGAGGGAAACATATCTCTAGGAGACTATAGTGTGATGACTCGCCTATCATGTATAAACTTCACCTTCTGATGAAGGGAAGATGGAATAGCCCCGGTCTTATGAATCCATGGTCGACCCAAAAGCAGGTTAAAGGATGTGGGAATCCTCAAAACCTGGAATAGAATGGGGAATGTAGCCGGACCAATCAGCAACTCTATCATCAAAGTACCCATGACCTCCCTCTTAGTACTGACATATGCTCTGACCGTCTGTGTAAGGGGAGCAAAGTCTGAAGGTGCATAACCAAGGGCGATGGTAGTAGCCAATGGGCAGACGTTTAAGGCCGAGCCATTGTCCAATAGGACGGATGAACTCTGTGGCCTGAACAACCAACTGTAATATATAGAGGGCGTGTATGGTCTGAACCCTTTGGTGACAAGTCATCATCTGAAAACACAATACATGTGGCCCTGTCGGCTGTCATCATATGAATCAACCCCTCTGGGGTAGTGGTGGTCTCCACACGGATCTGGCTCAAAGCCCGAATCAATGCATCTCTATGAGTACTAGAAGATGCTAACAAACTCCAGATAGATATGCGAGCCTGTGTACTCTGTAACTGCCTCAGTATCTCATCATCCTCTCTCCTGACCTCCTCATGAGAGACTACACCATCAAATGGCCTGGCTACTAGAGGTGAGGGCTGAGCTACTTTCCCACTACGGGTCACAATTTGTACATCTCTCTCCTCCAAATCATCATCATCTGGCTGCAGGATAAATGGGACAGGCGGGCCCTGACGTGCCGTAGTCGACGGTGCAGTAGGAGTCAACTCAAACGGTACCCAATCTAAAATCAAACTAAACGGTGTAGAAGTCTAAGAACCCACTGTGTCAACCTCATAATCATCATCCAAAACAATCGGCTCTGGTAATCCATCATCCCAACTCATCATGTGTATTCTATTATTATAGAATCAATTTTAATTATAATTAAATAAATTACAAAGCATTAAATTGGTAACAAATGAATAAATAAACAATCAATAATTAAATAAATCAAAACCACATCAAATAAAGATTAAAATATGTATTTATTTTTTCAAGTAACGCTACCTAAAATCATATTTTATGAATTTAATATAATACATTAAAACTAACCTTTAACGTGATGAATAAAAAAAAAAAAATTAAATAAATGTGAGATTGTATTGCCATATTAAAACAAACACGTGTTGAAGCTAATAAACATATCAACCCACTCACCCAATATAATAATCCAAATTGAAAATGGTACACCAAATATAATAACTAAAACAATTAAACCAAAAAGTAGTATTCTTGCTGCCATATTAAAGAAAACGTACTAGACCAATAAAACATTCAACCCAATATAATAATCTAAATAGAAATCAAACCAGACTTTTATATTTTTTTTTAAAGCAACACAACATAAAAACCAAACTTACCCAGCGGCTAAGTGCATGGACTGTTCTTCCCAAAGTGGCAGCCGTGTAAGTGGATCTCCTTCAGGTGGAGGTGCGTGTTGAAGGTGCTTCCGGAGATGTATGGCTGGTATGGCGCAGGGTGCAGCTGTGACACTTGCAGTGTAAGATCACGCTCCAGAACCTGATATGGAGCCGTTTGGATAAAGAGCAGATGCACGGACTGATGATGGATGGAGCCCATGGAGATGAAGATTTGATGCGTGGACTACTCTCAACGAGAAACCTGTGTTCAACCGGCTGATGGTTCTCTTCTCCAAGATGTGAATTTCCCCTGGACTCCCTTATAGATGGTAGGCCTGTGTATGTGTTCCCTCCACCATGTGGCTGCAACTTCTTCCTTTCTCTGTAGAGTGCTCCCCCTTTCCAGAAAATCACCTCAGTTGATCCTCTTTTCTCCTTCCTAATGTCAAAAAGTTCTTGTCTTTTTTTTTACGGTTGCTACCTCTCTCTTCCTTCTCAATGGTGCCCCTTCACGTCCTGAATCCTCCATTCCATTCCCCCTAAAACCAACCCACTCCATCACCCAATATGCTATCTTTTCCTGCACAGCCTCACCTTTCAAACACCAACCTCCCCCATACCTTTTCCATGCACGTTCAGAATTTTCTTTTTTTTTTTTAGACCTAGCCCTCATTCCGTCCACGTACATGCTAAGTCTTTTCTTTTTCCTTTTCACTTGTCAAAACCACTTTGGTAATTTTCCCTACAACCGACTTCAGTCATCCACCAACCCGTGTGTCATTCTCCTTCCTTTCTAAAAAATTCTGATCCTTCTTTGTATCTTCCTCAAAAAAACATCCTCATTCATCCATTATTTATATTCTGCTTTCACACCCCGAATCCACCTTTCCAAAAAACAGTGTGGTCCCTTTCCATGAGCATCTTCTGCACACCTACCGATTGACTCCACCTATATGGAAAAATAACAATAATAAAAAAAAAATTCCAAAAAAGAAAGCAAGAATCCATGAAGTCAAAACCATTCCCGTCATTCAAAGTCAACATTCCTTTCATTAAAATTTCAAGAAGTCCTTAAATCCCAAATAGGAAAATATCAATACATAGATAAAAGCATACATACCTAAAAATAAATAAATAAATATTAGATATATGTAATAATAATAATAAAAAGAATTAAACTAAGGCAACATATAATAATAGTCGAAGTGTCAAACTCAAGCCACCAATAATAATAATAATAATAATAATAATAAAAAATTCATTTCATGCAATTATAAAATAAAATAAATAAACAAAAATACTAATAATAATAATGATGAAATAATATAAATATATCAAAACTCACTTAATCCTAAAAGCAATCAATAAAATAAATAAATAAATAAAAACAAGAAAACAAATCTAAGTGAAACTAAACCTTGAAAAGTGCCTAAGTGGGCCTAAGGCGATGCCTAATGAGCCAAGTGTATTCAAATGTGCCTAAATGAACCTAAGGTGCCTAAGTGGGCCTAGGGTGCCTAAGTGGGCTTAAAGTGGCTAAGTGGGCCTAAAGTGTCTAAATGGACTTAAGGTGCCTAAGTGGGCCTAAGGTGCTTAAGTGGGCCTAAAGTGTCTAAATAGGCCTAAGGTGTCTAAATGGGCCTAGGGTGATGCCTAATGGGCCAAATGTACCTAAATGAACCTAGGGTGCCTAAGTGGGCCTAGGGTGCTTAAGTGAGTCTAAGCCTAAATTGGGGCTGCCAAGAGTCACAATGGGGTTAAGTAAATCTCTCAACCATAGTCCCCAAGGTGGTTTAGAAAAGATAGACTACACGAGTAGTAATGGGCCACCAAGGAATTGTTGTAAAATACGGGACAAATACCTTATAGGACATGTGCTAAGAGGACAAAATTGAGGGTCTACACTAGGTACTGAATTTGCAGATACCAACTCTGTCCATCAACATAAAAATATTCCAAATATTTTTTTTTAAAAAAATGGATTCCTCACATAATGTCATCTTGAACAAAGGGTAGTGCAACTTTTTGGGTTGCCTTAATCATCTTGAGTTAAATGGTATTGTGTTTAAGAATGTGGACTTGAGACATGAATAATTAGAGTAAGATATAACCAAATAAGACTAAGGCTATGTTTGGTTCCCGGAAAATTTAAGGAAAAATGTGAGGGAAAGAAAATAGAGAGGAAAAGTGGAAGAAAAGAAAAAATGAAGGAAAATAAAAAATAAGTTTAAAATTAATAAACTATTTTTATATGTTTTTTCAAACTCATTTCACTTAATTTCTTCTATTATATAAAGATTAAATAAATTTAAAATATATAAATTTTTAACTAATTTTAATTATATTTAATTTTCTTTAAAAAAATTTATAGTGAAAGCAAACATGAGAAAATCATTTTCCTTTATTTATTTTTTCTTTTTTTAGTACTTTTTGGGAACCAAACATAACTTAAGGAAATAATGAGACCAAAGAATTTGCCTCTAAAAGGTATGAAAAAATGAGAGTCAAATATGAATTAACTAGATATAGGTATAAATTTAATAAGAGAAATATTAGCTATGCTTAAATATGTGAATTTAGGAAACTCTAAAATTTTGGTCATAATTTTTTATGATTACATCAACCATATATAGGAATGGTTGAAAATAATGAAAGCAAGGTATAACCAACCGGGACTAAGAAAAATAATGAAACCAAAAAAACTTGTCTTTAAAAGGTACCAATAAATTGGAATCAAATATGAATCGACTAAATATAGGTATAAATTTAATTAGAGAAATATTAGCTATGCTTAAATGTGTGAATTTAGGAAAATCTAAATTTGGTCATAATTTTTCATGATTACATCAACTATATATAGGAATGGTTGAAAGAGTCGTAAATTTGGAAGACAGTGATTCTACAATTCAAAGTATAGCTGCTTGATTTGGATATGATCATCAGGATAGCACTGTATGAGCACCAAACTTTCTTACATTGAATGAGTTGAATACTAGGAAAACTGAACTAATTCTCTTCATGGGTCAAGCATATAACTAGAAATGGGATCCGTAAGTGCAGGCATGGAACTGCTGGAAATACCTCTGAACTTTCTGAAGAAGGCCATAACTTTTCTTTTTGCTAGCTCAAGTCTAAATTTAATAGTATTTCAAACCCTGCCCCTCATACACACTTGTTGGTTTTGAAACCATACTATTTTCATGCTGATACCTGTCTTTATGATTTCAGCTGCTTAAAGCAGAGACTGAAAGTGGAGCACCATACCAGTAAGTTGGTAATCAAGATGAAAGGATTGCATAAGGTTATATTATTCTCTTGAATTTCAAATTACATACAATTGGGAGAAAACAAAATACAAGAATTTAACAAGACAAATATTACCTGCTCATAGCAGGGCAATTGATACTCTCCAACAGCCTATACATAGAACAAAACCATTTTTTCGTCTTTGAAGAATTTGAGCTTTTATCGCCTTTGGAAGTTAAATGCTTTAATGGAAAAGGCGAAGATAAATAAGAAAAGCACCGTAAACCAAACAATCACAGCTGCAACCACTCCCAGGAAATCATGTTTGAACCCAAAATAGTCATCCAAGTATTGTTTCACTGTTACATTTGTGCCAAGTAGTCTGTCTTCGATATCTCCATACTGTGATGTAACCAATCCATACAAAGTCCATGCAACTGGACATGCCCAATAATACCATCTCCACCACACAGGAATCCTCTGCATTCATCATGGAAGAAATGCAACAAAATGAGACAGTTTCGTATCCATGTGCTAAACAAAGGTCCAATTTAAAGAATTATGGGTTGAGAGCACTAACAGTTCGTGGGATGATAAAACCCGTGAAGAGGTTCCATAATGCATAAAATGCTACAGCAATGATGGCAGCAATATGTTGATTTGGTGTGGCAGCCACAGCCATCATGCCAAAAAAGGTGAAGTATAATAGGCTGAAGAACGTAAAAAACAAATACCAGAAGAACTTAGCAGTTGTCCATTCAAATCCAATCATTGCATAAACTATAGTACCATACACCACAGCTTGTGAAAAGACATATGGTATCTCAACTAAAGCCTGAAACAAGAGATGAATTTTGATTAATAAAACGCATAAAGCATTAGATATATACAAAGTCTATAGCATAAGAAAACTTGTTACCTGTGCAAAGGCATATGGCATGGCTGAATACATTCCTGCAGCTCTTTCTCTGTAAAAGACTGTCCGTTCAACAACCACGACTGGTTGAACCGATTGGCCATTCTGAAACCCAAGGAAGATAGCAGCAGCATACATAGAGCCCATTGCATTAGATAGATCTTGTTGCCTTGTCCTGCATTTTCCCATGTGAAGTAAAAATTGAAGTTGATATGGAGAAGCATACTGAGTTCTCAAATTTTTAACTTACTTCAAATTACCTTTGGGTGCCCAGATCCCAGAACATTGTCCCAAACATCAAGGCTATGAAAGTTGTGAAGAAAAATCTCACTGCCGTGTATGGTGGATTGCGCCAGTATGACCAACGTTGTTTCCATAAGCATGCCATACATTGGGTGAAGAAGGACTGGGAGTATTGAGTAGGGAAATAGAGGTCCTTAGAACCAGGGGTAGGTTGGCTCAATTCTTTAATTAAATCTTTGTTTCTCCTGAAACATATGCCACATCTTAGAAAAGGCTTCAACAACAAATTCAAGCTTGCATGATGAACTTTGAGATGGCTTATATGACATTTCAATATCACAAAGCATTCAGATATCCTATATTTGAATCACCTGTATAGATCTGAGTTTTTGTATATTTCAGTGAAATCCACCCCCAAAATTAATTCTTGTGCAGAAGTGGTAACTTCCAACATCCAAGTTGCAGGGTTATAACCATCTTTGATTTTACTCACTCCTTCAATTCCCTAAATGAAAGCGAGTCACATGTATTAGTAAGCACTTGATATGAATTAACTCAAACTAAAGTATTTAATTTGCTTATAGCTTTTACTTTATCATGGCAGCATACCTCAAAATACTTTATCAGATGGGAAGAATGTCTACCCAGTGGTCCCACATATATCTCTTGTCCTCCACGCTTCATCAGGAGCAACTGCAAACCCATTTTGAATATGTCAGTACTTACATGCAGGAGAGCATAGAAGAGAATAAATCCTTTCTATCCATTAACATTTCCCACCTCATCAAAGGCTTCAAAGATGTCAATACTTGGCTGATGGATGGTGCACACAACTGTTCTTCCTGTGTCCACTGTGTTCCTGACTGTTCTCATAACAATTGCAGCAGCTCTTGCATCTAGCCCTGACGTTGGCTCATCCATGAATATTATTGAGGGATTTGCCACAAGCTCAACTGCAATGGTCAGCCTCTTGCGCTGCTCGGTTGAGAGACCATTTACACCTGGCAACCCAACTAGTGCATCCCTCAATGGGGTCAGTTCCATGAGCTCCATGACTTCCTCAATGAACATCTGTAACCATTAGCAAGGATTACAAATTGTTTGAACCAGCACTTTTCCCCAGAGTGAAGCTAAACCTAGTTTGAAAAATATGGAAACAAGTCAGGAAAGTCTCACCATTCTGGTTTCAGCATCCACATCATGAGACAACCGCAGCCAAGCTGAGTAGAGCAAGGACTCATGGATAGTAACATGAGGAGAGTGGATGTCATTCTGCTCACAGTATCCAGAAATTCGAGCAAAAGTCTCTTGCTTCTTTGGGTAGCCAGAAATGCTGATGTTTCCCTCAATATATCCACCAGTTTTCCGACCAGCCAATACATCCATGAGAGTGGTTTTACCAGCACCACTAACACCCATCAAAGCTGTAAGAACACCAGGCCTGAAAGCACCACTCACCTCCTTCAGAAGCTCCAATTTGTCTTCAAGGACACCCTGACTTTTCATTTCCTGGAAATTCAATTCAAACAACTTAGTTTGCATTTTTGGTTTATTAGTACAGTAACAACACTCCTATGCAGCTAAAATGTACATTATTTGCAAAAATATGAAGTTACCAATGGCATGTCAACTGAGTATCTAATATCATCAAAGGTGATAGAATGTGGTTGGAATGGAAGAACCATCCCTTTCTTCCTGTTATGGTCAGCCTCAGCAATGGCTTCTGCCGCCACATATGAGAATGTAGATGAGATACTTCTCCCAATTTCCCCTCCCCTCTCTGCAAGTTAAGTTTAAATTTAGTGAGCCATATAATACATGGAGTTAAATGACAACAACATGTATGAGTTTCATCACTTGTGGATGCAGTTTGGTCAATTGAGCCTTTTCTATGGGACGATAACTCAATCTTTCCACCAGTTTTGGCGTTGTCAGACTCTTCTGTTATCACGGCTTGAGGCTTCTCAAATGCTGCACAATTTGCACAAATCTTAATGCACCAACCTCCAATATTTTAAGAGTTTCAATGCAGAGATGGTAAAGATACCCACGATTTAGGTATGTGAGGGCCACAGTGTAAAAGAAGTTAAAGACAAATATGAATCCAAGCAGTGCCCCGGCTCCTATCCAGTACCAGTGTGCCTCTGTGAAGAACCCACGAGACTTCAATACTGTGACTCCAAGGGATTCTGTTGAAGAGGTAGAAGCATTCTGAAAATTGGAAATATATTTAATCGTCAGTTACTGACACAAATAAACACAAATATTCACATAGACAATTCAAGAACTTACTTTGCTCCAACTTTTCCCAAGGAATTCATTTACCACTATTGCGTTCTGTGCATACATCAGAGGGGAAGACCAGTAAACCCAAATCCACCATTTCTTGATATTTTCTGCAGTATTGACCAAATACAAAAAGAAAACAAAAATCCATTATTAGGGTTTATGCATAAGAAGGTTCTACATTTCCTAAAAAAATCTTTCTTCCTTATACCTCGTGACAGGACAAAACCACCCAATGCAACGAGTAAAAGTAATGCAAATGTCCCAAATGTGTTTGCAACAATCATGTTTCTACTAGCTGCTGCTATAGATCGAAATAATGAAGATGCCACCTGATTAAGAAGCAAGAGGAGAAGATACTGTCTAAACAACCTGCAATAAAAGATTTGTTGATTGAGCATTGATCATTTTGGAACAGAGAAAACATGTGAAACAAATCTGGACAAGTTTCTACAACTTCATAACTTTTTAACTTTTACCTTCCCACATTTGGATCAAATCCAATGACATAATAAGTGATGAATACCCAAAGACCAACTTCAACAAATGTGATGGGGATCTTGAGGAACCATGAGGGAAGAGCATATGCCCATGCAGGATAGAAGAGTAGAGCTCTTTGCTTGAAAAAGACAGGAAGTTTTACAATGGTCATGGCAAGTTCTGCCATTCCATTAAACATGACAGTGAGGACAATGAAGAACAAAGCGCCAGTGTAAATGTTTCCATCTTCTGTTGTGTTTTTGTGCATCTCAGTTCTTAGGAAGATTGTCATGCCAATCACGGCCATTATTGTGAGCTAAAAGCAGAAATAGACATAATAAATTAGGATCGCATATAGAAAATTAAAAACCATCATTGTAAGTAACAACAGTAATAATACTCACTTGGGTGAGCTTGAAAATATAGACAAATGAGTTCCTCTTCATTAGCAAGTACTCCCTTGCAATGCAAGCATCCAACAGTTCCATCTTTCTAACACCATACTTTTCGGTTTTCAAAGCAGCCGGGTGGCTTTTGGCCTTGTTGAATGGAGTTGCAAGCTCATCTCCTAGTTTCCGCCCAATGTGAAATGACTGGAATGCCTCAGCAAATTCCTTGACTGTGACAAAACTGTAAGGCTCATCTTTACGTACCCAATACTGCCCTTGATCTTTCCTAGATGTTACCTGCAATCAATTTTAAAATTCATGTTCTAGCTTGGTTTTATCTAAAGAAGGGGAAAAAATAAGAAGATGCCAAAAGCTACAAAGCTATTAGCACTCACTTCTTGTAGGAAGTCTGCCACACCCTTCCTTTCAGGACATCTGAAGCCCATGGATTCAAAAAAGTTAAGAACGTCTTCACGAGGACCCTGATAAACAATCTGGCTATCAGAGAGGAGAATGATGTCATCAAAAAGATCGTAAGTCTCAGGTGCTGGCTGGAGGAGAGAGATGAGAGCAGTCCCTTTGAAAACGTGGATGGTTTGCCTGAGAGAATTCACGATTTGATAAGTTGTTGAGCTATCCAAGCCAGTAGAGATCTCATCCATGAACAGTGCCTTTGATGGTCCAACCAGCATCTCACCTATCATTCATATATTTTCAAATAATTGAACTATATTAGATTAATGAATGAAAAAAAATCTTCTTCTTCTTTTTTTTTTTTTTTTTCCTGTTAGAACACAAATTATCCTACCAGTTGTGACACGCTTCCTTTGTCCTCCAGAGATACCCCTTACCATTTCATCTCCTACCATGGTGTCTGCACAAACTTCTAGTCCCAGAATCTGTAAATTTAAGTGTAAATGAAAATAAACAAATTATGAGTTAGGATTGGATTTTCTTAGAAATCTGTATTCTATCATTGAAAGTTTTATGGTTATGATACCTTTAATGTATAATCAGTGATCACATTCTCCTTTTGGCCTTCAACTGCCACTGCCTGAAATGTTAGAAACCAATAATGAAAATCTCAACCACCATTAAAGCTAGTTTGGTACATCAAGAAATTCCATGGATAAGATCACAAAACATCAAGAAAACAAAGTCAATTTGCCTATCTATGTGAGAGATCAAAATTTTCATTCTAGATAAGACAAGTGTCCATGTTCTCCACTAAAAACAAATAGCTCAAATTCTGCAGAACTTGTTAAAATTTCACAAAGTAGCTTCTGTCTCACCTTCATGAAGACATCAATATCAGGGTCAGGCTTAATATTTTCTGATTTCTCTCTTCTTGAGAGCTCCGCTAACATGTCTGCCGATAGCCACAAAAAGAGTCAATCTCCTGGCCTATGCAAATGTCATACAACTACATTCACAACCTTCAAAAACAAAGAAAATAAAAGTGAAAGGCAATGGTTTAGACTCACCATATCGATCTCCAACACCCTGGCATCTTGCAGAGAAGGCCAAGGTTTCCCGTACAGTCATTTCTCCTATATGGGTATCAAGTTGACTTATGTAGGCAGCAGTTCTCTGGGGTACAAACTCATTCATGTCATGACCATTGTATGTCACCCTTCCCATAACCTAAACAAGAAATTTCAGTTTCCAAATTGGATATGAGATTAAAGAGCTAAAAATTGAATACTCATCAAAGAACAAAAGCAATGATTTTATTTTATTTCCATTCAACCTTTAGACTGGAATCAAGCTTTCCCGACAAAGCCAATAAGAGAGTGGTCTTTCCAGAACTTGGAGGACCCAAAAGCAATGTCATTCTGCAGAAAAAAAATAATAAAAATAAATAAATAAGCTCAAAAAATTGAGTATGGATCTTCAGAAGATTCTAAATTTGAGAAAGGAAAAGTTCATTTGTTTTCCAATCAATTTTTTAGAAATAAATTCATATTCTCACCTTCCAGGTTTGATGATTCCGCTAACATCATGAAGGATAGTGAATTTCTTCTTTCTACTTGGAAGAATCCGAAGGGTGTTCAAGATATCCTTTAAAACAGAAAGAAAAATTATAATCTAAAAACAAACTTACCCAAGAGATTATTTATTGCTTGGCTAGTGATCTGTATTTGCATTTTAGTTACCTCAATTTGATTAAAAGCAGAATTAATGAATGAAGGCAAAGCTCTGCTTCCTACATAAGCCTCTGCATCAATGGTAAGATGCTCAAATCTAACTTCAATTTCGGGAAGATCAATTCCAACACTGAAAAATGGAAGAGACGTGAAAACCCATTATTAAAAAGTCAAAGGATGATGCTGTTTGGTTGCGAAGAAAATGTAGGAAACATGAAAACCCATTATTAAAAAGTCAAAGGAAGATGCTGTTTGGTTGCGAAGAAAATGTAGGAAACACTATCAGGCATATTTAAGGTGAATTCTTTCTTATCCACTGTTTTCACTTTTCAATGTTCAAAAAGCGGCAAGGAACGCAAGAAAAGAGAGATCGCACCTGTCAATACGATTCTTGAGCTTCAACAAGAAGTTCTCATTGTCCTCATCGGCGATTTTCAACAAACGCTCCACTAAAATTTTCCTTTCCTGAAGCCCAAGGTTGTGTATATCAACTTCAGTGGCCTCACCCTCTGATCCCATCAGCAAACCTTTCCTCAACCGATTGTAGGTGGGAAGTTTCTCGAGGGCGGCCCATTTCAAAGCTTCCTCATCATCTTCATCCGCTGAAATTCGGGAGAAAATCTCCGCACCAGAGTTCCTCCATATGGAAGAACTGTCCTTCCTTAAACTACCACTGGCTCTAAAAACTTCAGCCGTTGCCATTGCAACACGAAACAAGGAACCCTCCCTGCAAAACTAACCAAACCCACTAAAACCCAGAAACCTTTCCTACAAATTAGAGAAAAAAAAAAAAACCCAAATTTCGAGCTCTGGAGCTGAAAAAGCTCAAAATCAGAGATGGGTCGCCTCCACCTTTTCCTCTATGCATGCAATTCCGTCTCTTTGTATTGCTAAAACTTTGTTCTATGTTGGAAAATCGTGAAGAATGGAAGGTTTATATATTGATTGGAAGGACAGAAAATGAGGCTGCTCATAAGTTTGAAAACTGCATATTTTCCACTGACTTCATCGAGAAAAATTGGCGGGGAAAATCGAATACAGAAGAGACTACGAATGTCTCCATTTTTTACCCTTCAAATTCTTATTTTTACATTTTCACGGTTCATAATTTTCAGCCTTCGAGTACCTTGTTTGTCAAGTAACTGTATGGAAGTGTAAATTGTTAAATGTTGTCCTAACTGCCAAACTAAATTTCCGGGTCAGCCCAGATCCGCCTAAATTGCAAATGTAATTTTTTGTGGTTAAAAAGATGAGGGAAAAGTAGGTTTGATTTATTATTATTATTTTATTTGTGATTTTTTTTACTGCTTTTATTATCCATACTCTTCAAACTACCTCACTATTATGAGATGTTTGTTTATGAAAAAAAAAAAAAAGTTTTGACTTTTCCTAAGGTGTTTGTTTTTGGGAAAGAAAAAAATTCCCAAATAATAATAATTGTGGGATGCTCACAACCTTCTAGAATGATCCCTACGTGTCCTCAAGTGCGATGCCTATTTTGTGCAATCGTCATGTATCTGTCTACCCCAAAGTGCAAACAGACACAAATCATCAGGGCACTATGTGTTCATACCAATCAAGTATTAAATAAGACAGACATTAAGTGCATTAATTGACATAACCTTTATTGAGCATAAAACGTCATACTTCCAAGGCTCAAAAGCCAACAATCATTGGCAATAAAGACGATAAAAGTGCAATCAAATGCATAATAAAAGCACTGAGAAGACATTACCTTTGAGCTTGAATAAATAGTCATTATTCACCAAAAAGAAGGTATGTTGTCACTTTTCCAAAAAATATCTTGCTCAAGTCTTTTACATTTGACATAAGCTTCAGAAGGTTGTATCCGGAAAATCCATCCAAACATTCTTTTGTGCAAGTGCAATCGTCGTCTACATCACACGAAAGCTAGCCGGATACTTCATTATTGGTCATGCACCAACAATAATAATAAAAAATCTAAAAAAAAGAGAGAAACATTTATATGGACAAGTATAGTTGTCAATTAAGGTTGATAACATGACAAGTAACAATGGTATTTTAAGGGATAATTAAATGACTAATTAAAAGTGCATGTATTTAAAAAAAAAATTAAAATAAATGAAGATAATATTGATTTAAAAATTTTAAGTTTCTTTTTTCCATATTAAGTCAAAACCCACTTTTCCCTTAAAATTAAATTCAAATTCAAATTCTTATTATTCAAGGCATTACATATTTTGGATTTATCAAATATTAAATAACATATAAATTAATATTAATCTTCAATTCCTATAATATGAATCATTGTAAAGGAGTAAATCTATGAACATGCAAATTAATATAATTGTTGGAAAAAGTGGGTTTTGACTCACTAATATGAAAATATATAGAAAGAATAACCTCAAATTTTTTAAATCCATATTATCTTCGTTTATTCAAAAATAATTTGAATTTGAAATACATACACTTTTTAATGAGTCATATATTTATTTCCTAAAATGTCCTTTTTACTTATCATGTTATCAACATCAATTGACAACTAGATTTCTTCACGTAAATATTTTATTTGCTTTATATTTTTTTTAATT